>CM077673.1:182632977-183232977 GCA_039707655.1 Elymus sibiricus | reverse complement strand
TAATTTCTTATGAATTTTAAATGGGGATGACAAACCCTAGCACTTCATTGAATAAACAAATTCCAATAATTGATTTTTTTCAATGATTCCAAAATGCTCTTCAAAATGTTCCCGCTCTCTGATAAATGTTGGCAACAACATGCCAGGGTTGATCTACTTTTAACAACTTTTTTTGGCATTTTAAATAAACCAGCAATGTTGCTGAAAATAACAAATAAAAGACTATAACTATTTTAGTTGTTTCAAAAATTCTGATAATTATTGTGGGGCCTAGAAACAATATTCATAAAACCCCAGGAATTATTTCAGCATTATTGACTTTAGGATTTTTGCACAAACAAAAAAAATAACAGAGAGCAGAAATTAGAAAAGAAAAGAAAATGAAAAAGGAAATAGTTACCTGGTACTCCTGGCCCAGGAGAGAAGCCAGCCCAGCCCACCAGGGGTAGGGGGATCTTCTTCCTCCTCCTGCCAGAAGGACCAGGCAGGTGCGTGGCGAAGCGCTGACGCTGCCTGGCCACCTCCTGCTTCCCCCCGGCTCATCTGGCGACGCCTGGACCTCCCTCGAGCTCATCCCCTCGCCCTACTGCCTCTCCCTCTCTCTCTCTGCTCCCTCTCCCCCTCGGACCCGAGCTCCCTTAGCTCGCCGCCGCCGTAGAGCCGCACCCCTGGCCGCTCCCCAGCCTCTCCATCCAGCCCACGAGGTTCGCCTCGATGCCCAGAAGCCCCGAGCCGAAGGAATCGAGCCCGGGAGCCCCTCATCATAGACCCCGTCGCTGTCTTCCACCTCAGTCACCGGCGATCATCTTCGTCAATTCGTCGCAAGCAGACCATCCCCGAGCTCTTCGACGATGCCATCAGACCCGCTGTGAGCTCCTGGCCATTTTTCCCTCAATCGCCCTTCGCTCCCGTGCCCTGTGGCGTCGAGCCCGTGGTCGACCGAACCCCGGCCGCCGCCAAGCTTGTCGCCGACCCTGCTCCGGCCACCCCATGACCCATGGATGGCTCAAATGGATGCGCACGACTGCGGGCTACCTTCAGGTGCCCCAGCTTGCCCATCCGCCACCCGTAGCGCCCTCCGGCGAGCCTCCGCCGAGTCGGATGGTCGCCGGCGACCACCCTCCGATCGGGGCTGACATTGCCGGCTTAATTAGCCACTAACCCCACCACCAGAGCCACTGACAGGGGGCCCCACTGGGGGTCAAAGCCCAATCAGCGTTGGGTTTGACCGGGGATTAGCCCTGTGTCACTGACGTGTGGGCCCTGGTCATCAGGTTTGACCTGGCACGGCCAGTTGACTGCTGACGTCATGCTGACACAGTGCTGACGCAATAAAGTTTTTCTGGTATTTAAAATATTCAGGGAAATTCCAGAAAATGCTTAAAACTTCTAAAAATCATAGAAATTAATCTGTAACTCAGATGAAAATAATTTATATATGAAAAATGATCAGAAAAATGCAAGGAATAAGTTTATGCCATGATCATGCATGTTTGAGCAAGTTAACATCACCAACTAGGACATTTCATGAAGAGGACAAATTTGATAAATAGTTTGGAGTTGGGATTTGAAGCCTATTTGAAATCCACTTCAATTAATATGGCTAAATATTGTACTAGGTCAATTCAATGCCTTAACATGCCATATCATGCATCATGTTTGTTGCATTGCATTGAATGTTGTTCCTTCTTGTTTGCCGGTGGTTGTTCTCCCTCGGTAGACGATGGTTTCGACGTTGAGATCGTTGTCACCGATGAAGACTCATTGTTATCTTTAGAAGTGTCAGGCAAGCAACCCCTCCTTGAGCATCCCGATAATATCCTACCCTCTCGCTCCTGCTCTCTTTTACTGCATTAGGACAACAACGATTCAACTGTTACATGTTCTCGGTAGTTGAACCCATTCCTATGCATGACATGTCCATGTCACAGCAAATAGCTGAAACCACTTAGCATGAGTAGCAACTGCTTGAGCCTTGTTGTTCTTACTCATCCATGCTTGCTTACCGTGCCCACTATGCCTAGAGTCATGTCGGGTCAGATCCATCTGGGCGATGAATCGGAATGGTGTGTTCATGTCCTACTGTGTGAGAGTTAAGTGTGTGAATCCGATTTGGTAAAGGTAGCGATGAGAGGCCATGTAGGAGTACATGGCGGGTTGTCTCATCGGGACCGTCCTTAAGAACTGAGTTCTGTGTTTGTTATCCAAGACAAGATACTACCGCACATTGGGATCCTTAATTGACTCTCTCGGCTTATTAATCGCCTTGGTCTCTGTCCAGGAGTTGCAACTAGTTTCTGGTGTTTGTAGGATGTGCTGGCGGCCGTGCATAGCGCTGACTGGAGGGGTAGGCTACGGCGCGGTAGACGCACCATGGCCCGGTGTACCAAGCGTAGTACCATCCGTCCAGGTGGGCTTGGGAACCCTGCACACATCGTTTGGGGCCGTAATGGAAACTTTGGCTGGACTTCCTTGCGGGTTCAGTCTCAAATAGGCGATAAACCTGGACTAGAGGCTTGTGTGGTTAGTCAGGTCGTGGCCGACTCCCTCGATGGGCTTCCGCTTGAAGGTTGTTGAGGTGCCTTTTTACGTGCACATGGCGGTAAGTGGCGGGAGCGTGTGTGAAGAAGTATACCCCCGCAGGGTGAGTTAATCTGTTCGAATAGCCGCGTCCTTGGATATGGACTGCTTGGAAAACTTATGTGGTTCATAGATAACTTGAAGTGGATACTCTAAAATGCGCAAGATAAGCGTGAGTGCTATGGATGGCCTTCTCGTAGGGAGACGGGAGTGGATCCATAGTGGTGTATTGATTTGGATAATATGTGGACTCGTGTGCGCTATCTCACCTCAAAGATACAACTTGTAGTCGTAGTACAGGTTAGCCAAGAGTCAAAGCTGGCTTGCTGCAATAAACTCCACAACCCCCTTTGTTGACAATGATGCATATGTAGATAGTTCTGATGTAAGTCTTGCCGAGTACCTTTGTACTCACGGTTGCTTCATTTATGTTTTTGCAGAGGAGACGTCAGTCTCATTAGTGACTTTACGACGTGAAGTTCGTTGTTGACCGGATTAGCTTGGGAATCCCAGATAGAGGTCTGGTTCCTTTGGTAGGGTCGTTGTAGCTTTTCAGGCTCTTCTAGCCGCTTTTAATAGATGTCTGTACCCAGACATGTATCTTCCGCTTGTTGTTTGTATGCTCTGAATGATGGGTCATGTGACCCCCCTGCTTGGAACATTGTACTATGTTGGCTCTTCGGAGCCTTCTACATAAATGTTGTGTTGTTGTATGGTTATGTTGTGATGCCATGGTTGTATCTATGCATATCGGACATGTCATGCGTACGTGTGACGTGTAACGGTATGTATGGGATTCGATACCTAGTTGTGTGCCTCTAGTAGTACTCTTTAAGGGGAAATGCCTCTTTGTGCTTCCACTGAGCCTTGGTAGCTTGCTGCTGCTCCGGACACATTGATTGACCAGCGTGTATCCTTCTTTGCTGCTGTGTCTGTCCCTTCGGGGAAATGTCTCGCAGTGTAATGGAGTCCATGTAGCCTGCTATGACCTGTCTACGCGCAGTTAATGACATTTATGTCCCACGGCGTAATGGAGTCCCTGTAGCTTGCTATGACTCGTCTACACACACTGAGACCGACACCTGCATTGTTGGGTTACGTATGCATGTCCCTGTACGGATGTGCCACTTGGGTTCTACAACTAGTCATGTCGACCCGGGTTCTTGGACATTTGAATGCTAGCGATATATTCACATTCGTGAGCCAAAAGGCGCAAACGGTCCCGGCCCAGGTAAGGTGGTAGCCGTGGAGATAACTGTGTGTGAGGCCGCAAAGTAATGTGAAGTGTTACGTGCTAGATTCTTATGGCTTAGGATCGGGATCCCGACAGCGTTGGTATCAGAGCTTGACTGCCTGTAGGATTACCAAGCCAAACTGGTCGATGTTGAGTCTAGAACTGCTTTAGTTATATAAGGGAGTTGATTGTGGAAGGGAACGTAAGATTCTTTTTACTCCTTTCCTTGTGTCATTCTAATTCCGAGTCACCCTCTTCTTTATTCTACGGGGTTAAGAACTAGGCTTCTCATCTATCTATCAGGATGATGAGTACTATGCTGGAGACTTATAGGAAAGTTGTTGTCTTTCTGGATCGATGTCTCCATATGAATTCAGTGTTATGTTGTCAGTTGTTTGCAGGTTGCTTCATATTTCTTGCCCGTACAGCCGTTATGCTATCCGAGTTATCCAAGGTCTCCAAATAATCTGATGCAATTGCAAACTCCTTCATCTCGAATCAATGTCTTTTGGGCCAGACAAAGCACACTAAATATTGTGTTGAGGTACTCCATTACCTCGACTTGTTCGTTGGAGTGATAGGAAAACCAGGTTATTTCAGTGAACGACCCAAACAGTCGAGTTGTGTTTGTGTTTCTAGTGTGATAATTCTGGCCATCATTATCGAAAGCATCCTGTGATGCTACTTAGTCAGTAGGTATTCTATATCTGGGTTCTTGAACCCAAGAATCATTCTGATCACTCCTTTGATAGTATTTTGCTCGTTCCTTTAGGATATAGTGACTTTGTTATAGTCCTCAAGGTTCGTGGTTTATCATTCTTCCAACACCATGATTCAGTCATGGCAGAAGTTCCTCGTGAACTGAAGATCACAACAAGAGTACTCTTCATGTGTCCTCCATTCCATAGTTGTGAGCCTGCCAATCCTACCTTTCTACATGGGTTATCCGAAAGAACCATGTTGAACTCAATCGACATGCTAACTTATGCATCCACAACTCAGAAAAATCACGTGCTTTTGAGTTGCCCCCTTCTCAGTTGTATCCTCACCCTCGTCTATCAGTGGATAGTCAAGAGTAACTGTGCAATCGTATTCATCGATGCATATTATTCTTGTGGTCTGTCAAGCCATTCTATTTCAGAATGACTAGGAGAAACAAACTCCAGTACCTTATCCATTTCTTGGATTGGGTCAAAGTAGTTGTATTTCGCAGATCAAAATGCCAATCCAGCTTTTGCTCTGTTCTACCTTGAAGTATTACCCTCTTCATGTCGAGAATGTCATGAGAATTCCACGGCCTCTTATGCATTCTTCATACGGTGGTACTTCTCGCCATCATTATTCATTCCTCGGTATCCATGTTGGTTGTAACTGGAATGCCGACAAGTGAACCATGATGTGTGAAATCAATACCTCTAGCAATCCTATTGCTTGGAAGTTAATGGACAATTATTTCACTTTTAGTATGATGGTCATTGAATTGCCATCCTAAGATTGATCGTGCTACCTAGTCCATATTTCCTGGTGCACTCCTCGATCAATGAGTTAGGTTTGTGCCAAGCTCTTTTGATCATATCGTCTTGCGCTGAAAAGCAAGATTGTTCTCGAGCTCAATATCATATCGGTGGATCGTGACTCTCTGAATATCTTCTCGAAAGTATTACCAGGTTGTCGCCCGACCGTTATGTTGAGTTCGTGATCAAGTTGGTTTCCTGTAAACCACCCTTTCTCTAGGAATATGTGTTGGATATCCCTGAGCTAGTTGGTTAAGCCAAACAACAACTTGGAGAGTTGGAAGATAAAAGCTTTGTCTAAATTAGCTCGTTCCAAGGGAATATCCTATGTGGTGTGTCTGTGTTGAAGAAAGATGATATCTTCACCGGTTGATCCTTGTGATCAATTGTTGTCTCTATTGTCTTGTGCAATCTTTGATTTGAGTATGCGCTATCGTCATATCAAAATCAGAACCATCGATCATCGTAATGTTGTCTTACTCGTGGATGTTTCCTCGAGCATGCATCATTATATCTTTGGGTCTGACCAATGTTACCGCCTTGTTCGCATAGTTGTGGAATTCCATTTCCATGGAAATCCCGGTGAATCGTTGTTGAGCCCATTGACAACATTAATCATCATCTCCATGATTCATGCTGAACATAAAGCTAGTGCTGGAAACTTTAGTAAAGCATTACCTTCATGTTAGCCCATGAAGTGTATGTATTGATGTAAGAAGTGACTTCCTCTAAATTCATGTGCATCTGATGTAAGTTACCGCCGTGAATTCGAGGAAAGTTATCTTGCCTTCTCTGGAATCATCTCAAGTCAGTCATGCACGTGCGAAGAATTCTATGGTTTGGTAGATTTGCAACCTCCATCCCATATGTATCTCCTAGCACCCCAAGCCACTGATTGATTTGTTCAAGGAAAAGTAGTTCCTTTTTAAGAGCTAACCCGGGCTTATATAAGGACTTCGTTATCCTCCAATGATGGTTCCTAACTAGAACTCGGAAGTGTTATGATGTTAGGTTTCCATGTGACCACAATTGTCTTGGACACTATGTTCACATGGTGTCTTGCAATCCAGCTCATGTTTTGGAGTTGGCTTTCGCAGTTCATCTCCTAAGGATCTCGCAAGATCATCTCGTCGATTTGTATTGCAAACTCTCCTTTCGGACATGTTGAGTCTGAAGTATCCTGGCACCAACCATATCTGAATCTCAAGCAGATATAATGGTTGGAACGTTACCCAAGAGTTATAATATTGGTCTCTCTGTAACCCGATGAAGTGATGTTGTGGCTAACACACCTAGCCGGATGACTTATTATTGTAATATCTTGTATCAGTAACATTAGCCACCTCGCCATGAGGATTTCATATGACTTATTCTAGAAGTTGTTCCCCATGGATCCTTGGAACCCCCGAAGTCCGACCTATACTTGATGTTCAAGATACCAAGCAATGTCTATATTTGGGGTATGCTAGTACAACAAGGAGAACATTAGAAGCGGAGTGCTAAATGTCTCTCGGTCGATCATCCAAATTTCATTCCTTGGCATAGCTAAGGTGAAAATTGAGAAAGTGTCGTCTTCCTTTGCATCTGTATCCTCCATCACTATTCATCATGGTAGTATGATGTGTCACCAAGATCTTGGCATAGATGTTTGTAAAATCCTGATGAATTTGGAGATGCTCAAGTTCTTGGGAGCACGCTCAGACACTAGGTTATACCCTCAGTATCAATTGGAATGTGCCTTCCATTAGCCGAGTTGTTCTATAACTCTAGTTTCTTTTCCAAGCTGAGTATGCCATTTCTCCGTACTCCTTCAAATGATCGTTTGTGAAATGCCTTAACCTGGTATGAAGAGTTTCAATGATCTCTAGGTCAAAAGTAATTATTTTTGCCACTTAAGGGATAACTCTACGAGTCATCTCCTCTAAGGTGCCCCGTTATGGAATCATGGCAATTAGCTCCTTGCTACTTTGAAACCCGTTCACCATCTCTCAAGCAGGGAATTGTCGCCTACCAAATTGAACCTTGTCATCTATCTCGTTCCACCCCTCTTGATGTGTTTTGTGTCTCAGCTCAAGAGACGTTCTCACGTCTCATTCCATGAGTTGATCATGAGTTGCTCCATCTTTGAGAAGATCGATTCTTGTAGGGTTTTCCTGTTTCCTTTGTCTTTGTGTTTAGATGAAGATCTCAAGAGCAAAGATGTCAAGGTCAACATAATGCAATGAACCAATATCTTCGAGAAGGGAAATTCGATCATGAAGATAGTGATAGCTAGTGTTCCCTTTGCTCTCTTACCCTACGCCTGAATCTTAGGACGAGATTCTTGTTTTAGTGGGGGTGAGTTGTCACAGCCCTAGAATATTGGTTGTAAATAGTTGCATTGGCAACCATGGCATCATGTTAATTTCTTATGAATTTTAAATGGGGATGACAAACCCTAGCACATCATCGAATAAACAAATTCCAATAATTGATTTTTTTCAATGATTCCAAAATGCTCTTCAAAATGTACCCCCTCTCTGATAAATGTTGGCAACAACATGACAGGGTTGATCTACTTTTAACAACTCTTTTTGGCATTTTAAATAAACCAGCAATGTTGCTGAAAATGACAAATAAAAGACTATAACTATTTTAGTTGTTACAAAAATTCTGATAATTATTGTGGGGCCTAGAAACAATATTCATAAAACCCCAGGAATTATTTCAGGATTATTGACTTTAGGATTTTTGCACAAACAAAACAAATAACAGAGAGCAAAAATTAGAAAAAAAAAGAAAATGAAAAAGGAAATAGTTACCTGGTACTCCTAGCCCAGGAGAGAAGCCAGCCCAGCCCACCAGGGGCAGGGGGTCTTCTTCCTCCTCCTGCTAGAAGGACCAGGCAGGTGCGTGGCGAAGCGCCGACGTTGCCTGGTCACATCCTGCTTCCCCCCGGCTCATCTAGCGATGCCTGGACCTCCCTCGAGCTCATCCCCTCGCCCTGCTACCTCTCCCTCTCTCTCTGCTCCCTCTCCCCCTCGGACCCGAGCTCCCTGAGCTCGCCGCCGTCATAGAGCCACGCCCCTGGCCGCTCCCCATCCTCTCCATCCACCCCACGAGGTTCGCCTCGACGCCCAGAAGCCCCAAGGCAAAGGAATCGAGCCCGGGAGCCCCTCAGCATCGACCCCGTCGCCGTCTTCCACCTCGGTCACCGGCGATCATCTTCGTCAATTCGTCGCAAGCAGACCATCCCCGAGCTCTCCGACGATGCCATCAGACCCGCTGTGAGCTCCTGGCCATTTTTCCCTCAATTGCCCTTTGCTCCCGTGCCCTATGGCGTCGAGCCCGTGGTCGACCGAACCCCGGCTGCCGCCAAGCTTGTCGCCGACCCTGCTCCGGCCACCCCATGACCCATGGATGGCTCAAATGGATGCGCACGACTGCGGGCTACCTTCTGGTGCCCCAGCTTGCCCATCCGTCGCCCGTAGCGCCCTCGGGCGAGCCTCCGCCATGTCGGATGGTCGCCGGCGACCAACCTCCGGTCGGGGCTGACGTGGTCGGCTTAATTAGCCACTAACCCCACCACCAGAGCAACTGACAGGGGGCCCCACGGGGGGTCAAAGCCCAATCAGCGTCGGGTTTGACCGGGGATTAGCCCTGTGTCACTGACGTGTGGGCCCTGGTCATCAGGTTTGACCTGGCATGGCCAGTTGACTGCTGACGTCATGCTGACATAGTGCTGACGCAATAAAGTTTTTCTGGTATTTAAAATATTCAGGGAAATTCCAGAAAATGTTAAAACTTCTAAAAATCATAGAAATTAATCTGTAACTCAGATGAAAATAATTTATATATGAAAAATGATCAGAAAAATGCAAGGAATATGTTTATGCCATGATCATGCATGTTTGAGCAAGTTAAAATCACCAACTAGAACATTTCATGAATAGGACAAATTTGATAAATAGTTTGGAGTTGGGATTTGAAGCCTATTTGAAATCCACTTCAATTAATATGGCTAAATATTGTACTAGGTCAATTAAATGCCTTAACATGCCATATCATGCATCATGTTTGTTGCATTTCATTGAATATTGTTCCTTCTTGTTTGCCGGCGGTTGTTCTCCCTCGGTAGACGATGGTTCCGACGTTGAGATCGTTGTCACCGATGAAGACTCATTGTTATCTTCAGAAGTGTCAGGCAAGCAACCCCTCCTTGAGCATCCCGATAATATCCTACCCTCTCGTTCCTGCTCTCTTTTACTGCATTAGGACAACAACAATTCAACTGTTACATGTTCTCGGTAGTTGAGCCCATTCCTTTGCATGACCTGTCATTGTCACAGTAAATAGCTGAAACCACTTAGCATGAGTAGCAACTGCATGAGCCTTGTTGTGCTTACTCATCCATGCTTGCTTACCGTGCCTGCTATGCTTAGAGTCGTGTCGGGTCTAATCCATCTAGGCGATGAATCGGAATGGTGTGTTCATGTCCTACTGTGTGAGAGTTAAGTGTGTGAATCCGATTTGGTAAAGGTAGCGATGAGAGGCCATGTAGGAGTACATGGCGGGTTGTCTCATTGGGACCGTCCTTAAGAACTGAGTTCTGCGTTTGTTATCCAAGACAAGATACTACCGCATATTGGGATCCTTAATTGACTCTCTCGGCTTATTAATCGCCTTGGTCTCTATCCAGGAGTTGCAACTAGTTTATGGTGTTTGTAGGATGTGCTGGCGGCCGTGCATAGCGCTGACCGTAGGGGTAGGCTATGGCGCGGTAGACGCACCATGGCCCGTTGTACCAAGCATAGTACCATCCATCCAGGTGGGCTTGGGAACCCTGCACACATCGTTTGGGGTCATAATGGAAACTTCGGCTGGACTTCTTTGCGGGTTCGGTCTCAAATAGGTGATAAACCTGGACTAGAGTCTTGTGTGGTTAGTCAGGTCGTGGCCGACTCCCTCGATGGGCTTTCGCTTGAAGGTTGCCGAGGTGCCTTTTTACGTGCACATGGCGGTAAGTGGCGGGAGCGTGTGTGAAGAAGTATACCCCTGCAGGGTGAGTTAATCTGTTCCAATAGCCGCGTCCTCGGATAGGGACTACCTGGAAAACTTATATGGTTCATAGATAACTTGAAGTAGATACTATAAAATGCGCAAGATAAGCGTGAGTGCTATGGATGGCCTTCTCGTAGGGAGACGGGAGTGGATCCATAGTGGTGTATTGATTTGGAGAATATGTGGACTCGTGTGCGCTATCTCACCTCAAAGATACTACTTGTAGTCATAGTACAGGTTAGCCAAGAGTCAAATCTGGCTTGCTGCAATAAACTCCACAACCCCGTTTGTTGACAATGATGCATATTTAGATAGTTCTGATGTAAGTCTTGCTGAGTACCTTTGTACTCACGGTTGCTTCATTTATGTTTTTGCAGAGGAGACGTCAGTCTCATTAGTGACCTTACGACCTGAAGTTCGATGTTGACCGGATTAGCTTGGGAATCCTAGATAGAGGTCTGGTTCCTTTGGTAGGGTCATTGTAGCTTTTCAGGCTCTTCTAGCCGCTTTTAATAGATGTCTGTACCCAGACATGTATCTTCCGCTCGTTGTTTGTATGCTCTGAATGATGGGTCATGTGACCCCCCTGCTTGTAACATTGTACTATGTTGGATCTTCAGAGCCTTCTACATAAATGTTGTGTTGTTGTATGGTTATGTTGTGATGCCATGGTTGTATCTATGCATATCGGACATGTCGTGCGTACGTGTGACGTGTAACGGTATGTATGGGATTCGACACCTAGTTGTGGGCCTTTAGTAGTACTCTTTACGGGGAAATGCCTCTTTGTGCTTCCACTGAGCCTTGGTAGCTTGCTACTGCTCCGGACACATTGATTGACCGGCGTGTATCCTTCTTTGCTACTGTGTCTATCCCTTCGGGGAAATGTCTCGTAGTGTAATGGAGTCCATGTAGCCTGCTATGACTCGTCTACGCGCAGTTGATGACATTTATGTTCCACGGCATAATGGAGTCCCTATAGCTTGCTATGACTCGTCTACACACACTCAGACCGACACCTGCATTGTTGGGTTACGTATGCCTGTCCCTGTACGGATGTGCCACTTGGGTTCTACGACTAGTCATGTCGACCCGGGTTCTTGGACATTTGAATGCTAGCGACATATTCACATTCGTGAGCCAAAAGGCGCAAATGGTCCCGGCCCAGGTAAGGTGGCAGCCGTGGAGATAACCGTGCATGAGGCCGCAATGTAATGTGAAGTGTTACGTGCTAGATTCTTATGGCTTAGGATCGGGGTCCCGACAAGGCCACCCAACCACTGTACTAGTTCATCCTCAGCCTCCTCGTGAGGCCAATCCACCACAAAGCAGGAGTAGGGTTTTACACCTCAAGGTGGCCCGAACATGTGCAAATCTCTGAGACCATCTCCTTCCCCACTCACACTTACTCGACGCAGCTAGGCCGTAGGGTGACAGGCTTGAGACTTCGAGCCGGTTGAGATCTTCGCACACGCCCCAGTGTTCGAACCTTGTTGGGTTTTGCGGAGCCCCGATTCCGACACCTTCTTCTGGAGGTTGTTCATGATATCAAATTCCTTATCCCAAGTTCTCATTGTTTCTTTTCCGGAGTTCCTAATTTTCTAAAGTATCTCGTTGCAAAGCTTCATCTAATCTTGGAAGGTCATAATCTTATTGTGTTCAACCTTAATTTCTTTTGATCATTCTTTTGTTTCGGAGGTTGCTCTCTTCGATCGATCATATCATGTTGTCAATATCATGTTCTTCCCTTGCTTGTCCATTTAACCGGAGTGTTGTGCCCTCTTTTCAAGTTCTTTTCATTTTTATCAAGTTTTGCTTCTCTTTCCTACCGGAGTGCTGCCCAAATTCGTTCTTGCTCATTCCTTGTCTATGTCTTTTCAGTCGGAGTGCTTTCAAATTCTTGCTTGCTCCTCATGTCATTCTTATCCTTGCAACCTCCAAGATTCTTTGTTTTCACTCATTTGTCAAAGAAGCAATTAAGTTTTACATCTCCCCATCCTCTTCCTCTTTCTCTTCTCATTCTAAGATCTCGGGTCGAAATCTCTTGTTAGTGGAGGAAAGTTGTAACAACCCGAGACCGATGCTCCAGAATATTCCCATTTAATTCCGTTATCGTCGTGTGTTTTATTTGGTTGTCACATTCATCATTGCATCATTTGCATCATCTGCATAGCATCGGCAGTTTGTTGTCGTAAATTTTAAAAACTTGCATCCGTTCGTAGTTGCCGGTTCTCCCCGTTCTCGTCGTTGACCGTTTTGAGACCAACCACACATGCACGCGCCCACGACATCGTCAAAATATTGTTTTTTAAAGTGCGTATAAAATGTTCTTGGACTGGGTTGAAGTTGGCATGCGGTCTTAATATAGCGTACGCAGACCGCCTGCCAAATTTCGTCGCATTCGGAGGTCATTTGATACATGAACCGTTAAATATATAACGGCACTATAGCCGCATTATTCGTCGGACATTTCGGTTTATAAAACATGTCACGTGCCGCAAAGTTCCCTCTCAGCCCAAAACACCTCTACACAGCCCACTACCACCTAGCCTAAGCCCCCTCCATCCGGAGCTGTCCGATCATGATCGGAGGGTCCAAAAACGGTGCAAAATCCCTAGCCCTAGATCCCTGCCTATATAAGGAGGGAAAGCCCTTCCTAATCTGGAAACCTGGCTCCTCTGCCTCGTTTTCCGCGCAGCCGCCAGCCTCTCCAACCCGCAGCCGCCAGCTTGCCCCTTCTCTCACCTCCCGCACCAGGCCCGTGAAGCCCATACGGAGCATGCCCTGGGCCCAAACCGCGCCGCCGCCTCCCGTGCACAGCCCCGCAGCGGAGTGCCTACCTCCAGCCCCAGAGGAGCCTGACCAACCCCACCGCCCCTCGCCGGAGATGCCCACCGGAGGCCGAACCTCGCCGGCGACTCCAGGCCAGCGCCGCGCCCCCACATATCCGCCTCTCGTTCTGCTCCCTCTCACCTTCGATCTCTCTCTCTCTCTCACTCTAGAACCTCGCAGGAGCACTGTTGGGGATATAACTCCATGGTGAGACCCGCCTAGGAGGGGCTAGGTTAGGAAGTTGGCAGCTTAAACAGTAAGTCTTTAAGTAGGCCGGAAGACTAAGACGAGCCTGCTGGTATGTTATCAGACGGGCCGGGCGGAAGCCCAGAGCCGGAAGGCAATGTGTAACCCGGAGGCGTAAGCCGCCGGGAGATGGCTTCCTAGGCAAGGTGATTTAGAGATAAGGTCAGTTACTAGATGTAACCCGGCCCAGACTCTTGTAAGCCTAGGGCCTCGACCTGTTAATATAAAGGCGGGTTCCCTGGGCAGCTTAAGATACGAAACCTTTGATCGATAGCTAGGTCAATAAAATCCGCTCCCTTGTAATCGATACCCAATCAATACAACTCAAAGCAGGACGTAGGCTTTTACCTCCTTCGAGAGGGGCCGAACCTGGGTAAACCCATGTCTTTTGTCCCGATCAACCCCTTCGAGTTAACCGTCGTAGCGATGGCTTCACCCCTAAGTCCTTTCACTAGAGCTTAAGATACGAAACCTTTGATCGATAGCTAGGTCAATCAAATCCGCTCCCTTGTAATCGATACCCAATCAATACAACTCAAAGCAGGACGTAGGCTTTTACCTCCTTCGAGAGGGGCCGAACCTGGGTAAACCCGTGTCTTTTGTCCCGATCAACCCCTTCAAGTTAACCATCGTAGCGATGGCTTCACCCCTAAGTCCTTTCACTAGGACATCTGCCGTGACAATACCATGACAATTGGCACCCACCGTGGGGCTGATGCGCGGTGGTTTGGAGTACTCGAAGGGCTCTCTCCCAGGGATCGAGGGATACGCCATTGGCAGGATGACTAAGAGTCGCCGCGGCAAGCTCTACATCGACGACGCTGGCTAGGGCCCCGAGGCCAACTCAATCGAGTACGGGTACCGGGTCCCCTTCGGCGGAGTTCACGTTTTCATCGGCAAGATCGACGGATCTAAGCCCGAGCCGGACATATGCACCAACCTCATCGAGTCGGCCCGGCGTGCGCAACCTGCCTAGATCCAGCCGGGCCAGAAGCACGTTTTCGTCGGCTTCACCCAAGGCGCGGAACTTGCGGAAGGTTCTGTGTCACGAGAAGAAACCCTCGTCTGCTCAGAGGATGGATCCTTGAGCGGAGAGGCGGAGTCAATCTACCAGCTTCATAACGGCAGTGTTGGGGGCTATTTTGAGGGTTACAGTGTTCCGGAGCCCTATGACACGCCGAGCCAAGCCGCCGTCTTCATGGCTGGATCGGCGCCAGCTTCTGGCAGCACGGCGGTCGGGACGGCGGCTACCGGCGCAGCAGGGTCTGGGTCAACCAGGCCGCTGGCTCAAGTTTTGCTGGATCTGATGAACGAGTTGACAACTCTGATGGGGACCGAGGTCACAACAGAAAATCAAGCAAGCTGTAATGCAGAGATCGCGAGGCTGAAGGACCAGATGGCCAGGGCCTAGGAGGATATCAATGCATTGCAGGCTCAGATGGATGCTGAGTCGGAGCGTCTCAGCGATGAAGCTTTTCGCCTTAATATGGATCAACAAGCCTCAGAGGCAGTTTTTCGGATGAGGCATGACACACGCCTGCCTGATCAGTATGAGCCCAGAAATCTTTTTAACACGCCCGGGGCAGGACCGAATGCGCCTCTGACCATGACCTGAACGGCGGAAGTGCCTGGGAATAGGGCAATGACTCAGCATCGGCAGCCAGACCCGCCCCGCAGGAATCAGACCCCGCCGCAGCGTTTTCTGATACCACCTGGTCATTACTCTAACCCGGTGGAGAACATGATAGCAGCGGCTGCCAGGATCAATGCGCACCCCCTCGCTGAGGGGACACCCTTCGCCGAAGAGGCACGAAATGCCATTGGGTACTTGCAGACAGCAGTGGCTCAACAGGAGAAGTATACTTACAGCCGGAGTCGTGTGCACTCAACCCCTATCCCAAGCCGCAGTTATAGCTGGTGCTTGGAGTCACCGGCGGTCTCTAGCAGTGAGCGATGTCGGAACCCGCCCCATGATGGCCCACCGGTTGTCAACGCTCAGGCAATCGTGGATCATTCCAGAGCTCAGCGTGAGGCGGCAGCCGCGGCGGCTTACCAAGAACCGCCCCCAGTAACCCCTTCAACTTTGGTGGGAGCCGGAGTCACCTCCAGAGCTGTGGGAGTGCCATGTTTAGCACCGGCTCTACGGAACGAGCGCATGCCGAAGGATTTTAAGGGTCCACGCAAAGTGCCTAATTATACAGTTGATCTGCCTCCGGAAGCCTGGATCAAGAGTTATGAGCTAGCCATGGAGATGTTGGATGTCAGTGATGCAGTCTGTGCTAAGTACTTCATCATGATGTTGGAAGGACCGGCTCGTACATGGTTAAAGGGTTTGCCACCCAATACCATTAATTCCTGGGCTGAGTTGAAAGCGCGGTTCATCAAGAATTTTCAAGGGACGTGCAAGCAGCCTATGACGGTCGTTGATTTGGATCATTGCGTGCAGCGTGAGGATGAGTCGGCCCATCATTGGGTCCGGCGGGTCTCAACCATTATCCACTCATCTGACAATATCACGGCGGCTCAGGCGGTTCTGATTCTGGAGAAGAATTGTCACTTTTTGCCCCTTAAGTAGAAGCTTGGATGGCTCAAGCGTTCTTGCTAGGACATGAGTGAGCTCATGGCGGCTCTCACTAAATATGCAGATTCGGACAGCACGAAGGATCCTGGTTCTGATGATGAGAAGTTGGCTAAGGGTAAGAAGAATGGCAACGGCAAGGGTCAGCAGCAGAATGGGGCAGGAAGTAACAACCCAGGCAATGGCGGTAAACGGAAGCATCCAGATGGCGGGTTAGATCTGGTGGCCAGTACTAATGCTGGGAACAACCGCGCTAAGGGCAACGGTAAACCACCTTTTGGCAAGGGCAAGCCTTTCAACATGGAGGCAATGCTTAACGACCCCTGCCCGAAGCACAGTCTACCTGACAAGCCGTCCACTCATGCTTGGAAGGATTGTTATATCATGCGGGAGTTCCGGAATTACAGCCTTAACCAGCATCATGGTAACGGCAACGGACCGCCTGGCGACTCGGGATCCGGCTCAGGGTCAGGTTATCAGGGTCAAGGCAATCATGGTGGCCATAATTAGTAGCCTGGTAATGGTGGTCAGCAGCAAAACAACCAATCAGGGTATCAGAGTAACCCAAAGCAGTTTAATGGAGGCCAGTATCACATCTTCACCACGAGTCTTGATAAGCGTGATCAGAAGGTGCGCAAGAGGGCGGTTCATGCAGCAATGCCGACTCTTCCGCAATACCTAAAATGGTCTGAGCACACCATATCATGGAGCAGGGAGGATCACCCGCCGCGAGTTGATAACCCGGGGCACTTGGCCCTTGTGGTAGCCCCTCAGGTCGGAGGCTACATGTTCGCCAAGGTACTGATGGACGGTGGCAGCAGCATCAACATCCTGTACTATGACACCTTTCGCCGGATGAATCTGACTGACAAGGATCTCAAACCGTCATCCACAGTATTTCACGGCGTTGTACCTGGCAAGTCAGCTTATCCTGTAGGAAAAATTGCCCTTGAGGTAGCTTTTGGTTATGAGTTCAACTATAGGGTAGAGACCTTGTGGTTTGAGGTGGTTAAAATCAAGAGTCCATATCATGCTCTGTTTGGAAGGCCGGCTTATGCCAAGTTCATGGCTCGGCCCTATTATGTTTACTTGCAGCTCAAGATGCCTGGCATGAAGGGGACGATTACGGTGCATGGTGATCGGAAGATTGCACTTGAGTGCGAGGAAGGCGATGCTGTGTATGCGGAGTCAAGTTGTGCTGAGGCAGAGCTCAAGTTTTATAAAGACAATGTTGACCCGGCGGATATTACCCCTTTGAAAAAGCCCAGTACAGAATCTGACCCGCCCCTGAAATTTGTGGGAGAGGATACCAAGTTGGTGGACTTTGTTCCTGGCGACTCATCGCAGCAGTTCACCATTGGGGCCAATATGGACCCCAAATAGGAAAGCGCGCTCATCGAATTCATTCGTGAGAATCGGGACATCTTTGCATGGAAGCCTTCTGATATGCCGGGTGTACCGAGAGAATTCGCTGAGCACCACCTTAATGTGGATCCTAAGTTTAAGCCAGTCAAGCAATTCCTCCGTCGTTTCAATGAAGAGCGGCATAAAGCTATTGGGGAAGAGGTAGCCCGGCTCTTAGCAGCAGGGTTCATCATGGAGGTTTTTCTCCCGGAGTGGTTGGCTAACCCCGTGCTCGTACTTAAGCAGAACGGCACGTGGTGCTTGTGTGTAGATTACATAGATCTCAACAAGGTGTGTCCAGTTGATCCATTTGCTCTCCCCCGTATCGACCAGATCATTGATGCAACGGCGGGTTGCGAGAGTTTATGTTTCCGGGACGCTTATTCGGTTATCATCAGATAAAGATGGTAGTCAAAGACCAAGAGAAGACGTCTTTCATCATGCCTTTTGGAGCTTTCTGCTACGTGTCCATACCTTTTGGACTCAAAAGTGCGCAGGTGACTTATCAACGCTGTATGCAGAACTGTCTTCATAGTCAAATTGGACGCAATGTTCATGCTTATGTGGATGATATTGTGGTCAAGTCAAGGAAGAAGGATACTCTGCTTGACGACTTGAAGGAAACTTTTGATAACCTGCAGGTTTACAAGATGATGCTTAATCCGGCTAAGTGTGTTTTTGGTGTACCTGCAGGCAAGCTCCTGGGATTTTTGGTTTCAGAGCGGGGCATCGAAGCCAACCCGGATAAAATAAAAGGCCATCACCTCATTGTCTAAGCCGGCATGCAATAATGACGTCCAACGCTTGGCGGGTCGTATTGCCGCCTTAAGCCGGTTCATAAGCCCCCTGGGCGAGAAGGCTATCCCTTTGTATCAGATGATGAAGAAGACAGATGATTTTGTCTGGAGTGATGCTACCAATGATGCGTTTGAGGCGCTCAAAAAACAGTTAGTTGAGCCGCCTGTCTTGGCTGCTCCCGTGGAAAAAGAGCCATTGCTCCTGTACGTGGCGGCTAATAACAAAGCCGTCAGCTCTGCAGTCGTTGTGGAGCGCAAGGAGGCAGGCAAAGAGTATCCAGTCCAGCGGCCGGTTTATTACGTCAGCAAGGTTTTGACAGAGTCCAAGCAAAGGTACCCACATTGGCAAAAGTTGGTGTTTGGAGTGTTCATGGCAAATCGCAAGTTGAAGCATTATTTCCTTGGACATCCAATCACGGTGGTCAGCTCTGCTCCTTTGGGAGATATCATTCAGAATAGAGAAGCCACCGGCAGGATTGCTAAGTGGGCAATTGAGCTTGGGCCTCTTAATTTGAGGTATGTACCTCGAACAACTGTTAAGTCTCAAGCCCTGGTGAATTTTATCAATGACTGGATGGAGTGTCAAGCACCTGAGGAGAAACCGAACAACACATATTGGACAATTCATTTTGATGGATCCAGACAATTGGAAGGCTCAGGGAATGGAGTTGTTTTGACTTCCCCTAGAGGTGACAAATTTTGTTATGTATTAAGGCTAATGTTTCCTTGTACTAACAATGCAGCTGAGTATGAAGCCTTGCTTCATGGGCTCCGTGTGGCCAAGGAGATGAATTTGAGCCGGGTCAGATGTCTCGGCGACTCAGACCTTGTGGCCCAACAAGTCTCGGGCATGTGGGATTCTAAAGACCCTCGCATGGCGGCTTATCGCCAGGCGGTTGACGTCATTGCTGGTCACTTTAAGGGTTATCAGGTGGATCATATTGATCGTCGGAATAATGAGGCGGCTGATGCATTATCACGATTGGGTCTCAGCGTAAGCCGGTGCCGCCTAATGTGTTTCTGGATGTACTTCATCACCCGTCCGTCAAATTACCTTCTGAGGAGGATCTTGCTATACCAGACCCGGAAGGATAGTTGGTGGCGGCTCTTCGTGCTATTCCTGATTGGACGCTGCCTTATTTGACATATTTGACTCGTGGCGAGTTACCCGAGGACGAGACCTTGGCACGGCAAATCATGAGGCGGTCTAAATCCATTACTATTGTCAATGGCGAGCTGCACAGGTGTAGCGTGACTGGCGTGTTTCAACGATGTGTTTCTCCTGAGGAGGGCCGCGAAATCTTACAAGAGATACATGCCGGCGATTGTGGTCACCATGCCGGGTCAAAATCCCTGGTGGCCAAAGCTTTCTGGCACGGTTTTTACTGGTTGACAGCTCATGCAAATGCAGAGTATTTGGTTAGTAAATGTGATGGGTGTCAGAAATTTGGACGACGTGCCCATGTGCCGGCTCAAGAGTTGCGGATGATTCCAATCACCTGGCCGTTTGCGGTCTGGGGGCTTGATATGGTTGGACCATTTAAGAGGTCCAAAGATAAGAAGACCCACCTCTTGGTGGGGGTTGATAAATTTACCAAGTGGGCTGAGGCAGAGCCGGTCAGCAAGTGCGACGCAGCAACGGCAGTTCAGTTCGTCAAGAAGCTGATCTTTTGTTTTGGTTACCCTCATAGTATAATTACTGACAATGGTACAAATCTATCTAAGGGGGCTATGAAAGAGTTCTGCGAAAGTGAACACATCTGCCTCGATGTCTCCTCCGTGGCTCACCCACAGTCTAATGGCCAACCAGAGCGTGCTGACCAGGAAATTTTGAGAGGGATAAAACCCCGGCTTATGGTTCCTTTGGAACGAACGCCGGGTTGTTGGGTGGAGGAATTACCTTTAGTTATTTGGAGCATCAGAACCACCCTCAACATATCAACAAGCTACACACCTTTCTTCATGGTTTATGGCGCAGAAGCTGTTCTCCCCAGCGATATCCGTCATGACTCGGCCAGGGTGGCGGCTTACGTTGAAACTGATAATGAGACGGCGCGTCACGATGTATTGGATGCCTTGGATGAAGAACGGGATCTTGCAGCAGCACGGTCGGCGATTTACCAGCATGATCTGCGTCGCTATCATAGCCGCAGAGTCAAGACCCGGATGTTCCAAGAAGGCGACTTAGTGCTCTGTCTGATTCAAGACCAGACAAATATGCATAAGTTGTCACCCCCCTGGGAAGGACCTTTTGTGATCAGCAGAAATCTCAACAATGGTTCATATTATCTCATTGATGTGCGGGAGAGCGACAAGTCACGCACTTCTGGGGAGGAGACTGCCAGGCCGTGGAACATTGCTCATCTTCGGCCTTACTACACTTGAACCATCGGCTCTCATCAATGTACATACTTTTGTCATTGTATATACCCCTTTTTATCATATAATAAAGCCGACATCCCCATAATTCGGGGCCTCTGTCGTTTTCCTCCAACAGTCTTGTGCATAAGTTGGTTCATAATAAGGTCACTTGGGGGCTTCCAATTCACTGAGTTTAGCTTTCATACCCTCTTGACCGGCTTAAAAGCCATATCTGAGTTGAACCTGCCTGTTTGCAACTTGCTACTCCGCCAGGTGACTCGCCGAACGTTTGACAGTCAATCTTTCTTAAGACCCTGAACTAGTCAAAGTTAAAATGACGGCTTATGTCACGAGAGAGCCGGCTTACACAGAGCTAGGATAAAAAATCACCTATCTGTTGTAGTCTCTCCGCTATGTGGCCCGTTCGTACTCTTAACAGTTAATCTTTTTTAAGACCCTGAACTGGTTAAGGTTAAAATGATGGATTTATGTCACGTGAGAGCCGGCTTATGGGATTTTGGGCACTCATGCCTAGCTTCTTTGAAGCAAAAACCTTGAGTTTTTCTCAAAAATATAAACAAAAGTTGACCTCTTTTGGTTGCGCCTTCAAAGCCGCCTAAACGGTAATGAAAGATATACATATGTTTTCTGCTTGTTATTTTGCAGGAATTTTTCATGATAAGATTCTAAGTCTTTGGATAATAACTTATCCTGGCTTAGTATTGCTCATGGAATACAGTGTATGGCTATTATGACCCGCCAGTGGGAATTGATGAATTGATACTGAGGCATAAGAAATATGATCATATCAAAACATACACATGGTGGAAAAAAATTGAAGCGCCAAAGCTGCCAGAATATGAGTTGATAAAGCTCAAAACGTGCGCGAAGGCACGGCACAGGCAATAAAGTTTTTTACTACGGCTATTACAAGGCTACATGGAGCCCAAAATTTGTGGACTCATAGTTTTTCACAAAAGTAATAACCCGGCAGCTCAGCATGCCCGGGTTAACTTCATCTGAGGCCAGCTCCTCGCCTAACTCGCCGTCGGGTCATCCTGCACCGGGTCTTCTGTCTCCTGGATCTGAAGGTTGTCCACATCCCAGTTGCAATTGATTAAGGCTTTGAATTCAGCTTCGTCATGCAAGATTGGAGACGGGTCAACATTAGGGGCAAAGATATGCTTACGACGTTGAGGAGTCAGATCCACCGGCTCAAAAGTAGGCGCCCGGACTCGTGCATTGTTATTCTCGTAAGCCGCCTGATAAACCTTCAGATCAGCCTCTGCGGCTAATTGGCTGGCCAATGCTCAAGATGCTCTGCAGCAACGAGCATAGTCATCTTGCATGAATTCTGACCCGTCGGCCTTCAGTTGTGGAAACCCTCCAACCATCTCCTTCAGGTTAAGCTCCGGTGCATAAGCCAAAGCCCGGCTCAAAGCAGCTATTGCGCCTTTACGGGCGGCTGATTTCTTCAATTCTTCAAACTGCTTGGGGATGGTGGAGAGGCATTTCAGCACGTCTTTGATAAGCTTTGGAGTGCCCTTTTCACCCATGACAGCCCTGATGGTGAAGAGGCTTCCGGCATACAGCTGCTCAGTAAATGAATATAAAGCTTTCAGCTTAAGCAAGCTGTCATCTGGAAGCTTACGAGTTCGACGACCTACAAACAATTCAATTATATAAGTCGCCGGGCGAGTCTTTATAAGACTGTTTGAAAAGAATGCTCATAACATAATCAACAATGCTTACCAAAGACAGCCTCAGTCATCCGAGCTACATGGCGTTTGAGACTGGTCAGCTCTTCAGCAACGGGTTTAAGTTGGCCCTCGGCGTCTTCTGCGTGTTTGACTAAGGCGGCTTGTTCAGCTTCAACAGATTGCTTGTAGGCTTCAAAATCCGCCTTAGTCTTCTCCAGCTCTGTTGAGGAGAGCCGCCATTTTGCGTCAGCTTCAGCTCGGGCGTCTTGTTGCAAAGCCAGGTTTTTCCTAAGGTCGGTCAAACTAGACTCGGCCACATTTAAAGCTTCCTGCACAATATAATTGTCAAGTATATGTTTATCAAATTTAAGCCGCCTGCACGGTTTATAATGGAACTTGGGGATACTGAAGAAGGTTGTTACAAGTCTCAAGCAGATTGCAAGCAATATACTTGACACTTGGGGGCTAATGTGTATCAGTTCTTTCAAAGTCTACAATACAAATAGGACCCGGATCATCTTCACGAAGATAACCCGGCCCTTGGGGGCTACACATTGCTCCTCAAGTCTATATGATTAGATCTACAAAAAGTTCCGGCTCATTATTTACATAATGACCCGACCCTTGGGGGCTACACTTGGCATTTCTTTACCATACAGTAAGTACCGGCTCATTATTTACATAATGACCCGGCCCTTGGGGGCTACAAGCTGATTTATTGAACTCTACATATTGCTGAAGACCCAGCTTATCTTCAAGCAAATAAGCCGGCCCTTGGGGGCTACGTAAGGATATATGGAAGGCAAGGAAGGTTGAGTACCTCATATTTCTTCTTCATCATGCCAACTAAGTTGGCCTCCATGTCCCGGCTCGTAGAGAGGCGGCTTAGGTATCCAGAGTGTAGCTCGTCAGCACTAAGCTTCTCAAGATTAGGCAGGTCAAGCTTAACCCTCTCCTTCTCAGGCGAAGGCACTTCATCCTTACTAATATGCTTGGTCCGCACGTTGGAAGGGGCGGGAGCTGTGTAAGCTGTTCTGGTGATGGTAACCTCTTCCTCATGAGAAGTCACATTTTCAACTGTTGGCAGAGGGCTGGGCGGCTTAGGATCAACTTCCGGATTAGCCTCAGGAATCACAATGTCAACATCCGCCGGCTCAGTAGGCTGGGCAGTTTCATTATGGGCGCCTTGGTCAGCTTTAGAGGGCTCGGCTTGAATTTCAGGAGTGCCAAGCTTCGGGTTCTCCGGCTCTGGGACGTCAGGATTGGCAGATGACCCGCTTAATTTCCTCTTCTTAGCTTGGGCCCTATGAACAAAGATTTCATTATAAGTCATATGCAAGGGCAAAATATTAGTAAACAACATTGGATGCAAGGAAGAAAGTTACCCTGGGTTAATAACAAGAGGTGGCAGCTTTGAAACGGTTGAGTCGCCAGAGGAAGGAGGAGTCTCCTGAGGACGTTAAAGTTGAGCAGTATGATCAGTTTACTGCAAAAGGTTAGTATGCAGAAGAAATAAAAACAAAGCTATGAATTACCTCATTACGGCGTTTCCGAGGAGCCGGAGCATCGGGTAAGCCGACCACTAGATCTTCAGAGCCGCCGCTCCGGGTTTGACGCCTGGAGTCATGTTGCTGCTTCTTCAAAAGAAAGTTGATCCAAGTGAGCAAGGGGGTGTGAAAACTTTACTTTCTGGATGACCCGTCATATTTTCTCTCTCGGCAAAGGTTCCGAGTCGGAGGATATGGTAGTTACCTCTGCTGCGCCGGCTTCACTCGTCTCCGCTCCACCCTGAGAGGAGTCAGCGTCAATAAGTTGCATGAAAAGAAGGCCAAGAGAGTCAAGTTCTACCTCTGAGTCGTCCAGTTCAAGCAGCTCTTGAGCTGACGATTTCTTCTTATGAGCCGGAGCCCGGGTCTTAGTCGCCTTTGTCTTCTTCTTTGAAGTGGAGGTAGTAGGTATTCTCCTCTTCCAGAAGGAAGAGTCGGCCTATATATATAAATGCGTTTGCGGAAAGGTTAAATGAAGTGTGTGAGGTGCGAAATCTAAAGGAAAAAGAGTGAAGTTTAAAGGAAAAAGCCTTACTGCGGGAGCCGGGTTAAGAGCATAGAAGGGGCTTAACCCCGTCTTATTGCAGACCTCCTGAGGTTCTCCCAGTAGTGATTTAACGATCAAGTTGAGGTCCTTGTCTGTCAGTGGCGTTTGGTTGAAGCGTAGAGGGTCATTCACCTCACCAGTGTATTCACACATTAAGCCGTCGCGCCGGCTCAATGGTAAGATTCTCCAAGAAACCCAGCAGCGGGTTAGATCAACGCTAGTTAATCCATTGGCCAATAAAGCCCTGATCTTTGAAAATGTTGGAGCGTATTAGGTGCGCTCTATGGCGGACAACCGGTCTGGGAGCTCGGTGGTGGTGCAGAGCCAGTAGGGACGATAACCGGCAGTGGATTTTCTCCGGCCTGAGAAGTGACTTGGCAATAGAACCAGGTATGATTCCAGCCTTGGGATGGCTCGGCAGAGTCGCCGACGGAAAAGAAACGTCTCTACGCCTCTGAATTGAAACACCACCAAGCTCAAGGCTTGGTCCATCTGCAATCTCCGTCTGGCAGTTGATGTAGAAAAAATCACTGAAGAGGTGAATGGAGGGCTCTTCTTGCAGATATGCTTCACAGAATATTTGGAATTGGCACAAGTTGGTAACAGAGTTGGGGCCAATGTCTTGAGGATGCAGCTTGTAAAAATGCAGGGCGTCCCGGAAAAACTTTATTCCGGGCAGTGAGAAGCCACGGAGAAGATGGTCTGTGAAGACAATAACTTCCCCTTCCTTGGGTTCGGGAGTGATCTCATCACCTGGAACCCGCCAATGAATGACGTTTTGAGCCGGTAAAACTCCCATGACTACGAAATCATTAACTATCTTCTCGGTAACCCTGGCGCCTACCCAATCGCAAGAGGCGGGGGCTTTAGCCATGACGGCGGGTTAAACGATGTGAAAAGACATGGATATGCGGCGAGTTAAGAATGTTACGTGACCAAAACAGCTATGACTAAGACGGCAACGCTACTTGGCGGGTCATTGTTAAGTTATGAGCCGCCGTCAACCACAGGTATGAAGCAAATTATATTTTACCAGGGAGAGCCGGCAGCATGATGGCAGGTTAAATGGACAAGTGAGTATTGAAAATGTTGCTAAGTGTGGACAAACAAGTTCCACTAACTACGGCTGCAGTTACAAGATCTACGGACGAAAATAAAAGGGAAATATTTCCTAAACCTAAAAACGTCAGTGGAAGAACAGGCAGTTCATATATGGATTCCAGTGAAGAAACAACTACACTGAGTATGGAATAGACGCTAAGCGGAGCCTGCGCGTTTTCGCTATTGTCTCGGAGCCGAAGGGGTGTTTTTCCTTTCCGATCTATGGCAAGTACTCTGACGGACGGTGGCGGACTCGAAGAACTCCGATGAACTAATGCGGATCTACGAGGGAAGAAGAATGGAACCTGGAAGATGCAGGGGATGCAGGCGTGCGCCGGCGAGCTCTGGTCACGGTCAGGGTGATGTAGTGCCCTGGTTGAGAACGACGGCGTGGTCCGGACGGCGCGACGGAGCTTCAGTTGCGCGGGCGTTTGGAGGAAGAAGATGAGAGAGGCGGCAAAGGGGGAAAGTGAAAAGGATGGGACCCCCGCGCCTATTTATAAGGGGGAGATGGAACAGCAACAGTCCAGCACGGGAATCAAGGAGACAAGACGATGATTGACCAAGAAAACGCCTCAATTCTCGGGTTGACTAGTTAATGCAAAGATCCGTTGTGATGTCATTAAGATATTTTGGATTTTACCAGAGATGACGTCATCCATTTTTACATGGCGGGTTATGAAGGTTTATTTCAGGACAGGTGATTATGAAGAACACAAGACTCGCCAACCAGAAGACTTGAAGATTGACATGAACAGGTTCAAATCAATCTGGGGCCTAATGTTGGGGATATAACCCCATGGTGAGACCCGCCCAGGAGGGGCCGGGTTAGGAAGTTGGCAGCTTAAACAGTAAGGCCTTCAGCAGGCCGGAAGACTAAGACGAGCCTGCTGGTAAGTTATCAGACGAGCCGGGCGGAAGCCCAGAGCCGGAAGGCAATGTGTGACCCGGAGGCGTAAGCCGCCAGGAGATGGCTTACTAGGCAAGGTAATTTAGAGATAAGGTCGGTTACTAGATGTAACCCGGCCCGGACTCTTGTAAGCCCAGGGCCTCGACCTGTGTATATAAAGGCGGGTTCCCTGGGCGGCTTAAGATACGAAACCTTTGATCGATAGATAGGTCAAGCAAATCCGCTCCCTTGTAATCGATACCCAATCAATACAACTCAAAGCAGGACGTAGGCTTTTACCTCCTTCGAGAGGGGCTGAACCTAGCTAAACCCGTGTCTTTCGTCCCAATCAACCCCTTCGAGTTAACTGTCGTAGCGACGGCTTCACCCCTAAGTCCTTTCACTAGGACATCTACCATGACAAAACCACGACAAGCACCATGGCCGCCCTAGATCTCCATGCTCACGTCGCCCCAAGCCTTCTCGTCGTTGGGAATGGGCTCCCCGGACCTAAATCCGCTCGCATCCGGTCAGGCCCCGCCGGATCCCGCCTCCCCGTGCTGCCGACCATCAACGTTGACCGCGCCATGCCTCCTGCCTTGTGCAGGCGTACGAGGAGGAGGATGCCTCCAGGCACCCTTAAGTGGGCCTCGCCCTCGCCTGTCGCCAGCGAGCAGGCACAGTCGGCTGATACGTCTCCAACGTATCTATAATTTTTGATTGTTCCATGCTGATATATTATCATTCTAGGATACTTTTTGGGTCTTTATTTACCAATTTATAATATTTTTGAGCACTAACCTATTGACCTAGTGCCCAGTGCCAGTTGTTGTTTTCTACATGTTTTTTTACTTTTCAGGTTTACAGTCTCAAACGAAGTCCAATTGCCACGAAACTTCGGGAGGAGTCAGGAGGCCGCACGAGGGCCTTAGCACACAACAGGGCGCGCCCTGATGTGTGCTGGCCCCCTCGGGCGCCTCCCGATGCCCCTCTCTAGCCTATATGTTCTCTAATATTCCAAAAACCCTGGAGGCAGTCCCGAAACCCTTTTTACGCCTCCGCAAGTCTCTGTTCGGTCGCGAGGCCATCTGGAGCTCCGTTCCGGCACCCTACCGGAGCGGGGATCGATCACGGACAACCTCTTCATCAACCTTGCTGCCCTCATGATGATGTGTGAGTAGTTCATCACAGACCTACGGGTCCATAGCTAGTACCTAGATGGCAACCTCTCTATCTCTTGATCTTCAATACAATGATCATCGCATCTTTGCTTTGATCCCTCCGATGTAATCCTATTGTGCGGTGTGTTTGTTGAGATCTGATGAATTGTGGGTTTATGTTCAGATTATTCATGAAAAGTATTTGAGTCACCTCTGAATATTAAGATTCTTTTTTGCATGATCAATATAGCTTCGTAATGCTCTCCGATTTATTGATGTGCTTTGGCCAAATAGATTGATCTATCTTTAGTGGGAGTGGTGCGTTGTGGTAGGTTCAACCTGACGAGTTTCTATATCCCAGTGACAAAGTAGGGGACAAGATGCGTCTTTGTGTTGTTGGTACTAAGGATAACACGACGGGGTTTATTCATATTTCTTGAGTTTACTTTGTCTACATCATGTCATCGTTCTCCATGTATTACTCTATTTGTCATGAACTTAGTACGTAGAGAGGCAAGCATAGAAGCGCTCTTGAAGTGGAGTAATAGTAATAGGTGCAGGCAGGAGTCGGCAAGTTGTTTATGGACATGATGCCTATATACACATGATCATTGCCGTGAAAATCGCATAACTATCCACTTTTCTAACAATTTCCCAACACTAATTTGTTACCCACCCTATACTGCCTACATGAGAGATGGCGCTAGGGAAAACTATGGCTCCCGGGTCTATTCACTTATAAATTTACAGACGCTACTATTACCTTGCTGCCATTATTTACTTTTTATTTTATTTTATTTTGCAATTTACAATTATCTACAATTATCTACACAACTCATTTGCTTGCAAATAACGAGATCAAGGGGATTGAAAACCCTCTTGCCCGCGTTGGGTGCAAGTTGTTTGTTCTTTTGTGTGCAGCCGCTGAGGACGGTTGAGGATTGATATTCCTATTGGTTCGATAAACCTTGGTTTCATAACTGAGGGAAATACTTACCCACTTTGTGCTGCAATAACCCATTCCTCTTCATGGAAAACCCAACGCAGATCAAAAGTATCACCGGTCTGCTTCGCCTCCCAGGCCCAGCTCGCCCCCTCTTCCGGCCCGACCCAGCCAATCCAAGGACTGGTGAGCGCCCTGCCCTATCCAGCGCCCTCGCGCGCATCTGTGTATGTTGCGTTCATGCCTGTGTAGCCCATGTTATGTCCAGATTCGGCTTGTAGTCATTTTTTTTAGTGTGTGCGAATTTCCCTAATTCACCAGGACATTTTATTTACAGAAAAGGTCATGTTTTGCATTGCTTATACATCATTAACCGTGTATCATACGTAAAAACCATAGATATGTAAAATGCTTAGAATTTTGTGTAGATTATCAATATCTCACTTTCATGCATGATAAAAATGTTTAACTTGTTGTTTTCACGTAATTTGCATAAATGCCATAATCTTGCATAATTGTTGCGTCATTTTTTTCAAAGTAAATACCCACATGTTATATATGATTTTGGGGTAGAAAATCCATAGAATCCATCTGTGCAATTAGTTTTGTCATTTGAGCAAGTTTGTGTGCATGTCATTTTTGCTGTGATGCACATTTGTTATTTTTGTGTGATTTAATCCATGCCTCATATGAATTATTGTTGAACATGAGATGTGCCCTTTGTGATGTGTACTAGCCCTTGATATTTTGTTTTCCATGAAAAATCCATGTTTTGATGTTATTTTCTAGCTGCCAACATGTCATAAAAATGTTGCAGTTTTGAAGGGTCCAAATAGTTCCAAGTCTAAAACTGTCTTATTTTGTTGCCATGTTGCCACGTGTTTTGCTATTGATCTAGAACTCCTTTGTGGTTGCCACCATGGAGTGTTTTGTAAAGCATGATATGCTCTGTAGTGTTGTGCCATTAGTTTTCATTTATAGGTTATGCATCATAATTAGTTCTGCTGTCAAACATGCTTACCTGATGAAAAAAAATGTTGCTCATGTCTACTCTAATTTTCACTAAGTCTGAGAAACTGCTTATTTCAGATTGCCATCTTGTGTTGATGCTAGCCATGTTTCTGTGCATATTTTGATGATGCTTCTGTGGAGTGATTTGTAGTGCATCATGTCCACTACCATGCTGTAGATTTTCATGCCATGATATGACCTGTAGCATACATTTTCCTTTTTGTCTATATGCCATCAGGTTAACACTGTTTGTGAGAAACTGGTATTTTTCTCTAAGTCCCTAAATGTTAAGTTTGATAGTCATGTTGTGAGCTTCATACCATGTGATCCATGGTCCTTTTGAGTTTGATTAATTTTGATGAAATGAAGTGTATGTTACATGCTACTGTCCCATGCTTAGTTTGTGCATTTTAGATTCTTGTAGCTTGTTGTTTTGATGTGTGCAAAATGCCATGTTGTTGTTTTAGACAGATTATGACTAGAACTTGTGTTGGTTGTTATTGTTGAACCATCGCTCCGTTTCAAACATGCCATATATGAAACTTGCTTAGAATCACATCTAGTTTCATAATATCTTGTTCCATCCATGATTTAAAATGTTTGTGTGTTGTTTGCATGCATTTTGCATTCATAACATATTTATCTTATGTTGGTCATATCTTGTAGGCCGTAGCTCCGTTTAAATGATCTATATATGTAAATCGTCTAGAATGACATGTAGAATCACATGGTGCATATTTTTTTCCTGATTAATAAATATTAAATATGGTTAGTTCCGACCTGGTTCAATTTCGAAATTTGCATATGGCGTCATTTCGGAAATACTATAAGTTGTTTCTGACCTCATTTAAAATGCCTAGATAGGTAGTTTAATTATGCTTCGCCTTTTGCCATGATAAACAAAATTTAAACTTGCCATGTAAATAAACGAGAGTGAACTAAATGATTCGAATGTGGAGTTTCGTCAATATGCAACTTGTTGCATATTAAACTTCACTTAATTTGTAGTGTTTGATTGTTGCATCTTGACATGCCATGCCTTGCATATTTAAACCGGACATGCATCATCCTTGTTTGTGCATCATGAATATGTTGTGGTGTTTATCGTGTCATTTGTTTGTTTTCGGATTGCTTCTTCTCGATAGAGTTCCGGAAGCGTTTCGAAGTGTGAGGATTCGTTCGACTATGTTGGTTCGTCTTCTTCACGGATTCGTTCTTCTTCCAAGCGGGATCTCAGGCAAGATGACCATTTCCCTGGACACCACTACTATCATTGCCATGCTAGTTGTCTCGTTTCTATCGCTATGTCTCGTTACCTACCACTTGTATGTCAAGCCTCCCAACATTACCATGAAAAGCCTCTAACCCCCTCCACATCCCAGCAAACCATTGTTTGGCTATGTTACCGCTTGCTCATCCCTTCTTATAGCGTTGCTAGTTGCAGGTAAAGGTTGTTTCCATGTGACAACATGGATATCTTGAGATATCACAATATTATTGCTATTTAATTTATTGCACATATATACTTGGTAAAAGGTGGAAGGCTTGGCCTTTCTCTTGGTGTTTTGTTCCACCTTTGCCGCCCTAGTTACTGGTGTACCAGTGTTATGTTCCATATTGAGCGCTCCTAACATGCTTGGGGTTGTTATGGGGACCCCCTTGATTTTCGTTTTGGAATAAAACTCTTCTAGCAAGGCCCAACATTGGTCCTACATTTGCCTAATAACTAATAAAATTGCATAGGGACCCGCCGGCACCCGCGGATAATTAATCAACCCCCGGGCCAGTGCTCCTCATGAGTGTTGGTCCAAACTAGAGTCATATGTGGGGCTAACCCGGGGCAACTCGGGAGATTTCTATCATGCCACTGTACGCTGTGCTCATCCGGTCGTGTCCTGAGAACGAGATACATGGCTCCTATCGGGTTTGTCGACACGTCGGGCGGCCTTGCTGGATTTGTTTTACCTTTGTCGAATGTCTTGTGCACGGGATTTTGAGGATACTTCGGGTTACCTCGAGGTTGAGGTTTTCCACCGGGATTCCGAGGATTCTACGGGCTATCTCGTGGTTGAGGTTTTCCATGCAGCTTGTGGCTAGTTTGTGATGGATGAGTTGGAGCACCCCTGCAGGGTTAAATCTTTCTGAAAGCCGTGCCCGCAGTTATGTGGCAACTTGGAATTTTTTTTAACATCCGGTCATAGAAAACTTAAAGTAAATTCAATTAAAAACACACCAACCGTGTGCGTAACCGTGACCGTCTCTTCTTGTGAGTTCTGAACCCAGAGAGAACACGATGGGGTTATGATTGACTCGTAAGTAGGTGTTCAGGATCACTTCTTTATCATTACTAGTTCACGTCCGATTATGCGTCGATCACCCTTCTTATTCCTGTACTCGTAAGTTAGCTACTCAAATAAAATGCTTAGTGCTTGCTGCAGCCTCACCACTTAACTATATCTCACCCATTAAGCTTCGCTAGTCTTGATACCCTTGGAAATGAGATTGCTAAGTCACGTGGCTCACAGATTACTACAACAGCAGTTGCAGGTACAGGTAATGCGATGCTTTTACGTGAGAGCGATGCTTGTTTGATTTGGAGTTCTTCTTCTTCATCATCGATCATAGGATGGGTTCCAGGCCGGCAGCCTGGGATAGCAAGGATGGATGTCGCTTTTATCGTTTGATTTCATCCATAGTCGGACCCTGCTCTTCTGTATGGTGATTGAATGTATTGTTGTATTGAGATGATCATGATTTAGCTTGTGGCGAGTGTAAGCCAATTCCATATACTCATATCCTCTTTACATGTACTTGTAACGATATCCATTCTTGCGAAACGAGAAGATGTGCTTCTATCCCTATCGAGGCCCTCGAGCCAAAATAAGGATAGGACTGCATCTTGGGCGTTACACATTAGACACGATCGGGGAATGTTTCCTCTTTGGTGATAAACGAGCAGCGCCCGCTGCCTCCCCCAAAGCAAGTCCCAAAGCTTACCATTTTGATGCAAGAAGGCCACGATGGCACGGCCACCAGGGGTGGATGTCATCAGCGAGCCCACCATCGCGTCATGGACGGCGTCTTGTCCAGGCGAGACTACTTTTGTCAAGATATGACTGAGCGCATGTCCTCCTTTGAACTACCGTTGTGTCGCTACCCTTCCCGCCAATATTTTGGGGGAAGAGGACCAAGGCAACTATAAAAGGGTCAGTGTTGCTACCTTAGAAGGGGTCGGCCATTTTCCACCCTCGTCTACCTTGTAGCATGAACTCTCTATCCCCATGGCAATCAAAGACAATCAGGAGTAGGGTTTTACACTGCTCGATGGCCCGAACCTAGGTAGCTCCTTATGTCCCTGTCATGCTCTGTGTGTGTGCTCCCTTTGCGCTCTGCTTGCCATAGCCTCGCCAAGGTCACCGTCCGGTTGACAGGTAGCGAATAGGCCCCCAGTGTTCAAACTAGGGTTTTGAGGGGTTTCCCGTAACACAAATTATCCTCTCCGACAACTGGTATATTAAACAAGTAGAGAGAAAAAGGGAAGTCTCACAATGGGTATTTGAGATATGGTGGAGGACTATTAGAAATAATCGGCTAGGCCCATGTAGAATCTCTAAAATCACAAAAGGCCCATGAATAAATGACATGGTTCTAAAGTTTAGTCCCACTCATGATGGAAATGGGGGTTACCCAAGCGGGTATTGGAATCCCATCCCCGTCATCGCAACAACCTTCCCATGCATGTCCCCGTCCCCATACCCGTATGTGGGGATAAAAAATATTCCCATCCCTATCTGGTTTTTATCCCCATGGAGAAACCCATAGACACAATCAACAACAACTTTGATGGCACTTCGGTAGAAACAAAAATAGTATTTCAGCACAATAAATAATATGCTTTAGCTAGGTTAGGCTTTTCTTGGTGCTTTTTCGCCGAAGGTATGGGATGGGTGGAAATTTTAGTGGGCAAGGGTGGGAACCACATGGGGTCTACTAATTTTAGAGTCCACATGTAAGGCCTTCACGGCTAAGGTGGGTAATAGGTATGAGTAATGCTATCCCATCCCCATCCCCGTCTTGCATGCTGGAAAGGTATTTGACCCACCAGCTTCCCCATGGGCATTAAAGCTGGCACATCCCTGCCCTCTGATAGAGGAAATACCCACGGGAACGTAGGTAATGGTTAACGATTGCCAGCTGAAGTCCCACCCCGAAACTTGAGGAGGTGTGTGACCTCTTTATATAGTCGGTTCTCCCCACCACACTAAGTGATGTGTCGAGAGAGAAAGAGTAGAACACACGCATGCTTGCCTCGCCTAGCTCGGGAAGGATGATGCAAGCGTGCAATATGCGCGTCAATGGTCCGCCGAAACTGGGTCCGTGACCTTGCATGAGCGCGACTTCTTTCTGCCATATTTTTTTATGTCTTGGTAGACAAGTTGATTGTTTCTTGTCTGGTAAGTTTATGACTTGAAAACCAAGTCGGTTAGAGATCGTGAGCGCATCATGATACCGCCTCTGGTTCTCCTATATATACGGGCACCGGTCGTGGCCAAAGATACATCAAAACAAGCTAGAATTTTGCCTCATCTAACAACTTGCGCCACCATCATAGTCTACTCCACCCCGAACGCCGGCATGCCCCGTAGTGCGGGAGAGAAGGTCTTCGGAACCATTTGTCCTTGCGATCCTGCATGGGCAGAGGAAGAATTAGGTTTTTAGGAAGCGCTCCGCAAAATTGCTCAAGTTCGTCACCACATGTCATCTTCTATCCAAGTCGGATGACTTCACATACCAACGACTCCAACGTCATTTTCTTCGTCCGATTTTCACCAACGTCGTCGTCAAAAACATCACTCCTTCGATAACGACGACTTTTAATGAACAATATGTGTGTCGTGATATGTTCATCTCTCCAGTTATGGTTGTTGTTACATGTGCGATGTTGCTGTGCATATTTTTATGTTCATCTAGTATGCTAGGTTGTTGTATGCTAATTATTGTTGTAGTCATGAATTATTTACTGACATTAAATCATGAATTTACCTAATATGTCAACAACATCCACCTAAATCATATATGATTAGGCTTTTCCTGATTTGTAGGATTCACAAAACATAGGAATAGAAAGTACGTGATTGGGGTGGCATGCCTACTAGAATACTGTACGATTAGTAGAGGATGTTTGATGCCACATGAAAAATAAAAGAATTGTAAATAAAGGTTGTAGTGGATGTTAGATTTCCTATCAAATATAGTGCACATGGCTGCTTAGAAAAAATCCCAATAGGACTCAATCATATGAATCAAACGACCAACATGGAAAGAATTCCTAAGGATTCAACCCTCTTGAAATCCTATAAAATTCTTTGAATCAAAGGAATTGTAAAATGAGACTTTATGGATGCTGGATTTTCAATAAAATGTGGTAGAAATAATTTTTTGGAAAAATTTCATATGAGATTTAGCCCTACGACTAGAAGGGTTGGGCACGCTTTGCTGTACCGTTGGTGTTGTCGGGTTTCTTAAAAAACACTATTGTTTTAAAATATAAGGTGTATTACTTTTATTGAAAAGTCAAAACTTCTAGTTTGACCAAATTTATAGAAATATATATCAAAATACATAATATCATATCAGTATGATTACATTCATTGTGCAATGAATTTTCATACTGCTTTGTTTAATATTGTGGTTGTCGATATTTTTGCTCTAAACTTGGTCAAAGTTAAAGAAATTTGGCCTTTCAAAAAACTAATACCCCTTATATCTTGGAACAAAAGGAATATTTAGTTTGGCAGGTGGGGGAGATGATAGAGTGTGTTTTATCTTATTTATAATGCGGTGATTTGATGAGCCTTTTGTGACGTCCCCGTTTATAATCCTGCACTAATAATATACGTGATCACCAATGGTGACCCGCGTTAATATCACAACACAACTCTACAACACAAATTTAAACATAACTCTTTACATTACAAGCCTGGGGTACGAGGACACATAATACATCAGTCATGAAAACAAATATTATCTGAGTACAGACATAGTAAGAAAAGTTTTGCCTTAAGAAGGTTGAGCAAAACAACAACACTAGATCGAAAAGCAAGGTCTCCTGCCTAGGACCACCGGACTACTCCTGGTCATCGGTTTCCACGTAGTACGCACCATCGGGTAACCTGCATCCGTGGTGCTACTAGCTGTTGCAGCAACCGGGTCGAATGAAAAGAGTAGCAAAGCAACAGTGAGTACTCATCCAAAGTACTCGCAAGACTTACATCACATCTATCCTAGATATGCATCGGTATCAAATGAATGGGGTAATATCTATGGACTAAATTGCAGAAATGCCAGAATAAGGGGGAGAAGCTCAACCTATCGAAGACTACATCTTTCAGTAGTAGAAGAGAGGAGCATATATGATATCGTCTTATATATACATATTGCAATAACCTACCCTGAGATCCTCCCTCGACTCTATGCTTGGAAGGGATCTCTAGGTATATATGTCTGTTATCTGGGTGTGTTTTATCAAGTATCCGGTTAAAGTAGTATAAGATCGGGATACATCTCCAAGTCGTCTGTTGCCGTGGACGCGGATCTCCGAATAGATTAACTTCCCTACATGGGTGCACCACATTTCCCGATACGCTTGATTACCTCTGGACGGACACACTTTTCTGGGTAATGCTCGGCCTCGGGCAATCGACACGCCGAAGTCCTAACTAAGCTCTCTAGAGAGGTCAACACGTCGGTCTACATCCTAAGTGTGAAGGGGTCATGGACCCATCTGTAACGCCCAAGATGCGATCCTATCCTTATTTTGGCTCGAGGGCCTCGACATGGATAGAAGCGCATCTCGTCGTTTCGCAAGAATGGATATCATTACAAGTACATGTAAATAAGAGATGTGTATATGGAATTGGCTTACACTCGCCACAAGCTAAATCAAGATCACATCAATACCACAACATATACAATCATCATACAGAAGAGCAGGGTCCGACTACAGACGAAATCAAACGACAAAATGACATCCATCCTTGCTATCCCAGGCTGCCGGTCTGGAACTCATCCTATGATCAAATAAGAAGAAGAAGAACTCCAAATCAAACAAGCATCGCTCTCACGTCAAAGCATCGCTTTACTTGTACCTGCAACTGTTTTTGTAGTAATCTGTGAGCCACAGGGACTCAGCAATCTCATTTCCAAGGGTATGAAGACTATTAAAGCTTAATGGGTGAGGTATGGTTAAGTGGTGAGGTTGTAGCAAGCACTAAGCATTTATTTGAGTGGCTAACTTACGAGTACAAGAATAAAGGGGGATGTTTGTCGCATAAACGGACGTGAACTAGTAATGATCACTAAGTGATCCTGAACACCAACTTATGAGTCAAACATAACCCCAAAGTGTTCTCTTTCGGAGCAGGCCTCACGAGAAGAGACGGTCACGGTTACGCACACGGTTGGTGTATTTTATTTGAGTTTACTTCAAGTTTGCTATGACCGGGTGTTAAACAAAGTTTCCAAGTTGCCACATAACCGCGGGCATGGCTTTCCAAAAGATTTAACCCTGCAGGGGTGCTCCAACTCATCCATCACAAACTAACCACATGCCGCGGGAATAACCTCAACCACGAATCCTGTGATCTCCTAGGAAATTCTGTAGGAAAACTTCAACCTCGAGATAGCCCAAAGTATTCTCGAAATTCCTCGCGCAAGATGTTCGAGAAAGGTAAAACAAATCCAGCAAGGCCGCCCGACGTGTCGACGAACCCGATAGGAGCCGCGTATCTCGTTCTTAGGACACGACCGGATTGTCCAAACTTCCGGTAGGCCAATCACAGAGTTGCCCCTGGCGGCCACCGGCGGTTGACAGGTTCGGACCAACACTCATGAGGAGCACTGGCCCGGGGGTTGATTAATTATCCGCGGGTGCCGGCGGGTCCCTATGCAATTTTATTAGTTATTAGGCAAATGGTAAAACAAATGTTGGGCCTTGCGAGACGAGTTTTATCCCAAAACGAAAGTCAAGGGGGTCCCCATAACAACCCCGAGTATGTTAGGAGCGCTCAATATGGAACATAGCACCGGTACACAAGTAACTAGGGCGGCAAAAAATGGAACAAAACACCGAGCAAAAGGCCAAGCCTTCCACCTTTTTCCAAGTATATATGTGCATTAAATTAAATAGCAATAATATAGTGATATATCAAAAATATCCATGTTGGCACATGGAAACATTGCACCTGCAACTAGCAACGCTATAAGAAGGGCTGAGCAAGCGGTAACATAGCCAAACAATGGTTTGCTGGGATGTGGAGGGGTGAGAGGCTTATCATGGCATTTTAGGAGGCTTGACAAACAGGTGGTAGGTAGCGAGATAGCGATAGAAATGAGACAACTAGCATGGCAATGATAGTAATGGTATCCAGGGAAATGGTCATCTTGCCTGAGATCCCGCTTGGAAGAAGAACGAATCCGTGAAGAAGACGAGCCAACGTAGTCGAACGAATTCTCACACTCTGAACGCTTTCGGAACTCTATCAAGAAGAAGCAATCCGAAAGCCACAATCAACACACCATAAACACCACAACATATGCACGACATGATGCGCAAACAACATGATGCAAGTCTGGTTTATTTATGCAAGACAAGACAAGCACAACAATCAATTACTACATATTACGTGAAGTTCAATATGCAACGGGTTGTGTATTGACGAAACTCCACATTTGAGTTACTTAGTTCAATCTCAATTAGGTACTAAACAATATTAAATGTTGGTAAGCATGGCAAGAGGTGAAGCATAAGTAAACTAGACATCTAGGCATATTAAATGAGGTCGGAAACAACATATAGCATTTCCGAAACGACCCCATGTGTTAATTTCGAAATTGGTCCAGATCTGAACTAATCATGTTTAATATTTATTAAACAGGGAAATAAAGTGCACAATGCAATTCTACTCGTCATTCTAGTCGATTTACATATATGGATCATACGAAACGGAGCTACGGTCTAGAAGTTACGACACACACAAGATGAACATGTCATGAATGCAAAATGCATGAAAATGACAACCACGAGCACTTCAAAACATGTATGCAACATGGTAATATGATACTACATGCAATTCTATGCAAGATTCATATATGGCATGTCCAAAACGGAGCTACGGTTCAACCACAATCACCAATACAAGTTTTAGTTCAAACCTGTCCAAAACAGCAACATAGCATATTGCACACATGAAACCAACAAGCCCCAAGATCCTAATATGCACAAACTAAGCATGGGGCAGTAGCATATAACACACACTTCATTTCATCTTCACATATCATACTCAAAAGAGTCATGGATCACATGGTAGGAAGCTCACAACATGGCAATAAAATATAGCTGATTAGGACTTAGTGAAAATAACAGTTTTTAACAGAGCAAATTTTCGTGAAGGAATATTGGCAGCAAGAAAACTATATGCTACAGGGCATATATTGGCATGAAACTTAACCGCATGGTAGAGGACATGATGCACTACAATTCATTCCATTATGGTAACATCAAATTGTGCACAGATTCATGGCAATTATCAACACAACATGGCATTTTGAAGAAAACAGATTCTCAGACTTAGTGAAAATTAGACTAGACAAGTGCAGCAGTTTTTAACAGATTCACATGTTGGACAGCATAATTAATTGTGATGCTAAACCTATTCATGCAAACTATTGGCACAATATGATAGAGCATAACATGCTTAACAATACATCCCATTGTGGCAACACCAAAAGAGCTATAGATCAATAGCAAACCGAATGGCAAGACAGCAACATAATAACTCAGTCACTACTGGAATCAGCAACTTTGCCGTCTGCCATGGCTAACGGCAAAGGCATGCATTGCGGACAGCAAAGGTCTTTGCCGTCAGCCAGCAGACGGCACCACATCCGGCTGAACAAGCTCCGGTAAAGGCCACTTTGCCGTCTGCTAGCCAACGGCAAAGAGGCAAAGGTCTTTGCCGTCTGCCAGTAGACGGCAAAGGGCATGGACGGCACACGTGGCAGCTTAGGTTCGTTAAGGGGTTAACGGCGTGCTTTGCTGTCTGCTGGCTGACGGCAAAGATGCAAAGTTCTTTGTCGTCTGTCAGCAGACGGCAAAGCAACCACATAGGCCAGCCTAGTGCCCCTCAGGTTGCACAGGTAGCTGCCACGTGGCAGCTTTGCCGTCTGCTGGCTGACGGCAAAACTCTTTGCCATCTGCCAGCGGACGGCAAAGTGCCTGTACTGCCCCTGTTTTTTCTGTTTTTTCTTAAATTCAATCAATTTCACAGATATATATATATATATACATTTGAAAATACTTTCAACAAGCATACATATCCCTGCCATATGGATATGATCATCCAACACATATACATACCAACTCAAAAGTCCATATGCAACATATATATATAGCCAACATATATCCAACAACAAGCATACAATGGTTTCATCCATACATACATATATAGGTAGCAAGTTTCACATTGTTCATCCTACAAAATCAAAACAAAAAGGAAGGACAAGGAGAAGAGTAGACTCCATCAACGCAAGCTTCCGTGATCTAAAGCAAATCTGCAAATTGGGAAAGAAGAAAGTTAGAAGAAGGACAAGAAGAAGAAGAAGAAGAAGAAGAAGTAGAAGTAGAAGAAGAAGAATTTTTCTTCTCTTTCTTTTTCTCCTCTTCTTTATCTTCTTCTTCTTCTAACGAAGGTAACTTAGGTAATTATGCCATTTTTTAGCTAAGCTAGGTAAAAATGCTAAGTGTAGGTCATTTTAGAGCTAAGCTAGGTAAATAGGTCATTTTGGAGGTTAGTAAGGTTATTATGTCATTTTCGAGGAAAATAAGCTAAGTCAATGTCATATTGGAGGTAACCAAGATTATTATGCCATTTTTGACCTAAGTATGCTAAGTATGTCATAAATGAACTAAAGAATCTAAGTATAGGTCATTTTTTAGCTAACCTAGGTAGTTATGCCATTTTTGAGCTAACTAAGCATATTTATTCATTTTGGAGGACAAAATGGTAAGTGTAGGTCATTTTTGAGCTATCCTAGTTAAAATCGGTCATTTTGAAGCTAGGTAAGGTTATTTTGTCATTTTGGAGGAAAATAAACTAATGATATGACAGTTTGGAGCTAAACCAAGGTTATTATGCCATTTTTTACCTAAGTAAGCTAATTATGTCATAAATGAACTAGCTAATCTAAGTATAGATCATTATTGAGCTATCCTAGGTAGTTATGCCATTTTTTAGCTAACTAAGCATATTAAGTCATTTTGGAGGGAAAAATGCTTATAGGTCATTTTATAGCTATCCTATGTAAAATATGTCATTTTGGAGCTAAGTAAGGTTATTATGTCATTTTTGAGGAAAATAAGCTAAGTATAGTTCATTTTGGAGCTAAATAGGTCATTTCTTAAGCTAAGTATGCATTTGTTAAGCAAAACACTTGGGAAAACTTACCATCATCGCGGAGGTGAAGGACCGGTCGGGCTTGCGCCAGTGTGAGACGGAGAAGGACCGGTCGGGGTTGCGCCAGACGGAGAAGGATCAGTCGATGCTTGTCGGGAGGCATGCTACACCAAATATCATTTGCAATGTCTCGTTAGCATGATGCAACTCAAATGTGAATACTAGTAACTAATGACCATTCAAATGAAACTCACCGTGGGTGATGGGGATATGTACTTAGGGTAGGGTCATAGGCCTGACCTACATACCCTACCCAAGGACACTGCCCCAGAAAGCTTAAAGGCTACGAGGAAATCTCCGACTGAAATCACCCTGATGCATGAGTCACTCGACAATATACACTCGGAGATATCTTTCACTCGATGCTTACCCTTTCACTCGGAAGGACCAGAAGACAGTCGACCACAGAAGCCCAGAAGTCACCCCAGGGAGGCTAACGGGCAGGCATTCATCAAGACCATTAATAGCATTTATTGTGTACGTTACCAGTAACGTTCACCCCTTTATGATCACGATTAAACCCTTGGATGCCGGACACTTATGAGGGGCAGCGCACTCTATATAAGCCACCCCTCCCCTCTGGCACAAGGGTTCGCAACCCTTTGTAACACAACACACATATTTCACTCGACAGAGTAGAGAGCTCTCCGGAGCACTGAGACGTAGGGCTGTTATCACTTCCGAGCGAGGCCTGAACTCATACATCTGTGTGTACATCCTCGCCGTAGCTAGGACTCTGCCCTCTCCATTCGTACCCCTACCATCTACTGTCAGGCTTGTTCCCACGACAGTTGGCGCCCACCGTGGGGCAGGCGTCTAAGCGACTTCCGGCGAGGTTGCATATTTTCTCCTTCGTCATGTCTTCCGGCGGTGATTTGTTCCTGGGCCGCGAGATCCGTCTCGGAGCGCTCACCTTCATCGTCGACGATTCGGCATGGCTCCAGGAAGCGCCTTTGGACGTGGAGGCGCTCCCGATTCGCGGGGCGACACACTTCTGTGCAAGCTCCTGCGGTGTTCTTCTCCTTCAGCCGTCGACTCCGTATATGTCGGTCCTTCCTACTGTTCGTCGTCGCAAGCGATCTGGTCGCTCGCGGCTACAGCGCTGGGTGCGACATGCGGCGGCACGCCAGATTTCGTCCCCGCAGATTGCAGCCATCGAGCCCGCCGAGTCACTTCACGGCGTGTTCGACTCGGCATCGGACCGCTCCGACATTCCTTCCGAGTGCGAGAGCTGCGACCCTGCGGCGGAGGTTTTTATGGCTGACTCTCATCAGAGTCCGCCGCCCGGCTTCAACCACTCCAGGCGCGAGATTGGTGGAACGTCGAATGAACAACAGCGCCGGGATGAGGATGTTCTCCATACTCCCATCGTCGGTACAACTGCTGAGGCCCAGGCCATGGAGGCTACACGCCTTCGGCTCAAAGAGATGCAGGAGGCACTCGACGAGCGTGCTGGGCAGCGTCCACCACGTCCTAATCGACATCAGCGACAGTTGTTTCCGAGTGGATCTCGAAATAACGTCGAGGTATTTCGTACTCCAGTTTTGAATGTTGCAGCGGCTGCTAGGATTGCAGATTCTATTCAACCGTCACGATCAGAGGCTGGTAGAGGTTTGCAGCAAATCAAGACATTGCTTGAGGCAGTGCAGCAGCAGAATGCGGCTGTTTCTCAGTCGCAGAACAGGTTACACGGCAATTCTCCCAGGGCAGAAACAGTTCAGTCGGCTCATAGTCCTGGGTCACCTTCGCGTCACAGAGGCGGAAGTTACCGTGATGATCGGTACAGAGATCAGGGGCGAGATCAGTTTGCTCCCCGTTATCACCGCGATGACCGCTGTCGAGTGTTTTCTCCTCCGCGGAGTGGTTCATATGTGCCCCGACACAATGATGATAGGCGCCCGTTCGGCGACGAGCGGAATCCTGGATTTGACGCAAGAAATGTCCTTACTCAAAGGCGAGTCGACAGAGGCAGAGCTCACAGAGATGGTTATAACGGAGACTATCCGAGTGGAAGCAGTGTTGTTGTTTCTGGGCCCAAGTGTTTTAGCAGAGCCATTCGCTCTGCAGAGATTCCCCCCAACTTCAGGTTGGTGGCTGGAATTGGCAAGTTTTCTGGCGAGTCAAAGCCTGAAACTTGGTTGGATGATTACCGAGTGGCTGTACAGATTGGTGGAGGTAACGACAACATAGCCATGAAGCATCTGTCCTTGATGTTGGGTGGTTCGGCCAGAGCTTGGTTGAATCGTTTGGCTCCATCTAGCATCTATTGCTAGGAAGATTTGGCCCGAGTGTTTATCAGAACCTTTGAAGGCACTTGTAAACGTCCAGCTGGTTTGATTGATTTGCAGCACTGTGTCCAGAAGCCCAATGAAACCTTGCGAGATTACATTCAGCGCTGGTCCACCTTGCATCACACGGTGGAGAATGTTTCCGAACATCAAGCTGTTTGTGCCTTCAAGGCTGGGGTCAGATACAGAGAGCTCTATCTGAAGTTTGATCGCACCGGTGATATTTCTCTGAGCAAGATGATGGAGATTGCCACTCGGTACGCCAATGGAGAAGAAGAAGACCGCCTCCGAAGCGGTAAAGCCAAAATAGTCGACAATAACGCAGGTGGGAATTCCAGTCGGAAACAGAAGCGCAAAGCTGATCCTCCTGCTCAGGCAGAAGCGGCCGCCGTGGCGGCACAAGGCAAGAGTAAAGGAAAGTCCAAGGCTAAGTTCACCCCAAAGAAGTCAAAGAATCAGTCGGGTACTGATGTTTTAGATTTACCGTGTGCAATCCACACGAGGAAAGACGAAGAGGGCAATTTGATATTGCCAAAGCATACCACTCGACAGTGCCGTTTGTTGATCCAGTCATTCAAAGAGGGCCAGTCGAGTGAGAAGGACCCTGAGAAAGAAACTGAGGAAGAAAAAGAAGAGTTCCCTGAAGTCAATGCCACCTTGTTGATTTTTGCTGATGTTGAGAGCAAGAGTCGACTGAAAGTTATCAACAGGGAGGTTAACATGGCGGTTCCCTCTACCCCAGCATATCTCAAGTGGTCTCAGACTGCTATCACTTTTAATCAGTCAGATCACCCTGCGCACATTGCTACCCCCGGGCGGCAAGCGCTGGTGGTGGACCCAGTGGTTGGAGGCACTCGACTCCGCAAAGTTTTGATGGATGGCGGGAGCGGTCTGAACATCCTGTATGCTGATACCCTTAAGGCGATGGGCATTCCGATGTCCCGGCTCAGTGAAAGCAACATGCAGTTTCATGGAGTAATCCCTGGGAAGAAGGCCCGTTCACTCGGCCAGATAGCGTTGGATGTGGTGTTTGGTGACGACAAGCATTTTCGCAAAGAAAAACTGACGTTTGAAGTGGTAGACTTCCAGAGTGCATACCACGCCATCCTTGGTCGACCAGCTTATGCCCGTTTCATGGCCCGACCATGTTACGTGTATCTCAAGTTGAAGATGCCTGGACCAAAGGGTGTGATCACAGTCACTGGCAACCGACAGAGGGCTGAGGAGTGCCTCCAGCAGGGCTCCAAGATCGCCGACCAGCAGATGGCTATGGTTGAGTTGGAAGAATACAAGAAGAACGCTGATCCTGCCGATCTGTTGCGTTCTAAGAAGCCCGCTTCTGAGTCAGCTTTTCAGTCGGCAGGAGATGTGAAGAAGGTGCACATTCACCCGACAGATCCAACTGCTGCCCCGACCAACATCTCAACAACACTCGACAGCAAATAGGAAGCCGAGCTCATCCAGTTCCTCCATGAGAACTGGGACATCTTCGCATGGAAGCCCGCTGACATGCCTGGTGTACCCAGGGAACTGGCTGAGCACCGTTTGAGGGTTGATCCGAAGGCCAAGCCTGTGAAGGAGCACTTGCATCGGTCGGCAACAGAGAAGCGAAGAGCAATCGGCGAAGAGGTGGCTCGTCTCTTGACGGCCAAGTTTATACGTGAGATTTACCACTCCGAGTGGTTATCGAACGTCGTCATGGTCCCTAAGAAGGACAAGTCACTCCGCATGTGTATTGATTTCAAACATATCAATCGGGTCTGCCCGAAAGATCATTTCCCACTCCCCCGCATTGATCAGATTGTCGACTCAACTGCGGGATGTGAGCGTCTATCTTTTCTTGATGCTTATTCTGGTTACCATCAGATCCGTCTGTTTGGTCCGGATGAAATAAAGACAGCCTTCATCACCCCTTTCGGGTGTTTCTGTTATATCACCATGCCTTTTGGTTTGAAGAATGCTGGCGCCACTTTCATGCGCATGATTCAGAAGTGTTTGCTCGATCAGATTCCTCGGAACATTGAAGCGTATATGGATGATATCGTAGTCAAGTCTCGCAAAGGTTCCGACCTGTTGTCTGACTTGGCTGAAACATTCGCCAATTTGAGGAGGTATGATATTAAGTTAAATCCGACTAAGTGCACTTTCGGCGTTCCCGGTGGAAAATTACTCGGTTTTCTCGTTTCCAAAAAAGGAATCGACGTTAACCCTGAAAAGATTGGCGCCATCGTCCGAATGAAAAGCCCTGAGCGTGTGCACGATGTCCAGAAGCTCACAGGTTGCTTGGCAGCATTGAGTCGATTCATTTCTCGTCTCGGTGAGAAGGCATTGCCTTTATACCGACTGATGAAAAAGTCTGATACATTTGAGTGGACTCCAGAAGCTGAAGCAGCGTTTGTCGAGCTCAAAGCCCTGCTTACCACCCAGCCGGTGCTTGCTGCTCCGCACAGCAAAGAGCCATTATTATTGTACAACGCGGCCACTAATCAGGTCGTCAGTACAGTACTAACTGTCGAGCGGGAAGAGGAAGGCAAGGCTTACAAAGTTCAACGCCCGGTTTACTATATTTCTGAAGTGTTGACTCCGTCGAAGCAAAGATATCCACATTACCAGAAGCTCGTATATGGTATATATCTGACTGCAAAGAAGGTGGCACATTATTTTCAGGATCACTCAATTTCAGTCGTCAGTGATGCTCCGTTATCTGAAATTCTCAATAATCGAGATGCGACTGGTCGAGTGGCCAAATGGGCTATTGAACTCCTTTATCTTGATATCAAATTTGAAGCAAAGAAAGCAATCAAGTCTCAAGTGCTTGCTGATTTCCTCGCCGAGTGGATCGAGCAACAGCAGCCAATCCAACTTCACTCGGCACACTGGACCATGTTCTTTGATGGTTCAAAGATGCTGAATGGATCTGGCGCTGGTGTCGTACTGGTATCCCCAAAAGGCGATAAACTCAGTTATGTCTTACAGATTCACTTTGATTCCTCCAATAATGAAGCTGAATATGAAGCACTTTTGTATGGATTGCGTATGGTCATTTCACTCGGTGTCCGACGCCTGATGGTATATGGCGATTCTGATTTGGTGGTTAATCAAGTGATGAAAGAGTGGGATGTCAGGAGCCCCGCTATGACTGGATACTGCAATGCAGTAAGAAAACTTGAGAAGAAATTTGAAGGTTTGGAACTCCATCATGTTCCCCGAGTGAAGAATCAAGCAGCTGATGAGTTGGCAAAGATTGGATCCACTCGGAAACCTGTCCCCAGCAACGTATTTCTCGAGCACATTCATTCTCCTTCGGTGCAGGAAGATCCTTTCACTGAAGAGCCCCCGCAAGCAAAGAGCGCCTCTGATCTGACTGAAGTTGATGTCCCAGCTGTCATTGATCTGGTCATGGAGATTTTGGTAATCACGCCCGACTGGACTGTACCATATATTGCGTACATTCTCAGAAGAGAGCTCCCAGATGATGAAGATGAGGCTCGACAGATAGTCCGCAGATCCAAGGCTTTTACTGTAATCAAAGGACAACTCTACAGAGAAAGTGTGACTGGTGCAGCTCAGCGGTGCATTTCTCCTGAAGAAGGTCGACTGATTCTGGAGGAGATTCACTCGGGAACTTGTGGCCATCATGCGTCCTCTAGGACGATTGTTGCCAAAGCTTACCGGGCTGGTTTCTTCTGGCCACACGCCAATGAGATGGCTAAGGATATTGTCGATCACTGCGAAGGATGTCAGTTTTACTCGAACCTATCACACAAACCTGCGTCTGCCTTGAAGACCATTCCACTCGTCTGGCCGTTCGCTGTGTGGGGCTTGGATATGGTTGGACCCCTTAGAACAGGTCAGAGTGGGTTTACTCATTTACTGGTTGCAGTCGACAAGTTCACTAAGTGGATCGAAGCTAAGCCTATCAGGAAGCTGAACGCCCGCACTGCCATCAAATTCATAAAAGAGATAACGTTCCGGTATGGGGTCCCCCACAGTATCATTACAGACAATGGTTCTAACTTTGACTCGGAAGAGTTCAGGTACTTTTGCTCTTCTCAAGGCACTCGGGTGGATTACGCATCCGTTGCGCACCCCCAGTCAAACGGTCAAGCTGAGCGAGCGAACGGCCTTATCCTCCAAGGATTGAAACCTCGGCTCATGCGAGATCTTGATCATGCTGCCGGAGCTTGGGTCACTGAGTTACCGTCTGTTCTGTGGGGCCTGAGGACAACTCCCAACCGGTCGACTGGACGCACTCCTTTCTTCCTTGTATATGGAGCTGAAGCCGTATTCCCGAGTGACATCCTTCACAATTCTCCTCGAGTGGATCTTTACTCTGAAGACGAAGCTGAGCAAGCAAGACAAGACGGAGTGGATCTCCTAGAGGAAGAGCGTGAGATGGCCATGATCCGATCAACTGCATATCAACAAGACCTTCGCCGCTTCCATGCAAGACATGTCAAGAGCCGTTCGTTCCACGAAGGTGATTTGGTGCTCCGAGTGGATCAGCAGCGACATCATAAGTTGGCCCCAGCATGGGAAGGCCCATTCGTCATCATCAAGGTGCTTAACAACGGGGCGTATCATCTTTTCAACTTGAAGAAGAATATTGACGAGCCACGCGCCTGGAATGCAGACCTGCTTCGACGTTTTTATTCTTGATAACAGAGTTGCTTTGATGTAATAAGAGTACCCCGGACAATGTTATTTGTTAAATGAAGACTCCCGCAGTCTATTGTCGATTCCGATCGCACAGTTTTACATTCAAAATTACTCCGAGTGAAGAGCGATCCTCTCTCTCGGGGGCTTAGCTGCGAATCCGTTTCGCCTAAGTTCACAACTTTTCCGGGTGTATGACATTCATTACACTCGGAGACTTAGCTGCGAGCCAGTCCTCGCCTAAGTTCGAAAATTACTCCGAGTGAAGAGCGATCCTCTCTCTCGGGGGCTTAGCTGCGAATCCGTTTTGCCTAAGTTCAAAACTTTTCCGAGTGTATGACATTCAGTACGCTCGGAGACTTAGCTGCGAGCCAGTCCTCGTCTAAGCTCAAAAATTACTCCGAGTGAAGAGCGATCCTCTCTCTCGGGGGCTTAGCTGCGAATCCGTTTCGCCTAAGTTCAAAACTTTTCCGAGTGTATGACATTCAGTACACTCGGAGACAAAATTACTCCGAGTGAAGAGCGATCCTCTCTCTCGGGGGCTTAGCTGCGAATTCGTTTCGCCTAAGTTCAAAACTTTTCCGAGTGTATGACATTCAGTACGCTCGGAGACTTAGCTGCGAGCCAGTCCTCGTCTAAGCTCAAAAATTACTCCGAGTGAAGAGCGATCCTCTCTCTCGGGGGCTTAGCTGCGAATCCGTTTCGCCTAAGTTCAAAACTTTTCCGAGTGTATGACATTCAGTACGCTCGGAGACTTAGCTGCGAGCCAGTCCTCGCCTAAGTTCGAAAATTACTCCGAGTGAAGAGCGATCCTCTCTCTCGGGGGCTTAGCTGCGAATCCGTTTCGCCTAAGTTCAAAACTTTTCCGAGTGTATGACATTCAGTACGCTCGGAGACTTAGCTGCGAGCCAGTCCTCGCCTAAGTTCGAAAATTACTCCGAGTGAAGAGCGATCCTCTCTCTCGGGGGCTTAGCTGCGAATCCGTTTCGCCTAAGTTCAAAACTTTTCCGAGTGTATGACATTCAGTACGCTCGGAGACTTAGCTGCAAGCCAGTCCTCGTGTAAGCTCAAAAATTACTCCGAGTGAAGAGCGATCCTCTCTCTCGGGGGCTTAGCTGCGAATCCGTTTCGCCTAAGTTCAAAACTTTTCCGAGTGTATGACATTCAGTACGCTCGGAGACTTAGCTGCGAGCCAGTCCTCGCCTAAGTTCGAAAATTACTCCGAGTGAAGAGCGATCCTCTCTCTCGGGGGCTTAGCTGCGAATCCGTTTCGCCTAAGTTCAAAACTTTTCCGAGTGTATGACATTCAGTACGCTCGGAGACTTAGCTGCGAGCCAGTCCTCGTCTAAGCTCAAAAATTACTCCGAGTGAAGAGCGATCCTCTCTCTCGGGGGCTTAGCTGCGAATTCGTTTCGCCTAAGTTCAAAACTTTTCCGAGTGTATGACATTCAGTACACTCGGAGACTTAGCTGCGAGCTAGTCCTCGCCTAAGTTCGAAAATTACTCCGAGTGAAGAGCGATCCTCTCTCTCGGGGGCTTAGCTGCGAATCCGTTTCGCCTAAGTTCAAAACTTTTCCGAGTGTATGACATTTAGTACACTCAGAGACAAAATTACTCCGAGTGAAGAGCGATCCTCTCTCTCGGGGGCTTAGCTGCGAATTCGTTTCGCCTAAGTTCAAAACTTTTCCGAGTGTATGACACTCAGTACGCTCGGAGACTTAGCTGCGAGCCAGTCCTCGTCTAAGCTCAAAAATTACTCCGAGTGAAGAGCGATCCTCTCTCTCGGGGGCTTAGCTGCGAATCCGTTTCGCCTAAGTTCAAAACTTTTCCGAGTGTATGACATTCAGTACACTCGGAGACAAAATTACTCCGAGTGAAGAGCGATCCTCTCTCTCGGGGGCTTAGCTGCGAATCCGTTTCGCCTAAGTCCAAAACCTTTCCGAGTGTATGACATTCAGTACACTCGGAGACAAAATTACTCCGAGTGAAGAGCGATCCTCTCTCTCGGGGGCTTAGCTGCGAATCCGTTTCGCCTAAGTTCAAAACTTTTCCGAGTGTATGACATTTAGTACACTCGGAGACTTAGCTGCGAGCCAGTTCTCGCCTAAGTTCGAAAATTACTCCGAGTGAAGAGCGATCCTCTCTCTCGGGGGCTTAGCTACCAGTCCTCGCCTAAGTTCAAAACCTTTCCGAGTGTATGACATACAGTACGCTCGGAGACTTAGCCGCGAACCAGTCTTCGCCTAAGCCTTAAATTCTTTCGAGTGTTGAACGCCCGTTCCATTCGAGAATTAAATAAATTCATCCAAGCTAAATGTCGGAAAGCGAAATGCGAGTAAGACTAAAATCTCTGGCGTAGCAGAAATTTGTTCGCGCAAAGGGAAGTTCTCAGGCCTAAGGCCTGAACGAAGTTTACTCGGTTACACCAACACTCGGCATACCGAGGCAAATAAAGTTTTTACCGTAAGCAAAGTACCAATTTAAGCTCCAGCAGGACTTGAAGGCTCAACGAAGGTATCCAGGTCGATCCCGTCGGCGATCCGTGTGGCAGCATCGATGAATGTCTCCATGAAATCTTCAAATTTGAGTTTCTTCGTGTTGGTCACTCGGAGATCCTTCAGTTTGTCCTCTCTAGCTTCCTTGCAATGAACCCTGACGAGTGAAAGTGCCACGTCAGCACCACAGCGGGCAGCAGATTTCTTCCACGATTGCACTCGATTGGGAATCTCATTGAGCCGAGTCATCATTGACTCGAGGTTAGTCTGGAGAGGATCTTCAGGCCACAGTTCCTTGTCGACCTTCTCAAATGCAGCTCTCAGCCGAGTGATGAATCCTTGGACGCTCTTAAGACAAGCTTCGAGACGAAACATATCCATGGCCACGGCGTCTCCGACGAGAGACTTTGTGGGGTCCAGATTGGGTTCAATTTCTTCAGTTTCTTTTTCGAAGTCTTGACAGAATTCTGCATGAAGAGAAAGTGAAAGGGTGATCACAATACCATTCTGGAAAAACCGAAGAAATTCATTCGACAGATGAGGGTTACCTTCGAGCATGCTGAACATTTTCTTCAAAAAGTCTCCCAAGTGTTTCTCCAGAGCGGTCTTACTCTTGGTCTGCACTTCGAGTTTTTTGATCCATTCGGATCGTTCCTGCTTGAGCTTGGTGTTCTCCTCTTCCAGTTTACTGGCTGCTGCAAGTTTCTTCTCAGCAGCTGCAGTTTTCTCCTTCGCTTCCTTCTGAGCATCAGCAAGTGATTTGTCCTTGTCCTCGAGCGCCTTCTTCATGGTATCTAAAGAAATAGCATTGTTGAGGCGCACTCGGAGACGACGGTTTTCATCACGTACGTCTGTTCGAGTGGATTCACTCGGTTCAAAGGATGGAAATTGAAAGTGATAATACAATTGATCAACAAAGATTACCTCCCAAAGTCTTCAGTTCGGTCTGTGCACGGTCCAGGTTGTTGTTCGTCAGCTCCAGATCCAGCAGAAGTCGGTTCTTTTCCTTCTCCAGCTCGACGTACTTGGTCCCGAGCCCACAGGCTTTCTGAAATCAGCAAAAATAGGGGTTCAGTCGACATAATAGGGGTTCAACTACAGTCGACTGAAAGGCGGCCCGCCGCCCGACCCCACAACCCTAAACAAGCGTCATATCATGGTTGATGGAAATGATGTCCATGAAACCTGCAGAATGGTTCTAAAGACTACTGCCCATCGTCAACGATCGACAGTAGTCTCGGGGACTACACCCAGTGGGTGCACTCAGCGTGCCCCCACTGGAAACAAAAACACCCGACCAGGTCTGGCCTGTCCGAGTATAAAAGAAAGAAGCAAGCAACCAAACATCGTCCTTATCAGACCACCGCCGAAGCAAGCACTCGACGGCGGCCTCGGGGACTACACCCAGTGGGTGCACTCAGCGTGCCCCCACTGGACCTACTTTTACTCGACAAGGTCTGCCTTGTTGAATGGAAACAATATTAAGACCCCCGCCGATGCCTTCGTCATTCGACAGCGGTCTCGGGGACTACACCCAGTGGGTGCACTCAGCGTGCCCCCACTGGACCAGAAACTACTTGGTCTACTGGCGAAGAAAAACACCCCAGTGGGTGTAAAATCAAGACGGACAGGAATTCAATCGGAAATGAACTTACAATACCACTTACTCGGACGTTGGCCTGAAGCGCTGAGCTGGCATCATAGGCTAACTTGCTGGCTTCATACGCCTCCTTTGTTCGTAGCATCATCTGCCCAGCCTGGATCATGGCTTCCTTGGCAGCTCCGGTTTGGTCCTCCGGGACATGGTACAAAGGGTATGCAGGCGTCGAGTGAGTTGGTGTAGTCACTGGAGCAGCTGGAGGTGCTTGAGATTGTCCGATCAGCGTCGAAGCCACCAGAGTAGAAGTAGCCGGCGGAGCACTCGACAGCGGAGTTACAAGGGTTGGAGGCGTCGCAGCAGTCGTCCCACGGGGCGTCTGGACAGACGGTGGTCCCCGAGTGCCCACGCGGGGAGCCTCCGGAAGCACAGCTTCACCCCCCGCTCCCTGCCGCGGCTCCTCATCATCTTCCAGTTCGATGACTTCGTCAGCTGCAGTCGACAATTCGACAATTATTCTTCAGCAAGCAGAGTAAAGTGTGGAATTGTCATACCTCGTTGGGAGGTGGCCGCATCAGGAGTGTCTACTTCCATATGGTCTCCATCATCCCGATGGGGCGACGTTATGGAGGTAGCGGCTCTGGCAAATAAATTTCACTCGGTCAGCATCAACATAAAGTTCTTCAACAGCAGGATAAGGAAAATGAACACTCACGTGGAGGCAACAGGCACGGTTATCTTGATTCGAGGCAGGGCCTTCCGAGGCTTTGGCTCGTCTGGCTTGAGCTGTTTCGCGGCCTTTTCAGTCGACCCCGATGTCGCGACACGGTCACGTTTCGGGTTCCTTGTGCTTGACGCCACAGTTTTGCTCGGGGTGACCTCCAGGTCGTTCTGCTGCTTGGCCCGACGATCGGTGCGCAAAGGGACCGGAGCCTCCACCTCGTCTTCATCCAGATCGTCGTCGCTGCTCTCACTGTCGTCAGCATAATCGCCGTCTGCGCTACCGTCGACGCTCCCTTCCTCTTCATCAGGATGTTCTCCATTGGGTACAGGCGAGTACATGTTCGTAAATTCCTGCGAGATTCAAGCTTCAAATTCAGTCGACCGAAGATTCAGTTACTCGGCAAAATATTAAAACAATCGACAAATATATAACTCACCAAGTTCTTTGGCGGGTTCAAAGCGGAGAAAGGCGGAATTCGTTTGGATCCTTCTGGGTTATCGCAGGCTCCAGTGATGCTTCTGAGCCACTGAGAAACAGTTTGATCGGAAACTTCCTCAGGATGAGTCCGAGTGGTATCCTCAGGGCCCGAATAATGCCACATGGTGTGATCCCGGGCTTGGAGAGGCTGAATTCGTCGACTCAGAAACGTTTCAAGGAGGTCCAAACCAGTCACTCCACCGCGGATCAGTTCAGATATAGCATTCACTAAGATCCCTACCTGGATTTTCTCTACCTTTGTCACGTACAGCGGTTTGGGAGTAACAGGTCGATCCAGGGTGAAAGGAGGAAGTCCAGTCGACATATTTGGTGATGCAACATCTTTGCAATAAAACCAGGTCGACTGCCAACCCCGAACGGAGTCGGGAAAGGTCATAGAGGGGAACGCACTCCTACCTCTCTTCTGAATCCCTAAGCCACCACACAGTTGGATCACATTGGTTTTGCTATCTTTGGGATTGGCTTTATTGACGGCTTGGGATCTGACAGAGAATATGTGCTTGAACAAACCCCAATGTGGGGGACAGCCCAGGAAACATTCGCACAAGGTTACGAAGCAGGAAAGATAGGCAATTGCATTCGGAGGAAGGTGGTGGAGTTGCGCTCCAAAATAGTTCAAGAAAGCACGGATGAACGGATGGGGAGGCATGGAGAAACCTCGCTCGATGTGGGTGAGAAGCAGAACTCGCTCGCCGTCGCGTGGCTCCGGCTCAACCTCCCCCTTCGGCAACCGCCAGGAATCGGCAGCTATCAACCCGTCGACGACGAGTTTGTCCACATCTTCCGCCGTGACCGTCGATTGGAGAAAATCCCCCTGGATCCACCCTGGCGGCACCGTCGACCGGGCGCCCGACGGCTTCTTCACCTTGGCTCCTCCCTTCTGGGCGCGCTCGAGCTTCTCCGTCTTGCCCTTCGTCATGGCGGCGGCGGTCAGTGAAGCGGAGCAGGGCGGAGGAAGAGGAGGAGAAGAGTAGATTTGGGGAAGAATACTGTACCAGCACCGGCGTCGTTGCCTCTTATACCCGCTCATGTGAGCCACTGACCTGCGGGCCCGCCGGGTCTCTGGATATCCCGAAATCAGAGGAGGGGCGATACGTGGCGATATGGGCAACGCGATAATCGAGGCGTCGTTCCTGCACTTGCCTTAGCAGTTACGCCATCTCCGCTCTGCGCGCGCGCTCTTATCCAAATTTCAAAACCCGTGAGACTCGGACCCAATGGGGCAAACCGTCTCGCCGGAAGATTCTGCAGATCACTCGAACCTGACTTTGAGCTCAGTTTCACTCGGACCAGTTTTCGAGTTCAGTTTTACTTGGACACACTCCAAGACAGAATTGATCAGGGCGGACGATTAAGGTTTCAATCGACGCAGATTTCTGGGAAGCCTCAAAATATACTCGGAATTTTTGTGTCTCGTCTGAACCCGCATTGACACCTTTTACCCTCTAACCCCGATCCATTCGGGGGCTAATGATGGGGATATGTACTTAGGGTAGGGTCATAGGCCTGACCTACATACCCTACCCAAGGACACTGCCCCAGAAAGCTTAAAGGCTACGAGGAAATCTCCGACTGAAATCACCCTGATGCATGAGTCACTCGACAATATACACTCGGAGATATCTTTCACTCGACGCTTACCCTTTCACTCGGAAGGACCAGAAGACAGTCGACCACAGAAGCCCAGAAGTCACCCCAGGGAGGCTAACGGGCAGGCATTCATCAAGACCATTAATAGCATTTATTGTGTACGTTACCAGTAACGTTCACCCCTTTATGATCACGATTAAACCCTTGGATGCCGGACACTTATGAGGGGCAGCGCACTCTATATAAGCCACCCCTCCCCTCTGGCACAAGGGTTCGCAACCCTTTGTAACACAACACACATATTTCACTCGACAGAGTAGAGAGCTCTCCGGAGCACTGAGACGTAGGGCTGTTATCACTTCCGAGTGAGGCCTGAACTCATACATCTGTGTGTACATCCTCGCCGTAGCTAGGACTCTGTCCTCTCCATTCGTACCCCTACCATCTACTGTCAGGCTTGTTCCCACGACAGTGGGCGCTATACCAATCTGGGGCATCGGCGGAGGGGTCTGACCGTTGTTCTGGCACATGGTCTACACATTTTGTTTTCACGAGTCAGTCATATTAGTTAGTGATGAAACAAACATTACGTGCATGATTTGGCTAATATGCAGGAGAAACTTACCACGAGGAGCTCGTATAGGGCCCGGTGAGACGCGTCGTTCCGGTTCCTCTCCTCCTCCACGAGCCTAGCCGTCCTCTCCTCCATGTCCCTCTCCCTCTCTACCGCCTGCCTGTTTGCCTCCGCCAGAAGCTCCTGGGCCCTAGCCTTGATGGCGAGCTCCATTGGCCGTGGACGAGGCCTTATCTCAGGATCGGAGCTCGTCTGGCGCTTCTTGATCTCCGGGAGAGTTCTAGGACAACGTATCAGTCCATCCCCAATGGCTATCGAGCCATGGGGCCTCCCGCCACCAGATATCATCACGAGCTCTGGATCAAAAGGACTCTGGCTCGGGTTGAAGTCCTCCCCTTTCCTCCTCCTCCCCTCATCTCTGTACCTCACGAGCTTGTTGTGGGAGGAGATGTTGCTGAAGCTCTCTGGATTATTGAGGTCATCCTCAGAGAATGCATTGGCCTTCTTGTACGGGGCAGTATGGGCCATGGCATAGAGGTCGAACAGCGGTGGCACCTCCTTCTTGTTGTGTCGCGCCTAAAAGAGAGGAACATAATATTAGTTAAGGGCTCAAGCTAGCATGAAGAATGAAATTGCATGAATCATGAAGCAAACCACATACCCAGTGATCCCCGAACTCAAACAGGTCGGAGCTCCCTTGATGGTGTGGCACACCTTTCATTTGGGCACGATTATCCTTGGCCTTGTTGTGGACGGTTAGCCAGTGGGAAGAGCACCACTCATCCACCAACGCCTCCCAACAGTCCATCCTATCCGCACACCATCTCGGGGGCACCTAAGTTAGACAAGAGAAATTTCAGCGCTACGCCTACGAATCAAATCAAGGAAACTAAGTACAAGGCCTTAAGAATAGGTAATTACCTTCATGTACTTCTCCTTACTCAGAAACTTGGAGCGGCACTTCTTCTTGGCCCTCTTAATGTTAGTCGAGGCGTAGTAGTCTCGAACAGCCTGCACCCGAGCCTCGTGTCGTAAGTTCTGAAATAGGCGCTTGCACTCGGCTACGAGAACAATAGCCGCGTCCGCCTCATGTTCCTCAAGACACCTGTAGAAGGTCTGCAATCAAACAAGACAACACTGATTAGTACAATCACTAGGTGCTATTGATTTTTAATTCTGTCATGGAGAAATTACCCAAAACCGCCGGATCACAATGTCAGCCACCGTCTCGCACAAGACACCGTCGACCCTCTCCTCCGGCAGGGCCGGGGCAGCCACGTACAGCTCCCAGCTCAGTCCTAGCTGTCGAACCTCACCCTCACCGGGCAACGTGACCCACCCCGGGAAGTGGTGCCGGAGAAGCACACCAAGGACCTGGTTGGGCCTGCGGACACCAGGGGCGTGTTTCCAACCCCTGCAGTATGACAAGGCCAACACATTAGATATTAATTTGAGGAAACATGAAGGCAAAAGGTTAAAAAAGAGTAAATGCACTTACTTCTCCCCATTAGGCTCAATCAACCACCTCTGATCGCGGGTCGCCGGCACGGGCAGGAGCTTTGTACCACCACGCTGGTAGACCTTCTTGCCCTCCTCAACCAGCTCGCCCTCGCTATAGCTATCCTCAGAAAATCTGTCCTCGCCACCATCAGCATGGCCACTAGCCTCCGGAGTCACGTGGGACGAAGACTCTGGGATCGGAGTCTCCTGGGACGAAGACTCTGGGACCGGAGTCTCCTGGGATGAAGACTCTGGGACCGGAGTCTCCTGGGATGAAGGCTCGGCGACCCGAGGCTCGTCGGCCCGAGGCTCGTGGACCGGAGTCCGAGACGGGTCCAAGTCAGACGGGTCCACCTGAGACGGAGCACTCCTGTGGTTGGGAGAATCAGCTGGGGGTGGCGGCGAGGAAGGCACAGCAGCCTTCCTACCTCTCCCGCCGCCACGTCCACCTCTAGCACCCCTCTTCGTCTTCCCCCGACATCTCCCGGTCGAAGAAGGAGCGCCCTCCGGTGTCTGCATACTGTGTACCAGCGCTCTCCGGAGGTGCTCGGGCGGAATAATAGCACCCCTCCCAGCACGCGCCGAGGAAGGAGGCTCGGAGCGCTCTCGACCCGCGCCCACAATCTGTCAACACCTGCAATGACAAAGAGTAAACGAAATTAGTACAACATAAAAAATTGAATACCTAATAACTAGCAAGTTTCATTGGCATGAAGACCGGCAAGTTTCATCAACAGGAGGCCGAAGAGGTGTCGGGGGTGTCGTGTCTGGGTGTCGGGGTCGGGGTGTCGTGTCGGGGGTGTCGTGTCTGGGTGTCGTGGTGTAGGGGTGTCGAGGTGTCGGGGTTTCGGGGTGTCGGGGTGTCGGGCTGTCGGGGTGCCGTGTCGGGGTCGGGGTGCCGTGTCGGGGTCGGGGTGTCGGGGTCGGGGTCGGGGTGCCGTGTCGGGGTCGGGCTGTTGGGGTGTCGGGGTGCCGTGTCGGGGTCGGGGTGCCGTGTCGGGGTCGGGTCGGGGTTTCGGGGTGTCGTTTTCTTCTTCTTCCCCTCTTCTTCTTTTTTTTTCCTCTTTTTCCTTTTCTTCTTCTTCCTCTTCTTCCTTTTCTTCCTTTTCTTTTTCTTCTTCTTCTTCTTCTTCTTCTTCTTCTTCTTCTTCTTCTTCTTCTTCTTCTCCTCCTCCTCTCCTCTTTTTTTTCTTCTTCTTCTTCTTCTTTTTTCTTTCTTCTCCTCCTCCTCTTCTTCTTCTCCTCCTCTCCTCTTCTCCTCCTCCTCTTCTTCTTCTCCTCCTCTCCTTTAACTAATGCTAGACCTAACTAAATAATCTAAGTAACCTTAATTCCTAAAATATTACTAACTACAACTAAACTACATTTTTTACATCTTCTACAACTAACTACAACTAATTAACCTAACTACAACTAAACTAGATTTAACTAATACTAAAACAGAACACAAAAATTACTAAAACAGATAAAAAAGTTATTTTAGGGCCAAGGGACAGTAGGGAAAAGCCTCCCTACTGACTTTCTATAATCAGATCAAACTGCAGTTACATAGTTTTTGTACAAACTAGATAAAAGAGGGGGAGGGGGGTTAGTGAGGGGTTAGATGACAAACCAGAGAAACAAAACTACAAATATACTAATATGAACTACATCAGAGACCACTACAGGGTCTCCACCAGGCTGTTTATAAAGGGAGCTAGCTAGTCTATTTTTTGCTCGGTGGATGAGAAGGTGAAAATCTTCTTTGAACCTTGTGCGCCACGACGCAAAAGATGGATGGATCCCTCGAAGTATTTGTTATTCCTTTCTTTCCAGACCCCCGACGCTGCAATGATAAAAACTTCCATGAACAGACGTTCTGCGTTGATGCAACAATGCAAATGTTTCATCCGAGTTGGGCCACGCGATTCCAACGGCATCCCAACACTCCCTGGAAAACGGGCATTTAAAAAACAGATGCATCATGGCAATTCCTCTTCTTCTTTTTTTCCTCTTTTTCCTTTTCTTCTTCTTCCTCTTCTTCCTTTTCTTCCTTTTGTTCTTATTCTTCTTCTTCTTCTTCTTCTTCTTCTCCTCCTCCTCCTCTCCTCTTTTTTTTTCTTCTTCTTCTTCTTCTTCTTTTTTTCTTCTCCTCCTCCTCTTCTTCTTCTCCTCCTCTCCTTTAACTAATGCAGGACCTAACTAAATAAGCTAAGTAACCCTAATTCCTAAAATCTTACTAACTACAACTAAACTACATTTTTTACATCTTCTACAACTAACTACAACTAATTAACCTAACTACAACTAAACTAGATTTAACTAATACTAAAACAGAACACAAAAATTACTAAAACAGATAAAAATGAAAAAATAGAGAGGGGGAGGGGGCTCACCGGAGTGGGGTAGGTGGAAGCCGGCGTTGGTGGAGGTGGAGGAGGCCGACGCCGGCGGTGTAGGTGGAGGAGGCGGCGGCGGCGGCGGTGGGCTGGAGGAGGCAGGGGGTGGCGGCGTTGGAGGAGGGCGACGCGCGGGGACGGGATGGCGCCGGCGGACGGGGATGGCGGCACGGGGCGGGGTGGCGGCGCGAGATGGGGACGGCGGCGCGCGCAAGAGAGTAGTGGAGAGAGAGGGGATGGGGGACGGGGCGGTGGGGCATCGGGGGCGGTGGCGGTGGGACGTCGGGGGCACCGGGGAGAGAGAGAGGGGCGGGGTGGTGGGGCGGCGGCGGGTGGTGGGGGCGGCGCGCGTGCGGTGGTCGTCGGGGAGGAGAGGGAGAGAAACAGAGAGAGGGGCGGGGTGGGCGCTGCCGTTAGTTAACTCAATTCTTTGCCGTCTGCCCCGCCTTTGCCATCTGCCTTTTTACTCTTTGCCGTCTGCTAGCAGACGGCAAAGAGGGGGGCCGTTAGGGTTTTTTGTAAGCAGCTCGTTAGTGGGCCCACCTCCCTCTTTGCCGTCTGCTGACGGACGGCAAAGTTTCTTTGCCGTCCGCTAGCAGACGGCAAAGAGGTGGCTGATGGCAAAGAGCTTCTTTGCCGTCAGCTAGTTCTTTGCCATTTGTTTTCTGGAAAGGGATGGCAAAGAGCTTCTTTGTCGTCCGCCAGCTGACGGCAAAGAACTGGCAGACGGCAAATTTGCTGATTCCAGTAGTGAGTTTTCAGACTTAGAAATATTTTTGGACCCTCAAAACAGCAATATTTTTATGGCATCTTGGCAACAAGAAAATAACACCTAAACATGGATTTCTATAGCAACCAAAAATACCAGGGCCTAGCACACATGTCCAAGGGCATATCTCATGTTAGCAACTATTCCAAAATATGCATGGATTAATTCACACGCAATAAACAAAAGGGCATCATAGCAAAATAACATGCACACAAAAATGCTCAAATGACAAAACTAATTGCACAGATAAATTCTATGGATTTTTCTACCCCAAAATCATATATAATATGTGGGTTTTTACTATAAAATAAATGACACAACATTTATGCGAGATTAGGACATAAACCGTTTTAGCAAGTTATGTATGCAAATTAAATGCAACCATCACATTAAATATTTTTCTCATGCATGAAAATGCAATATAATTAATCTACACATTTTACATATATGGTTTAATTAAACCCGAGGCACGTTTAAACATATATGCGCAATGCAAAATATGGCATTTATGCGAATTGAATGCATACATCACAATAAACATTTTTCATGCATGAAAAAGGGATATTAATAATCTACGTGAAATTCTGGACATTTTTCATATATAATATTTCGATACGATGCACGGTTAAATAACTATTAGCAATTTAAAATCATGCAAAAATCTGTAAAATAGATAATTCACACGTTAATTACTAAAATTGTCCAGGAATAAAAAGATCGGGCTGAATCTGATGAGCAAATGGGCCTACATTATACGGCGTTGGATACTAAAATCGCACACGGGCGTCTGATAGTGGGGTTTGGCTGGCTCACCTAGCAAGCTTGGCCCATTCGGGCGCGAGGAGGGGAGCTGGGCCGGCCTGCTGCAGCGGGGCCCATGTGGGCGACGCGGTCGTCGTCTTGCACGATCCCCTCGTACGCCCGCACGGGCAGGGAGGCCGGCGGCGCATGGGGCTCCGGGCGGCGGCGGGACTGGTGCGGAGGCCGACGGGGATGGCCGGACTCGACGGATCCGGGGGCGGGGATCCCGTTCCCTACAGCGACGAGGTCCGGCGAGGCTTGGGCGACCGGCGGCGGGCTCTTCCTGCGGCCATGGAGGCTGGCGGCTGGAGGGAGACAGAGGGAGAGAGAGAAGTCAGAGGGAGAAGAGAGAAAACAGGAAGGAGAGGAAGGGACACGGGGGGCCTGGCCGGTCCTGGAAGTTGCCGGCGGGGCTCCGGCGAAGGGCCGGCCGGCACGGTGCAGCTTCGGAGGCGCAGGAGCCAGGGCGCTCGGGGGAGATCGAGGCAGCTCGGGCGCTGCGGGAGCTCAGGCCCCGGGTGGCTGCAGGCGGCGTCGCGGCCCGTTCCGGGCCCGGGTGGGCTTGCGGCGGAGGGAGGCTGGGAAGGCCGCGTGGCGCCCCGTGGTTGGCCAAGGCGATGGCTGCGGCGGTGCTGACTTCTCTGGCGCGGCCAAGTGGCGGCGGGGAGAGGAGGCTGTTAGCGCGGATTCCGAGGATGAGGGAGGGAGGTTACAAAAATGGATGGGGAGACCTTCTATTTATAGCAAGGGTTGATTTGGGGGTCTAGGGTTTGAGGGCTTCGCTCCGTTTTCGGACCGTCGGATCTCGATTGGGCGGTCCGAAAGCGGAGGGGAGCTAGCTGGGCTAGTGGGCTGTGGAGAGGGGGTGTGGGCTGAGAAGAGAGGGAGGTTGGTGGCCCGTGACATGATTTTGAAATACCAAAAACGTCCGACGAATAACCCAGCGACGGTGCTGCTACGGTTGACCGTTCAGGTATCAAACGACCTCCAATTGCGACGAAATTTGGCAGGCGGTCTACCTACAATATAATAAGACCGCACGCCAAGTTTCGACCCAATCCGAGAATATTTTTATCCGCACTTTTAAAACAATATCTTATCGATGTCGCGGGCGCGTGCGAGTGTGGTTGGTCTCGAAACGATCGTCGATGAGAACGGAGAGAACCGGGGAGTACGAACGGATGCAGTTTTGAAAAAAAAATGATGACAATGGAGTGGCGATGCAATGCTGATGATGCGAATGATGCCATGATGAATGCGACAACCAGACGAAACAGACGATGACAACGGAATAAAAGGGGAATCTTCTGGAGCGTCGGTCTCGAGCTCTTACACCATCACCCTAAGCGATCCTGCCTGTTGGGGGACTACCCGGGGCCCAAGCCCACCTCTGTATACTCAGTAGGCATAACCGACTCACCCCAACAATCAGCCCACTCCATTATGACATCTGACAGAGCTTTCGGTTGGAACTGATGATGCCGAGGGCCCCATAAATCACTATCCCGTGCGACAGTTCGCGCGTATATGCCAGTGGCGGTCTCGGTTCAAATACCTAAATCTCGTTAAGCGTGTTATTATGAAATAATCACGGACATCGACTAGGGACCAGGCCCATCGTTCTCCTAGATGGTATCCGCCTGCCCTGTCATCCCACCATAATGAATCACCCGCGGATATTCTCTGAGCCGACCCAACTTTAATTATATCATGTATTATGTATATTGTAACAGTATAGTGTATATCCGTGATCATCGCCCAGAGGGGATCACAACACGATAGATTAGCATGGCAAACAAACAGGAGTGTAGGACCACTGATGGGACTCTAGCATATCTATACTAAGCATAATAGGATTGCATGTGTTGTATCAACAATAGCAACAAAGACAGGCTATGCAACAGTATAGGATCTACCGATAATACATAATTGAACTGGCGCTCTAATGCAAGAAGTAGAGGGAAAGAATATGTGATATCGGTATGATCAAAGGGGGTTTTCTTGCTTGGAAGCTCTGTTGAGGAGGACGGGTCATCGTCGAGGTAGTCGTACTTGGGGTCACCGTCAGTCTGAGGGTCTACCAAAAGAATAGACGAGAGGGGGGACGAAATAAATAACGGGCATACAAATGCAACACAGATGCATGTCATGTCAATATCTGATGATGATATGCCCTAATGCATCACTAAGCATTTTGAAATAAGAGGGAAAATATTATTCCCAATTCCAGGTTTTATTCGGTCTAATGATCCTGATGCAAAATGTTCAGGTTCACTATGTTAGAGGGGTGTGACAAGTATGTGGATGGCATATTCAGATTCATTAGATTTTTCGTATCAACTTTCATATATAAATTCATCTGAGTTACAATTTATTTTATATGATTTTTCAAAATTTAAATGAATTTATTATTAATTCGAATTAAAAAGAAAAATTGCTATGTGCACACAACAAATAGTTGTGAATATGACAGTGGGGCCCTGTTGATTGTCCAGTCAGCACTCTACTGTGGACTTTGACTAGTCAACAGGAGGTGTGGCCCACATGTAATTGACTCAAGCTAACTAGTCCATTTATTAATCTAACTAATTACGGAGGTCCACCTGTCATAGGGCCACCATACTAATTAACACTAATTTTATATTACCTCTTAAGTAAATGGGCTGGCCCCACTAGGCAGTGGCTCTAGCCAGCCGCCAGGGCCGGCTGGACGCACGCAGCAACTGACCAAGGCCAGGGCGCAGTGAGGCCGGCCGACAGGAGCTGCGCCAAGCAGCGGCGACGCGGCTGGACGCAGGTGGCAGCAAAGCAGCATTCAGTAGCGGCAGTAGTGACAGTAGAAGCAGTAGCAGGCAACGGGAAAGCAGTAGGCAGTAGCGAAGCGCAGGCGTGCGTGGGCGACTGCAGGCGGATGCGGCCAGGGGTGCGCAAGTGCGCGCGGACGGGCGTGGGGCATGGCAGCACACACGTGAGTGTGGTAGCGCGCGCACATGAGGGAGCTCTGGGCACGGCCACGAGAGGTAGCGGGCGGCGGCTTACGACGACAGATCGAAGGGGAAAAACTGAGGGATGGGGATAGGAGCTCACCATGGGGAAGATGGAGTGCTCGGGGAGGCCGGGCACGGGCCGGAGCAGTGGTAACGACGATGAGATGGTGACGGCCAGCAAAGAAAACCGGCGATGGCGATGTGTATGGGGGTTGCTCCGCTCGATCCCACTAGCGTAGTTGAAGGAGACGATGTCGGGGAGTCTACTTGACATCCTCTCGCTCCTTGGGGTGGTCGTAGACTACGACAATGAGACGACGCGTGCGGTCACGCATCGAGCTCCGAGCTCGATTTCGAGCAGACGAGGAGGGAGGCAATGGGGGAAAGAGGGGGGATCGGTCGAGGCGGACCTAGGGTTTCGAGGAAACATGTTTATAGTGTTGGAGAGGCTTGATACGCCTCCAACGTATCTATAATTTTTGCTTGTTCCATGTTGTTATATAATCATTCTTGGATGTTTAACAATCATTTTATAGCAAGTTTATATCCTTTTTTGGGACTAACCTATTGACATAGTGCCAATTGCCAGTTGCTGTTTTTTGCTTGTTTTTTACTTCGCAGAATGTCAATACCAAACGGAGTCCAATCGTGACGAAACTTTTTGGAGATTTTTTTTTGGACGAGAAGAAGGCCAGTGGGCCAAAGAAGTAACCAGGAGGGAGCCCAGGCCGCCCACAACCCACGAGGGCGCGCCAGGGGCCCCGGGTGTGCCCTGATGGGTTCTGGCCGCCTCGGGAACCTTCTACATCTCCTCTGAGCTCTATAAATACCCAAATATTCCAGAAACCCTAGAGGAGTCGACGAAAAATACATTCAGCCGCCGCAAGTTCCAGAACCGCGAGATCCAATCTAACACCATCACGGAGGGGTTCATCATCCTCATTGGTGCCTCTCCGATGATGCGTGAGTAGTACATCATGTCACCGTTCTTATTGCATTACTCCGTTTTTCCATGAACTTAATACACTAGATGCATGCTGGATAGTGGTCGATGTGTGGAGTAATAGTAGTAGATGCATAATCGTTTTGGTCTACTAATCTTGGACGTGATGCCTATATAATGATCATCGCCTTGGATATCATCATGATTATTCGATTTTCTATCAATTGCCCAACAATAATTTGTTCACCCACCGTGTGCTATACTCATGATAGAAGCCACTAGTGAATCCTACGGCCCCCGGGACTACTTTTCCAACATATTTCTTTCCGATCTATCTTTTTGCCGCTTTTGTTTTTCAGATCTATTATTCCAAAAACCCAAAAATACCTTGCTGCACTTTTTATTTGCCTCTTTTATTTTATGTTCTTGCGAGATCTATCTATCCAATCTATCACAACCTAATCTATCTTTTTACCGTGGAGAGATTGACAACCTCTCTTTCGCGTCGGGTTGCAAGTATTTGTTCTTTGTGTGCAGGTGCTGTTTACATAGTGTTGCGTGATCCTCCTACTGGTTCGATACCTTGGTTTCATAACTGAGGGAAATACTTACCGCCGCTGTGCTGCATCATCCCTTCCTCTTTGGGGAAATACCGACGCAATCTCAAGCCACGTCAAAGGAATTTCTGGCGTCGTTGCCGGCGAGGAAGCAGTCTCTTCAACGTGCCAATCTCTGGCGCCGAGGAGACACCATCAACATCTATTAGGTTCCTAATCACAAATCTCATCTCCTTGCAATTACATTATTTGCCATTTGCCTCTCGTTTTCCTCTCCCCCACTTCACCAAATTTGCCGTTTTATTCGCCCTCTTTTTCATTTGCCTTTTTCTCGACAGATGTCTTGTTTGCGTAGTCACAATGACTCAAGAAAATACCAAATTTTATGATTTTTCCAATACTAATAATAATGATTTTATTAGTACTCCGATTGCTCCTACCGCCACTAGTACGGAGTCTTGTGATATTAATGCCGCTTTGTTGAATCTTGTCATGAAAGATCAATTTGCCAGTACTCCTAATGAGGATGCCGCGTCCCATCTAAACACATTCGTAGAATTGTGTGATATGCAAAAGAAAGAAGATGTGGACAATGATATAGTGAAGTTGAAATTAGTTCCTTTCTCCTTGCGGGATCGTGCAAAAATTTGGTTTTCTTCTTTGCCTCGCAATAGTATCGATTCTTGGAATAAGTACAAAGATGCTTTTATTACTAAGTATTTTCCGCCCACGAAAACTATTTCCCTTAGAACACAAATCATGAATTTTAAGCAACTTGAGCATGAACAAGTTGCACAATCTTGGGAAAGAATGAAATTGATGCTAAGAAATTGTCCTACTCATGGTTTAAATCTTTGGATGATCATACAAACTTTTTTATGTGGGATTGAATTTTGTCTCTAGAAATCTTTTAGATTCCGCCGCGGGTGGTACTTTTATGGAAATTACTTTAGGTGAAGCTACTAAATTTCTAGATAATATTATGGCAAATTATTCACAATGGAATACTGAAAGAGCACCTACTAGTAAAAAAGTCAATTCAGTTGAAGATATTAGTACTTTGAGTGAAAAGGTTGATGCTTTAATGAAGTTGGTTGCTAATAAAAATTCTCCTATTGATCTTAATGATGTACCTTTGTCTACTTTGATTGAGCAAAATAGTGATTCCGTAGATGTGAATTTCATCTTGCGAAACAATTTTAATAACAATGCTTATAGAGGTAATTTTAATCTTAGGCCTTTTCCTGGAAATTCATCTAATACTTATGGCAATTCCTATGGTAATTATTCTTACAATAATAATAGGAACCCCTCTAGTCTTGAGAGTAATATTAAAGAATTTATCAATGCGCAAAAGGTTTTCAATACTACGATAGAAGAAAAGTTTAATAAGATTGATGATATGTCTAGAAGCATTGATAGAATTTCTCATGATGTAGAAAACCTCAAGTTGAAAGCTTTTGCACCTAAGATTGATGAATCAATTAAAGCTTTATTTGTTTCTATGGATGAAAGTAAGAAAAGAACCGCTATGCTTAGACCTAAAAGAGAATTCTTAGAAAAAGCGTTTTCTAGTGATTGCTTTCAGAAAAATGATGAAGATCTTAAAGTGATTGGTGTTTCTTCTATTGATTCCTTGTTTAGTAATATTAAAATTGATGATAAAGGGACAGAAGTAGAGTCAACATTATCTAGAAGGCGTCCCAATGATTTGGAGGGTGGGAATCTTGATGAAAAAATTGATGAAAGTGGGTTTGAAGAGGTCAAAACTTTAACTAGTGATGTGCCCACTATTTTGGATTGCAAAGATTTTAATTATGATAGTTGCTCTTTGATTGAATGTATTTCTTTGCTGCAATCCATGTTACATTCACCCCATGCTTATGAACAAAATGAAGCTTTCACTAAACATATCGTTGATGCCATGATGAAATCTTTTGAAGAAAAGTTGGAGTTAGAGATTTCAATTCCTAGAAAATTACATGATGAGTGGGAACCTACCATTAAAGTCAAGATTAAAAATTATGAGTGCTTTGCTTTATGTGATTTGGGTGCTAGTGTTTCCACGATTCCGAAATCTCTATGTGATGTGCTTGGTCTTACCAATATTGAAGAATGTTCTCTTAATTTGCACTTGGCGGATTCTACTATTAAAAAGCCTTTGGGAAGGATTAATGATGTTCTTATTCTTGAAAATAGGAACAATGTGCCCATAGATTTTATTATTCTTGATATTTATTGCAATCCGTCTTGTCCCATTATACTTGGTAGACCGTTTTTACGCACTATAGGTGCCGTGATTGATATGAAAGAAGGCAATATTAAATTTCAGTTTCCACTAAGAAAGTGTATGGAACACTTCCCTAGAACAAGAATTAAGCCACCATATGAATCAATCATGAGATCATCCTATGGAGCAAAAACCAAAGATGACAACACTTGAATCTATGCTTTATGCCTAGCTAGGGGCGTAAAAAGATAGCGCTTGTTGGGAGGCAACCCAATGAATAAATTTATTTTCATCTTTTTCTTTCTGTTTTTGAGTGTTGACACAATTATGCCTCTGTTATGATTGTGTTTTTATGTTTTATTTAGTGTTTGTGCCAAGTAAAGCCTTTAGGATGATTCATAAGATGAGTAGAAACAATGCTGAATCTGAAACAGAAACTTTGCCTCCAGTGCGCGAATTTTCATTTTTCACTGGAACGTGATAATGAACTGAAACTTTACAAAGAATTTCTATACAAATTATTTACGTTGTCCTAATTTTTCAGAATTTTTAGAGTTACAGAAGTATGGTTAGAGTACAGATTACTACAAACTATTCTGTTTAAGACATATTCTGTTTTCGTTGCATTGTGTGCTTGTTTTGATGAATCTATGGGTTGTATTGAAGGGTATAAGCCATGGTAAAGTTGATTACAATAGGTATAATGCAATAATAAAATTTTAATGAGTTTGCAACAGTACTTAAAGTGGTGATTTGCTTTATTATACTAACAGATCCCATGAAGGTTTTGTTGAGTTTTGTGTGATTGAAGTTTTCAAGTTTTGGGTGAGATCATGATGGATGAAGGAATAAGGAGTGAAAAGAGCCTAAGCTTGGGGATGATACAGCACCCCCAAGATATTATCCAAGGATAAACAAGCAACTAATCTTGGGGATGCCCCGAGTGGCATCCCCTCTTTCTTCTAACGACCATTGGTATTTTACTTGGAGCTATATTTTTATTTGTCACATATCATGAGTTTTGCTTGGAGCGTCTTGTATTATTTCAGTCTTTGCTTGCTTTGCTTTTTTAGTTTGTCACTAGTATCCTTGCTAGACACACCTATTTGAGAGAGCCAAAATTATGCTATGATTTGTTAGAATTGCTCTAGATGCTTCACTTAAATTTTTTGAGCTATGGAATTGCTCTAGCGCTTCACTTATATCTTTTTGAGCACGGTGTGCTTTGAAATTTTGAAGAAATACTCTCATGCTTCACTTATATTAATTTGAGAGTTAGTAAATTTTGAAGAAATCCTCTCATGCTTCACTTATACTATTTTGAGAGACGAAATTTTTATGCTCATGTTCTTCAGTTAAATTTATTTGAGCTTGTCAAAAGCAATGGCAATATATGAAACTAGTCCCAAAGTGATAGATATTCAAGGGGGATATAATAAAAACTTTCATGAAGATCATTGGACAAATTAAACTACATTCCTTGTAATAGTTTTGAGACATGATGATAGTGATATGTGAGTCATGTTGGTGAGTAATTATGCTTTAGTAAGAATATTGGTGTTAAGGTTTGTCATTCCCTATGCAAGTACGAAAGTCCATAGTTATGCAATGAAATTACATCCTACTTATAGTGCATTATTCGGTGTTAGTTATGCTCAATGCTCGTTTATGTGAATTTTCGTTTCTTGGTTGGTTGCTTCTCAATCTATTTGCTAGCCTCCACTTGTACTAAGTAGAAATACTACTTGTGCATCCAAAATCCTTAAACCCAGTTTTGCCTTATGAGTCCACCATACCTACCTATATGCGGTATTTCCATGTCGTTCTAAGCAAATTTGTATGTGTCATCTCTAATTTTCAAAATAAATTTCCTTTTTGTGTGCTCGTACCGCTCATGAAACGGTAGGAGGTATCCAATATTTTTCCATGCTAGATGTGTTATTCTCAAGATGAGTGTTTATTCACTTGTCATTGCACGAGAGTACGACGGTAATAGGGATGCCCGGTCCCGAAATGAAAAAAGAAATTTACTTTATGTTGTCAAATAATAAATTCCTTGGAAAGTGTTGGTATGGAAGGCAACCGTGGATACAGGAAAGGCATAAACTTTACTTTATGTTTGGGAACCGCCTATGATGTATCTAGCATGGAAAGTATTGAAAACTACTTTGTCATTTTCGTTGACAGGAAAGGCATGCCACTCAAAATATTTTTCTCTCTCAATTTAAACTTTGAACTATGGAACCTCTACAAATCCCTACTTCCCTCTACGAAGGGCCTATCTATTTACTTTATGCATTTTTTATTTTTTATTTGAGTCTCCATCTTCTCTTTAAAGCACCAACTAGGGGGCACTATGATCATACTTGTGCATTGAGTGTAGTTAATATTTGAGTGTGTTTCATGAATGGATCAATGATTGAGCATGATGGGCTACGGATAACTTTATTTAGTGTTGATATTTTGAAAGACATGGTTGCTTGTTAGCATGCTTGAGTATTAAAGTCTTTATGTCAAAACTAGACTATTGCTTTGAACCATCTGAAAAGTCCAAATGTCCATGCTACAAAAGAAAAGAATATGTGATGAACATGTTAGGCAGCATTCCACATCAAAAAAATTGTTTTTATCATTTACCTACTCGAGGACGAGTAGGAATTAAGCTTGGGGATGCTGATACATCTCCAAAGTATCTATAATTTTTGCTTGTTCCATGCTGTTATATTATCATTCTTCGATGTTTTACAATCATTTTATAGCAACTTTATATCATTTTTTGGGACTAACCTATTGACATAGTGCCAAGTGACAGTTGCTGTTTTTTGCTTGTTTTTTACTTCGCAGAATATCAATACCAAACGGAGTCCAATCGTGACGAAACTTTTTGGAGAATTTTTTTGGACCAAAAGAAGGCCAGTGGGCCAAAGAAGTAACTAGGAGGGAGCCCAAGCCACCCACAACCCACCAGGGCGCGCCAGGGGCCCCGGGCGCGCCCTGATGGGTTGTGGCCGCCTTGGGAACCTTCTCCACCGCCTCTGAGCTCTATAAATACCCAAATATTCCAGAAACCCTAGAGGAGTCAACAAAAAATACATCCAGCCGCCACAAGTTCCAGAACCGCGAGATCCAATCTAACACCATCACGGAGGGGTTCATCATCCTCATTGGTGCCTCTCCGATGATGTGTGAGTAGTCCACCATAGACCTACGGGTTCGTAGGCAGTAGCTAGATGGCTTTCTGTCTCTCTTTTGATTCTCAATACAATGGTCACTTGGAGATCTATCTGATGTAATACTTTTTGCGGTGTGCTTGTTGGGATCCGATGAATTTTGAGTTCATGATTAGTTTCTATCCATGAATATTATTTGAGTCTTCTTTGATATCTTATATACATGATTACTTATAGCCTCGTATTTCTTCTTCGAATCTTTGGTTTAGTTAGGCCAACTAGATCGATTTTTCTTGCCATGGGAAGAGGTGCTTTGTGATGGGTTCGATCTTGCGGTGTCCTCTCCCAGTGACAGAAGGGGCAGCGAGGCACGCATGTATCATTGCTATTAAGGATAACAAGATGGGATCTGTTACTACATGAATAGATCTTGTCTACATCATGTCACCATTCTTATTGCATTACTCCATTTTTCCATGAACTTAATACACTTGATGCATGCTGGATAGCGGTCGATGTGTGGAGTAATAGTAGTAGATGCAGAATCGTTTCGGTCTACTAATCTTAGACGTGATGCCTATATAATGATCATCGCCTTGGATATCATCATGATTATTTTATCTTCTATGAATTGCCCAACAGTAATTTGTTCACCCACCATGTGCTATACTCATGAGAGAAGCCACTAGTGAAACCTACGCCCCCCGGGTCTACTTTTCCAACATATTGCTTTCCGATCTATCTTTTTTGCCGCTTTTGTTTTCAGATCTATTATTCCCAAAACCCAAAAATACCTTGCTCCACTTTTTATTTACCTCTTTTATTTTGTGTTCTTGCGAGATCTATCTATCCAATTTATTACAACCTAATCTATCTCTTTACCATGGTGATATTGGCAACCTCTCTTTCATGTCGGGTTGCAAGTATTTGTTCTTTGTGTGCAGGTGCTATTTACATAGTGTTGCGTGATCCTCCTACTGGTTCGATACCTTGGTTTCATAACTGAGGGAAATACTTACCGTCGCTATGCTGCATCATCCCTTCCTCTTTGGGGAAATACCGACGCCGTCTCAAGCCACGTCAGTTAAAAACACGCAAAAACATGAACTAGGACTGGGCACTAGGTTAATAGGTTAGTCCCAAAAAAGGATAAATAGCATATAATTAAATATAAAGTATCCAAGATTGATAATATAATAGCATGAAACAACCAAAAATTATAGATACGTTGGAGACGTATCAGCACCCCCAAGCTTAATTCATGCTCGTATAGAAGAGAAATAAAAGATCCTAATACCACCCAGTTGGCGACGTGGGCCCGTAAGCCACACAGCCATGTTAGTAAAATAGTTTTAGGAAACACTAGACTCAACTACGGCCAAGGAGTTGGATAGGGGCTTCCTACAGGAAGTCGGCTCTGATACCAACTTGTGACGCCCCCGACTTAATCATGCACTAATCATACACGCAAACGTGCACGATCAAGCACAGGGACTCACGGGAAGATATCACAACACAACTCTAAACTCAAATAATAAGCATGAATCATCATATTACAAGCCAGGGGTCACGAGGACCGGAATACATAAGTCATACACACAAATGATATCTGAGTACAGACCTAGTTAGTCAAGTTTTGCCTTAAGAAGGCTAGCACAAACAACGATACAGATCGAAAAGGCGAAGGCCTCCTGCCTAGGGCCTCCTAACTACTCCTGGTCGGCTGGATCAACCCAGTAGTAAGTGCCGTCGGGACCCTCCTGGTAGTAAGCTTCGGCAGTGTCGTCTGGCTCCTGGGCTCCGTCGTCTGATGTATCATCATATAGGTATGGGGGAAAAGAATAGCAGAGCAACCGTGAGTACTCATCCAAAGTACTCGCAAGACTGACATCAGAACTATGCTAAATATGCATTGGTATCAAATGAAAAGGCTGTATCTGTGGACTATATAGCAGAAATGCCAGAAGAGAGAAAGGCCTAGACTATCGAAGACTAGCATCTTCAAGTAGTCTTGCAGCATCAGAAGAGAGTAGATAATAGTAGCATACATGTGGATATACAACAGCAATGTCCTGAGATCCTTTCTCGACTCCCTGCGAGAAAGCGGTCCCGAGAGCATTATTAACAGTTTAATATGAATCATCATCAATTTGTAGTTGTCATAGATCCGAGCACAACTCCGAGCGTCCTGTTACCGTGGACACGGCTATTCGAATAGATAACTTCCCTGCAGGGGTGCACTACTGTTACCCAACACGCTCGATTAACTCCGGCCGGACACACTGGCTGGGTAATGCCCGGCCTCGGCTGATCGACACATCGCAGCCCGACCTAGAGCTCAGCAGAGAGGTCAACACGCCGGTCTAAATCCTAAGCACAAAGGGGTCTTGGGCCATCGCCCTTTGCACTCCTGCACGTTGCGAGGGTAGCCGGGGCCCAGGCGCGACACTGAATACACCAGTGACGTAACCAGCCCACCCCAACCAGCCCGCATCTCTGAGTTGTGACGTCTGAAGAGCTTTCGGCTGATACTACGGTGTAGAGGGCCCCATTAAACCATTATCCCACGTGGTGGTAGTGCGAAATGGGCACGACGACCCACTCAGATCAAATACCCAGTTCCGTTAGGCATAATTAGTATCGCGCGGGTGCTCTTGGAACCGACCCGTCTTTAATGATATGCGCTCGCGGGCACCCTTGGGGCCAGCCCGACTTTACATTTCCCCGCGGGTACCTCTCGAGGTGGACCCACCTGTAACAAAGGTCAAAGTAACCGTGTGTCCAAGTAACGAGGAGGAATCCGAGGAATCACCCTCGATGGATTTCCACTCGAGGAGTTGCGTGACGGTAGCCAAACGGAGGTGATGAAAGAGGAATCACCCTCGGTAACACACATCCGGGAAGCTATTCTACAGAGGTACCATCGAAAGTGAGCTAAGAGGTATCACCCTCGGCACTCGATGCCAGCTCTGCAGTGTCGAGCAATTTAGGGGGTGTGCGGTGATGTGCTGCTCTCATGCCCGTCGAACATTCGATCGGGGCGCAGATGCTAAAGCGGAGCAACTACAGCAAGGGAGAGGGGCCACAGATGGTTTTCCATCCAACCTATACTAAGCAGTTTGGATAATAAGGCATGTATCAACAGTAGTTACAAGGACAGGCTATGCATCAGATTAGGATAAATCAAAAATGCAGCAATTTCTAATGCAAGCAGGAGGGAGAAGGAATGGATGATATAGGCATGCTTCAAGGGGGTTTGCTTGCCTGGAAGCTCTGCTGAGAGAGGCTGATCGTCAGACGGCTGCTCGTCGGGGGTGTAGTCGAACTCTGTTGGGACGGCGTCGGTCTCGGCGTCTATCGAGAGAGAAGGAGGGGGAAGAAACAATAAATTTCACGACAAAATGCAATCATTATGCATGACAAGCCTAAAATGATATGCAGATGTGTTTATTGCCTAACTAAATGATTTAGTTAATTTAGGAATTTATCTGGATTTATCTAATTAAAGTTGTGCACTATTCATTTATCGAAAACAGTCAAAATGTTCCATGTTCAGCTAGCTAGAAGTGTTGGACAGATGTTTTGATTACATATTTAGAATCTTCATATTTTTCTGATCATTTTGCATATATAAATTATTTTCATCTGACTTACGGTTTAAAAGATATGATTTTCTAAAGTTTTATTAATTTTCTGGAATTATTTTAAATATTTAATTCAACATTATCCGAAACAGTGTGGGGATGACGTCAGCATGACGCAATGCTGACGTCAGCGGTCAACAGAGACGCTGACCAGTCAATCTGACGGGTGGGTCCCACATGTCAGTGACCAGGGGCTAATTAACTAACTAACAGACTAATTAACCAGGTGGGGCCTACCAGTCAGTGGCACATTAGCATTTAATTATCTAATTAACTTAATTAACAATTTAATTAATCATTTAGTTAACATTAAAAACGTTTTAACCGACCGGGCCCCACATGTCAGTGGGCCAGAGCGCCCAGTCAGCAGCGCTGACTGGTCAACTGGGCCCACGGCCCCACCAGTCAGCGTCACTGGAGGTGGGCCAGGGCGCCCACGTCGGACGGCGGCCGGCGACTTGCCGGAATCTCGTCGGCAAGCGCGTTCGCGGCGGCGCGGCCACGGGAGGTGATCGGAATTCGCGTACGGGGCCTCATTCGACGCGCGACTGGTCGCATTCGAACGGCAGGACGACGCCGCGTCGAATGGCGGTGGTCTCGCGGGCTGAAACGACCGGAAACGAGCGCTAGGAGCTCACCAGCGGCGAGGTGCTCGGGCGGTGGTGGCTAATGGCGATGCGGGGCGCTAACGAGCGAGCAAAGGGGCTAGGCGAGGTCAGTGCGATGCGGCGAAGCAGATGGGTAGCAGCAAACGACCAAATGGTCGCCGGAACGACGCCGGCGACGAGCTAGGCGGCGGCGCGATCGGGCATCTCCAAATGTGGCGGCAACGGCGGCTAAATCGCGCAGGGGAGAGAGGGGAGAGGTGCGGCTGCTCACCGAGAGCCTGCAGGTGTACGAGAGTAGGCTCGGGGGAGGGCGACGGCGGTGAATCGGCGCCGGAGACGAAGATGGCCGAGGAGGAAGAAGAGGTCGAGGCGGACGATGCAGTGGCGATGAGCTCCAACGGCAGGGCGGCGTCGACGTAGTCGAGGATGGCGGCGACGATGGGCTAGTCGGAACGGCAATCGGGGCACGGTGGCCGCGGGATCGAGCGACGGCGGCGATGAAGCTATCGGGTGAGGCGGGGGAGAGAGAGCAGCGCGAGGGAGAGAAAGATCTGGGGCACTAGGGTTTCACCCAGGGGGCCGTGGCGATGCTCTTAACCTCCCCGCAGCGGCAGCGGCGCCGGGGGATGGCCGACAGCTGGCCATCGCCGGCCGGACGCGCGCGCGCGCTGACGCGTGCGGGAGGAGGGGGACGACCGCGGTGACGGGCTGGGCTGGCTACTGTGCACTTGCGGCCCAAGTGCACAGTAAGCCACTGCCCCTTTTCTTTTTCTTTTCTCTTTTCTCTTTTTCCTACTGTTCTGCAAATTGTTTTAGCACTAAATGAATTTTAATAAATGTGTGACTCGGCTCAAACATTACAGTGCATTATTCTCAACCACCAAAAATTGGTTTGGGTAAAACATGATTTCATTTGTAATTCTTATTAAATAAAATGATATTAAATGTTGCTGCTAGCTACTGTTTGAGGTTGATGGAGTCACTTAGGCATTTTTAGTAATGTTGTTTTACTGATCATAATTAGTTATGAATTATTTCCTATTTAATGAACATTTTAGTTTCTGGTTTTGAACAACTTTTATTTTCACTATAGGTTTGAATTGCAATTTAAATTGGAATTTGAAATGAGATATGATGCAATGATGATCAAGCACTGATAATCATGATGACATGGCATTATCAAAGGGGTGATTACTGTAGCTATTTCATGGGGGCGTTACAATTCTCCTCATCTAACAAGAATTCTCGTCCCGAGAATTAAGAGGAAGACTGAAAGAAAGCAGGGTATTCTTCACGAAGACGGTCCTCGCGTTCCCAAGTGGCTTCATCCTCAGAATGATTTGACCACTGAACCTTGAGGAACTTGATCGACTTTTGACGAGTCCGACGTTCAGTTTGATCCAGAACGCGGATCGGATATTCTGGATAAGATAGATCTTCTCGAAATTCAAGTACCTCATGATCCACAGCTCGGATAGGATCCTTAAAACAGCGACAAAGTTGCGACACATGAAAGACATCATGCACTTGAGGAAGGTTTGGCGGCAATTCCAATTGATATGCCACTTCTCCTCGACGAGCGAGAATGCGGAACGGGCCAATATAGCGAGGAGCTAACTTGCCCTTGATTCCGAACCGATGAGTGCCCTTCATCGGAGTGACACGAAGGTAAGCTTGCTCACCAGGCTGATAGACCATTACCTTGTGCTTTCGGTCATAGTTGCTCTTCTGACGAGACTGAGCAGTTTTCAGATGTTCACGGACAATGCGGACTTGTTCTTCAGCTTGTTGAATAATGTCCGGTCCAACGAGTGAACGTTCCCCAGTTTCTGACCAATTCAGAGGGGTTCGACACTTACGTCCATAAAGAACTTCAAACGGTGCCATCTTCAGACTAGCTTGATAGCCATTGTTGTAAGAGAATTCGGCATATGGGAGAGATTCTTCCCATTTCTTACCGAATGAGATGACGCAAGCTCGAAGCATATCTTCAAGCACTTGGTTAACTCTTTCGACTTGACCCTGAGACTGAGGGTGATAAGCAGTGCTAAAAGACAGATGAGTTCCCATGGCTTCTTGGAAAATACTCCAAAACCTGGAAGTAAAGAGGCTGCCACGATCTGAACTGATCTCCAACGGAACACCGTGGAGTGACACAATTCTGGAAACATACAAGTCTGCTAACTGACTAGCAGTGATTGTCTCCTTGACAGGCAGAAAGTGAGCAACCTTTGAGAATCGGTCGATGACGACAAAGATAGCATCATGACCCTTCTGCGATCTGGGAAAACCAGTAATGAAGTCCATTTGGACTTTGTCCCATTTCCATTCCGGAATTTCAAGGGGTTGCAGAGTGTTGGAAATATGCCCTAGAGGCAATAATAAATTGGTTATTATTATATTTCCTTGTTAATGATAATCGTTTATTATCCATGCTATAATTGTATTGATTGGAAACTCAAATACATGTGTGGGTACATAGACAACACTGTGTCCCTAGTAAGCCTCTAGTTGACTAGCTCGTTGATCAAAGATGGTTAAGGTTTCCTAGCCATTGACATGAGATGTCATTTGATAACGGGATCACATCATTAGGAGAATGATGTGATGGACAAGACCCAAACTGTAAACGTAGCATTTGATCGTGTCAGTTTATTGCTATTGTTTTCTGCATGTCAAGTATCTGTTCCTTTGACCATGAGATCATGCAACTCACTGACACCGGAGGAATACCTTGTGTGTATCAAACGTCGCAACGTAACTGGGTGGCTATAAAGGTGCTCTACAGGTATCTCCGAGGGTGTCTGTTGGGTTGGCATGGATCAAGACTGGGATTTGTTACTCCGTATGACGGAGAGGTATCTCAGGGCCCACTCGGTAATACAACATCACATTGAGCCTTGCAAGCAAAGTGACTAAAGAGTTAGCCACAGGATCTTGTATTACGGAACGAGTAAAGAGACTTGCCGGTAACGAGATTGAACTAGGTATAGTGATACCGACGATCGAATCTCGGGCAAGTAACATACCGAAGAACAAAGGGAACAGCATACGGGATTAACTGAATCCTTGACATAGAGGTTCGACCGATAAAGATCTTCGTAGAATATGTAGGAGCCAATATGGGCATCCAGGTCCCGCTATTGGTTATTGGCCGTAGAGGTGTCTCGGTCATGTCTACATAGTTCTCGAACCCGCAGGGTCTACACACTTAACGTTTGGTGACGATTAGTATAATTGAGTTATTATGTTGGTGACCGAAAGTTGTTCGGAGTCTCGGATAAGATCCCGGACATGACGAGGATCTCCGGAATAGTCCGGAGGTAAAGATTGATATATGTGATAATAGTGTTTTGATCTCTGGAAGGGTTCCGGAGTTCACCGGAATGGGTTCCGGATGTTTACCGAAGTGTTCGGGTGCAGCAACACTTTATATGAGCCAAAGGGATAAAGCCCACAAGGTATTGGAAAGTGCAAAAGTAGTTTTGCTGCCGCGTAAGCGGTACTACCGCTTGTTGAAGCGGTACTACCGCCCGAGCGGTACTACCGCTTGTGTGAAGCGGTACTACCGCCCAAGCGGTACTACCGCTTGTGTGAAGCGGTACTACCGCTTGTGCGCGGCTGTGCACGGTTCGGCAGGGATCCGAGTTGGACTCTTTCCCTGCGGGCCAAACCGACCTTGTGCGGGCAAAACCGACCTGGAGGAGGCTTTTACTCCAAGTTTAGACCCCAAGGCTCAACATATAAATAGAGGGGCAGGGCTAGCACACGGGACACATCAGGATTTCCCAAGCCGTGTGCCGGCAACCCTAGCCCTCTAGTTCCTCCGTCATAATCTCCGTAGTGCTTGGCGAAGCCCTGCAGAGATTGTTCCTCACCACCATCACCACGCCGTCGTGCTGCTGGAACTCAACCACTACTTCATCATCGCTCGCTGGATCGAGGAGGTGAAGGCGTCATCAAGCCGTACGTGTGTTGAACGCGGAGGTGCCGTCCGTTCGGCACTAGATCGGAAGGATCGTGATTGGATCGCGGGACGCTCGGCGATTTGGATCGCGAAGACGTTCGACTACATCAACCGCGTTTATTAACGCTTCCGCTTAGCGATCTACAAGGGTATGTAGATTCACTCTCCCTCTCGTAGATGCTCATCACCATGGATAGATCTTATGTGTGCGTAGGAAAATTTTTGTTTCCCATGCAACGTTCCCCAACACAGAGTTCCAGCAGGCCTTTGATGTTCTGCTTTGATGCGACGGCAAACGTCACACTCAGCAACATATTTAGCAATATCATGTTTCATATCGGGCCACCAGTACCGCTGACGAATGTCTTGGTACATTTTGGTACTACCAGGGTGAATAGTCAAAGGCGTGTCATGTGCTTCTTTCATAACATCCAAACGAGAGTCCAGATTATGCCTTCTGGGGACCACTAGGCGGCCTTTGAAGAACAAGGCACCATCCTCACCAACATGGTAGAATGAGGGATTACCCTTGGAGAGGTATTTCTTAATCTTCTCGACTTCAGAGTCATAATTCTGTCTGGTCTTGATGTTGCGCTCGAGGTCTGGCTCAACCTCCAGGGTATTGAGATAACCCTGAGGAACAATGTGAAGGTTCAATTTGCAAAGCTCTTCATATAGCATAGGTTGCGCTTCCTGAACCATGAGGTTGTTGCAATAAGCCTTGCGGCTCAAAGCATCGGCCATTACATTAGCCTTGCCAGGGGTGTAGGAGATATTCATATCATAATCGGCTATTGTCTCGAGCCATCTTTGTTGACGAAGGTTCAGGTCTGGCTGAGTATATAGATACTTCAAACTCTTATGATCCGTGTATATCTTGCAACGATTACCAAGGAGGTAATGTCGCCATAGCTTCAGAGCATAAATAACTGCAGCAAGCTCGAGATCATGTACCGGATAATTCTCCTCGTGAGGACGTAATTGACGAGAGCCATAAGCATTTACTTTGCGCTCTTGCATTAGGACACAGCCTAATCCTTGACAAGATGCATCGCAATAAATCACGAAGTCCTTTTGAGAATCCGGGGGTGCTAACACTGGGGCAGATGTCAACTTATCTTTAAGTGTCTGAAAGCTTTCTTGACATTTTTCTGTCCATTCAAATTTAACACCCTTGTGGAGCAGGTCAGTCAATGGCTTGGCAATCTTCGAGAAGTTCTCGACGAATCGGCGGCAATAACTAGCGAGTCCGAGAAAACTCCTGACTTGCTTGACGTTCTTCGGGGGAGTCCAGTCAAGAATAGCCTGAACTCGCTCGGGGTTAACGGCAATGCCATCTTTGGAAATCACGTGACCAAGATAAGTCACCTCAGATAACCAAAATTCACACTTAGAGTACTTAGCATATAACTGGTGTTCTCGCAGCTTCTCCAATACAAGCCGAAGATGTTCGGCGCGTTCTTCTTCATTCTTGGAAAATATAAGGATATCATCCAAGTAGACCACGACGAACTTGTCGAGGTAGTCCATGAAGATATAGTTCATCAATCGGGAGAAGGTTGCTGGAGCATTAGTTAATCCGAAGGACATAACAGTGTACTCGTATGATCCATAGCGAGTAACGAAAGTAGTCTTCGGAATATCCTCCTTTCGAACTCGGATCTGATGATAACCCAACCTCAAGTCGAGTTTCGAGAACACAGAGGATCCAGCAAGCTGATCATAAAGATCGTTGATCCGGGGCAGTGGATACTTGTTCTGGATTGTTGCTTGGTTAATGGGCCGATAGTCCTGAACCAGTCGGTTAGTTCCATCCTTCTTTTTAACAAAGAGAGAAGGTGCTCCCCAAGCAGAGGAACTGGGGCGGATGAAACCCTTTTTTAGTGACTTGTCGATTTCTTCCTTAAGCTCGAGAAGTTCATGCGGAGGCATCTTATAAGGACGCTTCGCAATAGGGGTAGTGCCAGGCTTCAAGTCGATGACGAACTCGACAGCTCTAACCGGGGGTATTCCTGGAAGTTCTTCCGGAAAGACGTCCGGAAAGTCACGGACGACCGGAACGTTCTCAATTCCCTCAAGAGGTGAGGCGTTCAAAGCATTCAGAGCATAAATCTGAGCTTCGGCATTCTGAGTAATGCGGGCGGTGTAGTTCACTATCTCATCTGAGGGGTGTAGGAGTTGGATGATTTTGGTGGCACAATTGATCGAAGCAGTGTGAGCTTTCAACCAATCCATTCCCAGAATGAGGTCTATGGTGGTAGAGTTCAATACAATGGGTGAAACAAGAAATTCCAATCCTTTGATTTCAACAGGGATATTGCGTGCTATCATGGAGGTTTGACAACGGCCACTGGGGGTTTTAACGACCAGTGGGGTATGCATCTCCTCATATTGTATGCTATGCTTAAATGCAAATTTCCCCGACATGAATGAATGTGATGCTCCTGAATCAAATAAAACAGAAGCAGGTACTGAGTTAACGAGGAGGGTACCCATCACAGTAGCAGGCTGATCCTGAACTTCTTCAATGTCAATATTGTAAGCATGTCCACGACCATAAGCAGCAGACCCAGTATTATAGTTGCGGGTCTGATTGTTGCCACGACCATTGCCACAGCCATTACGAGGAAATGCCAACTGGTTCTGATCCTGGCGGTAGTCCTTAGCAAGGTGACCTGGTTTGCGGCACTTGAAGCATAGACCATCTTCAGGACGAAGAGGAGCAACACGCGGTGGAGCAGCTTGAACTCTTGGTTGCCTCGGTGGTGGAGGAGGCAGACGGGGTGCAGCATAAGAGGGTCTTGGCGCAGGGGCAGCTGGACGGTACACACTGTTGGGAATCCAGATACGACGCTTCTGTGCTGGGCTCGAAGATGAGCCAATGTCACGATAGCGCTTCTGCGACTCCTTGTGCTTGATCTGAGCGGTCTCAACCAGAATAGCCTTGTTCACGAGAGTGGCAAAGTCGGTGAAGTCTTGAGCAGCAAGTGCAAGCTCGAGGTCTGGGTGGAGTCCACTACGGAACTTCTCCCGTCTACGAGCATCAGTTGGAATGTCTTCTTCAGCATAGCGGGATAAGTTAAGGAACTCCCGCTGATAGGCTTCGACGGTCTTGTTGCCCTGAACGAGGTTGCGGAACTCGGCCTTCTTTCGATCTATGATCCCCTGAGGAATATAGCGAGCACGGAAGGCAGTCTGAAACTCATCCCAAGTAACGATTGTCCCAGCAGGCAGTGTACGCTTGTGAGTGGACCACCATTGAGCAGCGGGGCCCTTCGGGAAGTAGGTCGCGAAGGCGACAAGGCTTTCAGGGGCGACATTGGCAGACTCCATCTCAAAAGCGATGTCGCGGAGCCAGTCATCGGCATCCAGTGGCTGATCAGAGTTGCGAAAAATAGTGGGGTTGAGACGCACAAACTCTGACAGTGTTATTGAAGCTGGGTTGTGGTTCTGATTGTTCTGATGCGGAAACTGAGCCATAATATTAGTCATAAACTGACGGTTCAGCTCGAATTGTAGCATCATTGCGGCCATGTAGTCGGGCGGTGGTGGCTGCTCAGGGGCACGACCACGACCACCTGGTCTAACCATCCTGCTAAAATTTCAACGGGGGGGCAATTTAGTAATAACAACTATAAGTGTTTAGCGACAAACATGATGTAACACGACAATGAATAAGTAGTGCATCAATACATAGTAATAGTCAATTACGACATACAGATCCATACACAGAGTCGGTTACATGCGGACAGCATAACGGCGTAAAATTAAGGAAAAAGACATACTAGGCGGCGCAGGCACGCGGTGAGGAACTACACAACGAGACATAGCAAAGGCTACATCAACGTCGGGGAAAACCACTGAAACGGGGTAACTGCAAGTGCAAGTGCGGACGATGAATCTCTGTAGCAGAAAGGTCCTGCTCTCCGTGTGCACTCTGATGCAGAACCCGGTCTCGAACTGAAAGAAGAGGTCCACGCGCAGGCCTGTGACCTCCAACAGCAGGCCAATCGATACCTGCCGGCATCTGAGTCCTGCGCGGGTAAAGGATATACTCCGGATGTATCCCTGCTCGAACAGCTGGTAGCAACTGTGTCATAGCATCGTAGAGACGTGCTCAAGTGGCAAACAGCTCGACTGTAAGAGCCCGGTTAGTGCGATCCAGAGCCTGAGTGCACTGAATCAACACGTGCGGGTCGTATCGACGACGCTCGTAAGGGGCACAGATAGTTGTGTAGTATCCAGTAGCATCTCCAGTAGGCGCATACGGAATGTATCGGAACTCAGAGGCATCCAAGCTACTATGCTCTCCACGGAGTCGTGCGGCAGCAGAATAGGCAGCATCATGGACTGCCATCTCAATCGTCACACCGATACCGTGAAAAAGGTGCAACTCGGTGTCTGAGTCATCTTGCTGATCATAGATACGAACATCAGCATGGTACTGCTCCTGGTTGAACTCACGGTAATCCTCGTAAACCATATACTCGGGGTACTAGCGGTAGCCAAGTCTGGTCAGGAGGGCGATCAGGACAGCTGGAAAACCAGGGGCATCACGAGCCCAAGTGCGAAGCACAAGCTGCGTCGTAGGGCGCGGTGGAAACAGGCGATCCATCTGAAACAGAGGAAACTTAGGATTGTCAAATGACAATGAGAAGTATAACAACTTGGAGAGAAAGGTTTAGCGAACCAAAGTAAAGGAGAATATGATTAACAGGCTAATCAGATCAATGATAAGGAACAAGCACAGATAATCCAGCTCTCCGGGTGGACGAGATTACGAGATCCTAGTGTCGGCGTTAGTAAAATTTATTTAACCCGAAAGGAAGAGAGTTCAGAGTCCCAGAGTATAGAAGAGAAATAAAAGATCCTAATACCACCCAGTTGGCGACGTGGGCCCGTAAGCCACACAGCCATGTTAGTAAAATAGTTTTAGGAAACACTAGACTCAACTACGGCCAAGGAGTTGGATAGGGGCTTCCTACAGGCAGTCGGCTCTGATACCAACTTGTGACGCCCCCGACTTAATCGTGCACTAATCATACACGCAAACGTGCACGATCAAGCACAGGGACTCACGGGAAGATATCACAACACAACTCTAAACTCAAATAATAAGCATGAATCATCATATTACAAGCCAGGGGTCACGAGGACCCGAATACATAAGTCATACACACAAATGATATCTGAGTACAGACCTAGTTAGTCAAGTTTTGCCTTAAGAAGGCTAGCACAAACAACGATACAGATCGAAAAGGCGAAGGCCTCCTGCCTAGGGCCTCCTAACTACTCCTGGTCGGCTGGATCAACCCAGTAGTAAGTGCCGTCGGGACCCTCCTGGTAGTAAGCTTCGGCAGTGTCGTCTGGCTCCTGGGCTCCGTCGTCTGATGTATCATCATATAGGTATGGGGGAAAAGAATAGCAGAGCAACCGTGAGTACTCATCCAAAGTACTCGCAAGACTGACATCAGAACTATGCTAAATATGCATTGGTATCAAATGAAAAGGCTGTATCTGTGGACTATATAACAAAAATGCCAGAAGAGAGAAAGGCCTAGCCTATCGAAGACTAGCATCTTCAAGTAGTCTTGCAGCATCAGAAGAGAGTAGATAATAGTAGCATACATGTGGATATACAACAGCAATGTCCTGAGATCCTTTCTCGACTCCCTGCGAGAAAGCGGTCCCGAGAGCATTATTAACAGTTTAATATGAATCATCATCAATTTGTAGTTGTCATAGATCCGGGCACAACTCCGAGCGTCCTGTTACCGTGGACACGGCTATTCGAATAGATAACTTCCCTGCAGGGGTGCACTACTGTTACCCAACACGCTCGATTAACTCCGGCCGGACACACTGGCTGGGTAATGCCCGGCCTCGGCTGATCGACACATCGCAGCCCGACCTAGAGCTCAGCAGAGAGGTCAACACGCCGGTCTAAATCCTAAGCACAAAGGGGTCTTGGGCCATCGCCCTTTGCACTCCTGCACGTTGCGAGGGTAGCCGGGGCCCAGGCGCGACACTGAATACACCAGTGACGTAACCAGCCCACCCCAACCAGCCCGCATCTCTGAGCTGTGACGTCTGAAGAGCTTTCGGCTGATACTACGGTGTAGAGGGCCCCATTAAACCATTATCCCACGTGGTGGTAGTGCGAAATGGGCACGACGACCCACTCAGATCAAATACCCAGTTCCGTTAGGCATAATTAGTATCGCGCGGGTGCTCTTGGAACCGACCCGTCTTTAATGATATGCGCTCGCGGGCACCCTTGGGGCCAGCCCGACTTTACATTTCCCCGCGGGTACCTCTCGAGGTGGACCCACCTGTAACAAAGGTCAAAGTAACCGTGTGTCCAAGTAACGAGGAGGAATCCGAGGAATCACCCTCGATGGATTTCCACTCGAGGAGTTGCGTGACGGTAGCCAAACGGAGGTGATGAAAGAGGAATCACCCTCGGTAACACACATCCGGGAAGCTATTCTACAGAGGTACCATCGAAAGTGAGCTAAGAGGTATCACCCTCGGCACTCGATGCCAGCTCTGCAGTGTCGAGCAATTTAGGGGGTGTGCGGTGATGTGCTGCTCTCATGCCCGTCGAACATTCGATCGGGGCGCAAATGCTAAAGCGGAGCAACTACAGCAAGGGAGAGGGGCCACAGATGGTTTTCCATCCAACCTATACTAAGCAGTTTGGATAATAAGGCATGTATCAACAGTAGTTACAAGGACAGGCTATGCATCAGATTAGGATAAATCAAAAATGCAGCAATTTCTAATGCAAGCAGGAGGGAGAAGGAATGGATGATATAGGCATGCGTCAAGGGGGTTTGCTTGCCTGGAAGCTCTGCTGAGAGAGGCTGATCGTCAGACGGCTGCTCGTCGGGGGTGTAGTCGAACTCTGTTGGGACGGCGTCGGTCTCGGCGTCTATCGAGAGAGAAGGAGGGGGAAGAAACAATAAATTTCACGACAAAATGCAATCATTATGCATGAAAAGCCTAAAATGATATGCAGATGTGTTTATTGCCTAACTAAATGATTTAGTTAATTTATGAATTTATCTGGATTTATCTAATTAAAGTTGTGCACTATTCATTTATCAAAAACAGTCAAAATGTTCCATGTTCAGCTAGCTAGAAGTGTTGGACAGATGTTTTGATTACATATTTAGAATCTTCATATTTTTCTGATCATTTTGCATATATAAATTATTTTCATCTGACTTACAGTTTAAAAGATATGATTTTCTAAAGTTTTATTAATTTTCTGGAATTATTTTAAATATTTAATTCAACATTATCCGAAACAGTGTGGGGATGACGTCAGCATGACGCAATGCTGACGTCAGCGGTCAACAGAGACGCTGACCAGTCAATCTGACGGGTGGGTCCCACATGTCAGTGACCCAGGGGCTAATTAACTAACTACTAGACTAATTAACCAGGTGGGGCCTACCGGTCAGTGGCACATTAGCATTTAATTATCTAATTAACTTACTTAACAATTTAATTAATCATTTAGTTAATATTAAAAACGTTTTAACCGACCGGGCCCCACATGTCAGTGGGCCAGAGCGCCCAGTCAGCAGCGCTGACTCGTCAACTGGGCCCACGGCCCCACCAGTCAGCGTCACTGGAGGTGGGCCAGGGCGCCCACGTCGGACGGCGACCGACGACTTGCCGGAATCTCGCCGGCGAGCGCGTTCACGGCGGCGCGGCCACGGGAGGTGATCGGAATTCGCGTAGGGGGCCTCATTCGACGCGCGACTGGTCGCATTCGAACGGCAGGACGACGCCGCGTCGAATGGCGGCGGTCTCACGGGCTGAAACGACCGGAGAAGAGCGCTAGGAGCTCGCCGGCGGCGAGGTGCTCGGGCGGTGGTGGCTAACGGCGATGCGGGGCGCTAACGAGCGAGCAAAGGGGCTAGGCGAGGTCAGTGCGATGCGGCGAAGCAGATGGGCAGCAGCAAACGACCAAATGGTCGCCGGAACGACGCCGGTGACGAGCTAGGCGGCGGCGCGATCGGGCATCTCCAAATGTGGCAGCAACGGCGGCTAAATCGCGCAGGGGCGAGAGGGGAGAGGTGCGGCTGCTCACCGAGAGCCTGCAGGTGTACGAGAGTAGGCTCGGGGGAGGGCGACGGCGGTGAATCGGCGCCGGAGACGAAGATGGCCGAGGAGGAAGAAGATGTCGAGGCGGACGATGCAGTGGCGATGAGCTCCAACGGCGGGGCGGCGTCGACGTAGTCGAGGATGGCGGCGACGATGGGCTAGTCGGAACGGCAATCGGGGCACAGTGGCCGCGGGATCGAGCGACGGCGGCGATGAAGCTATCGGGTGAGGCGGGGGAGAGAGAGCAGCGCGAGGGAGAGAAAGATCTGGGGCACTAGGGTTTCGCCCAGGGGGGCGTGGCGATGCTCTTAACCTCCCCGCAGCGGCAGCGGCGCCGGGGGATGGCCGATAGCTGGCCATCGCCGGCCAGACGCGCGCGCGCGCTGACGCGTGCGGGAGGAGGGGGACGACCGCGGTGACGGGCTGGGCTGGCTACTGTGCACTTGCGGCCCAAGTGCACAGTAAGCCACTGCCCCTTTTCTTTTTCTTTTCTCTTTTCTCTTTTTCCTACTGTTCTGCAAATTGTTTTAGCACTAAATGAATTTTAATAAATGTGTGACTCGGCTCAAACATTACAGTGCATTATTCTCAACCACCAAAAATTGGTTTGGGTAAAACATGATTTCATTTGTAATTCTTATTAAATAAAATGATATTAAATGTTGCTGCTAGCTACTGTTTGAGGTTGATGGAGTCACTTAGGCATTTTTAGTAATGTTGTTTTACTGATCATAATTAGTTATGAATTATTTCCTATTTAATGAACATTTTAGTTTCTGGTTTTGAACAACTTTTATTTTCACTGTAGGTTTGAATTGCAATTTAAATTGGAATTTGAAATGAGATATGATGCAATGATGATCAAGCACTGATAATCATGATGACATGGCATTATCAAAGGGGTGATTACTGTAGCTATTTCATGGGGGCGTTACAATGAACTATATTGGCGCTATAATATCATATGGTGACGCTTCTTTTTTTAGGTGGTGGAAAGGTGCACGAGATTGATATGTTTTATAGGATAGTTGTTGAATTGATTTGAAAAATCATTGGCCTGATAAAATCGTAAACCAAATTCAAAATTGAATACCACCATAAAATGATTTTTTTAAATTAGGGAACATAGTAAATGAAAAGAATTGAATGGGTGGGCTTAAGAAATTATCGACCCGGTCAAAATCGGGTGAACCAATTTCTAAATTGAATACATCAATTAATTGTGAGGTCTTAAAAATTAAAAAGCATAGTGTTTACCGTCTCGTAAAAAAATAGAAAATTGTATAGTATAAAAGAATTGAAAGAGAGAGAGCTTTGAGAAATTGTTGACCGAGTAAAAATCGGAAGATCCAATTATAATTCTAAATTGGATACCTCAATTAATTATGAGGACTTAAAAATTAGAAAGTTTAGTCCATGGTATATAGTATAAAAGAATTGAAAGAGAGAGCTTTGATAAATTATTGACCGAGTCAAAATTGGATGATCCAATTATAATTCTAAATTGAATAACTCAATTAATTGCGAGGCCTTGAAAATTAGAAAGTATATTATATGGTATAAAAGAATTGAATGAGATAGTTTTGAGAAATTGTTGACCGCGTCCAAATTGGGTGACCCAATTCTAATTGGATGCCTCAATTGAATGTGGGCTCTTTAAAACTAGGGAGCATAATGTTATAGAGAATTAAAACAATTAACTTCGGAGAAATTCCTTATAAGATTCTAATCCAACGGAAGTCCTACTCCCTTCTTGATAGAGGCGAAGTTGTACCTGTCTTTCGATGAGATGGTGGCTATCATTTTCGGGGAGTAGACTTTGACGATCTGACTACGAACGTGCGAAGACGCCGCGCCTTAACAATTGCTAAACCAACTCCGAGAGGTTATTGACCACGCCGGAGCACGATCAACCTGACCACGAGGGTCTATTTCCTGCACGCAAACGAAGAACAAGCAATAAACTGAGATTGCAATCGGGATATTACGAATATAAGATGAAAGCTTTATTGATGAAAGTGGGGTTCTGTGACGTCTTGGTCTGGTCGTGGAACACAAACGAAGGACGCGAAGTTGCAGCTATGGCCAACTTGTAATCTAAACAAAACCCAAGTCTAAACGGCGCCTAAGGGCTGCATATATGGGGGAATAGAGAGGGATTTTCGTGACCCCTTGGAGGAGGGGTCCGAAAACAACCCCCTCTCGGTTTCCCCACACATACGGACTCTAAAAATAGCCTATAATGTAGTATTTCGAAATTACATGGGCCTGGCCCAAAAATAAGATGACGCAGCACCTATAATAGCCTATGGACGAAACTTATGAAGTGGCATCTTGTATATTTCGTCCAAGCCTTCATGCTCTCCTTATGGTGACTTCAAATTGCGAAAATCACCACTAGAAACTCCATTGTTCTTTCCCGCATGCACACCTTCTTCTCCATGCTCGATCCCTCTCCAATGGCCATCCTTCTTGTCCATGCCAGGTCCTTCCTTCATAAGTAAAACAAAAGTATCTAATTTAGGCAGCATCATATGTTCATGAACATTAGAAGGATTTCCAAGAAACAAAAGTACCTGGTAATTCAATTGGCGTGCGTGAGCTCTAGTGATTGGTCCAGTATGTATGGCACCAGGGGTTGTGGGTGTAACAATGGTATTGATGTCCTCATCATCCTCCCCTTCTTGAATTGAAGTCGTCCTCGACGGAAGCTCATCTTCCTCACCCAAATAAGGCTTCAAATCTGCAATGTTAAAAGTGGGACTAACCCCAAACTCTGCAGGCAGCTCAAGTTTATATGCATTATCATTTATTTTCTCTAACACCTTAAAAGGACCATCAGCACGTGGCATTAGCTTTGACTTGCGCAAATCAGGAAATCTATCCTTACGCAAATGTAACCAAACAAGATCTCCAGGTGCAAAGACAACATGTTTTCTACCCTTATCTCTATCAAGTTTATATTTAGCATTCATACGCTCAATGTTTTACTTAGTTATCTCATGAATTTTAAATATCAATTCAACACGTTCTTTAGCATCAAAATTAACCTTCTCTGAATATGGAAGAGGCAACAAATCAATAGGTGCACGAGGTAAGAAACCATACACAATTTCAAAGGGGCACATCTTAGTAGTAGAATGCAATGAACGATTATAAGCAAATTCAATATGAGGCAAGCATTCTTCACACATTTTCAAGTTATTCTTCAAAACAGCCCTAAGCATAGTAGACAATAATCTATTGACTACTTCAGTTTGTCCATCAGTTTGGGGTGACATGTAGTACTAAAAAGCAGTTTAGTCCCCAACTTAGACCATAAACATCTCCAAAAGTGGTTAAGAAGTTTAGCATCACGATCCGAAACAATTGTATTTGGCACACCATGCAAGCGAATAATTTCACGAAAGAACAAATCAACAACATTAGCAGCAGCATCACTTTTATGACATGGTATAAAGTGTGCCATTTTTGAAAATATATCCACGACAACAAATATGATATCCCTCCCCTTCTTTGTTCGAGGTAAGCCTAAAACAAAGTCCATGGAGATATCTTCCCAAGGAACACTAGGTACAGGTAAGGGCATATATAAACCATGAGGATTGAGTCGTGACTTAGCTTTTTGACATGTAGTGTAGCGAGCAACAAAACGCTCAACATCCCTTCTCATCTTTGGCCAAAAGAAATGGGTAGCAAGTATGTCCTCCATCTTCTTCACGCCAAAGTGTCCCATTAATCCTCCTCCATGCGCCTCCTGCAACAACAAAAGACGAACGGAGCTAGCTGGAATGCATAGCTTGTTAGCACGGAACACAAATCCATCATTAATGAAAAATTTATTCCATGTTCTCCCTTCTTTACAATTCTCCAACACATCTTTAAATTCAGCATCATGCACATATTGATCTTTGATGGTCTCCAAACCAAATATTTTAAAGTCAAGTTGTGAAAGCATAGTATAACGACGAGACAATGCATCAGCAATAACATTTTCTTTACCCTTCTTGTGTTTAATGACATAAGGGAAAGTCTCAATGGATTCAACCCATTTAGCATGTCTACGGTTCAGTTTTGCTTGACTTTTAATATGTTTCAAAGATCCATGATCAGAATGTATGGCAAATTCTTTGGGCCATAAATAATGTTGCCATGTTTCCAAAGTCCGAACAAGAGCATATAATTCCTTATCATAAGTAGAATAATTCAGACTAGGCCCACTCAATTTTTCAGAAAAGTATGCAACAGGTTTACCATCTTGTAATAACACACCTCCTAATCGAATACCACTAGCATCACATTCAATCTCAAACTTATTAAAATCAGAAAGTTGGAGTAAAGGAGCATGTGTTAACTTATCTTTCAATAATGTGAAGGCTTCTTCCTGTGCAGTACCCCAAGCAAAAGGCACATCCTTCTTTGTAAGCTCATTGAGAGGTGCATCAATGGTGCTGAAATATCTCACATAACGCCTATAGAAACCAGCGAGGCCAAGAAAACTTCTCACTTGTGTGACCGTTTTGGGCTGCGGCCAACTCTCAATAACTTCAATCTTGGCTTTATCAACTTCAATTCCTTGTGGAGTAACATAATAGCCAACAAAAGATACTCGGTCGGTGCAAAAGGTGCACTTCCTAAGGTTACCAAACAAACGTGCATCACGTAGAGCCATAAAAACAGCACGTAAATGTTCCAAGTGTTCCTCCAAGGATCTACTATAAATCAGTATATCATCAAAATAGACTACCACAAATCGTCCAATGAAAGCACGTAAAACCTCATTCATTAATCTCATGAAAGTACTAGGTGCATTTGTTAACCCAAAAGGCATGACTAACCACTCATATAATCCAAACTTAGTTTTAAATGTTGTTTTCCATTCATCTCCCAATTTCATACGAATTTGATGGTATCAACTACGCAAATCAACTTTGGAGAAAATTGTAGAGCCACTTAATTCATCAAGCATATCATCTAGCCTAGGAATAGGATGACGATAACGAATAGTAATATTGTTAATGCCTCTACAATCAACACACATACGCGATGTACCATCCTTTTTTGGCACTATAATAATAGGAACAACACAAGGACTAAGGGATTGGCGTATATAACCTTTGTCGAGCAGCTCTTGTACTTGATGCATAATCTCCTTCGTCTCCTCTGGATTGGTACGGTATGGCGCACGGTTGGGTAGCGATGCACCAGGAATTAAGTCAATCTGATGCTCAATCCCTCGAATAGGTGGTAATCTCGGTGGCACGTCTTGTGGAAAGACGTCAGCGAACTCCTGCAAGATGTTAGTGACAGCAGGAGGCAAAGAGGGAGGCACGTCCTCGAATGAAAATAATACCTCTTTGCACACAAAAAGCATAGCAAACAGATGTAGTAACATCCAAATCGGTAATATCAGATTTAGTGGCAAGTAAACATCCACTCTTCAATTTTATTTCAGATGCAACACTAGATGATGGTTGATTAGGCTTATTATGTTGCTCAAATTCCTTTGCCACAATCTGATTTTCACTCTTACTTTGCTCCTGTTTTGCTTTACTAGCTCTAGCAATGTCATCTTTCATAATATGTTCAGGAGACATAGGAAGCAAAGTTATATTTTTATCCTTATGAACAAGAGTATATTGATTTGTCCTACCATGGTGTACAATTTTTTTATCAAATTGCCATGGTCTACCAAGTAAAACGGAGCATGCTTGCATGGGTACCACATCACAATCAACATAATCAGAATATGTAGCAATGCTAAAATGCACAGGAACAGTACGTGTTACCTTAACCTTGCCACAGTTATTGAACCACTGGAAGTAATATGGATGAGGATGTGGTATGGTGGTTAGAGACAGCTTCTCCACCATCTCCATGCTAGCCAAATTGTTACAACTCCCTCCATCGATGAAGACGCGAACAGAACGTTCCTTCACAACTCCCTTTGTATGGAACAAGTTGTGCCTCTGATTTTGCTCAGCCTGTGTAACCTGCACACTCAGAACATGTTGAGCAACTAAACTTTCATACCTGTCAGCATAGTCAGCAGCCATGTAGTGTGTCTCTTCTTCAGTATCCTCGGAACACTGTTCTTCACTTGCAATAAGAGCCAAAGTCTCCTCATCATAATCACTAGCGGACGCATATCCACCATCCTCAGTAACAATCATCACACGCTTGGAAAGGCATTCTCTCACATAGTGACCTCCACCCTTGCAATGACGACAAATACCTCATGTGTTTGCCCTGTAGATGCCATGGATGAAGAAGAGCTCTGTGCAGGCCCCGAAGGTGTGCCCTTGCTGGTGGCTGGTGGCTGGTGGCGGTGCATGTTTCTTTGTATCTCTGTTGGAGTTGGCGGCTGAAGTAAGTGGTGTTGTAGTAGGACGTGTGGAAGTAGACGATGTACGTGGTGTCCATGATGAAGCTCGACCTGGAGAAAAATTAGTTCTCGCCATTGCCTATCGATCATGCACTTCACGTTCAGCTTTGCAAGCAAGATGGAATAAACGAGTGATAGTGTTATACTCCTTATACTCTAAAATAGTCTGAATCTCTCTATTTAATCCACCCATAAAATGTGCAAGCATATATTCATTCTCCTCAACAATACCACATCTATTCACGCCAGTTTGTAATTCCTGATAATATTCCTCTACAGAATTTTTCCCTTGCCTTAAACGCTGCAAATTTTGAAGCAATTCACACTGATAATATGGTGGAACCCAACGATTACGCATAGCAGTTTTCAAAGTAGCCCAAGTAGTAGGGATATTATCAAGATGTATTCTACAATGTTCCGACCACCAAACACAGGCAAAACTAGTGAATGCACAAACAGCAGCAACAACACGTCTATCCTCAGGAAATTGTAAGCATGTAAAACGTTGTTTTGTTTCTAACTCCCAAGTAAGATATATATCAGGAACATATCTACCCTCAAATGTCGGAATATTCAATTTAAGTTTAGGGAGATGGTCATGATCCCGTACCTGGGGTGGTGGTGGAGCCCTACCGTTGCGAATGTAACCATGTGGATGACCTGGTGCATGTGGTGGTGGTTGCCCCTGGGGCTGATTTGGAGCAACCTCTCCCTCATCATCGTAATCGCCATCATAATCCTTAGCATAATCCTCATTCTGCTCAACGACAGTAGCAGCAGCAACAACAGCCACCGAAGCTGCAGCAGTAGCAATGGTACCATAATTTTGGCCTTGGTCGATAGGCACACGTCACGCTCGTCCCGCGAAATTTGGGCATTGTTGGTGTTATTGTTGCCGAGGTACGACATGTACAACTTGTGGAGGTAGACGTGCAAGCACCTCATTGAATTTAGCATCAAGCTTGGTGTCGACCATCTTCTCCAAACCATATAGCTTCTCCATAGCCTCTCCAAGGCTCGTCACCAAGTCGTGCACCTGTTCACCCATCATTTGCTGAAATTTATCGTGGAGCTCCTTGTTCGTCATGCCGTCCCAGTTGATCTTGTCGGCTTGTGATCTGTCATGGTTAGCAGCAATAGGGACACACAAGAATATGAACCTACATACTACTAGGAAGTGGTGGTGGTGGTGGTGAGTCACAAATCCGTCAAGCAAATCTCAAATTCTTACCAGTTCTTACCCAGCAGCAGGCGATGATCGGCAACCGTTGTAGTAAAAAACTCTCAAAGCTTGGATAGAGCGATTGCCAAGTGGTGTCAACACATGACGTAGATGTATGTGTAGCTGGGATGGCTTATAATATGGTAGCAAAAGGGGTCAGCAATAATCAATTCAGAGATGCAAAGTTGAATAAGCGCTCAATGACGGTACCGTGCTGGTCCTAGGCTAGACCATGCTAGGGACGCGAGCCTAGAACACCAACAAAATCACGACGCTACACGTAATCAAGGGAAGAGCACACTCTATTTTTTTCGATTTTTTGGCGCCTTTTTTTTGCGCTCTTTTTTTTTGCTCAGAAAATCACTATAATGGCGAGTGTCTCAAAACTCTTCCCAAGTCGTATAAACGGGATAGGCACAAAAAAATTTGACTATTTTTTTCTGGAACGATTCGGGGCTGCGGTGACCAAAAAGTGCGACAAAAAATCACTATGGTGGCGAGTGTCTCAAAACGCTCCGGAAAGCCTAAAAACAGGATAGGGAAAAATATTTTCGCCCATTGAAATTTTGGCCTAAAAACTGTCAGGGGGTCTCCATACTTTTTTTTTCTTTCCGAAACCTACTCAGGAAAGGAAACCCGAAACTGAAAACGAAGGGATCTCGAAATCAAACCTAATATGTGATGGACTCAAATTGGTGGCGGATCTGTGGTGGTATATATGGACACAGATTGATGGTGATGGTGGGTGGTGATATATGGCAACGATGACAACGATGGTGGGTGATGGTATATGGCAACGGTGATTATGGTGGTGGGTGATGGTATATGACAGCAGTGAAGATGGTGCGGTGGCGGCGTGACAACTTGTGAACAGAACTCGAAACTCTAAAGGACTAGACCCTAAGACCAGCAACTCGACACAACGATGCAACCGGAAATTCAACAAAGCAAAAACACTAAAAAGATTATGCAAAGGCTTAGATTGGTTCGGATATGATGAACTAACCCTAATTTTTTGTTGGCTTTTTTGTGGACTATAGGTATGAAGAACAGATGCGATCCAACTACAAAAAACTGGTAAAATCTCACCGAGCAACCTGCAAATCTGATACCACTTGATAGAGGCGAAGTTGTCCCTGTCTTTCAATGAGATGGTGGCTATCGCTTTTGGCGGAGTAGACTTTAACGATCCGACTACGAACGTGCGAAGACGTCGCGCCTTAGCAATCACTAAACCAACTCCGAGAGGTTATTGACCACGCCGGAGCACAATCAACCTGACCACGAGGGTCTATTTCCTGCACGCAAACGAAGAACAAGCAAGAAACTGAAATTGCGATCTGGATATTGCAAATATAAGAGGAAAGCTTTATTGATGAAAGTGGGGTTCTATGACGTCTTGGTCTGGTCGTGGAACACAAACGAAGGACGCGAAGTTGCAGCTATGGAGAACTTGTAATCTAAACAAAACCCAACTCTAAACGGCGCCCTAAGGGCTGTATATATGGGGGAATAGAGAGGGATTTTCATGACCCCTTGGAGGAGGGGTCCGAAAACAACCCTATCTCGGTTTCCCCACACACGGACTCTAAAAACGGCCTATAATGTAGTATTTCAAAATTACATGGGCCCGACCCAAAAATAAGGTGACGCAGCACCTATACTAGCCTATAGATGAAATTTATGAAGTGGCATCTTGTATAATTCGTCCAAGACTTCATGCTCTCCTTATGGTGGCTTCAAAGTGCGAAAATCACCACTTGAAACTCCATTGTTCTTTCCTGCATGCACACCTTCTTCTCCATGCTGGATCCCGCTCCAATGGCCATCCTTCTTGTCCATGCTAGGTCCTTCATTCATAAGTAAAACAACAGTATCTAATTTAGGAAGCATCATATGTTCAAGAACATTAGAAGGATTTCCAAGAAACGAAAGTACCTGGTAATTCAATTGGCGTGCGCGAGCTCTAGTGATTGGTCCAGTATGTATAGCAGCAGGGGTTGTGGGTGTAGAAATGGTATTGATGTCCTCATCACTTCTTCATGAAATGTACGATCCTTCTTAACACTAATTTTTGTAAATCAAAGAAGGCATAAGAGTAAAATAATTGCCATGAGAAGAGTACTCCCTCCATTTCGCATGCTAGCTTTGACCAAAGTCAAATTTTATCAAGTTTGATCAAGTTTATAGAAAACAATATGAACATTTACAATAACAATTTTTATGACATGAAAATATATGCAGTGATGTATCCAGTGGTATTGATTTGGTGGTGTATATTTCAATATATTTTTCTACAAACTTGCTAAAAGTACTTAAGGTTTGGCTTTACAAACCTAGTATAGTATGCGAGTAAATAAAAATGGAGAGAGTAAAATTCTTGTGTAGGTCTTAAGAAATGAGTTAGAGTATCTATAATCGGACCCTTCAAACCCGTCTAACGCCCGGGCAGCCCGTCCGGTCACTGACCGGTCACAAAAATTCGACCCCGACGTGCTTCTTAAACGGGCCTCAAACGCCCGGGCTGACCGGCACCCCTCATATCCAGCCCAAATATGAGGAGGATATGGGGAAGCCCGGGCGTGCCTGGGCACGCCCGCCACGTCGGACCCGACAACCCGACCCCACCACAAATTGCCCCAAATTCTCCAAACCCTTCATCCTCCTCCGGTCGCCCTCCAACATTTCCCACCCCGACCCCTCGCTGTCCTGCACCCTTGCTCTCCATCCTCACCACCTGTCCCGATCCGCCGCCGTGATGTCTTCCAGCCCGTCCCCGACTGCCGCGACGGAGACGCAGTCCGCCTCATCCGTCGGCATCCCTTCGTCCGCTTAGTCTTGCAAGCCAGAGAACGTCGCTCGTAAGATGCGCCGTCACCGGTAGCGAGAGAGGGAGGCGGAGTTGGCGGCGTAGGTAGGTGCGAGCATCGTCGAGGAGATGTCTCCCCCGGAACGCCAGGCTCCCCGCACCCCATCCATCCAAGCGTCGACGCAGATTGTGCCGTCTAACACCCTTGGGACCGAGGAGGATGCGATGGCCAGCTGGGCCATTCCGGAGAGCTTTCTGGCCACGTAGAAGCCGTCGGGCGATGAATGTGAGTCGCCGCAGCTCGTTCGGGAGCGGATGAGCACGGTCACCGCCATCGCCCGGGCTGCACTCAACATGTTCGACGGAATGACTGAACAAGACCGGGTACGTTTGCTCCTGCCGATCAAATGTTCGATGTTTTGCATAGATCACTAGTTCGCACATGATGGATGCTTGCAAACCATGATCATGTAGGAGGCATACGTGGCAAGCATGGCAAGCATGATCAATGACAATGAAGATCTGACCGAAATGGAATATGAAATGGAGGAGACCACCGCATTTGTACTTGGGGCAACATCCGATCCGAGCAAGAAGAAGAAGAAAGGCAAGACGGTTAAGGCATGAAGTCTGACTTTCACAAGATTTGTGGATGTCTTGTTGGTTTAATCTTGATTGGACACAACATTGGATCCAATAAGTGGCACGGAGCAAAAGGGGAGCACGTATTGGGACAAGATTTGGAAGGACTATCATGAACGAAAGGAATATGTGGAGACGCATCCTATCGTGACCACCCGCAATGTGGCATCTCTCCAACATCAATGGGGGGTCATTCAAGGAGAAGTGACCAAGTACGTCGGTTACTACTCACAAGAGACCAAACGGCCTCAAAGTGGGATGGGAGTGGCAACTCATGTAAGCTCGATTGCCTCATCTTATTGTCATTTCAATATCTTTATGTGTTTTCATTCTTGTGCTCATATGTATGTTGTATGCTAGACGGCGGTGGCGTCCACTTTGTATCATGAGCTCGAGAAGAAGCCATTTGCTTTTAGCCATTGTTGGCTCTTATTATTGAATGGAAAGCGAAAGTGGCAACAAGTTGTGGCTGATCTCAAGGTCGGCAAGAAGAGGAATGATGGCTCAAGCTCCCACCAATCCATTGGGTTGGACGAAGAGGATGACGACGTTGTCGTCACCAATGGAAAAGCTACAGTGACAAAGGATAACCGACAAGTCATGGGAAACAAATGGGAGAAGGCAAGGATCTCCCGTGATGCCGCGGCTACAAAAATTTCGTCCACATGGACGGGCATTTTTTTGACAAGGAGAACAAGAAAGAGGAGAGGTACAAGCATACGTTGGATGCGCAAAAGGAGAGGATGGAGTGGGATCGGATGAGGACAGAGAGGAGGCTTGAAATTGAGAGGGAGAAGATCGAGTTGGAGAAGCAAGAGGCGGCGATCAAATGGGAACTCGAGAGGCCAAGACATTTGGGGAGATTAAGCTCGAGAAGGAGAGGTTGCAACTCGCACGAGACGCAGAGGATGCGAAGATCATATTGGCGGATGAATCCCTCTTGAATGAGCATGCCAAGAAATGATTTGCGAAGAAGAAGGAGATCAACGACCGTAGGGCGCTGAAGGCGGCGAGGGCGGCTGCGGCAGCGGAGCAGGCGGCTGGGATGCAGGCGGAGGAGGCAGCCTGGATGCAGGCAGAGATGTCTGCCCGGATGCAGGCAGAGATGGCTGCCTAGGCGGAGCAGGACAAGCTGGACGAGCAGGACGCATGGACGAACTCGTCCGGCCAGTGATCCGACAAGCACTACTTGTCGGTCGGACATTGATTTCATTTTGGCATGTCCGATTTGTTGAACTATGATTTCATTTGTTTTTGTTTTGAACAATTTATATCGGATGATTAACCTGTATGGATTACATAGATTTGAAAATTGATGTGAATACACGGAAGCGTCTGGATGCATCTGCGGACGTGTTCGGGCACGAGTCGTAGGGCCGGATTTGCCCGGCTGTAGATAGTCTTAATCCTCTCGTAAATACGGACGGGCCCGGCGACCCTCCCATGGTCCCATTTATGATCAAAATAGTCAGTATATTATTATAGTGCAGGGGAATCTCCCACCGTCCACCCCCCGCCCCCGCCCCCGCCGCTTCCTCCCTCCCTTCCGCGCCCTCGCCCCGGATCCGAAGCCATTAAACCGAGCGCCAGTGGATCTCTCCTCGGGCATCGGCATCGGAACGGAGAGAGAGAGAGAGAGAGAGAGAGACACCCAGCCATGAGATGGTATGCATCGGTAGGCTGAGGGCGCTGGTGCTTCGTGCGGCGGCGGGCGCGGGCAGGCGCCGGTGGGCCAGGGTCCTGTGCGGTCGGGCGGTCGATGTGTGCGTGACGCCCCGTGCGCGCGGGCACGGTTGGCGTGGATTCCGGGCGGTGACTGGCGCCAGGACCAAGATGATGCTCGATACCTCCGACTCTGACTCCGGCGCTCCGGCGGGGCAGCTGCAGCTGCAGCGCCGCGCGGCTGCTGCTGGGACCCAGGCGCAGGATGGAGGGTACGCCAGCGCGGGGTGGCAGAGGTAATGCATGTCCCCTGCTCATCTTTTGGCTATAGATGTTTCCTGTGTTTGCATCAGCTTGAAATATCGTTGGTTGAATTTGCATTTAGGCAGGCACTCACGTTGTGCATTTGCTTGCCTTGTCTTATGGCGGTAGCCAACAAGCATGCAGTAGAGATGCTCCAGAATTTGCAATCTTACCATGTGCTCTGATTCACATGAGTGCACTATAGCTGTTTTGTCTTATGGACGGTTTGGCATTCATAAGAGAAGTTGACATACTTAACACGATTCTTTATCGTAAAAGAACGTGGTTCTATCTGGTCATAAGTAATCTTTGTCACTAACGGTTCTATCTGACCATAAGTAATCTTTGTCACTAGTAACTCACCTTGGTATGCATGCAGCCATTAGTATATGCCAAATGGAGCTGTGACATATTGGGCCTGATTTAGATATGCCATTTTGTAAAAACCATTGATTATATGCCTGGTGCTGGCCCAACGAACATCAGATTGCAGCATGAAACCATTGTACCACGATCGGGTTAATTTTTTTTTGCATGTCCTGCAGTGCTACTAGTGTCATGTTCCTAGTACTGTAATGCTTCATTGCATTCATACAGGAGTACCAGCGATGCTTTGCTGTGTGGCTGTTACTAGTAGGACTTTATGGTCACCTAGATTAGTTGCAAAGCAGTATAACTGCAACACTAATGTATTTTGATGTGAACCACCGGTAGTTGGCAGAAACAGTCACGGAAATGTATGCTTTTAGCTGCTCTCGATCTGAAATTTATCATGTGGTTGTTTATTTTGTGATCGTTTCTGATATTTCAGGTCTATATCTTCGTACAATAACCATTTCTTATCTTCTGACATATGTTATTAAAATGCCCTCTCTGAGACTCTTCAGAATATGTAATCTTGCCTGGGTTGACACTGTGTCCAAATATCATGACAGGGAAGATGGTAAACTGAAATGTGGGTATTCAAGTTTTAGAGGGAAAAGAGCTACAATGGAGGATTTCTATGATGTAAAACTAACTGAAATTGATGGACACTCTGTTAGCCTATTTGGTGTATTTGATGGTATGGTTTCCAATATCGCCTTCTTACTTCCGCAATTACATGCCTATCATGTTCGTACTTTGCAAATCTTTAGGTCATGGGGGGTCACGTGCTGCTGAGTATTTGAAGGAGCATTTGTTCGAGAACCTTATGAAACACCCCAAGTTCTTGACGGATACAAAGCTTGCTATAAGTAATATTTCTCTTGGCATTTACCTGTATGTTTATCTGTTCACATTCTTTCCAATGGTTCCAATCATTATTTTCTGAGCTTTAAATTCTTTTGATAAAAAAGGTGAAACATATCAGAAGACAGATGCAGATTTCTTAGAATCAGAATCAAGTGCTTTCAGGGATGATGGCTCCACAGCTTCGACTGCGGTTTTAGTGGGTGGCCATCTATATGTAGCAAATGTTGGCGACTCCCGTGCTGTTATTTCAAAAGCCGGGAAAGGTATATTCTGTTAGAACTCCGTCGTAGTCACTATATGATTCAACCACCCAAACATGTTCTGGTCCTTGTAAACACTTATTGTATGTATCTGCAGAGTGTTTCTAAATTTACCCTCCAGCGATGATATATTTGGCAAAGAACTATGGTACATGTGTTTCTTTTAATGCACTTTTTTACAAATAATTTTCCCACCAACACATTGCAGTTATACGATTATACCATAGCTATCTGCTCATTTCCTTTATGTGATGATTATTGTTGTACCATTATTTAAGGAAAATGGCAAGGCTTGCTTGTTTCTGACCACCATCATGATCTGATATCATGATGGAATCTATATAATGACATCATATCCACTTCAGTTTACCGGTGTGGTTCGTTTACTAGCTTAGGAGCTTCGTTTACTCCATTGTAACTCTACTGACCTCATATGTTTGTTTTTGTAGCTAGGGCACTCTCGGTAGATCACAAACCTAACAGGACTGATGAACGCAAGCGAATTGAAAATGCTGGAGGCGTTGTCATCTGGGCTGGTAAGTCCCTTTTTTCACTTTTATGCATTTGGCATTGTCAAGCAGCACAATTGTAAGTGGATAGGGATGGTAGCAAAAGACTTGCTTATTCATTTGAGCTCTCTGATATCTCCTGTCTGTTTGGGCACGTTGGATTATCATGCTTTGTTTGTTTGTTTAGTGTTCTAGTGTGCAGCCTAATTGCTTCTAGACGTACCATGTGTGTATACAAGATATTTTGTTTTTTGATTGATCTGGCTTTACAATTTGACTATTGGAAACTGTTCCATCTTCTTGATGTGGTATTTGCCCAGGTACTTGGAGGGTAGGTGGCGTATTGGCAATGTCCCGTGCGTTTGGTAATCGTCTACTGAAGCCATTTGTGGTGGCAGAACCTGAAATTCAGGTAATAGCTTATTGTAGTTATGCCAATATTTCGTTGCCAATTTTTTTTGTAGTTGAAAATCAGTGGTTTTTACTTGTTTCAACTGTGTAGCAGTAAGTGGTTATTGGCAACTCCAGTTCAATACCTTTCTTTAGATTAGATGCTCTGTTTCTAATTCTGATTACTTGTGTTCAAATCTTCTCTAACAAATCGTAGGAAGAATTGGTTAATGGTGAATTGGAGAGCCTGGTTCTTGCCAGTGATGGACTTTGGGATGCCGTAGAAAATGAGGTAACTCTATTGCCAAGTGTCATAATTCTCACCCTGAATGCACTCAGAATTTCTGAAGCAAAACACTGTTGCTTATGAGGTTGTACAAAGCATTTTCCATATCTGGTCTGTGCTTACATTCTTAGTACCAGCGAAATGCTAGTGCAACAATGCATAACTTTATAGTAGCTCTTTAACTGATATTCTAGCAATGATTTTCTCAAACAGGAAGCTGTGTCCCTTGCAAAGACAGAAGATGTGCCAGAGTCTGCGGCCAGGAAACTGACGGAGATTGCGTACTCTCGAGGCAGCGCTGACAATATTACATGCATCGTGGTGCAATTCCACCATGATAAAACTGCAGGATAAGATGGACTACAGCTGATTAAAGGTTTCTCTGCTTCAGGCCTCTTATTATCCTGCAAGCGGAGTGGGGTTTCTCCCACATCTATTTTGCCTCTGTGGCAACTGCTCAGGACTTCCTCTATTGATTATTTTCTTTGTGTGGGAGACCTTTTCTCTTTTGAGAATTGTAATGGATATTTTTTTTTTGATCTATCTATATCTATGTCTATACTAATACTTATCATCGTATTATAATTATAATATGAAAAGAGTGAGTTATGAAGATCCAACAAATCTCACGTGTTCAACTGTGTCAATCCAACAGTCTATGTTGATTTGATATTTAGTGCTTAATATCATACTCTTGCGATTCATATTAGCAAATAGACAGGGATCTAATAAAGTACCACGGTGTGTTATTTGCCATGGCAACAAAAATGTAGGTAAGTGAACACAAGCACCTAGGCAAAAAATGATTTTCCTAGATGAAGACAAGCATCTAGCAAAAAATTCCAACGAATTTCCATTTTACCATGACCCATGAAAAACAAAATTACCATAAAAAATTTGGCATTGGTCTAATATAAGAAAAGATCACCGATGCTACATACAAATAACACTACCATCACCTCAAATTTTTTTTTTGCCATGGTCTAAATAATAAAAATGACATGGTCTGCATAATGGAATTGCAATGGTGCATGCAGAAGTAAATTCCCGTGATCTAACTAAATAGAATTGATATTGATCTAAAAACAAATTAACATGGTATATATAATATAAGTGGCATGTTACCTACAACAAAACTACCATGATTTACTTGATAAAATTTCCATGGTGTGAAATAATAAAAAATAAAATATTGATCATGGTTCAACAACTAAAATTTGTCATGGTCCAAAATATAAATTTGCCATAGTCAAAGTATAAAAATTTCCATGGTAAAATAATAATTTTGCTATGTTAGAGAAAATAAGCTTGCCATGGTTCAAAAAAATAGAAATTTGCCATGGTCCATAAAGTAAATTTGCCATGGTCCAAAAAAATAAATTTGGCATGGTCCAATTTTTTTCCTTGCCATGGGTCAAAAAAATAAAATAAAAACCTTTGTAGATCATGGCAAATGTGGAGCAATTTAGGAGTTTGCAATGGGCACATTGGCCAATTTTAAGAAAACATGTTCTAAAAAAACACATGGCAACTTTTGGGGAAATTTTTCTCTAAAGGGACATGACAAGTTTTGTAAAATTTGTAAAATGGGCACATGGCAAGATTAGGAGTTTTGCTTGTTAAAAAACAAGAAAAAGTGGCAAAGTTGAGCAAATTTTCCATGGGCACATGGCAAATATATGTTCTTTGAGAAAATGTGAAATTTAGGAATTTGCCGTCGAGACATGCCGTGTTTTTAGAATTTTGTTCACCAAAAGACATGGCAAATTTTGGAAAAAATGCAAATGGGCACATCGCAAAATTAGAAGATACGCACTTTTTGAAAAAAATACAAAGGGTGGCAAGTTGAGAATATTGCCATTGACACATGTCAAAATTAGGATTTTGTTTTCTATAAAAAGTGGCAAATTTTGAAATTTTGTAATGGGCACATGGCAAAATTTAGGGATTTTATAAACTTTAAAGAATAAGGCAAATTAGGAATTTGCCATGTTATGTATATTTTCTATAGACACATGGCAAATTTGGCATAGTACATAGATTTTACAATGAATTACCATGTTATGTTAAATAAGACTTGCCATTGTGTATATAATAGATTTGTCGTGACCTGTGAACAAATTTCTATCTTTTACCATGTGAAAAGCAGTACACTACTAAGGTTTGAAGATTGCCATGTTATAGGAAACCATAATGTCTGAGATTGATATGGCAAGATGCATATTATACTTGACATGAACCCATAATGTTTTTTTTGCTATGTCTTGTGTGTAGAAGATGCACACACATCGTGAGTTGCCCTAGAAGAGTGAATTGAAAAAGGCATAAACTGCCAAAGTCGATGAATTAATAAATATGCATATATGTCATTTGACAAATACAATAGTGATGTGTGTGACAATTTACTGATAAAAATAGCAGGGCAATTAGTGGAGTAAAAATGTGATTGTACTTGTGCCTCTCTTAGCGGAGTTGTTGTAGATTTGGAGCGAGCAGGCGACGACAACACAGGTGGCTAGCGTAGGAGGTGGCCTCAGGGGTTAAGCCACTGGTAGGCGAGAACGTTGTTGCGTGTTGCGGCGGCGACAACACAGTGTAGACCACGTGAGGACTAGGAGGAGCAGGTCGCTGGTGAGTGGCAGATGCGGCCCACTCCTGCTCTAGTAAGGTTGTCGGTAAGGTCAGAGACAACGAGGACCAAAAGGAGCAGGTCGAGATACTCGGCGGAGGCTGTCGACGAATGTGGCGGCCTAACGACCGTTGCTCCGCCCCGCCCCACAACGCAATAGTCGGTGACCGCATCCTCTCACGTGGATCCCTTGACAACCCCCACCCAGCACAAGCTGTGAAGACCTCCACATCGCTGGCACATTCGGTGACCTTCGCACCATCACGAGCACCCACCACGTGTTGTGGCGAATTAACTCGAGCCACCGCCGGGACTTGGCTGCTCGGTCTCGTCTCTAGTTGGCGTGGACGGGAAGACAACGGCGCTCGCGCGCGTGGCCGGTGGCAGCTCCTCTGTGACGCCTAGGATTTGTGCTACAGTGATCTCTGTAATTAAGCTACAGTAATCCCACGCTAATGATGCCACGTCACCACGATTACTGTTGTTAAACTCGCGAGGATTCAAATCCCGTTCAAATTCAAATTTAAAATAAAGTCAAACAAATAAAGTTTTCAAATATCAAAACAAAAATGTTCAAAGTATGGCAAATATTCTATGGATATTTTTCATGTTGAAACCACATTTTTATAAAGTGTTTAAATGCACTAAAATATTTAAAACAGCAGCAAAACGATTAAATAAATGCCTTTTATATTTTATAAAATACTAGACTATTTTTATTTGGGATTAAACCTTTTTGTGGCAGTGACATAATTATTAAAACTAAATTAGGGACTAGTTACATATTTTATAAATCAAAGTTTAAAAAGAAACTAAAACAAAACAGAAAAGAATAAATAAAAACAAAACAAAAAAAATAAATAAAATAAAAAGGAAAAGCCCCCCCCCCACCCGGCCCAACTGGGCCATCGGCCCCACAGGCCGGCCCACGGCCGTCCCCGTGGGGATAACCCCTCCCCCATCCCCCGCTAACCCTAGCCGATCCCCACTCGCCCCCCACCCGATCCCCTCGCCCCCCCGATCCAGATCGGATCAGGGCTAGCCCTACGGCGCCAGCGCCCGCCGCCGCCGACTCCTCCCGCCATCGCCTCCTCCTCCCCGTCGCCCTCCCTCCGCTCCAGCGCCGCCTCGCCACCGCGTCGCCCCGGCGCCTCCCCGCCTCCCCGCCACCACGTCGGCCGCCGTCCTCCTCCTCGTCCCATCCCACCGTCGCCGGCCGTCGCCCCCTCGAGCCTGCTGCCCCCCCTTCCGACGCCACTGTGAGCCGCCCTCGGGGCTCCCCCCTCTCCCTTTTCCCCCGCTTCGGCTCCCGCTCGTCCCGCACCGGCGCCGCCACTGTCGCTCCCCGCGCCGTCGCTGTGCCGCCGCCGCCGACTCGCCGCGCCCGCTCGCAACCGCCTCGTCCCGCTCTCGCGCCCTCGCCGCGCGCTGGCCACCACGGCCGCGCCCTGCTGCCCGCGCGCGCCCCCCTGGCCACGCCCGCAACCCCCCCCCCCCCGCGCCGGCCCCGCGCGCTGCTCGCGCCCCCGCCGCGCTCCCATCGCCCGTGGCCCTGCTCCCTCGCCGCTAGCCCCACCGGCCGCCGCTGGCCAGGCCGCGGCCAGCCCCCGCCGCCGGCACCCCCGGTCTCGCCCTAACCGGCTCGGTTAGTGGGGGATTAGCCGCCCACTAACCCTCCGTGTGTGAATGACAGAGGGGGCCCACCGCCCCCTAAACGATTTTAGAAAATAAAATATAAATAAATAAATAAATAAATAATTAGATAATTAATTTATTAATTAATTAAACTAATTAATGTAATTAAGATTATTTAGTTTATTTAATTAACCGTGTTAGTATGACATGTGGGCCCAGTCCCATTAACACTAATTAATTTTGATTAATTAATTCTGTTATTTAATTAAAATTAAACAGTGACTGACAGGTGGGACCCACCCCTTAATTAATTATGATTAATAATAATTAAACTTAATTAAAACTATGACACTGACAGGTGGGGCCCACTGGTCAGTTTGACCAGTCAGCCCCTGTTGACTGCTGATGTCAGCATGACATCATGCTGATGTCATAATTGCATTTATCGATTTAATTTAATCTGTTTTAATTTCCAGAATATTATTAAAACTTTATAAATTAATAATAAATAATCCGTAACTCGGATGAAAATACTTTATACATGAAAGTTGCTCAGAACGACGAGACGAATCCGAATACGCAGTTCGTTAGTCTGTCACGTGCTCCTAGCATAGCGAACATGGAACTATTCCATCGTTTTCATCTGTCCGGTAAAAGCCAGAGACCTGGGAAATATCGTCAGGTATTCTTCCGATCCGTCTGCGACGTGTAATACTGCGTTAGTGCATGCCTAGCTCTGCATATTGCCATGTCATGCATCGTGTTGCATCTGTGCTTTATATTTATTGTTTCTTCCCCCCTCTTCTCTCCGGTAGACCCCGAGACTGACGGTGCTGCCGGGTACGACTACGCCGTTGAAGATCAGGGCTTTGCCGCAGAGCAGCAAGGCAAGCAACCCCCCCTTGAGCATTCCGATATCGCCCATTTCTTTCCCTCTCAATCTTGCATTAGATTTTTGCTACTGTATTAGTTAGCTCCTATTCTAATGCATAGACTGTCATTGATAAACTGCTACTATACCTGCAATCATATCAACTGCTTAGTATAGGTTGATCAATGAATCCCCTGTGACCCCCTAGTCCCAGTTGCCCCTGCTTCTTCATCGACGACTCGACGACTCGAAGACTTGGTCAACCGACCGACAAGCCTGGCCCCACACATCACCGCACACCCCTTAGTTGTACGACTCTGCAGAGCTACTATCGAGTACCGAGGGTGACACCTCGTGAAGTACTCATGATGCTAGCTCTGTAGTGCAGCTAGTCGGTCGTGGTTATCGAGGGTGATTCCTCCTTCACCACTCCCGACGATGACTCTGTCGTGCAACCCCTCAAGTGTGGGACCCTCGAGGGTGATTCCTCTAAGTCCACCTTGACGGTTTCATCGAGCGGGACCCTTTGAGGGTGATTCCTCAGGTTCCGTCTTGATGTTTTATACACACAGTTACTATGACCTGGTTACAGAAACATGTTGGTGATGGGTCGGCCCTGAGGGGTACCCACGGTTTGATGATGATGAGGCGTGGACGGGCAGGAGAGGCACTTGCCACACATCCTCGAGACGGGGCGACAGGACCGCACTTCATGGGTCGCGCTTACCCCGCATTAATAAAATGCTAGTGGGTTGGGTATTTGATCTGAGTTGGTCGTTGACCTTTTTACGCACCAAACCTTCACGTGGGAGAAGTTATGGGTACTCAGCGTCGTTGTATCAGCCGAAGCTCTTCGGACGTCAACAATGGAGCGGCGCGCGCCTGAGTGGCCTGGACGGTACAGCTCTTGGACTAGAGTGTGCTAGGGCTGACCTCGGCCGCGTATGCATCGTGCAGGAGCGCGTAGGGCAAGTGGGCCCACGACCCCTGTGTGCTTAGGATTTAGACCGGCGGGCTGGCCTCTCTGTTGAGTCTAGGTGGGGCGACGACGTGTTGAGATCCCGAGGCCGGGCATGACCCAGGAAAGTGTGTCCGGCCGGAGGTGATCAAGCGTGTTGGAAATGCGGTGCACCCCTGCAGGGATGAATTCATCTATTCGAATAGCCGTGTCCACGGTAACAGGATGACTTGGAGTTGTACCTTGATCTACTACAACTAAAATTGTGACTTTAAATTGAAATGAATGTTGAATCCGGGATTGCTTCCTCGCAGGGAGTCGAGGAAGAATCTCTAGGCGTGGTTACTTAATAAAATTGCTACAATAATATGACTATATATGAGATACTAGTCTACTCTCTTCTAATGCTGCAAGATGCTGAAGATGCTAGTCTTCGATAGGACTAGGCCTTCCCCCTTTTCTCGCTTTCTGTAGTCAGTCCAGATATAACCCCATCCCTTGATACTGATGCATACTTAGCATAGTTCTGATGTCAGTCTTGCGAGTACTTTGGATGAGTACTCACCGCTGCTTTGCTTTCTCTTTCCCCCTCGATACGATTCCGCGTTCAGACGACGGAGCCCAGGAGATGGAGTACGCCGGAGACGACTACTACACCACCGCTGGAGCCTACTACTACGTGGAGAGCGCCGATGCTTAGGAGTAGTTAGGAGGTTCCCAGGCAGGAGGCCTCGCCTCTTTCGATCCGCTGCTTATGTTTGTGCTAGCCTTCTTAAGGCAAAACTTGTTTAACTTATGTCTGTACCCACATATTATTTGCTTCCGCTGATTCGTGTTTGTCGAGCTTTGTATTCGAGCCCTCGAGGCCCCTGGCTTGTAATATGAAGTTGTATGACTTTAATTTGTGTCTAGTGTTGTGTTGTGATATCGATCAGTGAGTCCCTAATCTTGGTCGTACGCATTGCGTGTATGTTTAGCATACGGTCGAAATTGGGGGCGTCACAAGTTGGTATCAGAGCCGACTGCCTGTAGGTAGCCCCCTTTCCAACTCCTTGGCCGAAGTTGAGTCTAGTACTTGAAAAACTTTTACTAACATAGTTGTGTGGCTTACGGGCCCACATCTCAATCGGGTGGTATTAGGATCTTTTATTTCTTGTCTATACTCTGGGTTCTGATCTCTCTCCTCTTTCGGGTTAAAGATTTTGCTAACTCTAACTCTAGGTTCTCGTAACTTCTTCCTCCCGGAGAGCCCCTCCTTCCAGATGATGGCTTGATTCTTTCGTTGTCCCTGACGTTGATGTAGCATATCGCTATGCCTCGTTGTTGTATCCCTCCACCGCGTGCCTGCGTGCCGCCTAGTTATCTAGGTTATTTTCATGCCGGACCTATCGTCTATGTCGTAACGAACTTATGGTTTGTAATAGACCTATGTATGGATCTGTATGTTGAAATTCGAACTACTATGTCGTATCTATTGCACTTCCTTCTTTGTGCAATTTACTTCATGGATGATTCTTTGTCTTTGCAATTACCCCAATGCTAAACTACCACTGTTAAAATTTGACAGAATGGTTAGGCCAGCTGGTCGTGGTTGTGGTGCGCCTGAACCACCACCGCCACCGGAATACATGGCTGGTATGATGCAGTAGTTTGAACTGAACCGCCAGTTTATGCAAGGGCTTATGGACCAGTTCCCGAGGCCGAATATGAATCAGCAGTCAGCCCCAATGACTCTGCAAGACTTCATGCATCTCAACCCTGTGATCTACCGCAGCTCAACTCAGCCGCTTGACGCAGATGACTGGCTCCGTGACATCACTTATGAGCTGGAGTCTTCAGGCGCCCTAGTGGCTAACTATGTCACCTTTGCCTCGTACTTTCTGAAGGGTCCCGCTGCTCAATGGTGGGACAGTCACAGGCGCTCACAGCCTGTTGGAACAATCATCACCTGGCCGGAGTTCCAAGCCTCGTTTCATGCTCGTCACATTCCTCAGGGACTGATGGACAAGAAGAAGCGTGAGTTTCGCAATCTCGTCCAGGGCAACAAAACTGTGGATGCTTATCAGCGGAATTTCTGGACTTATCTCGCTATGCTGAAGAAGACGTCGCAACTGATGCTCGTAGGCAGGAGAAGTTTCGTGAAGGCCTCCACCCGGATATCAAGCTGGCACTCCTTGTTCAAGACTTCGATAACTTTGCCACCTTGGTGAACAAGTCCATTCTGGTGGAAACAGGTCTGCAGGACTACAAGGACAGCAACAAATGCAACCGTGACATGGGCTCATCTTCGGGCTCAGGAACTCAGAAGCGCAAGATCTGGATCCCCCACAACATGTACCATGCACCGCCTCCTGCTCCGAGGCCGTCCTATGCTGCACCTCGTCTGCCTCCACCCCCACCTAGGCAGCCAAGGCTCCCAGCCCCGCCACCACGAGCTCCTGTTCCCCCTTCTCGTCCTGAGGATGGGCTGTGCTTTAAGTGTGGTCGTCCAGGACACCGTGCTAGAGAATGGAGGCAGAATCAGAAACAGCTTGCACCGCCTTCCAACCAGCCCCGCAACAACAATGCCGGCCCTGCTCAGGGTCGTGTTCAAGCTAATATTATTGATCTGAATGAAGTTCAAGACCAGCCTGCTACTGTGATGGGTACTCTTCTCGTCAACTCAGTACCATCTTCTGTATTGTTTGATACAGGAGTATCGCATTCTTTTATGTCTGAAGATTTCGCATACATTCATGACATTAAGTGTGAAGAGATGAACGTCCCAATAGTGGTAAACACCCCCGCAGGCCAATGTCAGACTTCCATTATTAGCCACAATGTCCCCATTGAAATTGAAGGGTTGGAATTCCATGCCTCCCCCATAATGCTGAAGTCTTCCAATATCGATCTCATTCTCGGAATGGATTGGTTGAAAGCACATACCGCTTCTATTGTTTGTGACACCAAAACCGTCCACCTCCTACATCCATCGAATGAGATTGTAAGCTATCATGCTCATCTTGTTCAGAATGCTGAAGCCCGACTATATGCCTTGAATGCATTAAATGAGTCACCTCTCGAAGGGATTGAAAACATTCCAGTTGTCCGGGATTTCCAAGATGTTTTTTCGGAAGAACTTCCAGGGATCCCCTCTACTAGAGCTGTCGAGTTTGTCATCGACTTGGTACCTAGTACCACTCCTATATCCAAGCGTCCGTATAAGATGCCACCACATGAACTCCTTGAACTTAAGCAAGAAATTGATAATTCGCTTCGTCTGGGTTTCATTCGCCCAAGTTCCTCCGCTTGGGGAGCACCTTCTCTCTTTGTCAAGAAGAAAGATGGCACGAATCGATTGGTCCAAGATTACCGTCCCATCAACCAAGCAACGATTCAAAACAAATATCCGCTTCCTCGGATCAACGATCTGTATGATCAACTTGCCGGTTCATCAGTGTTTTCAAAACTCGACTTGAGGTTGGGTTACCATCAGATCCGGGTTCGTGAAGAGGATATTCCCAAGACTGCATTTGTTACTCGCTATGGTTCATACGAGTACACCGTCATGTCCTTCGGCTTAACCAATGCTCCAGCAACCTTCTCTCGCCTGATGAACTATATATTCATGGATTACCTCGATAAATTCGTCGTGGTTTATCTGGATGATATCCTGGTTTACTCCAAGAATAAAGAAGAGCATGCTGAACATCTTCGTCTTATACTGGAGAGGCTTCGAGAACATCAACTTTATGCAAAGTATTCAAAGTGTGAGTTCTGGATGGACGAAGTAACCTACCTTGGTCATGTGATCTCTAAGGATGGTATTGCGGTCAACCCTGAATGAGTTCAGGCTATTCTTGACTGGACTCCCCCGAAGAATGTCAAGCAAGTTAGAAGTTTTCTCGGACTCGCCAGCTATTGCCGTCGATTCGTCGAGAACTTCTCCAAGATTGCAAAGCCCTTAACCAATTTCCTTCACAAAGGTGTTAAATATGAGTGGACAGAAAAATGTCAGGAGAGCTTCCAGGCACTTAAGGACAAACTGACGTCTGCTCCAGTGCTTGCTCCTCCAGATACTCGCAAGGACTTCATCATTTATTGTGACGCTTCGCGTCAGGGAATGGGTTGTGTCCTAATGCAAGAGCGCAGAGTGGTTGCTTATGCATCTCGTCAATTGCGTCCTCATGAAGAGAACTACCCAGTTCATGACCTTGAACTTGCTGCAGTAATTCACGCACTGAAAGAGTGGCGGCAATACCTTGTTGGTAATCGTTGCGAGATCTACACCGATCACCAAAGTCTGAAGTACCTGTTTACTCAACCAGATCTGAACCTCCGTCAACAGAGATGGATGGAGCGCATAGCAGATTACAACGTGGGTATTTCATATACACTAGGCAAGGCTAATGTAATGGCTGATTCTTTGAGCCGCAAGTCTTACTGCAACCACCTTCAGGTTCACAAGGTTCACCCCCTTCTTCAAAAGGAATTCTGCAAGTTGAACCTCCATATTGTTCCTCAGGGTTATCTTGCTCCCCCTCCGGAAGGGTCCTACAAAATGAACCTCCACGTTGTTTCCCAGGGTTCTCTTAATACCCTGGTTGCTAAACCAGATCTAGTGGACGTCATCAAGTGGATCCAGAAGTGTGACAATGAAGTCGAAAGGATTAAACGCTACCTGGCGGAAGGTAAACCCTCATTCTTCACTATTGCTGAGGATGGCACTTTGTACTTCAAAGGCCGCCTAGTGGTACCAAGTAAGGAGAAAAACAATGATATGACTCAGGAGGTCATGAAGGAAGCACATGACACTCCGCTGTCTATTCATCCTGGTAGTACCAAGATGTACCAAGACATTCGTCAAAGATTCTGGTGGTCTAACATGAAGCAAGACATTGCTCACTATGTTGCTGAATGTGATGTTTGCCGTCGTATCAAGGCAGAACATCAAAGGCCTGCCGGAACTCTGCAACCTATTACGGTTCCTGAATGGAAATGGGACCATGTTGAAATGGACTTCGTCACTGGTTTTCCCAGGTCACAGAAAGGTAATGATGCTATTCTTGTCGTCATTGACCATCTTTCCAAAGTTGCGCATTTTCTGGCTGTCAAGGAAACTATTACTGCTAGTCAGCTAGCAGATCTTTACATGTCCAGAGTTGTTTCGCTCCACGGTATTCCATTGGTGATTAGTTCTGACCGTGGCAGCTTATTCACTTCAAGATTCTGGGCAAGTTTCCAGGAAGCTATGGGAACTCATTTGTCATTCAGCACCGCTTTTCACCCTCAATCCCAGGGACAAGTTGAAAGAGTCAACCAGATTCTCGAAGACATGCTTCGTGCTTGTGTCATTTCTTTCGGCAAGAAATGGGAGGAATCTCTCCTGTATGCTGAGTTCTCCTACAACAATAGTTATCAAGCTAGTCTGAAGATGGCTCCCTTTGAAGTATTATATGGACGTAAGTGTCGAACTCCTTTGAATTGGTCAGAAACTGGGGAACGTACACTTATCGGTCCGGATATTATCCAACATGCCGAAGATCAAGTCCGCATTATTCATGCAAATCTGAAGGCTGCTCAGTCTCGTCAGAAGAGTCAGTATGACCGTCATCACAAAGATATGGTCTATCAACCTGGCGCGAAGGCTTATCTTCGAGTCACGCCAATGAGAGGTACACACCGTTTTGGAATCAAGGGCAAGCTGGCTCCTCGTTATATTGGTCCTTTCACTGTTCTCGAAAGGCGTGGTAAAGTGGCATATCAACTGGAGCTACTGCCAAACCTTTCTCAGGTTCACGATGTGTTCCACGTGTCACAACTTCGTCGCTGCTTCAAGGATCCTATCCGAGCAGTGGATCATGATATGCTTGAACTGCAACAAGACCTCTCTTACAAAGAGCAACCAGTCCGCATTCTTGATGAAACTGAACGCCAGACTCGTCAGAAGGTTACCAAGTTCTTCAAAGTGCAGTGGGCAAATCATTCTGAAGATGAAGCCACTTGGGAATGCGAAGATCATCTTCGTGCAGAATATCCCGGGCTCTTTCCTTCTACTTCTTAATTCTCGGGACGAGAATTCTTTTTAGCAGGGGAGAATTGTGACGCCCTGGATTTGTGCTACAGTGATCTCTGTAATTAAGCTACAGTAATCCCACGCTAATGATGCCACGTCACTACTATGACTGTTGTTAAATCTCGAGGATTCAAATCCCGTTCAAATTCAAATTTAAAATAAAGTCAAACAAATAAAGTTTTCAAATATCAAAACGAAAATGTTCAAAGTATGGCAAATATTCTCTGGATATTTGTCATGTTGAAACCACATTTTTATAAAATGTTTAAATGCACTAAAATATTTAAAACAGTAGCAAAACGATTAAATAAATGCCTTTTATATTTTATAAAATACTAGACTATTTTTATTTGGGGTTAAACCGTTTTGTGGCAGTGACATAATTATTAAAACTAAATTAGGGACTAGTTACATATTTTATAAATCAAAGTTTAAAAAGAAACTAAAACAAAACAGAAAAGAATAAAAAAAAAGGAAAAGCCCCCCCCCCACCCGGCCCAACTGGGCCATCGGCCCAGCAGGCCGGCCCACAGCCGTCCCCGTCGGGATAACCCCTCCCCCACTCCCCCGCTAACCCTAGCCGATCCCCACTCGCCCCCACCCGATCCCCTCGCCCCCCCGATCCAGATCGGATCGGGGCTAGCCCCGCGGCGCCAGCGCCCGCTGCCGCCGACTCCTCCCGCCGTCGCCTCCTCCCCGTCGCCCTCCCTCCGCTCCAGCGCCCGGCGCCGCCTCGCCACCGCGTCGCCCCGGTGCCTCCCCGCCTCCCCGCCACCACGTCGGCCGCCGTCCTCCTCCTCGTCCCACCCCACCGTCGCCGGCCGTCGCCCCCTCGAGCCCGCTGCCCCCCCTTCCAAAGCCATTGTGAGCCGCCCCCGGGGCTCCCCCCTCTCCCTTTTCCCCCGCTTCGGCTCCCGCTCGTCCCGCACCGGCGCCGCCACTGTCGCTCCCCGCGCCGTCGCTGTGCCGCCGCCGCGCACTCGCCGCGCCTGCTCGCAACCGCCCCGTCCCGCTCTCGCGCCCTCGCCGCGCGCTGGCCACCACGGCCGCGCCCTGCCGCCTGCGCGTGCGCCCTTGCGCCCCCCTGGCCACGCCAGCAGCCCCCCCCGCGCCGGCCCCGCGCGCTGCTCGCGCCCCCGCCGCGCTCCCATCGCCCTGCTCCCCCCTCGCCGCTAGCCCCACCGGCCGCCGCTGGCCAGGCCGCGGCCAGCCCCCGCCGCCGGCGCCCCCGGTCTCGCCCTAACCGGCTCGGTTAGTGGGGGATTAGCCACCCACTAACCCTCCCTGTGTGAATGACAGAGGGGGCCCACCGCCCCCTAAACGATTTTAGAAAATAAAATAAAAATAAATAAATAAATAAATAATTAGATAATTAATTAATTAAACTAATTAATGTAATTAAGATTATTTAGTTTAGTTAATTAACTGTGTTAATATGACATGTGGGCCCAGCCCCATTAACACTAATTAATTTTGATTAATTAATTCTGATATTTAATTAAAATTAAACAGTGAATGACAGGTGGGACCCACCCCCTTAATTAATTATGATTAATAATAATTAAACTTAATTAAAACGGTGACACTGAGAGGTGGGCCCATTGGTCAGTTTGACCAGTCAGCCCCTGTTGACTGCTGATGTTAGCATGACATCATGCTGATGTCATAATTGCATTTATCGATTTAATTTAATCTGTTTTAATTTCCAGAATATTATTAAAACTTTATAAATTAATAATAAATAATCCGTAACTCAGATGAAAATACTTTATACATGAAAGTTGCTCAGAACGACGAGACGAATCCGAATACGCAGTTCGTTAGTCTGTCACGTGCTCCTAGCATAGCGAACATGGAACTTTTCTATCGTTTTCATCTGTCCGGTAAAAGCCAGAGACCCGGAAAATACCGTCAGGTATTCTTCCGATCCGTCTGCGACGTGTAATACTGCGTTAGTGCATGCCTAGCTCTGCATATTGCCATGTCATGCATCGTGTTGCATCTGTGCTTTATATTTATTGTTTCTTCCCCCCTCTTCTCTCCGGTAGACCCCGAGACTGACGGTGCTGCCGGGTACGACTACGCCGTTGACGATCAGGCCTTTGCCGCAGAGCAGCAAGGCAAGCAACCCCCCCTTGAGCATTCCGATATCGCCCATTTCTTTCCCTCTCAATCTTGCATTAGATTTTTGCTACTGTATTAGTTAGCTCCTATTCTGATGCACAGCCTGTCTTTGATAAACTGCTACTATACCTGCAATCATATCAACTGCTTAGTATAGGTTGATCAATGAATTCCGTGTGACCCCCCTAGTCCCAGTTGCCCCTGCTTCTTCATCGACGACTCGACGACTCGAAGACTCGGTCAACCGACCGACAAGCCTGGCCCCTCACATCACCGCACACCCCTTAGTTGTACGACTCTGCAGAGATACTATCGAGTACCGAGGGTGACACCTCGTGAAGTACTCATGATGCTAGCTCTGTATTGCAGCTAGTCGGTCGTGGTTATCGAGGGTGATTCCTCCTTCACCACTCCCGACGATGACTCTGTCGTGCAACCCCTCAAGTGTGGGACCCTCGAGGGTAATTCCTCTAAGTCCACCTTGACGGTTTCATCGAGCGGGACCCTTTGAGGGTGATTCCTCAGGTTCCGTCTTGATGTTTTCTACACACAGTGACTTTGACCTGGTTACAGAAACATGTTGGTGATGGGTCAGCCCTGAGGGGTACCCACGGTTTGATGATGATGAGGCGTGGACGGGCAGGAGAGGCCCTTGCTACACATCCTCGAGACGGGGCGACGGGACCGCACTTCATGGGCCGCGCTTGCCCCGCATTAATAAAATGCTAATGGGTTGGGTATTTGATCTGAGTTGGTCGTTGACCTTTTTACGCACCAAACCTTCACGTGGGAGAAGTTATGGGTACTCAGCGTCGTTGTATCAGCCGAAGCTCTTCGGACGTCAGCAATGGAGCGGCGCGCGCCCGAGTGGCCTGGACGGTACAACTCTTGGACTAGAGTGTGCTAGGGCTGACCTCGTCCGCGTACGCATCGTGCAGGAGCGCGTAGGGCAAGTGGGCCCACGACCCCTGTGTGCTTAGGATTTAGACCGGCGGGCTGGCCTCTCCGTTGAGCCTAGGTGGGGCGACGACGTGTTGAGATCCCAAGGCCGGGCATGACCCAGGAAAGTGTGTCCGGCCGGAGGTGATCAAGCGTGTTGGAAATGCGGTGCACCCCTGCTGGGATGAATTCATCTATTCGAATAGCTGTGTCCACGGTAACAGGACGACTTGGAGTTGTACCTTGATCTACTACAACTAGAATTGTGACTTTAAATTGAAATGAATGTTGGCTCCGGGATTGCTTCCTCGCAGGGAGTCGAGGAAGAATCTCTGGGCGTGGTTACTTAATAAAATTGCTACAATAATATGACTATATATGAGATACCAGTCTACTCTCTTCTAATGCTGCAAGATGCTGAAGATGCTAGTCTTCGATAGGACTAGGCCTTCCCCCTTTTCTCGCTTTCTGCAGTCAGTCCAGATATAACCCCATCCCTTGATACTGATGCATACTTAGCATAGTTCTGATGTCAGTCTTGCGAGTACTTTGGATGAGTACTCACCGCTGCTTTGCTTTCTCTTTCCCCCTCGATACGATTCCTCGTTCAGACGACGGAGCCGAGGAGATGGAGTACGCCGGAGACGACTACTACACCACCGCTGGAGCCTACTACTACATGGAGAGTGCCGATGCTCAGGAGTAGTTAGGAGGTTCCTAGGTAGGAGGCCTCGCCTCTTTTGATCCGCTGCTTATGTTTGTGCTAGCCTTCTTAAGGCAAAACTTGTTTAACTTATGTCTGTACTCAGATATTATTTGCTTCCGCTGACTCGTGTTTGTCGAGCTTTGTATTCGAGCCCTCGAGGCCCCTGGCTTGTAATATGAAGCCGTATGACTTTAATTTGTGTCTAGTGTTGTGTTGTGATATCGATCAGTGAGTCCCTAATCTTGGTCGTACGCATTGCGTGTATGTTTAGCGTACGGTCGAAATTGGGGGCGTCACATGCTCCCCCCTCATTCTCCGGCAACCTCTTATCCTGTGCTCAACCTCCGTCCTCACGAGGGAGAACGACGACGAACCAACGACTGGTGCGATTGTGTGAAATGGGGATTAAGGGCGCAAAGTCATTTTGCGCAGTACCGACAGGTACCGATAAGATATCCAGCGTCCATGCTCGCATCAAGGTCGTTTAGTTTGCCATGTAGGAATCTCTTCTTTCCGCCATACACAAACGAATACGTTAACACAATACGGGCGTGGGACCCATAACTAATAAATATCTACAACTCTGATCTCTCTCTCGTCCCCATTCTCTCTTTGTGAGATTCATCTCTCTCTCCTCCGCAAATAAATTCATGGACTTTGTTTCATTTTAGTCAATTAAAACATTCATATCTTTTAAACCATAAGTTTGTTTGTGCAATAATTTATATATTTGAACTCCTGGCGCAAGGACCATTAGACCTAGACCAGTCTTGAATTCATTTCAGACACATTTAAAACTCAAGCAAGTGAAACGTAAAATGCAGGTTCTGAATTGTGAAATAGTAACCATAGAAAGAGAAATTATAAAGTACCAGGCCTCCTTTAGTTTGTAGGAATGGTGTAGGAATTTCATAGGATAGGATTTTCAAAGGAAAAACTTCTATGGAGCACTTTGGTTTGTATGAATGGACTCGTATTCCTATATAGGATAGGAACCAATCGTCACATTTCAAAGGAAAAAAATATTAGCCTAGGCCCAGTGAAAAAATTCCTATCATATGCATCAAATGGCATGTCTGTCTCTATAGGAATTGAGATGCATGTCATATCACTTCCTATGATTTTCCTATTCTTATGATATTCCCATCCTTTAAACCAAAGGAGGCCTCAATGTGAAACTGATTATTTCAAAAGTGTGAAATGTGTTTCTTCAAAAGTGTGTAATTGAAATAGATGTGATTTTTGTGAAACAAGCCACTAAAAAGTGAAATGTAGGTTCCCAATTATGAAAGAGTAACTATGGAAAGTGAAATTGTAATGTCTCATTGTGAAACTGATTATTTGGACATGTGTAATAGTTTATTTCAACAAAGTGAAATATGTAATCTGGAAAATGTGCAATTGAAATAGATGTATTTTTTGTGAAACAAGCGAGTGAAAAGTGAAATGTAGGTTCTCAATTGTGAAATAGTAACTACGAAAAGTGAATTTGTAATGTATCAATTTATTATTTCAATAGTGAATATGTAATTCTAAAAATGTGTAATTGAAATAGATGTGATGTTTGTGAGACAAGCCAATGAAAAGTGAAATGTATGTTCTCAATTGTGAAATTGTAACTACAGAAAGTAAACTATAATTTATCATTGTGAAATCAATATTTCAAAAGAGTGAAATATGTATAAAATGTGTAACTGAAACAAATATGATTTTGTGAAGCAAGCTAGTGAAAAATGAAATGTAGGTTATCAATTGTGAAATAGTAACTACTCGAAGTAAAATTCTAATGTATCATTGTGAAACTGATTATTTTTTAAATGTGAAATATTAGTCCAAATTTAAGTGTGGTTGAAAAATATTCAAGATTGATCTCATTTAAGAGGTTTTGGCATAAGAAGTTCAATACAAAAATTCAAAAGCTAATATATGGTTTAAAAGATATGGATGTTTTAAATTAGCTAAGGTGAAATAAATGGTTGGTTTTATTATATGGGAGAGAGAGAGAGTGGTTCTGCAATATTAGTGTCATGCATGCATGTGAAGTATAATGGTAGGGCGAGCTGCTAAAAAAGTGAGCAGAAATATGAAGTGAAAATCAAGGAAAAAAGTGCAATAAAAAAATACTTGGCCCATATAGTGCTACATGGCAATTACCTATTGGAGGCTCTCTTGCCGTTACCTAGCATCACCTTGCAATTTTCCTTTTCGGGATTGAGGGTGGTGGTGGAACGAAAGGAGTGTGACGGAGTTGGACGTCCTCGCGGTCTAACATGGGAGCGAACACATCAAGAGTCTGACGTGGCTGGTGGACCCATGTTGCGATTCGTGCAGTTCAATTATACAGATGGGACAATGTTCGCGGGAAAATTCTAAGTACCTGGCATCAACTAGTAAGCATTTTCATCTAATTAATATCTGCATTCCACATACACTATTCTTATACAATAAATTTACCAGTTATACAGGCTATACAATCTTTCGAAACACTACGGTTTAAAAAAAATGCAAAGCTATTTTTCCTTTGAGAGTGAATTATGCCCAGGTCGACCTCAAACCATGTACAGCAATGTTTTGTGGAAGTGTGCTAAGGTTATCAAACAAGCTAAAAGTCATGTAACTTGCACTAATCGAAAAGCTGGTTTTATCATAACATAGTGACAAGTTGGTTCCCTGGGAAAGAAATCACAAGGTTCTAAACCCACGAGGCTTTGTTCTAAGGGAACCAATCCATATTCTATATTTATATCTATTAATTAAATGCTCGTCCGTTGGTATGGATGATAATCCATGTAAATGAGTAAAAGAATTTGGTTATTGATTTTGGTTTGGCTTCAAGGGCAAATCTCATGGTGCAAGGGACCAGAGCAGGAGATATTGCAAATATGCCTTAGAGAGAATAATAAAGATGTTATTATTATATTTCCTTGTTCACGATAAATGTTTATTATCCATGCTAGAATTCTATTGATCAGAAATTAAATACATGTGTGGACACATACACAAATACCGTGTCCCTAGTGAGCCTCGACTAGACTAGCTCATTGATCAAAGAAGGTTAAGGTTTCCTAAACATAGACATGAGTTGTCATTTGATAAAGTGATCACATAAAATGATCACATCATTAGGAGAATGATCTGATGGACATACCCAACCATAAGCATAGCATATGATCGTATCACTTAGTTTAATTGCTATAGCTTTCTTCATGTCAAGTACCTGTTCCTTAGACAATGAGATCGTGCAACTCCCTGATGCCAGAAGAATACTTTGTGTATATCCAAACTTCACTTCCTAATTAGATGATCATAAAGGTGCTCTACAGGTATCACGGAAAGTGTTTTTTTGGGTTGCATGGATCGAGACTGGAATTTGTCACTTCGTATGACGGAGAGATATCTCTGGGCCCTCTCGGTAAAATGGTATTGATGACCCACAAGTGTAGGGGATCAATTGTAGTCCTTTCGATAAGTAAGAGTGTCGAACCCAATGAGGAGCAGAAGGAAATGACAAGCGGTTTTGAGCAAGGTATTCTTTGCAAGTGCTGTACCTAACATTGGTAGATAGTTTTGTAGCAACATAATTCGTAACAAGTAACAAGTAATAATAGTAATAAAGGTGCAGCAAGGGGACCCATCCTTTTTGTAGCAAAGTATAAGCCTGAAAGTTCTCTTATATAAAGCAAAGCGCTCTCGAGGACACATGATAATTTCCATCTAGTCACGTTCATCATGTTTAGTTGATTCACATTCGTTACTTTGATAATTTGATATGTGGGTGGACCGGTGCTAAGGTGATGTTCTTACTTGAACAAACAATCCACTTATGATTACCCCCTCTCGCAAGCATCCACAACTACAAAAGAAGAATTAAGATAAATCTAACCATAGCATTAAACGTGTGGATCCAAATCAGCCCCTTACGGAATGTAAGTGCATCTAGTGCCCCTTAGTGATTTTGGTGTATTGAAGACTTATAGGTTAAGGGACTAATATGTTTGTGAGTGTACACAGGCTCTATAAGTCAATGAGGAGTTTGGTATATTCGAAGAATATCGACCCCTAAAAATGAATGTGGCCATCTGAGCAAAGGTCAGTATGGCAGAGTGAGTGCTTTGGAGACTGCTAAGCTTATCTGGGATAGGCTGTCCAAAGTCAATGAAGGCATTTCAACTCAACGTGACTCTCGAGTTGATGTTCTTCGTAATCTCTTCAACCGCTTCAAAAGACTCGACAATGAAAATGTTCAACAAACTTTCGATCGTCTCACTGATATCTCCAATGAGATCCAAGCTCTTGGTGCCACTGACATCACCGACCATGAGGTGGTGAAGAAACTGCCGAGATCTCTTGATTCCTCATTTGATACACTTGCCTTGATGATTCAAGAACGTGGATACTACAAGTCACTAGATCATGCTGATATTCTTGAGAGACTCAATACTTATGAATTTCACCAAGCTGAGAAGACAGACCTCTACGGGCCAAGTTATGGAAGATCTTGTGCTTTGAAGGCTAAGGCAATTTCCTCATCCCTAGGCGAAGAATCTGACAGTAGCCTTGGTGATCCTAAAGAACTGAGTCAGGAACTTGCAATGCTCGTGAGGAAATTCCAAAAGTTCTCAAGGAGAGGTCGGTTTGGAAAGTCATCAAGAAGTGGCATGAAGAACTCAGAATCTTCATCAAGCGATTATAAGAAGAGAACTTGTCACAAATGCAAGAAATCTGGCCACTATATTGATGACTGTCCTCTCTGGGAAAAAGAATCAAAGAAGAAGAAATACAAGGATGACAGTTCTGATGACTCGAAGAAGAAGAAGAAATCTTCAAAGTCCTCATCTTCAAAGTCCTCTTCGCACAAGAAGAACAACTTAAGGAAGGCTCGAGCACTTATTGGCAAGGAAATGGATTCTGAAGAAGAATCTAAAGAATATGAGGAAGAGGAGGAATCTGAGGAGGAGTCGGACTCTGGTGTGGCGAGCCTAGCTCTCGCTACTGCTTTCGTCAGCAAGTCTATCTTCAATGATGAGGAAAATGACAACTCCAACGACTCTGACGTCAGCAACGTTGACTATGATCCCACCTATTGCTTCATGGCAAAAGGTGCCAAGGTACTCAAACACCATTCCTCCTCTGAATCAAGTGATGGTGAATCTGAGGATTACATGAAACCTAGCTATTCCAAACTTGCTAATATTGCTACTAAACAACAAAGTGCCATTGAAAAGCTTAAGAAACTGCTAGACAAAAGCGATGACCTGTTGAATGAGGAAATGGATCGCACTCAAACTCTGACAAAGGGACTTCAAAGTCTTCAGTTTAAGTTTGATAACCTTCAAAGTCGTCATGATGCCCTCTTAGTCGATCATGAGAAGCTTTCTTATGAATTTCTTCAAAGAAAGCAAGATCTTGAGAAACTAAGAGTGTCTCATGAAGATCTTCAAAGGGATAACGATTCTTTGCTTGTTCAACAGATCAATACCGCTCAGGAAGATTTTGTTCCACCTTGCTTGAAATGCATCGAACGTGAAACTGCTCATTCTTCACCTGAAAGTTCAAATGCTTCTATTGCTGCAAATTCTTCAACTATTTCTATGGTCACAAATTCCTCATCTGAGGATACCAAAAGTATCACTGACGAAAATGTAGGGTTGAAGGAATTGTATGTGATAGGCATATACAAAAGTCTCAAAGGGCATCAAACCCTTTGCGATGTGCTTAAAAAGCAGATTCTGAACAGGAACCCTAGGAAAGAGGGTATTGCATTTGAGAGGAAACTCAATGCTGACGGATCCTACTGGAAACCTGAATAGTATCCCAAAACCTCATGGGTTGCTGCAAAAGGACCTCCTGTAGATCCATCTACTTTATCTGGCTTTACTTGTGAAACTTCATATTCCTCTGATGAGTCAATTGACTCCAATTATAAACTGTTCAAAAATCAGAATGGTGAAGTATTTGCTAGATATGTTGGAACTAACTGCAGGAATGGTCCACCTCTGAGGAAAATCTGGGTTCCCAAGAGCTGCTTGGAAAGTCTTCAGGTGAATGTCCTCAGGACACCACTAATGAAGAACAGGAACCCCAGATCAAATTCTTCAGTTGGACCAAAGTCTTCACAAGGAACAAAGTCCTCTCATGGACCAAATTTCTCATATGGTCAAAAATCATATCATTCTCGTGCTAATGCTACTGTTTCGCAGGGAAAATCTAAGGGTCATGAATATGCTCATTATTCTTCAAATCATTATTTTCATAAATCCTAGAAGAATTTCTCTGCTTATTCATATGAGTACTCTAACCCCCGTCCTGTGAAACAAAGTGCACTTGCTTCAATGCCACCATTCTCATATGGAGATCGCAGAATGATGAACTCTTTGCCACCCCTCCAGATGTGGGTGGTGAATAAATTGAACTAATCTCTTATGCAGGGTCAGGTCTCCAGACGAACTTGAACGTGTGATGAATTTGCTGGAGACCTGAGGAAATGCTTGAAAGGACGCAAGATAATCATGAAGAAATGAATCATTCATTTCTCACGTCCTCACATTACTTTGCTTACTATTCTATGTGATGAAATTCAATCTGATGAATTTGATGTCATATTCTTCACTCTGAAGCATATGCTGTTGTAAGCTGTACTAATTCATCTGCAGGATGAAACTCCCAAAACAACTGAATGGGTCCTCGAAAGTGGATGCACCAACCACATGATTGGTGACAAGAACCTATTGATGAACATTCCACTGGCTCCCTCTCATCTGAAGCATATCACCTACGCCGACAAAGGAAAAAGCAAGGTATTGGGTCTAGGTAAGGTTGCAATCTCGAAGGATCGACACATGGATAAGGTCATGCTTGTCGAGTCCCTTGGTTTCAACCTCATGTCTGTCTCAATGCTTTGTGATCTTGATATGGTTGTCATCTTTGGCAAATACCGTTGTGTTGTCATCATGGAATCTGACAAATCCAAAGTCTTTGAAGGCTTTAGGTGAGGAGACTTGTATACTGTTGGTTTCTCTACAGGTCCACAGCCGGCCACATGTCTACTTGCAAAAGCTTCAGAAGGCTGGCTACGGCATCGACGACTTGGACATGCTGCCATGAGGAACTTGCACACTCTCGCGAAGAAAAAGCACGTCATTGGTATTGAGGGTGTCAAATTCCTCAAGGATCACTTGTGTGGGGCTTGTGAATCTGGGAAGATGACCAGATCCAAGCATCCATCCAAGACTATCATGACTACCACTCGTCCTTTTGAATTGCTTCATACGGATCTCTTTGGCCCCACTCACTATGCCACACTAACAAATACTCCATGCTTATATGTTTTTGTCATTGTTGATGATTTCTCTCGCTATACTTGGGTGCACATTATCCTGTACAAATCTGAAGTGCAGAATGTCTTCAAACGATTTTCTTCAAGGGCCTCGACGAATTTCGGTGTAAAATCTAGCATATCAGGAGTGATAATGGGACTGAGTTCAAGAACACTGGTCTTGATGATTATCTTGATGAACTTGGTATTACTCATGAGCTATCTGCCCCTTATACTCCTCAGCAGAATGGCGTTGTGGAGCGCAAGAACAGGACTCTTGTTGAGATGGCTCGCACCATGCTTGATGAATACAAGACCCCTCATCGCTTCTGGCCTGAGGCAATCAATACTGCTTGCCACATCATCAATAGGGTATATCTTCACAAATTCCTCAAGAAGACTTCATATGAACTCCTCACTGACAAGAAACCCAATGTGAGTTATTTCAAAGTCTTCGGTGCGAAATGCTGGATTAGAGATCCTCACCATAGTTCTAAATTTGCACCAAAAGCACATGAAGGTTTTATGCTTGGTTACGGAAAGGACTTGCACACCTACAGAGTCTTCAACACCTATCACAACAAGGTTGTTGAAACTATAGATGTGCGGTTCGATGAAACTAACGGCTCGCAAAGAGAACACCTGCCTCCTGTGCTAGATGAAATGCCTCCTGAGGAACATTAGGTTCAAGGCCACTGAAGATGTGATCCCTACTGAAGAACAACTACTCTCTAAAGAAGTTGTACCCAACGCTGAAGACATTCATGCTGATAGACCTGAAGACAATGGCGCTGAAGAAAATGCTCATCCCCAACAAAGTCTTCAGCCTGCTCATCCACGACTTGCAAATGAAGTGCAGATCGAGAAAATCCTCGATGATATCAATGCACCAGGTCCTCTCACTCGCTCAAGAGCCTCTCATCTGTCTAACTTTTGTGGGCACTTTTCTTTTGTCTCTATCACAGAGCCCACCAAAGTTGATGAAGCATTCTTGGAGCCTAAGTGGATTCAAGCCATGCAAGAGGAATTGCATCAATTCAAGCTCCACAACGTGTGGGAACTCATCAAACACCCAAATCCTCGCAAGCACAATATCATAGGTACCAAGTGGATCTACCACAACAAACAAGATGAACTTGGTCAGGTAGTGAGGAATAAGGCCCGTCTTGTGGCACATGGCTACACACAAGTTGAGGGAATTAACTTTGATGAAACTTTTACACCTGTTGCTAGACTTGAAGCTATTCGCATATTGCTTGCTTATGCTAACCATCACAATATCATCTTATATCAAATGGATGTGAAAAGTGCATTCCTCAATGGTAAGCTTGAGGAAGAAGTATATGTTGCTTAACCCCCAGGTTTTGAAGATCCTAAGTATCCGGACAAAGTCTTCAGACTCAACAAGGCTCTCTATGGCCTCAAGCAAGCCCCTCAGGCATGGTATGACACACTGAAGGAATTCCTCATGAAGAAAGGCTTCAAACCCGGTTCACTTGATCCAACTCTTTTCACCAAATCATCTGATGATGAATTGTTTGTGTGCCAAATATACGTGGACGATATTATCTTTGGATGTACCGACAAACGTTACAGCGACGAATTTGCCTATATGATGAGTGAAGAATATCAAATGTCTATGATGGGAGAGCTCAAATTCTTCTTAGGGCTTCAAATTCGTTAACAACGCAATGGCATCTTCATATCTCAAGAGAAAGACCTCACAGATGTCCTTAAGAAATTCGGCATACAGGATTGCAAAGGCGTCAAGATTCCTATGCCCATATCGGCTCAACTCTGCACTGACGAAAGTGGTAAAGATTTCGATCAGAAGGTATATCGCCCCATGATTGGTTCTTTATTGTACCTATGTGCATCTAGGCCAGATATTATGCTTAGTGTTTGCATGTGTGCCCGATTTCAAGCCAAACCGAAGGAATCACACCACAAGGCTATGAAACATATTCTCCGATATCTAGCTCACACACCAACACTAGGATTATGGTACCCCAAGGGCTCAGATCTTGACCTCATTGGATATTCTGATTCTGATTATGCTGGTGATCGTGTGGACCGCAAGTCAACGCCAGGCACTTGTCATTTCCTCGGACGATCCTTAGTCTGTTGGTCCTCGAAGAAGCAGAACTGCGTGTCACTATCTACTGCTGAAGCTGAGTACATTGCTGCTGGTTCTTGCTGTGCTCAATTGCTATGGATGAAGCAAACCCTCAAGCACTACGACATCAACGTGAAGAATGTCCCTCTCTACTGCGATAACGAGAGTGCCATCAAGATTGCTCACAACCCAGTTCAGCACTCAAAGACCAAGCACATCCAGATTCGTCATCATTTTCTTCGTGACCATGTGATGAAGGGCGACATCTTCCTCGACCACGTGAAGACGAACAACTGGCTGATATCTTCACAAAGCCCTTGGATGAGAAGAGATTTTGCAAGTTGCGGTGTGAGCTAAATATCTTAGAATCTTCGAATGTTCTTTGAAAGGACACACATGCTAACACTTATGCAAAATTGATGACTTTGATGTGCAACACACGAAGTAACGTTTTTCTTCAATCAATGAAGACTAACTCTCTAAGTGTGAAGAAATTAATGAAGAATTTGATTCTCAGAACCCTACGACAATTGTACGCGGTGTCTGAAATCATCATTCTTATACGGTGGGTAACGCCACCAACAACAGTTGAAATTCTTCAAGTTTGAGTTTTTCATCATTTTGCAAATTCTTCAAAATTGTCAAATTCCTCAAAATTTCAAATTCTTCAAACTTTTCAACTGAGGTTCCTCACATGAGTTTTTCTTCATTGACTATATATATATATATATATATATATATATATATATATATATATATTGAGTTTTTCAATGCCCTCAATAGCATTCACTTATAGCCATTTCTTCAAGTTGATTTTCTTCTAAGTGAATGTGATCGGACCCGTTCCTCCTCTATGCTAAACTCAACCTAGTCTATTCACAAATTCTTCATATGCGTTCTACTTTGAAACCTGTTCAAAGTCTTCACTGAGTCGTTGTCAGCTGAAGAATTTGCGAACGGAACTTTAAAAATTTCCGATTTCAATTTTTGGCGGTTGCCGCTCAAACCGCCCCGATTCCCATGACTGGATAACCCACGATACCCCACTATATCCACTACACAGTACGTGGGTGACACATGTCGCGTGGATAGCCAGGGTCAGGGGTATACTGGTCCAAAATCTTCGGACCAGTTAGTTTTTACTGCCGCTATAAATACCCCCTCCCTTCCTTCAGCTCGGGTTACTCCTCACTCTCATCCCTTCCGAGCTCAAGACCTAGCACCGCCACTAACCTCTTCGCCGCCGGAGAGGAAGAGCTTCACTGCCTCGACCAAGTCGTCGTCGTACTCGCCTCGGCCGTGGAAGTCTTCACTCTGCCGCCGCTGTAGCTGTCTCCCTCTGCCGAGTTAGGGCGTAGGAGATCTGGACTTACGAACTCCTCCACTTCACTTCTCTGTTCGTCGTGTTCATCGCATACGGTAAATAAAAGCTAGTTTTATTGCCATTTTTTATCCCGATGATTTTCACAAAATCCTCAAAAGGTGTTTATTCTTCAGCAATCCATCTCATAAACACCAAACAAACCCCTACTCTTGATTTATTTTGCTAAGTTATGATTTTCTTCAAGATTCCTCAATTGTGTGGATCCACAAATCTGTACAACTCCGGAACCTAAGTCAAGAACACTTAGTGAAATTCTTCAAGTCATCTATGGTCAAATTCCTCAAACTTGATACTTTCGCAAAAATTTCTGAGAACGCATATGAACTCTTAAAATTCTTCGCACCTATACTCTATTCACAGGTACAAATGTTAGCTGATGAATCTCTAGGTTCTCATGAACTTAACTCATTTGCAGCGTTCCTTGAAGAAAAGTTGCATACTTCCTCAGAACCCTCAAAAGTTCAAATTCATCAGTCGAAGAAAATGGCAGATGGGAAAAGGCCTCAGAAAGGAGGAAAGAAACCTGAAGTGCAAACTGCATTTGAGATACCTGATGATTTGTATGAGGAATATTGCACACCTGATGAAGAAACTCATGGCAAGGAAACTCAAAAGCAGCGAAAGATCCGTATACAGAAAATTGAGAGGAGATGGGTAAGAGAATGGAGAGAATATCGATATGTCACTCCCAAATATATGAAGAAATTTATTGTTAAACCTCCATGCAACAGGCCACCTTTGGCTCAAGGCCAACGTGTTGATCCCACTAGTCTCAAGTCTGGTGAAGATTTTCCTCATGAATGGGAAAAGCATCAAGCCAAGCTGGCGAAAAAGGCAAAAGAGGATGTGAAATTTTTTAATGAAGACTCTGCTGCTGCTGCCGGAGCCTCTGCTAGTGCACCTACTCCGAAGAAATCCGTGGTGAAGAAATCTGCTGTGAAGCAAAAATCCTCAGCACCAAAGTCCTCAGCTCCAAGTTCCTCACAGCAAATGCCTCAGGCAAAATCTTCAAGGGCTCCTGCAATGCCCTCAGTGGCTGCGCAATCTTCAGCTGCCGCTGCCAAGTCCTCAACTCCAGTGCATCTTGCAATGTGTCAGAGGACTGATGGTTTTTCAATTGCTTCAGGGGCATCTGGAACTTCATCAGCCCAAGCACATTCATCAAGCAGTCCAACATTACTGAAAATGAAAGCTACTGCTGGACGAGGCAGGAGGCCAGGTCCTCATCAGAAGAAAGTGATCTTCCAAGTCCCCTCAGACACTGAGGATGATGAAGCAAATGGCGATGAACTTGCTGCAATCGTCAGAAACAAACAAGAGAGAGTGGCTCAGGCAAAGGGCACTCAAATTCCTCTCATGCTGGATCCAAAGACTGTGCTCAATTTCATCGACATTTGGCACCAGGACCCTAACACTCTGATTGATGATTTGAATCTGCCTCCCGGTCCAAGCCATGTCCTCACAACTTTCATTGGTGAAGAAAAGTGGAAGTATGAAAAAGCCAGAAAGGCCAAGAAGGCACAGTTCAAGGAAGAGCACTTCATGAAGAACAATGTTCTTAATCTGACGCCTGATCAACTTGTCTCTGTCCAAAAGGACATCAAAGGCCTCAGTGATGAATTTGACCGTTACTATGCAGGCTGGAAAGGCGCCAAGGTCAGATTCGTCAAACTGGCTGATAAAGCCATCAAGGATCACAACTCAAGGGTTGCAGCTAGATCGCAACCGCAAATTCCTCAGGCTAGCTCCTCTGCTCAGCCTGCTGAAGAAACTGCAAGTGCAGCTGAAGAAATTCCAGCTGCTGAAGAGATTGCCAGGGCAACTCACAATGTTGCGCCTGAAGAAACTGCTAGGGCGACTGCATTAGTCGTGCCTGAAGAAAATGCACCACCCTCACCCCATGCTCCCCCAGCAAAATCATCAAGGGTGAAGAAAGTCACACTTCCTTTTGTATCAGAAGTGAAGAAAACCAAGGCTGCGGAGAAGGTAGCTGCAAAGAAAAGGAAAGCATCAACTTCTGCAGAATCCTCAGCTCCCAAGAAAGTGAGGACTTTGCCAAGTTTCTCGAATGAACCAATTGATGCTACTCCAATTTCTTCAGTCCCTTCATATGAGATTGTTCCTTTTGGAGAAGAATATGTGATTCCAGAGGACGATGAAGAAACTCAATCTATTGCTTCCTCAGAGTAGATTGATGAAGAAATAGAGGTTGAAGAAAATGCTTCAACCCCTCTGGTATCATCGCCCCAGCCTCAGTTAACTGCTGAAGAGGCCGGTGTTGAAGAAATGGATGAGGATGTGGACATTGGAAACACTACTCCACTTATCAATGATGAATACTGGGAGGTTGCTCACCCCAACACACCAATGACCACTCCTCCCACTCAGATTCCGCAGTCACCAGCCCAGACTGAAGAAATTCAAACATGTTCTGATGGTATGTCCACTCCCCTCATGACTGTTCGTGAAGATATTCCAGTTGCATCAGCTAATGAAATTCCTGTCCAGAATGTGCCTGATGAAATTGCTGCACATGTTCCTCAAGCTGAAGAAACTGCCGTTGTGCCAAGCGAGGTTGGACGGCGTTTCAAGCCAAATCTCCAGCCAAAGCAAAAGTTGCCATTCAAAGGCACAAAACGCCCCAAATTCATCAAGGCGAATTTCTTCAATGAGGATATATTCTTCACTGGCCCAAATTCTTAGGACTAAGCAAGAGTTGGACGCTCAAGGTTCTGGACTCCTTCTCAGATGAACTTCTATGCTGCTGTGTTGTTTGACAAAGACAAAGTCTTCCAGTATCACCAAATTCCTCACGTGGATATGGAGTCCATCCCCTGCTTCACTCCAGTGCTCACAGTTCTTCATGACGTCGGGCTTCTTCCATTTTGTGCTGATGTCTGCGATTGGAATGAAGAGCCGATTCTTCAATTTTATGCAACTCTGCACATTTCTGGTGTAGCTTCTAATGTTACCACATGGATTCTGGATTGGATGTCAGGCAACACCCAGTACACTGCTCCAGCGAGTGAATTGCTTCACCGTGTTCCAATTCCAATTCCTTCAGAAGGAGCAAGATGCATCTATGATGAACCTGAATTGCCAAATCACATGATGCAAGTGCTAATGAAGCCTTTGGCACCAGGAAAACCTCCAAGGACCACCTTCTTAGTGAAGGATTTGGTATATGTGCCCAGGACCATTTATCGCATATTTACCAAAACCCTTAGTCCTATCAAAGGCCGCAACTCTGAAGAAGAAGAAGTTGTTGGCATCATGAAGAATTTGCTGTTCAACATCATTCATGGGATTCCCATCAATTATCACAATTTCTTCATGAGGACTTTGGCGAATATTGCAGTGTCACCATTCGAGTTGAAGCCTTATGCTCCCTGGATCATGAAATTCATCAAATCAAGGTCTTCAATTCCCTTCAAGGCTGACTTTCAGAATCACTTCAGTTTTCTGCCTCCGATTGAAGTCCTCAAGAAAACATTTTCTTTAGTCGAAGGAAAAGGCAAAGCTATTATTGACGAAGGCACTCGTCCATTGGATGGACAGTTTCGTAAGGCTGCATCTTACTCCACCAATGATGACTCTGCCACACAAGATTCTGCTGCAAAAGCCTCAACTCAAAATCCTCGAGCTTCTGCCCCTCGAGTGATGACTGATCGTGAGCTTCTTCTAAATCTTCATCAGAAGGTCGATCATAATCACAAGTGGGTCAAGCGTCAGTTCAAATAAATTCTTCAGAACATGACTGTGACGCAGAACTCAGTGAGGAAGAATCATTACTATGTGCATGAAATCCTCAACCGCACCGGGGCCATCCTCTCACATTTCAAGACTCCTCAAGAACTCAATGATATGGAATTTCAGTAGAACTTTGACTGGGCTCATCTTCCTGAGAAGAAATTCAAGAAGGTCAAAGTCCCTCTGCTCGTCACAAGTTCATTTTCTTCATCGCGTGCAACAGATGAGGCTGAGGATATTGAAGACACTGCTGAAGGTCCTACCCCACCAACCGACACCGACAACGCTGGCGCTCCTCCACCACCTTCAAGATGAAATTCTTCAGGGGCGTTAGTCCTCAATTTCGTCCCTTTTGGTCCCTTGATGACAAAAGGGGAGAAATTTGAGTTAGTCTTCAAGCGGGTCTATATATGGGCTGTTTTTGTTTAAGTTACAACTCTCGCTCTTATGAAGTGTTTGTTGATTGAGTTGTAAACTTAAGTCCGATGGTGGTCTGATACTTTTGAACTGCTTTCCGCATGCTTATTTCCTCAAGTACCTTAATGCACGCATGCTGAATTTCGTCAGACACCATTTTCCATCATGCATTTCAATTTCCTCATGATATATGCTAAATGCGTGTATGGATTACAAGATATAGGGGGAGATCTCCAAGATTTTATCCTGCCATGTGCATTTGCAGTCCAAAGCAAATTCCTCAAATATGCACATCTTCAGGGGGAGTTCCTCTATATCTTGCAATCAAATTCCTCAAACTCAGTACTTACACTTCATATGTTTATCCCTGTTGAAAACTTAACCTATTTGTCATCAATCACCAAAAGGGGGAGATTGTAAGTGCATCTAGTGCCCCTTAGTGATTTTGGTGTATTGAAGACTTATAGGTTAAGGGACTAATATGTTTGTGAGTGTACACAGGCTCTATAAGTCGATGAGGAGTTTGGTATATTCGAAGAATATCGACCCCTAAAAATGAATGTCTTCAGCTGAAGACTTTGGTGAAGACTTTGGTCTTTCCCTGAAGACTTTGAAGCTGAAGAATTTGGTGTGACCTTGAAGATATTAACGAGGACTATGAAGCGTGAAGACTTTTGTTTTTATTGTTTCATTTCCTTCCTTGAGTCATAGGAAACACCGTACTATTAAAGAGGGCCGAGGTAATACTAAGGAAAAATTTCCATATGATGCTCAACTCAAAAGCCTCAACGCAACCCAATCCTTCGAGTGAAGCCATTGGAAATCTCTTGCAGTTCAGTCATGTTCTTCAGTGACAGAGACGATGTTCTTCTGGTCTCTAAGGAAATTGATCTAACTGAGGAGTTAGGATTTCGCCAGTGCGAATTGCCTACAAGTGAGGAATATAATAAGCCCTGAGGAATTTGACAGTTCAAATTCCGACCGTTGCTGTGCTTTGCGCCAGCTGTCCAGATATTTTATCCACCTAACGGTCATATCATTGGGGGGCATTTATGTCTTATCATGTCGGGTTGCACCCTGGCTATAAAGCCGCCCCCACAACCAATAGTTGGTTGGCTGCTCTGAGAGAGAACTTGACACTTGTCATTTGAGAGCAACTCATTCCTCGAGGACTTTGTTAGAAAATCATCAGTGAGGAAAAACCGAAAACCCAAACCACCAAAACCCAAAGTGATTGAGCATCACGGAAGAGATTGTTCCGGTGTGGAACCGACACTTTTTACCTTTGAAGACTGTGCATCTTCCAGACGGTTAGGCGTCATGGTCTAGAGCATCCAACAGTAAATTGTGGATCGCCGGGTGACCGAGTTTGTGAGGGTTTGGAAGTCTACCCTGAAGACTTACCACGAGTGTTGGGCGAGGTCTGTGTGACCTTAGCTCAAGGAGAATACGGTAAGGACTGTGTGTCCTGGGACTGTGTGTCCTTTGGTTTAAATACCAAGCCGCTCCGAACCAGACGTACGACTATCACAGCAGTTGGAACTGGGTCATCAAATCACTGTCTTCATCGAGCTCCTGGTTCTATTTCCTCAACCCTTCATTTCCTCGAAGTACTTGTTGATGAATCTGATAGTTCCTGTCTGAAGAATTTGACTGAAGACTTTCTCAATTTCCTCAACTCAAATTCTTCAGTCACTTTATCTTCAGCCTGCTTATCCTGATCACGCTAGTTATGCTCTATGTATGTTTCATTTCATCATGATGACAATGCTACTACTTTGTTTCGCTTGCACTTGAGTACTTATTCCGCTGCTAGTAGTTCGTCACTTAGCAAATTCCTCAACTAGTAATTCCTCAGTGACGAATTTATAAAAATCGCCTTTTCACCCCCCTCTAGTCGATATAATGCACTTTCACGAAACAACTCATAAACTAGGGTTTAAGATTCTGTCACTCTCGCAATCCATCATCTATTTATCATTCCCCAATGCTTTCCTTTAGGCCGAAATATGATGAAGTGTCATGTAGTCGACGTTCACACGACACCATTAAAGGAAGAGCAACATACATATCATCAAAATATCAACGAATACCAACACCACATGATTACTTATAACAAGACTTCTTCCATGTCCTCCAGAACAAAAGTAACTACTCACAAATCATGTTCTGTTCAAGATCATAGGTGTATTGAATATCATTAAGGATCTGAACATATAATCTTCCACCAAACAAACCAACTAGCATCAACTATGAGATGTAATCAACACTACTAGCAGCTCATAGGTACCAATCTAAGGTTTCGAGACAAAGATTGAATACAAGAGATGAACTAGAGTTTGAGATGAGATGGTGCTGGTGAAGATGTTGATGAAGATTGATCCTCCCACGATGGAGGAAGTGTTGGCGATGATGATGGCTTTGATTTCCCCCTCCTGGTGGGAAGTTTCCCCTGTTGAATCGCTCCGACGAAGAGCAAAAGTGCTCCTGTCTAGGTTCTGCCTCGAGACGGCGGCGCTTCGTCCCAAAAGTATGCTAATGATTTTTTTCTAGGTCAAAACCCTTCATATATCTGAAGAGGGGCACCGGAGACCGCTCGTGGGACCCACAAGGAATCAGGGCGCGCCTAGGATGGTGGCCGCGCCCTGTTGCCTTGTAGGCAGGTGGTGGGCCCCCTCTGGTACTTCTTTGCTCCAGTATTTTTTACATATTCCGTAAAAATTCTCCGTAAAGTTTCAGGTCATTTGGAGTTCAGTAAAATAGGTATCTCTGATGTAGCTTTTTAGGTCCAGAATTCCAGCTGCTGGTAATGTTCCTCTCCATGTAAACCTTGTAAATTCGGACAGAAAAGACATTAAAATTGTATCATAAAGCGTAATAATGACCAAAAACAATATAAATAACAGTAGGAAATCATGATGCAAAATGGACGTATCAACTCCCCCCCAAGCTTAGACCTCGCTTGTCCTCAAGCGAAAGCCGAACTCGATAATCAAGACCACATGCTTAGAGAGAAAGGTGTTGATAAAAATAAAATACATAGGTGAAAGCATCATGATCTTTATCATAACAACAACATAATATCATAAAACTTCTCATGAAAAAGTAACAATCTATCCACATGCTCAAGTATGAATCAGAAACTTTATTGAAAACTAACAAATTATGTTTTCAGTCATTGAAACAATTGCAATCCATCATATTTTTAGAAAAAGTCTATGTAAGAGCTTTGTTTAGCAAGTTCACACACTCAACTATCATTTAGTATTCTATGATTTCTGACACTCACGGGATATTTATGAAGCAAAAAGTTTCAATCAGACACATAGGAAGATATGGGTTTATAGTTTATCACCACCCAACAACTTATCTCAGGGATAATGTCAACAATAATAACTCATGATCACCTACATCCAACTAGATATATGTGCCTGGATCTTTCACCAGCACATGATGCTTGCCAAGTAGAGAATAATAAGAATGGAATGGGAATTAACATTATTGACTCTTGCATAAAAGTAAATACAGAAAAGTAAAAGATAGGCCCTTCGCAGAGGGAATCAGAGGTTGTCATGCACTTATTATTTGGATGGGCAAGCTCTTAATGGAAAGGAACATCACTTTATATTGCCCCTTATGATAGCAAACTTTATTATGCAGTCCGTCACTTGTATTTCCTTGCCATCACAAGATCGTACAAAGCTTATTTTCCCTTCCAATAAAAGATCATACATATTTAGTAGCAAGTTTTTATTGCTTTTGCACCGATGACAACTTACTTGAAGGATCTTATTCAATCCATAGGTAGATTGGTGGACCCTTATGACAAGAAACTTTTTATAATGTATAATTCTTTCCCCATTAACCACCTTAGGATTTGTTCCTTCCGCGTTAATATCTTGATGGCTCCAGAGCGATAAACCTCCTCGATAATGTAGGGTCCTTCCCATTTGGAGAGGAGTTTTCCTGCAAAGAATCTGAAATGGGAATTGTATAATAGAACATGATCACCAATATTGAATTCTTGTTTTTGTATTCTCTTATCATGGCATCTTTTAACCTTTTCTTTAAACAATTTGGCATTTACATAGGCTTGTGTCCTACATTCATCTAGAGAGTTAATATCAAATAACCTCTTTTCACCGAAAAGATTGAAATTATAATTAAGTTCTTTAATTGCCCAATAAGCCTTATGTTCTAACTCAAGAGGTAAATGACAAGTCTTTCCATAGACCATTTTATACAGAGACATACCCATAGGATTTTTATAAGCATTTCTATATTCCCACAATGCATCATCAAGTTTCTTAGACCAATTCTTTCTAGATCTATTAACTGTCTTTTGCAAAACTAATTTTATTTCTCTATTGCTTAGTTCAACTTGACCACTAGATTGAGGATAATATGGAGAGGCAATCCTATGATTGACATCATATTTAGCTAAGAGTTTATGAAATGTACCATGGATAAAATGTGAACCACCATTAGTCATTAAATATCTAGGGACTCCAATTCTCGGAAAGGTAACTTCTTTAAGCATTTTAATAGAGGTGTTGTGATCAGCACTACTACTTGGAATAGCTTCTACCCACTTAGTGACATAATCAACAACAACTAGAATATGAGTGTACCCATTAGAGGAAGGAAAAGGTCCCATATAATCAAAGCCCCAAACATCAAATGGTACAATAAAAAGTGAATAATTCATTGGCATTTCCTGACGTCTACCGATATTACCAATTCTTTGACATTCATCAGAAGAAAGGACAAACTTACGTGCATCCTTGAAGAGAGTAGGCCAATAAAAACCAGACTGTAATACCTTATGTGTGGTTCTATCTTCTGCATGGCGTCCTCCATATGCCTCGGAATGACACTTCCGTAGGATTTGTCCCTGTTCATGCTTAGGTACACAACGTCTAATAATACCATCTACTCTTTTTTTTATAAATGTGGGCCATCCCAAAAGTAATGTCTTAAATCAAAGAAAACCTTTTTCTTTTGGTTGTATGTGAAACTAGGTGGTATATATTTAGCAACAATGTAATTAGCATAGTATGCATACCAAGGAGTGTTATGGGAAGCATTCTCGTCAGGAAAACAATTATCAATAGGCAGTGGGTCATCAAGAACATTTTCCATTCTAGAAAAATTATCTGTTGCAAAATTCTCAGCTCCCTTTCTGTCAATAATGTGCAAATCAAATTCTTGAAGTAAAAGAACCCACCTAATCAATCTAGGTTTAGCATCTTTCTTTTCCATAAGGTATTTAATAGCAGCATGATCGGTGTGAATAATAACTTTAGAATCAACAATATAAGGCCTAAACTTATCACATGCAACACACAACTGCTAAAAATTCTTTCTCAGTAGTAGCATAACTTCTTTGAGCACTGCCTATGGTCTTACTAGCATAATGGATAACACTTAACTTCTTATCAACTCTTTGTCCTAGAACAACACCAACAGCATAGTCACTAGCATCACACATTATTTCAAAAGGTAGGTCCCAATCAGGTTGTTGAACAATAGGTGCTCAGGTGGTTGAACAATAGGTGTAGAAATTAAAACTTGCTTAAGTATTTCAAAGTCTTCTACACAATCAACATGAAAAACAAATGGAATATCTTTTTTCAAAAGATTGGTAAGAGGCCTAAGAAATCCTTAATAAACTGTCTATAGAAACGAGCATGACCAAGAAAATTATATCTTTTAAATCTTTAGGACATGGCATTTACTCAATTGCATCAACTTTAGCTTTATCCACCTCGATACCTCGTTTGGAAATTTTATGCCCAAATACTATACCCTCATTCACCATAAAGTGGCACTTCTCCCAATTCAAGACAAGATTAGTATCCTCACATCTCTGCAAAACTCGATCAAGGTTGCTTAAGCAACCATCAAAAGAAGTACCATAAATGGGAAAATCATCCATGAATACCTCCACAATCTTTTCACAAAAATAAGAGAATATAGCCATCATACATCTTTGAAAGGTAACAGGTGCATTGCATAAACCAAAAGGCATACGTCTATAAGCATAAGTTCCAAAGGGACAAGTAAAAGTGGTTTTCTCTTGATCCTCTTTTGACACATGTATTTGAGAAAAAACCAGAATATCCATCCAGGAAACAAAAATGTCTATGCTTAGATAATCTTTCTAACATTAGATCAATAAAAGGCAAGGGGTAATGATCTTTTCTATTAGCTTTGTTTAATTTCCTGAAATCAATTACCATCCTATAACCAGTTACAACTCATTGTGGAATAAGTTCATTTTTATCATTAGGGACAATGGTTATACCTCCTTTCTTAGGAACACAATGAACATGACTTACCCATCTACTATCAGCTATGGGATAAATTATACCTGCCTCGAGAAGCTTTAATATTTCGGTTCTTACCATCTCTTTCATTTTAGGATTAAGACGACATTGATTATTAACGACGGGGTTAGCATCCGGCTCCGTATTAATCTTGTGATGGCCTAACGTAGGGCTAATGCCCTTAAGATCATCAAGAGTATATCCAATAGCAGCTCAGTGCTTCTTCAGACTTTTATGTAATCTCTTTTCTTCATGCTCTTAAAGGTTAGCACTAATAACATAATATATTTTCTTTTCATCAAGATAAGCATATTTTAATGACCAGGTAGTGTCTTCAATTCAAACACGGGGTCACCCTTAGGTGGAAGAGGATCCCCTAAAGTGTCAACATGTATATTATGTTTAAGAATAGGTGTTTGTTCGAAGAATATCTCATCAATTTCATTTCTTTCATTCATATGCATATCATTTTCATGGTCTAGCAAATATTGTTCCAACAGATCAGTAGGAAGCACGGCAACAGAAGCAAGACCAATAATTACATCCTCACTAGATAATTCTTTCTCATGTGATTGTCTAATAAACTTAGAGAAATTAAACTCATGAGACACATCCGCAAAGTTAACTCTAACCTTTTCTTTAGCACAATCAATTTCAGCATTAACGGTATTCAAGAAAGGTCTACCAAATATGATGGGACAAAAAATATCTTGTCATGAACCAAGTACTAAGAAATTAGTAGGGTACTTGACTTTTCCACACAAGACTTCAACATCTCGAACAATCCAAGTGGTGAAACAGTATCTCTATTTGCAAGTTTAATAGTAACATCAATGTCTTCGATCTCAACAGGTGCTATATCATGCATAATTTCTTGATATAAAGTAAATGGAATGGCACTCACGCTAGCACCTATATCACATAAACCATGATAGCAATGATATCCAATCTTAACAGAAACAACAGGCATGCCAACCACTGGTTTATTCTTATCTAACAAATCTTGTTTGTTTGTGACAGGTTTTGCAATTCTAGCAGCCTCATCACAGAGGTAAATAACATGCCCATTAGTATTATCAACCAAGAGATCCTTAATCATAGCAATATTAGATTATACATTTATTTGTTCAGAAGGTTTTGTTGTTCTAACATTACTTTTATTAACCATAGTTGTAGCTTTAGCATGTTCCATAACCCTAACAGGAAAATGTGGTTTCTCAATGTAAGAAGTAGGCACAACTGGATCAAAATTATAAATGATTGTTTCTTATTTAGCTATGCTAGGTTCCTTACAAGTTTCTTCAATAGGGGGATGAAATTTAAACCACTTCTCCTTAGGGAGTTCAACATGGGTAGAAAATGATTCACAGAAAGTAGCTACTATCTCAGAGTCAAGGCCATAATTTGCACTAAACTTATGAAAAGCTTCAGTTTCCATAAAAGATTTAACACAATCAAACTCAAGATTTATACCTGACCCATTAGCTTTGTCAAACTCCTAATCTTCAGAGTTGTGTTTAACTCTTTCCAGAAGATCCCATTTGAATTCAATAGTTCTCGTCATAAAGAAGCCAACTGAAGAAGTATCAAGCATCAATTGATTATCACAAGAAAGCCGAGCATAAAAGTTTTGTAAGATTATTTTCCGATCTCATGATTGGGGCATGTGTGCATCATAGATTTAAGCCTCCCCCCAAGCTTGAGTGATACTTTCTCCTTCACGAGGCCAAAAATTATAGATATAATTCCGATCATGATGAACCAAATGCATAGGATAAAATTTCTAATGGAATTCCATCTTCAATCGGTTCCAATCCCATGTACCGGTATCATCCAATAACCCATACCAAATCAAGGCCTTTTCCTCCAAAGATAAAGGGAAAACCTTCTTCTTAACACCATCTTCGGGTAAACTTCCAAGCTTAAATAATCCACAAATTTCATCTATATAGATCAAGTGCATATCAAGGTGTTTTGTTCCATCTCCTGCATAAGGATTAGCAAGTAGTTTCTCTAACATACCCAAAGGAATTTCATAGTAAATTTTTTCAGTAGGTTCAGTAGGTTGAGGAGCGGCTTTTGCCACTTCCTGATGAGGTGAAGATACCCCGAACAAGCCCCTCAAAGGATTATCCTCCATGGTAACAAGCAGGAGTAAATTTCAGCACGTAACAAAAATGTTTCCTTACCAAATTCCACTTACGAAAGGTGCTTCACTCCCTCGCAATGACGCCAGAAAAGATTCTTGATGACCCACAAGTGTAGAGGGTCTATCGTAGTCCTTTCAATAAGTAAGAGTGTCGAACCCAATGAGGAGCAGAAGGAAATGACAAGCAGTTTTCAGCAAGGTATTATGTGCAAGCGCTGTAAGTAACAATGATAGATAGTATTGTAGCAAGATAATTCGTAACAAGTAACAATTAATAATAGTAACAAAGGTGCAGCAAGGTGGCCCAATCCTCTTTGTAGCAAAGGGTAAGGCTGAAAGTTCTCTTATATAAAGCAAAGCGCTCTGTAGAGTACCTGGAAGCTTCCCTCCGGGAGGAAACTTTCCTTCGGGAGGGGGAAATCGAAGCCATCATCCAAAGGTAAAGATTTATATAAGAGAATGGTCCACAGGTAAATATTTATATATGAGAAAGTATTTTTCCGGGTTCCGGAAAAGTTCGAGAATTTTTGGTAGAGTACCAGGAAGGTTCTAGAAGGTTCTGAGGGTTCCATCATGGGGCCCAACAAACTGGGAAGGGCCCTCATGGACCGGGGTGAGGCTACAACCCACATGGGCTGGCCGCACTAAGCCCCAAGTCCCATGTCGTTTAATCTAGAGATAAGGTCTTATCTCTAAATTGAAAGGGTTAAACCTAGAGATAAGGTCGTATCTCTAAATTTAAAGGGATTTATCCCTTGTGGCCGGCCCTAGGAGGGTTTTGGCTGCCCCTCCCTGCTCCTATCATATATAAAGAGAGGGAAGGCACATGGGGAGATCTACCCTTCCACCCTTGGCCGCCGTCTCTCCCAACTCCTTCCATCTCCTCGCACAAACGCTTGTCGAAGTCCTGCTGCAGTTTCGCTGCCACCACCACCACCATGCCGTCGTGCTGGATCAGATCTCATCTAACTCTCCTCTCCTTCTTGATGGATTAAGAAGAAGGATACGTCACCGAGCCGTATGTGTGCATACCTCAGAGGTGTCGCTCGTACGGTGCTTTGATCGGATTGGATCGCGACGCGAGTATGACTACGCCAACCACGATCTCTAGATCGTTAGCACTTTCAGTTTACAAGGGTATGTAGACACCTCTCCTTATCATTGCTAGCATCTCCATTGAATAGATCTTGGGTGTTTCATAGGAAATGTTTTTGTTTTCCATGCAACGTTCCCCAACAGTGGCATCATGAGCTAGGTCTATGTGTAGATGTTACTTACACGAGTAGAACACAAAATGGTTGTGGGCGTTGATGTTCAGAATGCTTACCTCCTTTGTTATTTTGGATTACACGGTATTGTGGGATGAAGCGGCTCATACTAACCTTACTTGTCCTCGCACAAGAGACCGGTTCCACAATGGACATGCAACTTGTATTGCATATGTGGCTGGCAGGTGTGTGTCTCTCCCACTTTAGTTGAATCTGATTTGACAATGGTGGTCCTTGTAGAAGGTTAAGAGGCAAATTGTATATCACCATTGTGGTTTTGTGTTGGTAAGAGTGGTTCTTATTGGTTGCCCTAGAAGCCACGTAAAACATGCAACAACAAAGTAGAGGACGTCTAACTTATTTTTGTAGGGCATGTGATGTCAAGTGCTATGGCCAAGATGTGATTTGATATATGTTGATGTATGAGATGATCACGTTTAGTAATAGGTTCATGACTTGCATGTCGATGAGTGCCACAACCGGCAGGGTCATAGGGTTGTCTTAATTTATTGTATGACATGCGTGTCAATCATTAAACGTCATGTAATTGCTTTACTTTATCTCTATGAGTTAGCAATAATTGTAGAAGCAATGATTGGCAAAGACAACTACGTGACAACACCTTGGAGATGATGGAGATCATGGTGCTATGCCGGTGATGATGGAGATCATGTCAGTGCTTTGGAGATGGAGATCAAAAGCACAATATGATAATGGCCATATCATGTCACATATTGATTGCATGTGATGTTTATCCTTTATGCATCTTATTTTGCTTAGAATGACGATAGCATTGTAAGATTATCCCTCCACTTAATATCAAGATTAATGTGTTCTCCCATAGTATGCACCTTGCAAAATTTCGTCGTTTCGAAGCACCTCGTGATGATCGGGTGTGATAGACTCTTCGTTCGCATAAAACGAGTGTAAGCCAGTTTACACATACAGAAATACTTTGGTTAGTTTGATGAGCCTAGCATGTACAGGCATGGCCTCGGAACACAGAGGACCGAAAGTTTTGAGTCATATAGAAGATATGATCAATATGGAGATGTTCGCCATTGAAACTACCCCATCTCACGTGATGATCGGACTTGGGTAGCGAATTTGGATCATGTATTACTTTGAAACTTGAGGGATGTTAATTTAAGTGGGAGTTCATTAGTAATTTGATTAATTGAACTAATTATCTTGAACATAGTCTAAAAATGTCTTTGCAAAAATGTTGTAGATCAATGGCTCGTGATGTAGCTCCGCTCAATTTTCATGCGGTCCTAGAGAAACAAAAGCTGAAAAATGATGGAAGCAACTAGGCGGATTGGCTCCGTAATCTTAGGATTATCCTCACTGCTGCATAGAAGACTTATGTCCTTGATGCACCGCTAGGTGTGCCACCGGACCCTGCATCTGTAGATGCTATGAACATCTGGCAGGCACACAGTGATGACTAATTGATAGTTCAGTGCACCATGTTGTACAACTTAGAACCAAGGCTCCAAAAACATTTTGAGCACCACGGGGCATATGAGATGATTGAGGAACTGAAAAAATGATATTTCAGACTCACACCCGTGTGGATAGGTATGAAGCCTCAGACAAGTTCTTCAGGTGTAAGATTGAGAAGAACAGCTCCATCAGTGAGCACATACTCAAAATATCTAGGTACGCCAACCACCTAAATCAATTTGGACAAAATATTCCTAAAGATGTTTCGGTTGACAGAGTTCTTCAGTCACTGCCACCAAGCTAGAAGGGCTTTGTGATGAACTATAATATGCAAGGGATGACACTGCCCGAGATTTTCGTGATGCTTAAAACCGCAGAAGTAGATATCAAGAAAGAGCACCAAGTATTGATGGTCAACAAGACCACCGGTTTCAGGAAGGCTAAGGGAAAGAAAGGAACTTCAAGAAGAATGACAAGCAATTTGCCGCTCCCATGAAGAAGCCCAAGGCTAGACCAAAACCCGACACTGAATGTTTCTATTGCAAGGGGAATGGCCACTGGAAGCGAAACTACCCCAAGTATTTTGTAGATAAGAAGGCTGGCAACATCAACAAAGGTATATTTGATATACATGTTATTGATGTGTACCTTACTAGTGCTCATAGTAGCGCCTGTGTATTTATACTGGGTTGGTTGCTAATTTTTGTAACTCGAAAAAGGAGCTACGGAATAAACAAAGACTAGCTAAGGACTAGGTGACGATGAACATTGGAAATGGCTCCAAGATTGATGTGATCGCCGTCGGCACACTCCCTCTACGTCTACCTTCAGGATTAGTTTTAAACCTAAATAATTTTTATTTGGTGCTTGCTTTAATGATAACCCACAAGTATAGGGGATCGCAACAGTCTTCGAGGGTACTATTTCACCCAAATTTATTATTTCAACACAAGGGGAGCCAAAGAATATTTATTGGTCTTAGCAGTTGAGTTGTCAATTCAACCACACCTGGGATTTCTTTCTACAACAAAGTTTTTAGTAGCACAATAACAATAGCAATGGAAACATCGAAATATAGCAGTTCGTAGTAATTGTAACAGTAGCAGTAGCGAGAGTAACTTGATGGAAACAACTAAGCGAAAAGCGTAGGCAATGGATCAGTGATGGATTGCTTTGGATGACATTCATCATGTAACAGTCACACACTAGAGCGACACAATATAATGTAGGCATGTATTCTATATATAGTCATACGTGCATACAATAAGAACTTGCATGGCATATTTTGTCCCACCCTCCGGTGACATCGGGGTCCATATGAAAACTAAGGAATAATAAGGACTCCTTTTAATAGAGACTCAGAACGAAGCATTAAGACATGGTGAATACATGAACTCCTCAAACTATGGTCATCACCGGAAAGAATCCCAATTATTGTCACCTTGGGGGATGCAGATCATAAAACATAATAGGTGCATACAACTTGCAAGATAGGATAAAACACTCTCATATTCATGGAAACATAATAGGTTCAGATCTGAAATCATGGCACTCGGGCCCTAGTGACAAGCATTAAGCATAGCAAAGTCATAGCACATCAATCTCAGAACATAGTGGATACCAGGGATCAAGCCCTATCAAAATAACTCGATTACATGATCAATCTCATCCAATCCGATCAGCATTTAGCAGGCCTACAAGTAAATTACTCACTCAAGATGGTGAGCATCATGGAATTGTTGATGGAGAAGGGTTGGTGATGACGACGACAACGATCTCCACTCTCCGGAGCCCCAAACGGACTCCAGATCAGCCCTCCCGGGGAAGAACAGGAGGTGGCGGCGGCTCCGTCTCGTAGAACGTGATGAAAACTTCTCTCTTATTTTTTTCTTGAGAAATAGGAATTTATAGGACTAGAATTAGGGTCTGCGGAGCCACGTGGGCTTCCCAAGGTAAGAGGGCATGCCCTAGGGGCGTGGCCGCGCCCTGTTGCCTTGGCAGCAGCTGGCGGCCCCCCTCCGGTTGTTCTTCGCTCCAATATTCATTATATATTCCAGAAAAAAACTCCAAAAAGTTTCATCCAGTTCCGAGAACTTTTATTTCTCCAGAAAAACAACACCATGGTAGTTCTGCTGAAAATAGCGTTAGTCCGGGTTAGTTTCATTGAAATTATGCACATGAGAGTCCAAAACAAGAACAAAAGTGTTTGGAAAAGTAGTTATGTTGCAGACATATCAACTCCCTCAAGCTTAACTCATTGCTTGCCCTCATGCAATTTTAGTTTATAAACTAAAAGTGATAAAGAAAATTTTACAAACTCTTTTGTTCTCATTGTCATATATATTCTTAGCTAGTGTTCAATTTTCAACAAAGATCATAAATAACCATATCGATGATAACACTTAGGTATTATATTTACTCATGGCAATAACATAACCAACTAGTGAGCAATAATAAAATATCTCATGTGCCAACATTTTTTCAAAATAGTCATGATATAATATTATGATATGGTATCTCGCTAGCCCTTTTTGAGACTGCAAAACATAAATGTAGAGCACCTCTCAGGTCCAGCAGCGACTAAACATTGTAATTTAGAGTAGAGAAGATCAAGTCATACTCACACCCAACATTAACTAGACTCAATGCATAAAAATGACACTAGTGCTCTCAGGTCTGGTGCTTTAGCGAGAAGATGGTGACTCGAGAATAAAATAAAATAACAATAAAGTAAATAGAAATGCCCTTCGCAAAGGGAAGCATTGATTTGCAGAGGTGCCAGAGCTCATGGTTAGAAACTAAGATGAAATTGTAATTTTGAGTAGTATACTTTTCCTGTCAACGTATGATACATCTCCAATATCAATAATTTATGAAGTATCCATGCCATATTCACCTATGTTTACAAAACTTTATATGGTTTTTATGCACTTTATATGATTTATTTAGAACTAACCCGGACTGACGCTGTTTTCAGCAGATTACCGTGGTGTTGTTTTTGTGCACAAAATGAAAGTTCTCGGAATCGCCTGAAACTTTTTTGTGATTTTTTCTGGAGGAAATAAGCAACATTGGAGAGAAGACCTGCCGGAGGGGGTGTGCCAGTGGGCCACCATGCAACAGGCCGCGCCCCCTAGTGACGCGGTGAGATATGTGGTGGGGCCCACGTGGCTCCGTTTGGCATGATTCCAATGTTGAAAAATCCCATAAATACCAGAAACCCCAGAAATAAAGAGAGACTCCTCGTTCCGCCACCGCAACTCTCTATATCAATGAAAAACCAATCTGGAGGTGTTCCAGTACCCTGCCGGAGAGGGTAGATCATCTCCGGTGTCCATCTTCATCATCCCGGCGGAGGCCATGACGAGGAGGGAGTAGTCCACCCTCGGGGCTGACGGTTTGTACCAGTAGCTATGTTTTCAATCTCTCTCTCGTGTTCTTGAGATGGCACGATCTTGATGTATCACAGGCTTTGTTAATATAGTCGGATCATATGATGTTATTCCCTTGCTACCTTGTTGTGATGAATTGAATCTTTACCTTTGAGATCTCGTTATGTTGGATTGAATATTATGGTTTGAGAACGCTTGATGTACGTCTTGTGTGGGATACCCGTAGTGACATTGGGGTATTCTATTGATTCACTTGATATATGTTGAGGCATCAACTTGCGGATTCCGGTTACCTAGGGGATCTATGCATAGGGGTTGATTGCATGTTTTCGTACCACATTCTCTGATAGAAATCTTGGGGTGCTCCTTGAAGTTCTTTGTGTTGGATTGAATATGATAGATCTGAAATTGTTTGATGCATGTCGCATAATTTACCCACGGATACTTGAGGTGACATTGGAGTATCTAGGTGACATTAGGGTTGATTGATATGTATGATTGGTGTTATTCTAGTAGGAACTCTAGGGCTGTTTGTGACACTTATAGGAATAGCCTAATAGATTGATCGGAAAGAATAACTTTGAGGTGGTTCTACTACCTACACCAATTTCATCTTATTGTTCTCCGCTAGATAGGAACTTTGGAGTGATTCTTTGTTGCACACTGAGGGATGATCATATGATTCAACTATGTTAGCATTGTTGGGAGATTGCACTAGCGAAAGTATGAACCCTAGGCTTTATTTCCAAGCATTTATACACCATTTTGCTCGCCGTTTTACACTTGCTACCTTGCTGTTTTTATATTTTCAGATTACAAAAACCTATATCTATCATCCATATTGCACTTGTATCACCATCTCTTCGCCGAACTAGTGCACCTATACAATTTTCCATTGTATTGGGTGTGTTGGGGACACAAGAGATTTCTTGCATTTGATTGCAGCATTGTTTGAGAGAGACCATCTTCATCCCACACCTCCGACGGATTGATAAACCTTAGGTCATCCACTTGAGGGAAAATTGCTACTGTCCTACAAAACTCTGCGCTTGGAGGCCCAACACGAGTCTACAAGAATAAAGTTGCATTGTAGACATCAAGCTCTTTTCTGGCGCCGTTGCCGGGGAGGTGAGTGCTTGATGGTATATCTATAGATCTTGCAATTAAATCTTTTAGTTTCTTGTTTTTCACTAGTTTGGTTTTATAAAAGAAAACTACAAAAAAAATGGAGTTCAGGTTGTATCATTTGTATCGTCTTTATAATGCCTTTAGTGAAAATAAGGATTCGGAAAATTGTGCTCAATTGGTAGAGGAAGAAATTATGAAAATACTTAATGAGAATTCCTTGAATGATGAGCATGATTGCAATGTTGCTAGTATGAATTCTCTGAATATCCAGGATGCTAATTATATGCAAATCCACAAGCTTGGGGATGCTATGCTTGATGAAGATGATATTTTTAGTCCCCCAAGTTTTGATGAGCAAAATTATTATGATGATGGCATGCCTCCTATCTATGATGATTATGATGATGACATGTATGCTATAAAGAGTGATAGTAACCATGAAACTTGTCATCATGATTTTAATATTGAATGTGGTTATGTCAATCAAGTATCTCATGATAGTTATTTTGTTGAGTTTGCTCCCACTACAATGAATGAGAAGAAAATTGCTTATGTGGAGAGTAATAAATTTTCTATCCTTGTGGATCATGAAAAGAATGCTTTATGTGATAGTTATATTGTTGAATTCCTTCATGATGCTACTGAAAACTATTATGAGGGAGGAACATATGCTTGTAGGAATTGCAATAATATCAAGTTTCCTCTCTATGTGTTGAAAATCTTGAAGATATGCTTGTTTTGCCTTCCTATGCTAATTGATTCTTACTCCCATAAATTGTTTGCTCACAAAATCCCTATGCATAGGAAGTGGGTTAGACTTAAATGTGCTTGTCGTGAGATTCATGATGCTCTTTTGCATGTTTCAATTATTATTCTTATGTGAGCATCATTGAAATCATCATGCCTAGCTAAAAGGCATTAAAGAAAAGCGCTTGTTGGGAGACAACCCAACACTTTTCCTTTCTGTTTTTGTGTGTTCACATGATTAAGCTACTGTATTAATCATGTTTTGTGTATTTTATTTCAATAAAGTGCCAAGTAAAGCCTTTGGGATGACTCACAAGATGAGTAGAATTGATGCTGAACCAAAACAGAAATTTTTGACTCCAGTACAGGAATTTGCATTTTTTACTGGAGCGTCATAATGATTTGAAATTTTTACACAGTGTTTATATACAAATTCTTCAGGTTTTCCTAATTTTTCAGAATTTTTAGAGATAGGGAAATATGGATTCCATTCAGATCTTTACAGACTGTTCTGTTTTTGACAGATTCTGTTTTGCATGCATAGTTTGCTTGTTTTAAGTGTTTCTGTAGGTTATATTGAGTGATATAAATTATGGGAATGTTGGAATACAGTAGGTATTATGTGAGAATAATTATGTGTTGGAAATCGGGGCTCCGCAAACCCAAGAAGGTTTGAACTCTGGGGCGTGTGCGAAGATCCTCACCAGCTCTAGCCTCAAGCTCGCCACCCCACAGCCAAGCCTCGTCGAATACGTGCGAGCGAACAAGAAGATGGTCACAGAGATTTACCCAGGTTCGAGCCACCTTGCGGTGTAAAACCCTACTCCTGCTTTTGGTGGATTGGCCTCACGAGGAGGTTTGAGGATGAACTAGTACAATGGATGAGCGACCTCACGAGGGCTCTCAGGTGGGAATCGATCGGTCCCTTCTACGGTGGATGCTGGTGCCTATTTATAGTGGACTTGGTCCTCTTCCCTTATCGCACAGGTGGGAAGGGATCCCACAACGGCCAAATTTGAAAGGGGACAAGAGGTACATCTTATCCTGACTAAAGGTGGTCTTCGTCTGCAAAGCTTCTGGGCGTGACGTGGAGGTGGGCTCGGCGATGACATCCGTCCTGCCGAGCTCGTGGTCTTGGTCTTGTTGCACTGGAATGGAAACCTTTGGGGGATTCCTTGGGAACCCGCATCTGTCCTTGCCTCCTTAGCACGAAAGAGGAAACTATCCCCTCTGCGCCCGCTGGTGCCCGCCTGGCCTTGGTCGTCATGGCTCACGTCATCCCAGCCTCATGAGGCCGGGCACTGCATAGGAATCTCCGCTCCTCGGGAGGCAGCCTGGGGAGGCCGCTCCCCAAGAGGCCTTGGCGCTGTTCGCCTCGCAAGGCTGGGGCTCTCGCGAGGGCCTTGTCTTGGGGGGTTTGCTGCAAGGCCTCACTGGGCCGTCGAGGTGGGCAACGCGCTGGGCCGCAGGCAGGCAGGTCTGGGTACCCTCGTTCCCAGAACGCCGACAGTAGCCCCCGGGCCCAAGGTGTGCTGGTCCTGGCTTCGAGGCGAAGGCACGGAGCGAGGGGCGAAACGCCGCAGGCCCCCAATCGCCTGCGGGCCAGGCTCGACGTGTGGCATGTGGCAGGACACGGACGCCTCCGCTCCCACGTCGCCTCGGCAACTACCCAGGCCGACAAAAGCCTGGCGCCCGTTGCCGAGCCATCATTGCTCTTCTTCCTTGCGCTCTTGTTCCCTTGCTCAGATCCCCTTTCCTTCGCGTGAACCTCCTCCAGATCTCGGCGCCGCGCCGTCCTTCCTCTTGCTCTTCTTCCTTAGGGATTCTTCAGATGGCGCACGCCGGGAAGTCAAAGCCCGAGGCTCAGGCCTCGGCCTCTTCTTCCCCCTTGCCGGCGCTTACGACGTCCACCATTGCCAATGAGGGGGACCTCGCCCCGGCACTTCCGTTTACGGCGGGCGACTCCAATGAGTGGGGGCAGACCTTGATCTGGTACGGCTCTGCGGAGCAGTGCACCTTGGCGAAGACAGTCTACCCCTTCTTCCTCCACAACGTCTTCTCTGGGCTCGTCCCGCCCTTCTCGAGGTTCTTCACCACCATCCTTGAGCATTATGGGATCCAGGCCCTCCATCTTTAGCCCAATTCCATCCAGCTCCTATCCGTCTTCGCTTTCTACTGCGAGGCCTTCGTAGGCGTGAGGCCCTCAGTGGCCCTCTTCCACCACTACTTTAGCTTACGGCTCCACGACGGCGCGCACCGGTCGGCGTGCGCCTCCTTCGTCGCGGTCCAGAGCAGGGACATGCTCCTGAAGGCCGGGAAGAAGGTGGAAGGCTTCAGGCACTGCTGGGTCTTCTTGGACGCCCGGGGCCTCAATCCGCGCCTGGAGCTCCCGACGGAGCTGCCCGAGAAGACCCTCACGTGGGGCTCCGCGAAGCTCACCGATCCCCGGGCGAAGCCCGTCTTGAAGCAGACCTCCCTGGACATGGAGGCCACCAACTGACCGGGGCGATGATAGTGAAGGAGTTCTTGATGCAGCGCCTGGCGCTGCTCCAGTCGCACTCGAAGCCCATGTGGGAGTACGAGGATGCGCAGGATACCATCAGGCTTCGATCTGCCAGCTTGACAGGCGAGGAGCTGGGCCGGGCCATGGCTACCCTGCTCCACAGCGATACTGCTGTGACGACATGGAGGAGCTGGTTGCTGCCATGCCCGCCTTTGACGATCAGGGGCTCACGCCGCCTGAGTGCCCCAATCCCCCCATGCCGGTGTCCTCCGGTGACGCCAGCGGCGAGGAAGACTCGGAAGAGACTGAGGATGATGACCTGGAAGAGGTTTCCCCCTCGTCGCAGAACGAGCTCCTCCGCGATCTAGAAGATGACGACGATGCCGATGAGCCCCTGGCTGCGGACTCCTCGTGCTTCGCCAGGGTTCTCAGGAGGTCAGGGCCTATCCCCCAGACCACACGGGCATCTAGACGGGCGACCCCGAGGAAACGCATGGCTGTGCCTCCTCCGGAGGACTCCCCGCGCTCCAGCAAGGCGATTGGGACGCCCGTCTCATCCCCGTCCGGACCGCAGGCGAAAGGCGGGGCAGCCGCTGCCGGGGCAGAGGTCGCCCCTTCGGCCATGGCCCCTCAGGGCGATCCCGCCATCTCTCCGGGTGGCAGCACCACGCCGAAGAAGGGCGGGAGCGTCCCGACCACCGCCGAGGTGGAGAGGAAGAGGAAGTGGGTCGCGCACGAGGAGTAAGTAACCTGCCTTGCCTTTGGTCGATTGTAGATTGCGCGCGTGCTCACGACCCCCTCTCCTTTCAATGGCAAGGGGCGATGACGTGTCGAAGAAGAAGGCGAGTCCGAGCCGAAGGAGCCCCCTGTCTGGAGGGCGTCGTCAGCCTCTGGCCGCGGACGCGGCGGGGGCGGAAGCGCATCACGCCAACCCATGGCAACCCTTGGTCGCCCCGGCGACACCGCACCCGGGCATGCGGGTGTGACGCCTACTCCTGGCGCCTTGCCGATGCCGCTCGAGAGACCGGGCGCCGGGAGTGTAGAAGCTCACGAGGCGACACTCCTTGCTGCGGCCGTGGCGACCCTAGCACGGGTGGAGGGGGCAACTTCCCGCCCCTTTCTGGCGGAATCTGCCCCCGAGGACACTGCGACGCAGCCTCAGGAGGAGCCAGCCCCCATGGGCCAGCAGGTCGTGAAGTCGTCCGCCCTTGTCATGCCCGAGGAGAAACTGGAGCCTCCGACGCCCCAAGTCTGCCACACCGCTGCCCCCTTGGACACAGCGCCCGCTGACGTGCTGGTGCCGTCTCCTGGTCAGGCCCTTGCGCTCGCGGACCATGGCCCTCTGATCAGGCCCGACACCTTGGACGAGGCCCTTACCGCGCTCGGCCGGATCCAGGCTGACCTTCAAGATGCCGACAGGCGCTCCCTCACGAGGGAACACCTGGGGCTGATTTCTGGGTGGCTCCTAGCTAACGCAGCCACCAAGACGGCGTGGGGTCAGGCTGACGCTGCCACCGCGGAGAGCAGGAAGGAAGCTGTCGAAGCCAGGACGGCTCGCGACGCGGCGCTGGCCGAAGCAGCGTCTGCCACGGAGCGTTGTAGCAAGGCAGAGGCCAACCTGAAGGCCCTTCACGAGGAGCAAGCCGCGCACGCACAACGGCTCCACCAACGAGAGGAGGACCTCAAGGCCTGCGAGGCGAAGCTCGCCGATCACGACTCCGTGCTGTCCCAGGCGGCTGTTGACCAAGCCGCAGTGCGCGAGCATCTGGCCTAACTGAAGGAGGAGGTAGAAGAAGCCCAGACGTCCCATGCCCAGCATGTCTCCGATGTGACGGCCCAGCTGGATGCTAGGGAGAAGAATCTTGCTGCTGCTAAGAAGAAGGCGGCCGCAGAGCACGACGTCTTCCCCTCCATCGAGCTCTGGCTTCGCCAGGTGCTGGACTTCATCTGCAGGGGAGGATTCAAGGAGTCACCGGTGACTCCTGAGGGCGGCTACGCAGGGCTCTCCTCCAAGCTTGCGGAGGTGCTCGAAGGTGCTGCCACCAGGGTGGACGCCATCCTCGAGGGCGAGTGCCGCGACCTTTTCTCCACGGCCGCGACGCGTGTCTTCAGCCACCTCATCCCCGTTGCCCCTGGGTCTCGTGCCGCTATGGCAGTGGCGTGAAGGATTTCATGGAGGCGCTGGTGAAGAAGTTCGCCTGCGTCCCCGACGTCGGGCCCCCTGCGGTGGAGGCGAGCGGTGGCGACGAAAGCATCGACAGCGATGTTGACGACGAGCCCGCCGTGACTGGGGCAAGCAGCGGCGGTGGCCGTGGCGTTGATGGCTCCTCCTCCTAGATTTCAACTTGCGACATTTATCATGCCTCGTGGAGGCGTCGGACTTGGTTAAGTTCGCAAACCATTCGGTGTTTGTAATAACTATTTGAACTCTGTGATTTTCTTTCGTGCTTTGTTTCCTTCCTGCTTGCTTTTGTGCTCTGCGTCGGCAGGGCCCAATCCCGCGCATACCTTGACCGCCGTTGGGGCGTCCGGATCGCCAGGACGAGACCAAGGGGCGAGGGGCTACGTGACTAGTGTCGGGGATATAACTCCACGGTATAACCCGCCCTACTGGGCTGGGTCAACATATCAACAGTCTTGTGACCCAGTTCAAGGTGGGCCGTGTCATCCAGACGAGGCAAGTGAGGCGGTGGCAGTCTAAAGTTGTCAGATGGCCCAACACTTGAAGATGGCGGCTCAAGGCCCACGAAGCTGAAGACGCCGTCCGGGTTTCCTTAAGATGCAAGACAAGTTAGAGATGTTATAAGTCACGGGTCATGATATGACCTGGACTCTATTTGTAAACCCTAGGGCTTGATCTGTATATAAAGGCAGGCCCCTAGGGCTGAAAGACTCAAGTTACAACCTCTCGATAGCTAGGTTAGTGATTCCGCACCCTTGTAATCGAGATCTACTCATCGAATACACACAAAGCAGGACGTAGGCTATTACCTCCATAGGAGGGGCCGAACCTGGGTAAACCCGACTCTCTCTCTTGTTTAACCCCTTCGAGTCGCCACCTAGCGACGATGGCCTCACACCTAAGTCCTGTTATGAGGCATCTGCCGGGTTGACAAAACCACGACAGTTGTCACCCACCGTGGGGCACTCGCCCAGTGGAGTTGAGTTATCGAAGGGAGCCCTTCCAGGGTTCGGGAGTTACGTGGTCGGTCGTATGACCAAGATCCGCCGTGGCAAGATCTACATCGACGACTCTGGCTGGGGCCCCGATGCCGACTCAATTGAGTATGGTTACCGGGTCCCCTTTGGTAGGATCCAAGTCTTCATCAGCAAGATCGGCGCGACGGTGCCCGAGCCGGACATCTGCTCCAACATCGTTGAGCTGGCTCGGCGTACTCAATCCGGCCGGCATCAAGCCTGCCGAAGTCACGACGTGGTCGGATCTTCCGGCGGGTCGGCCCTCTGGACGAGCCGGCCGTCGAAGAAACAATCGCCATCAACTTGGACTCTAAACTTGGAGGTTTGCCCTGGACGGAGACGTGCGAGGAACGACGTGATCCCCCTGCAGATTTCGGCTCATGCTATGATAAGCACGGTGGCGCATGCGTCACTCACATCCGGAGCCCTTGGCGGCTCTGATGAAGCGCACGGCGACTCAGGAAAGGAGCTCCAGCAGCATAATGGCCAAGGTGCTTTTCAAAAAAATCCGAGGCAGCTAAGTTGTGGTCAATACCACGTGTTCACCACCAATACCTGCAAGCAGGACAACAAGGTCAAGAGCAGGGCTGTCAACATGGCTGAGTCAGCGGTCCCTAGGTACCTATAACTAGTCCGAACACGCAATCACCTGGAGCAGGGAAGATCACCCCCCCGGGTCGACAATCTAGGCAACTTAGCTTTGGTGGTGGCACCGCAGGTTGGTGGATATACTCTATCCAAGGTTTTAATGGATGGAGGTAGAAGCATAAACATATTGTATTATGAGACGTTCCGTCAAATGAATATGTCGGAGAGCACGTTGCTTCCTTCAACGACAGTTTTTCATGGGATCGTCCTTGAAAAGTCTGCTTATCCGATTGGGCGGATTAAGCTCGATGTGGCCTTTGGAGATGAATTCAACTACATGTGCGAATCATTGATGTTTGAAGTTGTCAAGATAAAAATCCCTTATCATGCTCTCTTTGGGCAGCCGGCTTGCGCTCATTTCATGGCCCGCCCGTGCTACGTCTATCTCAAGCTCAAGATGCCGGGACTCAGAGGGACCATAACCGTGGACGGAAACCAGAAGATAGCTCAGGAATGCGAGGAAGGAGATGCGGCCTACGCCGAGTCGGCCTGTGCAGCAGAGGAGTTAAAGTTCTACACTGCCAATGTTGACCCGGCTGACATGAGCCTGCTCAAGAAACCCAATACTGAGTCGGAACCCATGCTTAAGTTCAAGCCGACTGAGGATACGAAGCAGATCGACTTCACACCGGGTGACTCATCGAAGCAGTTCACTATTGGGACCGGCTTGGATCCTAAATAGGAAAGCGCGCTCATCAAGTTCATCCGTGAGAATCGGGACATCTTTGCATGGAAACCATCTGACATGCCTGGAGTCCCGAGAGAAATTGCTGAGCACCACCTTAATGTAGATCCCAAGATGTAGCCAGTGCGCCAGTATCTCCGTCGCTTCAATGAGAAGAGTCGCAAGGCCATTGGAGAAGAAGTGGCCCGGCTCCTAGCTGCCGGGTTTATCGTGGAAGTTTTTCATCCTGAGTGGTTGGCTAACCCGGTGCTGGTTTTGAAGAAAAACGACACTTGGCGCATGTGTGTCGACTACACAGATCTCAACAAAGCTTGTCCCAAGGATCCTTTTGCCCTTCCGCGTATTGATCAGATCATTGATTCTACGGCGCGTTGCGAGCGTTTATGCTTCTTAGATGCGTACTCTAGGTATCACCAGATCAAGATGGCGGTAGAAGATCAAGAGAAGACGGCTTTCATCACTCCCTTTGGGGCTTTCTGCTATGTCTCCATGCCTTTTGGGCTCAAGGGCGTCGGGGCGACTTACCAGCGCTGTGTCCAGAATTTCCTTAAGCCACAAATCGGACGTAATGTTCATGCCTACATTGATGACATCATGGTGAAATCTCAGAAGAAGGAGACACTCTTGGATGACATCAAGGAAACCTTTGACAATCTTCGAGTGTACAAGATGAAGCTTAACCCGGCGAAGTGTGTTTTTGGCGTTCCCACAAGCAAGTTGTTAGGGTTTTTGGTCTCTGAGCGAGGCATCGAGGCCAACCCAGACAAGATCAAGGCCGTGACGTCATTATCCGAGCCGCTGAACGTGAATCAAGTTCAACGGCTCACTGGACGCATTGCGGCCTTAAGCCAGTTCATAAGCCGCCTAGGGGAGAAGGCGACCCCTTTTTACCAGTTATTGAAGAAATCGGGCGACTTCAAGTGGACAGATGAAGTTGGCAGGGCCTTTGAAGCGCTCAAGCAGCGGTTGTTAACCCGCCCGTCTTGGCTGCTCCCACGGAATAAGAGCCTATGCTCCTGTACATTGCTGCCAACTCCAAGGTGGTAAGTGTTGCAGTTGTGATCGAGCGGAAAGAAGAGGGAAAGGAATATCCAGTTTACTTTGTCAGCGAAGTCTTAACCCTATCCAAGCAGCGGTACCCACATTGGCAGAAGATAGTTTTCGGGATCTTCATGGTGAGCCGGAAATTGAAGCATTATTTCCAGGAACACTCGATAACTGTGGTTAGTTTGACACCTCTTGGTGATATAATACAAAACCGAGAGGCCACGGGCAGAACAGCCAAGTGGGCCATTGAGCTTGGTGACCACCACTTGAAGTACATGCCCCGAACCGCCATCAAGTCACAAGCATTGGTGGATTTCATCAACGATTGGACTGAGATACAGATTCCAGAGGATAGGCTAGATACCACGTACTAGACTATACACTTCGACGGGTCTAGACAGCTGGAAGGCTCGGGGGCTAGGGTCGTGCTATCTTCTCCAAAAGGTGACAATTTTTGTTATGTCTTACGGCTCATGTTCCCATGTACTAACAATGCAGCTGAGTACGAGGCCCTCCTACATGGGCTTCGGATAGCCAAAGAGATGAACCTTAGCCGGGTCAGATGTCTGGGTGACTCAGATCTAGTGGCACAACAAGTTTCAGGGACTTGGGACTCTAAGGACCCTCTTATGGCGGCTTATCGACGAGCGGTATCCAATGTGGCGGGTCATTTTCAAGGTTATCAGGTTGATCATATAGATCATCGACTCAATGAGGCGGCTGATGCTTTATCTAGACTTGGCTCACAAAGAAAGCCAATACCTCCTAACGTTTTCTTGGACGTCCTTCACAATCCATCAGTTAAGTTACCGTCGGAAGAAGATATAGCTATCCTTGACCCGAAAGCACACCTGGTGGCGGCTCTTCATGTCACCCTGATTGGACTGTGCCATATTTGGCTTATCTGACCCGAGGAGAGCTCCCAGAAGAGGAAGTCGATGCTCGACAAATCATCCGATGATCAAAGTCCATGACAATCGTCAATGGCGAGTTACATCGTCGGAGCAGCACTGGCGTGTTTCAATGGTGTGTTTCCCCTGAGGAAGGCCAGGAAATTCTTAACGAAATTCATTCTGGCGACTGCGGGAATCATGTCGGCTCACGATCGCTGGTCGCCAAGGCTTTCAGGCATGGATTTTATTGGTTGACGGCTCATGCCGACGCTGAGAAGATTGTGCGCAAGTGTGATGGATGCCAAAAGTTTGGTCGACAGGCTCATGTACCGGCTCAGGAGTTGCGTATGATCCCAATTACTTGGCCGTTTGCAGTCTGGGGGCTGGATATGGTTGGTCCATTCAAGCCGTCTTCTGATAAAAAGACCCACTTATTGGTGGCGGTTGATAAGTTTACCAAGTGGGTTGAGGCCGAGCCGGTCAGCAATTGCGATGCGGAGACCGCAGTCAAATTTCTAAAGAAGCTGATTTTTCATTTTGGTTACCCTCATAGGATTATTAGTGATAATGGTAATAATTTGTCCAAGGGAGCCATGGAACAATTCTGCCAGCGGGAGCACATCCGGCTCGATTTAGCAGCGGTAGCACATCCGCAGTCCAATGGGCAAGCTGAAAGAGCCAATCAGGAGATCTTGAGAGGAATCAAGCCCCGGCTCATGGTGCCCCTTGAGCGAACGCCGGGTTATTGGGTTGAAGAGCTCCCCTCAGTACTTTGGAGTATTCGAACGACGCCAAACAGATCCACATGATACACTCCTTTTTTCCTGGTTTACCGAGCTGAGGCGGTCCTCCCAAGCGATATTCGTCATGACTCGCCTCGGGTGACTGCATTTTTCGAGGTGGATAACGAGCAAGCACGCCAAAATTCCCTGGATGCCTTGGAAGAGGAACGTGACTTTGCAGCGGCCAGATCTGCAATATACCAGCAAGACCTACGTTGCTATCACAGCCGTAGAGTCCGAAGCCGTACTTTTCAAGAAGGCGACTTAGTTCTCCGTCTGATTCAAGACCAAACGGGGATGCACAAGCTCACCCCGCCTTGGGAGGGCCCTTTCGTCATCAGTCGAAACCTCAATAATGGTTCATATTACCTGGTCGACCTACAAGAGGGTTCATACACTTCTGAGGAGGAAACAACCCGTCCCTGGAATATCGCACACCTGCGGCCTTATTATACTTAGGGGCCACCGGCTCATCTTTTGTAATTTTCTCTCCCCCTCTGCAGAATTCTGTATATACTTCTTTATGTTCAAATATAATAAAGCCGGCATCCCCAAAACTCGGGGTCTCTGTTGTTTCAGCCTATAAATTGAGCATGAGTCTTTATTGTTTGAAACATAGGTCATTTGGGGGCTTCCAACTCATCGAGTTTAGCTTTCTCACCCTCTTGACCCGGCAAAAACGCCATCAAAATATGGTTAAACCTGCCTGTATGTTTGATGCGACTCCGATCAGATGACCCCGTGTATTCTTAAAAAGTTAATCCTTTTTTTGGACCCTGAACTTTTAAGGTTAAAACATTGGCTTGAGTCATGTGAGAGCCGGCATACAGAAAGCTAGGATAAACCATGGGTTATTACGCCCGCTTCATGGAAGCAAGACTTGAGCCACGAAAGCCAGTCTCCTTTTTTCTGAGTCTCATTGAGCCGGATTATTTATATATATATATATATATGTATATATATATATATATATATATAGGAAAAATACATCCTACCATCCAGGGGTAGTTACCCCCATGTTTCATATACTAGCATGTGGTAGCATATATACTAATTTATCATTTTATATATGTTCATATATTATATATAAGATTTTTCAAAGTGAGTTATAAGAAAAAATTACAAGTTGACCCATGGTTTTTATTATATTTGTGAAATACGTATATATTTGTATGTAAAAAAGAGCATACTCAAAATACGATACATACTACCAAAAAAATAGTATATATACTACCTAAACATTATTATATACTACATACTACACGTACATACTCTTCGATTTGATAGATACTACATACAACATACAAAACGCAAGTGATGGTAACTACCACCGGTGGTAGATAAAATTTGTCATATATATATAGGGAAAATACATCCTACGACCGGGTGTAGTTACTACCATGTCTCATATACTATCATGTGGTAGTATATATACTACTTTATTATTTTTAGTATGTTCATATACTATATCTAAGATACTCCAAAGTGAATTCTATGAAAAAAATTGCAAGTTGACTCATATTTTTATTATATTTATAAAATACGTACATATTTGTACGTGAAAAGTATATGCTCAAAATATGAGACATACTACCAATTTTTTTGTATATATACTACCTAAACATTCTTATATACTACATACTACGCATACATACACATCAAAATGATAGATACTACCTATAGCATATGAAACAAAAGTGGGAGTAACTACACCCGGTCATACCAAACATTTGTCCTATATATATATATATATATATATATATATATATATATATACTCACATTTTTCAGGTACTATATCACCCTTGCTACCGGATTATATTTGTGTGGCCGGGTTGCATAACTGAGTTCATATCATGACCAGTTTTCGGATCATCCGTCTTCAATATCATTAAAGGAAAGAATCGATTAACTTGAGTCTCGAAAGACCAAGCTATGTTGTCGGCTTATCCCAAGATTTGCTTTATAGGCAAAGTTCGCCAGGCATTCAACAAGGAAGGTATGGGAATAAACAATAAAAGAGTGCCATGAGCATATTAACATAAGCTTGTCAAATCAGAGTTCAGCACTGGCAAAAGGCGCCAACGTGCACGATGGCACGACGAAGCAAATTCAAAGTTATGAAAAGCACTACTCCTATTACAGGCTCATAGTGGAGCCACATAATCCTTCACAAAAAGTTTCTTACACCTGGGGGTCTTGTTCTGAGGGGGCGACTCATCCAGCTTCCGAGGTATCTTCAGGCCCTGTCATCAGCCGCTTCTGGATCTGACCCCGCCGGCTCGTCATCATCAACCTGCTGGCCTTTCTGTTGCCAACGAATTGAGAGCAAAGACTCAAAATTTGCGGTCCCTTCAACGAGAGCTGACGCATCAATATCAGGAGAGAAAGTTGTCTTACGGCGAGGCGACACCAGGCCAGACGGCTCGTCCTTGGGCGCGTTAACACGTTCATTGTCAGCGGTGTAGGCTGGATGATATTTTGAAAGATATACCTCGTCGGCTATCAAAGACGCCAGTGGCCGGGTATCCGAAAGGCACTTTTCGTAATCTTCACGAGTGAATGCTGACCCGTCGAGTTTAAACTCCATGAAGCCACCTTTCAGAAGCTCCACATCCAATTCTGGCAAATACGCCTTCGCCCGAGCCAGTGCCATGTTCGCTCCTACACGAGCCGTCGATTTCCGGGTTTCAATAACCCATTGTGGCATTATAGAGAGCTGCTTCAACATGTGTTTGATACTTCTCGGCGGATGCTTTAGGTTCTTCACAGCCATAATGGAATATACGGAGCCTGTAAACAGCTACTCTACGTACGTGAAAATGGTCTTCAATTTTACAATTGGCAGCTCTACGAGGTTGTGGTTTTTTCGCCCTGCACATAAGAGAAAGCGAAATAAGCCGCCATAAGGTTCATAATCCGGCACATTGACAAAGGCGACACGGAACACGTACCAAAGATTGCTGCCAACATCTCATTGATTTGTTTCACGAGAGTAGCATACTTTTCCTTCACAGGGCTAAGGTTTTTCTCGGCCTTCTCCGCGCGTTTTGTCAAGGCAGCTTTTTCCGCCTCAAACAGTTTTATGCCTGTTCCAGACGTCGTTCGCCTCACAGGCAGAATTTTTGAAGTGAGCCGCCATGGACTCGGCTTCAGTTTTCAATCTTTTTTCCTCCTTGAGCCGTTTCTGCAGTCTCACAGCAACAGACTCAGCATCTTCGCAATATCCCTGATGGACGAGCAACAGGCATCAGTAATTATATTTACAAGTCCGAAGAAGATTGCAAGCAATGTCCTTGACACTTGGGGGCTAATGTATTTTGGTTCTTTTGAAACTAAGATAAGGAAGAAGACCCGACTCATCTCAAGAATATGAGTCGGCCCTTGGGGGCTACAGGTCAAATTTCTTTCATCTTGAAAAGACCCGACGCATCTCAAGAAGATGAGTCGGCCCTTGGGGGCTACAGGTCAAACTTCTTTCATCTTAAAAAGACCTGACTCATCTCAAGAAGATGAGTCGGCCCTTGAGGGCTACAGGTCGAACTTCTTTCATCTTAAAAAGACCCGACTCATCTCAAGAAGATGAGTCGGCCCTTGTCGGTTACAGGTCGAACTTCTTTCATCTTAAAGAGACCCGACTCATCTCAAGAAGATGAGTCAGCTCTTGGGGGCTACAGGTCGAACTTCTTTCATCTTAAAAAGACCCGACTCATCTCAAGAAGACGAGTCGGCCCTTTGGGGCTACACGGTTACTACAAGCTTTCAATCATTCTATAAAACTAGCCTATCATAACAAGCTGGTCTTTGGAAGCTAATGGTAATATGCAGGATAATGGTAAGATGAGAAGATTACCACATATTTTTTCCTTCATAGCATTTATCATGCTCTTCTGAATTTCTCGGCTCTCAGACAGCCAGGTCAAGTACTCTTGATTCAGGTCTTCAACACCAAGTACGGATAATTCCAGGAATTCCATTTTGGCTTTTCCCTTATCCAAAGTCACCGATTCATCCTTGCTCCCGATTTTAGCTAAGGAAGTGGAAGCAGTGGGGGCTTGCAAATTTTCTTTGACAAACATAACGTATGGAACGTTGTGGTCAGATGATGCCATAAGTTCATCTACACAAGCTGATTTGGAGGGAAAGATGGATGATTCAATCTCAGGAGGAGCATCCATAAAAACTGGCTCGTTTGTTCCGGGTATCTCAGTGGCAGCTTTCGGCTCTACCCTCGCATCAAGTTATTTTTCAGAAGAATCAACCATTGGAGTCATCTTCAGAAGAATTGGCGTCTCTTGGTTTGATGTCCCAGAAGATGACCCGCCTGCCCGTTTGGACAAAACAGCTTTGGCTCTGGATTATCAATACAAGAAAAGTTATTATACATTGGGATTAAAACAATGAAAAATATAAGACAGACTTCGCGAAGAATAAAGGCTTACTCGCGATTGACATTGAAAGGGGGAAGCTGTGACGCGCTCGAGTCGCCCGATGATGAAGCAGAATCCTGATAAAGGGAATTTGAAGGACTGAGAGGTTGTTTAAACAAACCGGCTCTAGGACGAGAATCAGTTGGACTATGGGGGACCTCAAGGCGTGGTTTACGAGCCGGCGGCGCATGAGATAAACTAGGGTCTTCATCATCCCGAGTCTTGCGTTTCGATGAGCCGGCAAACTGTGTGTTCTTCAAAAGAGAATTAGGAGCCAAATGAGCTTCTGGGTGTGATAATTTAACCTTCCGAACAGTTTGTCTTGGTCTTCGAGGAACAAACATTTCCGAAGAACTAGGGGAAATTGGAGTTACCTCAGTTTCACTGGCTTGGCTAAATTCCAAGTCGCCCTGGTAAGAAGGTGCGTCAGCAAACTCATTAAATAGGAGGCCGAGAGAGTCAAGTTCTACCTCAGAATCCTCCTCTTAAGATGACATGGAGACTGGGGTATTCTTTTTACCCGTAGTAGGAATAGAGGCTTGAGGTACAACTTTCCAAAAACTAGAATCCGTCTGCAGATACATAAAGTATATAATAAGTAAATGGCAAATCAAGAATAACACCGACGGAGGACAATGATAATGATTAAGTACCTGAGGTGGCGGGTTGAGAAGGTAGAAGGGACCCAAGCCAGTAACGCTGCATAGCTCTTTTGAGTCAGAGAAAAACTTCTTTGTTTCCTTGGTAAGAGCATCGTCAGTAAGGTTTTCATGAGAGAACCGCTGAGAATCATTTGAGGTGCCTGAATAGTCACACATCAAGCCGTCCCTTAAGCTGACGGGTTGGATCCACCACTTTAGCCAGCAACGAATCAGATCAATTCCGGTTAGACCATGTGCGGTCAGGGCCCTCAATTTCACATGAAGAGGTGCCAAAGGGGCTCTCTCTTTGTCAGTTGGCCAGCCTGGGAATTCCTCCTTGCCACTAAGTCTTTCCAATCTAAAACCCGGTAGGGGATTTTCCCCTTCAGATTTTGTTCCACCCTTTTGGGTGACTCGCCATCTTAGATTCTAGGAAGGCGCTCTTTTTCCTTTTCTGGATGGAAACACCACCAAGCTCGCCGAAAGCACCGTTCTTTGTTTCCGTTTGGCGGTTGAAATAAAAGAACTCTCTAAACAGAGTCACGGACGGCTCAACCTGAAGGTATACTTCACAGAACACTTGAAATAGACAAATATTTGTCATGGAATTCGGACTAATGTCTTGAGGCCTGAGCTTGAAGAAGTGTAAGAGATCACTAAAGAATTTTGAGCCGGGAGGGCGGAAGCCTCTACGCAATTGATCAGTAAAAACCACAACCTCTCCCAGCCGTGGTTGCGGGGATGACTCTTCTTCGGGAGCCTGCCACTTTATAACTTTTCGAGCCGGCAGGAAGCCTTGGTCCACGAGATTCTCTAGGGTAAGCTTGGACTCTTTGGTCTTTGCCCAGTTGCAAACTTTTGAGTTTTTTGGAGCCATGGCGGATTATGCAGCAGCTACACGAGTAACAAGAAAAATAAGCCAGAGCAGATTATAAGCCGCCTATACTAAAAGTATTGTCATGAGCCGGTGAAATTTAAGAAGGCCGAAGGGGTATCCCCAATACTTAGCAGAAACATTGGGTCACAAAAAAGTTTCTATGAAAGTTTCTCTCCAGGTGGATCTAATTAAACGAAGAAAAATAGTGAGATATGTGTTATAGCTAGCGGAACAACCGAAACTGCGGCGTTCCAAAGGATAACCCCCGATGGCTCGTTTTGGATCTACTTTAAAGGAAAATGGAGCGGAGGTCATTCTAAGAATACACCGCAATGAGCGGATAATATGTGGATCTACCAACGAAGTTTTGGATTAACACTATGAAGATGATAAGGACATCGAAAATGCCAAAACCCTAAAATGGCGGGGATTCATACCAGATGTCGTCAGAGCAGAGACGAAGATGATCGAGTTCGCTTTGGCGGCTGCAAGAAGGCTTGATGATGCCGGCAATGGAGCCGAGAACCTTGGAGTCACTTTGGGAGCTCTAACGGTGCTCGGTCGATGGAGAAAATAGGAGGAGGAATACGATGAGGAAAAGTTACTGCGGAGCCCAGTGGGATTATTTATAAGGAGAAGAAAGTGAAGCGGCACCGAGAAAAACGAAGCGACCATGGTAAATTTGTGGCTACAAGCGCGCCTCGATTTTTGCGCCCACCTAGATTTGGCGCAGTTTTCGAAGGGATACGTTATGATGACTTTGAAGAGCAACGGTCAGCAAGGATGACATCACAACAAGTATGAGCTGGGGAAAATGTCCAGTCTGGGAGCAGAACATGCCGGCGTCGTGAAATCCATAGAAGATACCAGTCCAAGGATGAGCCGCCAAAGGAAGGAAAGATCTATTGACATGAATGGATTCAAATCAATCTGGGGCCTAATGTCGGGGATATAACTCCACAGTATAACCCGCCCTACTGGGCTGGGTCAACATATCAACAGTCTTGTGACCAAGTTCAAGGTGGGCCGTGTCATCCAGACGAGGCAAGTGAGGCGGTGGCAGTCTAAAGTTGTCAGACGGCCCAACACTTGAAGATGGCGTCTCAAGGCCCACGAAGCTGAAGACGCAGGCTAGGTTTCCTTAAGATGCAAGACAAGTTAGAGATGCTATAAGTCACGGGTCATGATATGACCCGGACTCTATTTGTAAACCCTAGGGCTCGACCTGTATATAAAGGCAGGCCCCTAGGGCCGAAAGACTCAAGTTACAACCTCTCGATAGCTAGGTTAGCGATTCCGCACCCTTGTAATCGAGATCTACTCATCGAATACACACAAAGCAGGACGTAGGCTATTACCTCCATAGGAGGGGCCGAACCTGGGTAAACCCGACTCTCTCTCTCGTTTAACCCCTTCGAGTCGCCACCTAGTGGTGATGGCCTCACACCTAAGTCCTGTTATGAGGATATCCGTCGGGTTGACAAAACCACGACAACTAGTGAGGCCCCTGAGTCGCGATGCTCAGGTGTCCCCCTTGACGTACGAGCAGCCCTCATGAAGGAAACGTGGCGATGACGGGGTTGACTTGGAGCACCTTTGTGCTCTGCGTCGGCAGGGCCCAGTCCCGCGCATACGTCGACCGCCGTTGGGGCATCCAGATCGCCAGGACGATACCAAGGGGCAAGGGGCTACGTGACTAGTGAGGCCCCTAAGTCGCGATGCTCAGGGGTCCCCCTTGACGTGTGTCGTGGTTTTATCACGACAGATGTCCTAGTGCAAGGACTTAGGGGTGAAGCCATCGCTACGGCGGTTAACTCGAAGGGGTTGATCGGAACGAAAGACATAGGTTTACCCAGGTTCGGCCCCTCTCGAAGGAGGTAATAGCCTACGTCCTACTTTAGTTGTATTGATTGGGTATCGATTACAAGGGAGCGGATTCGCTGACCTAGCACTCGATCAAAGGTTTCGTGTCTTAAGCCGCCCAGGGAACTCGCCTTTATATACACAGGTTGAGGCCCTGGGCTTACAAGAGTCCGGGCCGGGTTACATCCAGTAACCAACCTTACCTCTAAATCACCTTGTCTTATCTTGGCAAGTCATCTCCCAGCGGCTTATACCTCCGGGTCATACACTGCCTTCCGGCTCTGGGCCTCCGCCCGGCCCATCTGGCAAGTTACTTCCATGGCCTTGTCTTATTCTTCTTGCCTGTTTAAGGCCTTGCTGCTAAGCCGCCAACTTCATGACCCGGACCTACAAGGGCGGGTCTCATCGTGGGGTTATATCCCCAACATTAGGCCCCAGATTGATTTTAACCTATTCATGTCAATCTTCAAGTCTTCTGGTTGGCGAGTCTTGCGTTCCTCATAATCACCTGTCCTGAAAGAAACCTTCATGACCCGCCATGTAGAAATGGATGACGTCACCTCTGGTAAATCCAAAAGATCTTAATGACATCACAACGGATCTTTGTATTAACTAGTCAACCCGAGAATCGAGGCGTTTTCTTGGTCAATCATCATTTTTGTCTCCTCGATTCCCTCGCTGGACTGTTCCATCTCCCCTTATAAATAAGCGCGCGGGGGGGGGGGGGTCCCATTGTTTTTCACTTTCCCCCATCGCTGCCTCTCTCTTCTTCTTCCTCCAAATGCCCGCGCAGCTGAAGCTCCACCGTGCCGTCCGGACCACGCCGTCGTCCTCAACAAGGCCGCTGCATGACCCTGACTGTGTCCAGAGATCGCCGCGCATGCCAGTATCCCCTGCTTCTTCCAGGTTCCATTCCTTCCCTCATAGATACGCATTAGTTCATCGAATTTCTTCGAGCCCGCCGCCGTTCGTCGGAGCAGTTGCTATAGATCGTAAAGGAAACACTCCTCTTTGGTTCCGAGACAATAGTGAAAATGCGCAGCCGCTTAGTACCTATTCCGCACTCAGTGTAGATTGTTTCTTCATCAGAATCCTTTATACGAACTTGCCTATTCTTCACTGACATTTTTAGGTTTAGGAAATATTTTCCTTTTATCTTCGTCCATAGATCTTGTAACTACAGCCGTAGTTGGTGGAACTTGTTTGTCCACACTTAGCAATATTTTCGATATTTTTTGTCAATTTAACCCGCCATCATGCTACCGGATCTCCCTGGCAAGATATAATCCGCTTCATACCTATAAATGGCGGCGGCTCATAGCTTAATAATGACCCGCCATGTAGCGTTGTCGTCTTAGAGTCATAGCTGTTTTTGGTCATGTAGCGTTCTTAACCCGCCGTATTTCCATGCCTTTCCACAACATTTAACCCGCTATTATGGCTAAAGCCCCCGCCTCTTGCGATTGGGTAGGCTCCGGGGTTACCGAGCAGATTCTCAATGATTTCGTAGTCATGGGAGTTTTGCCGGCTCAGGACATCATTCATTGGCGGGTTCCTGGTGATGAGATCACTCCCGAACCCAAGGAAGGGGAGGTTATCATCTTCACAGATCATCTTCTCCGTGGCTTCTCACCGCCTGGATCAAAATTCTTTCGGGACGCCCTTCATTTTTACAAGCTTCTTCCTCAAGACATTGGCCCCAACTCTGTCACCAACCTGTGCCAATTCCAAATACTCCGTGAAGCATACTTGCAAGAAGAACCCTCCGTCGAACTCTACAGAGATTTTTTATATATCTACCGCCAGACGGAAATTACTGATGGACCAAGCCTTGAACTTGGTGGTGTTTCTATTCAGAGGCGGAGGGATGTGTCCTTTCCTGCGGCAACTCTGCCAAGCCATCCCAAGGACTGGAATCACACCTGGTTCTATTGTAAAGATACTTCCCCAGAAGGAGAAAATCCATTGCCGGGTTATCGTCCCTACTGGCTCTGCACCACCACCGAGCTCCCAGACAGGCTGTCTGCCGTAGAGTGCGCCCAATACACTCAGACATTTTCAAAGATTAGAGCCTTCTTGGCCAACGGGCTGACTGGCGTTGATCTGACCCGCTGCTGGGTTTCTTGGAGAATCTTACCATTGAGCCGGCGCTACGGCTTAATGTGTGAATATACTGGTGAGGTGAATGACCCTCAGCGCTTTAATCATATGCCCCTAACGGACAAGGACCTCAACCTGATCGTCAAATCATTGTTTTGTAGAACCTCAAGAAGTCTGCAACAAGACGGGGTTAAATCCTTTTTATGCTCTTAACCCGGCTCCTGAGGTGAACCTTTTTATTTCAATCTTCGCTCTTCTTCCTTTAGATATTGCATTTCATATGCCTCATTTAATCTTTCTGTAAACATATATATGCCGACTCTCCCTTCTGGAAAATGAGAATAACCACAACCTCCACCTCCAAGAAGAAGAAGAGCAAAGCAACTAAGGCTCGGGCTCCGGCTCGTAAAAAGAAACAATCCAGCAAAGAGTTGCTGGAGCAGGATGACTCGGAGGTAGAACTTGACTCCCTTGGTCTTCTTTTTATGCAACTTATTGGCGCTGACCTCTCTCAGGGTGAAGTGGAGGCAAGCGAAGCCGGTGCCGCAGAGGTAACTATCATCTCCTCCGACTCGAAACCTTTGCCAACACAGAAAATTTGGCGGGTCATCCAAAAAGTAAAGTTTTCACATCCTCTTGCTCACTTGGATCCCGACTCTCTTTTGAAGAAGCAGCAACATGACGCTAGACGTCAGACCCGGAGTGGCGGCTCTGAAGACCTGGTGGCCGGCTTACCTGACACTCCAGCTCCTCGGAAACGCCGTAATGAGGTATTTCACACTTATGTTTTTATTTCTTCTTCACATTAGTCTCGTGCTGTCACTTGCTCATATTTCCCAATATTAACTTTTCAGGAAACACCTCCTTCTTCGGGCGACTCAACCGCCTCAAAATTGCCTCCCCTTGTTATCAACCCAGGGTAAGCTTCTTTTGCATCCCATATTGCTTACTAATATTTTGCCCTTGCATATGACTTATAATGAAATCTTCGTTCACAGAGTCCAAGCTAAGAAGAGGAAGTTAAGCGGGTCATCTGCCCGTCCGGATGTCCCAGAGCTGGAGAACACGAAGCTTGGCACTCTTGAAATTCAAGTCGAGCCCTCTGAAGTTGATCAAGGCGCCCACGATGAGACTCCCCAGCCTACTGAGCCGGCGGACGTTGATATTATGATTCCTGAGGCTAATCCAGAAACTGATCCTAAGCCGCCCAGCCCTCTGCCAACTACTGAAGATAAGACTTCTCATGAAGAAGAGGTTACTATCACTGGAACAGCTTACACAGCTCCCGCTCCTTCCAACGTGCTGACCAAGCACATTAGTAAGGATGAGGCGCCTTCGCCTGAGAAGGAAAGAGTTAAGCTTGATCTTCCTAATCTGGAGAAGCTTACTGCTGATGAACTGCACTCTGGCTATCTGAGCCGCCTCTCCGCAAGCCGGGACATGGAAGCCAACTTAGTCGGCATGATGAAGAAGAAATATGAGGTACTCAACCTCCCTTGCCTTCCATATATCCTTACGTAGCCCCCAAGAGCTGGCTTATTTTCTTGAAGATAAGCCGGATCTTCAGCAATATGTAGATTTCAATAGACCAGCGTGTAACCCCCAAGGGTCGGGTCATTATGAAAATAATGAGCTGGCACTTACTGTATGATAGAAAAAATGCCAAGTGTAGCCCCCAAGGGCCGGGTCATTTTCTTGAAGATGATCCGGGTCTTATTTGTAATGTAGACTTTGAAAGAACTGATACACATTAGCCCCCAAGAGTCAAGCGTATTGCTTGCAATCTGCTTGAGACTTGTAATAATCTTTCTCAACACTTCCCAATGTCATTATAGACCTTGCTGACAGCTTAGAATTGAAATAACTCGTGCCTGACTATGGTATTGTGCAGGATGCTTTAAGTGTGGCCGAGTCTAGCTTGACCGACCTTAGGAAAAATCTGTCCTTGCAACAAGATGCCCAAGCTGAAGCTGACGCAAAATGGCGGCTCTCCTCAACAGAACTGGAAAAGACCAAGGCGGACTTTGAAGCCTATAAACAATCTATTGAGGCTGAACAAGCTGTCTTGTCAAACGCGCAGAAGACGCCGAGGGCCGACTTAAGCCCGTTACCGAAGAGCTGTCTAGCCTAAAACACCATGTAGCTCGGATGACTGAGGCTGTCTTTGGTAAGTGTTGTTGATTATGTTATGGGCATTCTTTTTTAAATAGTCTTATAAAGATTCGCCCGGCGACTTACAAAATTGATCTGCTTGTAGGCCAACGAACTCGCCAGCTTCCGGATGACAGCTTGCTGAAGCTGAAGGCTTTATATGCCTTTACTGAGCAGCTGTACGCTGGAAGCCTTTTCACCATCAGGGCCTTCATGGGCGAGAAGGGCACGCCAAAGCTTATCAAAGATGTGCTGAAGTGCCTCTCCACCATCCCCAAGCAATTCGAAGAACTAAAGAAATCAGCCGCCCGGAAAGGTGCAGTAGCTTCTTTGAGCCGGGTGTTGGCTTACGCAACCGAGCTTAACCCAGAAAAGATGAGTGGCGGCTTTCCACAGCTGAAGTATGACGGGTCAGAATTCACTCAAGAAGACTATGCCCGTTGCATCAAGGCATCGCGAGCATTGGCTAGCCGGCTGGCCGCCGAAGCTGATCTGACAGCATATCAGGCGGCTTATGATGACAACAATGTGCGAGTCCGGGCACCCACTTTTGAGCCGAAAACTGACTCCCCAACGCCGTAAGTACATCTTTGCCCCTGATGTTGACCCGTCTCCAATCTTGCATGACGAAGCCGAATTTGAAGCCTTAATCAATTGCAACTGGGATGTGGACAACCTTCAGATCCAGGAGACCGAAGACCCGGCGCAGGATGACCCGTCAACAAGTAGGCAAGGAGCTGGCCTCAGATGAAGGTAACCTGGACATGCTGACCTGCCTGGTTATAATTTTTGTGAAAAACTTGAGTCCACAAACTTTGGGCTCTATATAGCCTTGTAATAGCCGTAGTTAAAACTGATTGCCTGTGCCGTGCCTTCGTGCACGTTTGGAGCTTTTAACAACTCATATTCTGGCGGCTTTAGTGCTACAAATTTTATCCACCATTTGCATGTTTGATGCAATCATATCTCCTGATGCCAGTCGGCGGGTCATAATGGCCAAATCCTTAGATCAATGAGCAATACTAAGCCAGGAGAAATTATGATCCAAGAACTTAGAATCTTATCATGACCCAAATTCCTGCAAAATAATAAGCAGAAAACATATGTATATTTTGCAGTATAGTTTAGGCGGATTTGAAGGCACAGCCCAAAGAAATCAACTCTTGTTTGTGTTTTTGAGAAAAACTCAAGTTTATTTCTTCAAAGAAGCTAGGCATGAGTGCCCAAAATCCCATAAGCCGGCTCTCACGTGACATAAATCCGTCGTTTTAACCTTAACCAGTTCAGGGTCTTAAAAAAGATTGACTGTTAAGAGTATGAACGGGCCACATAGCGGAGAGACTACAACAGATAGGTGAGTTTATCCTAGCTCTCTGTAAGCCGGCTCTCTCGTGACATAAGCCGCCGTTTTAACTTTGACTAGTTCAGGGTCTTAAGAAAGATTGACTGTCAAACGTTCGGCGGGTCACCTAGCGGAGTAGCAAGTTGCAAACAGGCAGGTTTTACTCAAATATGGCTTTTAAGCCTGTCAAGAGGGTATGAAAGCTAAACCCAGTGGGTTGGAAGCCCCCAAGTGACCTTATGAATAATCAACTCTTTGCACCATCAACTGTTGCATGAAAATGGCAAAGGCCCCGAATTATGGGGATGCCGGTTTTATTATATTATAAAAAGTGGTATGTACAATGACAGAAGTATGTACATTGATGAGAGCCGATGGCTCAAGTGTAGTAAGGCCGAAGATGAGCAATGTTCCACGGCCTGGCAGTCTCCTCCCCACAAGTGCGTGACTTGTCGCTCTCCCGTACATCAATGAGATAATAGGAACCATTGTTGAGATTTCTGCTGATCACAAAAGGTCCTTCCCAGGGGGGTGATAACTTATGCATATCAGTCTGGTCTTGGATCAGGCGAAGCAATAAGTCGCCTTCCTGGAACGTCCGAGTCTTGACTCTGCGGCTATGATAGCGGCGCAGATCTTGCTGGTAAATCGCCGACCGTGCTGCTGCAGGACCCTGTTCTTCATCCAAGGCATCCAATGCATCCTGACACGCCGTCTCATTATTAGTTTCAATGTAGGACGCCACCCTTGGCGAATCATGACGGATATCACTGGGGAGAACAGCTTCCGCGCCATAATCCATGAAGAAAGGTGTATAGCCTGTTGATCTGTTGGGAGTGGTTCTGATGCTCCAAAGAACTGAAGGTAATTCCTCCACCCAACAACCCGGTGCTCGTTCTAAAGGAACCATAAGCCGGGGTTTTATCCCTCTCAAAATTTCTTGGTTAGCACGTTCTGCTTGACCATTAGACTGTGGATGAGCCACAGAAGAGACATCAAGGCGGATGTGTTCACTGTCGCAGAACTCTTTCATAGCCCCCTTGGACAGATTCGTACCATTGTCAGTAATGATACTGTGAGGATAATCAAACCAAAAAATCAGCTTCTTGACGAACTGAACTGCTATTGCTGCGTCACACTTACTGACCGGCTCTGCCTCAACCCACTTAGTAAATTTATCAACCGCCACCAAGAGGTGGGTCTTCTTATCTTTGGACCGCTTAAATGGCCCAAACATATCAAGCCCCCAGACCGCGAATGACCAGGTGATCGGAATCATCTGCAACTCTTGAGCCGGCACATGGGCACATCGTCCAAATTTCTGACACCCATCACATCTACTGACCAAATACTCTGCATATGCATGAGCTGTCAACCAGTAAAAACCGTGCCGGAAAGCTTTGGCCACCAGGGATTTTGACCCGGCATGGTGACCATAGTCGCCGGCATGTATCTCTTGCAAGATTTCATGACCCTCCTCTCGAGAAACACAGCGTTGAAAAACGCCAGTCACACTGCACTTGTGCAACTCGCCATTGACAATAGTCATGGATTTAGACCGCCTCATGATTTGCCGCGCCAAGGTCTCGTCTTCGGGCAACTCGCCACGAGTCAGATATGCCAGGTAAGGCAGCGTCCAATCAGGGATAGTGCGGAGAGCCACCACCAATTGTCCTTCCGGGTCAGGTAGATCAAGATCCTCCTCAGAAGGTAATTTGACCGACGGGTGATGCAGTACATCCAGAAACACATTAGGTGGCACCGGCTTACGCTGAGACCCCAGTCTAGATAATGCATCAGCCGCCTCGTTCTTCCGACGATTAATATGATCCATGTGATATCCATTGAAATGACCAGCAATGACATCAACCGCCTGGCGATAAGCCGCCATACGAGGATCTTTAGAATCCCACGTGCCAGAAACTTGCTAAGCCACCAAATCTGAGTTGCCCAGATATCTGACCCGGCTCAAATTCATCTCCTTGGCCACACGGATCCCGTGAAGCAAAGCTTCATACTCAGCTGCATTGTTAGTACAAGGAAACATTAACCTTAATACATAACAAAATTTGTCATCTCGAGGGGAAGTTAAAACAACTCCAGCCCCGGAGCCTTCCAACTGTCTGGATCCATCAAAATGAATTGTCCAATATGTATTGTCTGGCTTCTCCTCAGGTGCTTGACACTCCGTCCAGTCATTGATAAAATCCACCAAGGCTTGAGACTTGACAGCTGTTCGAGGCACATACCTCAAATTAAGAGGCTCGAGGTCAATTGCCCACTTAGCAATCCTGCCGGTGGCTTCTCTATTTTGAATGATATCCCCCAAAGGAGCAGAGCTGACCACTGTGATTGGATGCGCAAGGAAATAATGCTTCAACTAGCGATTCGCCATGAATACCCCAAACACCAGCTTTTGCCAATGCGGGTACCTTTGCTTGGACTCTGTCAAAACCTCGCTGACATAATAAACCGGCGCTTGATTGGATACTCTTTGCCTGCCTCCTTGCGCTCCACAATGACTGCAGCACTGACGGCTTTATTATTAGCCGCCACGTACAGGAGCAAAGGCTCTTTTTCCACGGGAGCAGCCAAGATAGGCGGCTCAACCAACTGTTTTTTGAGCGCCTCAAACGCATCATTGGCAGCGTCACTCCAGAAAAAATGATCTGTCTTCTTCATCATCTGATACAAAGGAATTGCCTTCTCGCCCAGGCGGCTTATGAACTAGCTTAAAGCGGCAATACGACCTGCCAAGCGCTGGACGTCATTAATGCACGCTGGCTTAGATAATGAGGTGATGGCCTTTATTTTATCCGGGTTAGCTTCAATGCCCCGCTCTGAAACCAAAAATCCCAGAAGCTTGCCTGCAGGTACACAAAAAACACACTTAGCTGGATTAAGCATCATCTTGTAAACCCGCAGATTATCAAATGTTTCCTTCAAGTCGTCAAGCAGAGTCTCCTTCTTCCTTGACTTGACCACAATATCATCCACATAAGCATGAACATTGCGTCCAATTTAACTATGAAGATAGTTCTGCACACAGCGTTGATAAGTCGCCTGCTCACTTTTGAGTCCAAAAGGCATGGATACGTAGCAGAAAGCTCCAAAAGGCGTGATGAAAGACGTCTTCTCTTGGTCTTTGACTACCATCTTGATCTGATGATAACCCGAATAAGCGTCCAGGAAGCATAAACTCTCACAACCCGCCGTTGCATCAATGATCTGGTCGATACGAGGCAGAGCAAATGGATCAACCGGACACGCCTTGTTGAGATCTGTGTAATCTACACACATGCGCCACGTGCCGTTCTTCTTAAGTACGATCACGGGGTTAGCCAACCACTCTGGGTGAAAAACCTGCACGATAAACCCTGCTGCTAAGAGCCGGGCTACCTCTTCCCCAATAGCTTTATGCCGCTCTTCATTGAAACGACGGAGGAATTGTTTGACTGGCTTAAACTTAGGATCCACATTAAGGTGGTTGTCATGGTTTTATCACGGTAGATGTCCTAGTGCAAGGACTTAGGGGTGAAGCGATCGCTACGGCGGTTAACTCGAAGGGGTTGGCCCTGACAAAAGACACAGGTTTACCCAGGTTCGGCCCCTCTCGAAGAAGGTAATAACCTACGTCCTACTTTGAGTGGTATTCATTGGATATCGATTACAAGGGAGCGGATCCGCTTGACCTAGTACTCGATCAAAGGTTTCGTGGCCTAAGCTGCCCAGGGAACCCACCTTTATATACATACGTCGAGGCCCTAGGCTTACAAGAGTCCGGGCCAGGTTACACCTAGCAACCGACCTAATCTCTAACTACCCTTGCCTTGTCTCGCAAGCCGTCCCCCGGCAGCTCACGCCTCCGGGTCACACATAGCCTTTAGGCTCTGGGCCTCTGACAGGCCCACTGACGAGTTACTTCCAGGCCTTGTCCTGACCTTTCAACGTGCTCAGGTTTCACTGCTAAGCCGCCAACCTCATGACCCGGCCACTCCTAGGCGGGTCTTATCACGGGGTTATATCGACCAACATTAGGCCCTAGATTGATTTGAACTAGTTCATGTCAATCTTCAAGTCTTCTAGTTGGCGAGCCTTACATTCTCCATAAGCATCTGACCTGCAATAAATCTTTATGACCCGCCGTGGGAAAATGGGTGACGTCATCTGTGATAAATTAAAACGAATATGGATGACATCACAATGGATCTTTGTATTAACTAGTCAACCCGAGAATCGAGGCGTCTTCTTGGTCAATCATCATTTTGTCTCCTCGATTCCCACGCGAGACTGTTGCTGTTCCATGCTCCTCATAAATAGCCGCGTGGGATCCTTATCCTTTTCACTTTCCCCCATCGCCGCCTCTCTTCTTCTTCTTCCTCCAGACGCTCGTGCAGCCGAAGCTCCGCCGCGCCGCTCGGACCTTGCCGTCGTCATTACCAAGGCCGCTACATCACCCTGAATCTGTCCAGAGTTCGCCGTCGCTCACCCGCATCTCCTACGCATCTCAGGTTCCATCTTCTTCCTCCTCTGAATCTGCATTAGTTCATCGGGTTTGTCTTCGGGTCCGCCGCCATTCATCGGTGTTCTTGCCGTAGATGAGGGAAAGAAATACTTTTAGGCTTCCATCCACTAGCAAGGACCCGCGGTGCTCCGCTGGATGCGTTTTCCATGCTTATCGTAAATCTTCCCTTCATGGGAACTCATGGACGAACTGTCTGTTCTTCGCTGTCAATTTAGGTTTAGGAAATATTTTTCTTTTATCTTCGTTCGCAGATCTTATAACTGCAGTCGTAGTTGTTGGAACCTGTTTGTCCACACTTAGTAATTTTTTCAACATTTGCTAGCAAACTTGACCTGCCATCATGCTGCCGGCTCTCCTCGTAATGTCGCAATCCACCTCGTTATTGTAATGACCGGCGGCTCACAACTTAATAATGACCCGCCAAGTGCCATCACCATTTTAGAGTCATAGCTGTTTTGGTCATGTCACGTTTTTAACCCGCCACATAACTATGCTTTTCCACTGTCTTTTAAGCCGCCGTCATGGCTAAAGCTCCTACCTCCTGCGACTGGGTAGGATCTGGGGTTACTGAGGAAATGCTCAACGACTTTGTTGTCATGGGACGGCTAAAGATGTTATCCATTGGCAGGTCCCCGGCAACGAAGTCACCCCCAAGCCCCAGGATGGGGAAGTTGTAGTTTTCACGGATCATCTTCTCCGTGGCTTCTCTCCGCCCGGGTCAAAAAAATTCCGGGACGCCCTGCACTTCTACAATCTGCACCCTCAAGATATCGGCCCCAACTCTGTAACCAACTTATGCCAGTTCCTTCTCTGTGAAGCCTATCTGCAAGAAGAGCCGTCTGTTGACCTCTTCACGGATTATTTCTATATCAACCGCCAAACAGAGATGGCGGATGGACCGAGTCTTGAACATGGAGGTGTCTCCATTCAGAGGCGGAGGGATGTAACCTTTCCGTCGGCGATTCTGCCCAGCCACCCCAAGGACTGGAATAAAACCTGGTTCTACTACAAAGATACCTCCCCAGAATGAGAGAATATACTGCCGGGTTATCGTCCTTACCGGCTTAGCACTGACACCGAGCTCCCAGATCGGATGTCTGCTACAGAACGCGCCCCGTACGGTCCAACTTTTTCAAAGATACGGGCCCTGTTAGCCAACGGGTTAACTGGCGTCGATCTGACCCGTAGCTGGGTCTCTTGGAGAATTATGCCACTGAGCCACCGCAACGCCTTGATGTGCCAATATATTGGGGAGGTGAATGACCCTCAGCGCTTCAATCAAACCCCCTTGACAGATCAGGACCTTAAAGCAAACGTCAAGTCCTTGCTGGGCGAGCCGCAAGAAGTTTGCAACAAAACGGGGCTAAGCCCTTTCTACGCTCATAACCTGGCTCCGGAGGTGAACTTTTTGATCCTAATCTTCACTCTTTCTTTAACTGCTGCACTTCATATGCCCTTTTTTATCTTTCTGCCAATGCATGTACTATATGCAGGCCGGCTCTTCTTTCTGTGACAAGAAACTAACCACTATCTCCAAGAAGAAGAAAAGCAAGGCAACCAAACCCCGAGCTCCGGCTCGTAAGAAGAAGCAAACAACTGAGGAGCTGTTTGGGCTGGATGACTCAGAGGTAGAACTTGATTCCCTTGGTCTTCTTTTTATTCAACTTATTGACGCTAACTCCTCTCAGGCTGAAGCGGAGGCAAGCGAGGCCGGAGCTGCAGAGGTAACTATCATCTCCTCCGACTCAGAACCTCTGCCAACAGAGAGAATCCGGAGGGTCATCCGGAAAGTAAAATTTTCACATCCTCTTGCTCACTTGGACCCCGACTTTCTTTTGAAGAAGCAGCAACATGACGCTAGGCGTCAGACCCGGAGCGGCGGCTCTGAAGACCTGGTGGCCGGCTTACCTGACACTCCGGCTTGTCGGAAACGTCGCAACGAGGTATTTCATAATTTGTACTTGTACTTCTGCATATTAGTCTTGCGCTGTCACTTACTCATACTTCTTAATTTAACTGTCAGGAATCACCTCCTTTGTCTGGCGACTCAACCGCCTCCAAACTGCCTCCCCTTGTTATCAACCCGGGGTAAGCTTCTTTGCATCTTCTTTCTGCTTATTGCTATTCTGTTCTTGCATATAACTGATAATGGAAATTTTGTTTGTAGGGCTCAGGCTAAGAAAAGGAAACTGAACGGGTCATATCCCCGTCTAGATGTCCCAGAGCCGGTGGACCCGGAACTTGGAACTTCTGAGATTCCAGTGGACACCCCCGGGGCTGACCAAAGCACCCATGAAGAAACTCCTCAGCCTATTGAGCCGGCGGATGCCAATGTTATACTTTCTGAGGCCAACCCGGAGACGGATCCTAAGCCGCCCAGCCCCCTGCCGATAACCCAAGATATGCCTGCTCAAGAAGAAGAAGTCACCATCACCGGCTCAGCTTACACCGCTCCAGCCCCTTCCAACGTGCTTACCAAGCACATCAGCAAGAATGAGGCGCCTTCGCCTGAGAAGGAGAAGACCAAACTTGATCTGCCCAACTTGGAAAAGTTGACTGCTGATGAGCTACATTCAGGTTATCTGAGCCGTCTTGCTGCGAGCCGGGACATGGAGGCCAGATTAGTTGATATGATGAAGAGAAAATATGAGGTACTGCCCTTTCTACTCTCTGTATACCCTTACGTAGCCCCCAAGGGCCGGCTTATATTCTCGAAGATAAGTCGGGTCTTCAGTAACATTTAGATTGTGACAGACCAACGTGTAGCCCCCAAGGGCCGGCTTATTATGCCAATAATGAGCCGGTACTTATTGTCTTTGATAGATGCAAAAAATGCCAATTGTAGCCCCCAAGGGCCGGGTCATTATGCCAATAATGAGCCGGAACTTTTGTAGATCTGATTTTAGACTTGTAGAGCAAAGTGTAGCCCCCAAGGGCCGGGTTATCTTTGTGGAGATGATCCGGGTCTTATTTGTATTTGGATAAACTTGAAAAAACTGATGCACATTAGCCCCCAAGTGTCAAGTATATTGCTTGCAATCTGCTTGAGAATTGTAACAACCCTCTGCAGTACCTCCAAGCACTATTATAAGCTGGACTGGCGGCTTTAAACTGATGATCTTGCTTTTTATAATTGTCGTGTGTAGGAATCTTTGAATGCGGCTGAGTCTAACTTGACCGACCTGAGGAAGAACCTTGCATTGCACCAAGATGCCCGGGCTGAAGCTAACACCAAATGGAGGCTCTCCTATGCAGAACTGGAGAAGATCAAGGAAGAATTTGAAGCATACATGCAAACTGCTGAAGCTAGAAAAACCACCTTGACTAAGCGCGCAGAAGATGCCGAGGGCCGTCTTAAGCCCATCACTGAAGAACTGACCAGCTTGAAACGACATAAAGCTCGGATGACCGAAGCCGTCTTTGGTAAGCTTTGCTGACTGTTGTCAATATTTTCCCAAAATTCTTGTAGAGACTCACCTGGCGGCTTACACCTTTGTTTTGTTTTCAGGCAAACGAACCCGCCAACTTCCGGACGATAGCTTGCTGAAGCTGAAAGCTTTATATGCTTTCACTGAACAGCTATATGCCAGCTGTCTTTGGCGACAAAGGGGTCCCCAAGCTGATCAAGGATGTGCTGAACTGCCTCTCCACCATCCCCCAACATTTCGAAGAGATGAAGAAATCAGCCGCCCGCAAGGGCGCAATATCTTCTCTAAGCCGGGCTTTGGCTAATGCACCGGAGCTTAACCCGGAAGAGATGACAGGGGGTTTCCCACAGCTAAAGGACGACGGGTCAGAATTTACCCAAGATGACTATACCCGTTGCTTCAGAGTATCTCGAGTGTTGGGCACCCAACTAGCCGCAGAAGCTGATCTGAAGACGTATCAGGTGGCTTACGACGACAACAACGCGTGGGTCCGGGCGCCCACATTCGAGCCAAAAGATCTGACTCCCCAACGACGTAAGCATATCTTAGCTCCTGATGTTGACCCGTCTCCAATCTTGCATGACGAAGCTGAGTTTGAAGCTTTAATCAATTGCAACTGGGATGTGGATAACCTTCAAATCCGGGAAAACGAAGACCCGGCGCAGGATGACTCGTCGACGAGCTAGACGAAGAGACGGCCTTCAATGAAGTTAACCCGGGCGGAACTGAGCCGCCGGGTTATAACTTGTGAAAAAACTTGAGCCCCACATTTTGGGTCCTCTGAGGCCTTGCAATAGCAATAGAAAAAACTTGATTGCCTATTCTTGTGCCTTCGTGCACTTTTTAAACTTCTTCAACTCATATGCCGGCGACTTAAAAACTTTCCAGCATAATCATCTGACTTCGTTAATTCGCACTGGCAGGTTATACTCCATGAGCAATGCTAAGCCGAGATTACCCAGGAACTTAGAATCTTGTCATGAAAAACGCCTGCAAAAACAAACAACAGAATATATACTTGTATATTTCCTGCTTTGTAAGCCGGCTTTAAAGGCACAGCAAGAAGAGATAGCTCTTATTTTTGTTTTGTAAGAAAAAATTGTATTGCCTCAAAAGAAGCTAGGCATAAAAGCCTGAAACCTCGTAAGCCGGCTCTCACGTGACATAAATCCGTCGTTTAAACCTTAGCAAGTTCAGGGTCTTTTTAAAAAGATTGACGTTGCTAAGAGTACGAACGGGCCACATAGCGGAGAAACTACAACAGACAAGGCGAGTTTATCCTAGCTCACTGTAAGCCGGCACTCTCGTGACGAAAGCCGCCATTTTAACCTTGACAAGTTCAGGGTCTTATTGCGAGATTGACTATCAAGTTCAGGGTCTCTGAGCAAGATTGACTGTCAAGAGTTCGGTGGGTCACATGGTGGAGTAGCAAGTTGCAAACAGGCAGGTTTAACTCGAATATGGCATATAAAGCCGGTCAAGAGGGTATGAAAGCTAAACCCAGTGGGTTGGCAGCCCCCAAGTGACCTTATGAAGAATCAACTCTTTGCACAAAACTTGGTGCAGGAAAAACGGCAGAGGCCGCGAATTATAGGGATGCCGGCTTTATTATATCATAAAAAGTGGTTTATACAATGACAGAAGTATGTACATTGATGAGAGCCGGCGGCTCAAGTGTAGTATGGCCGAAGATGAGCAATGTTCCATGGCCTGGCAGTCTCCTCTCCAGAAGTGTGTGACTTGTCGCTCTCCCATATATCAATGAGATAATAAGAACCATTATTGAGGTTTCTGCTGATCACAAAAGGTCCTTCCCAGGGAGGTGACAACTTATGCATATCTGACTGGTCTTGAATCAGCCGGAGCACTAAGTCGCCTTCTTGGAACGTCCGGGTCTTGACTCAACGGCTATGATAGCGACGCAGATCTTGCTGGTAAATCGCCGACCATGTTGCCGCAAGATCCCGTTCTTCATCTAAGGCATCCAAAGCATCCTCACGTGCCGTCTCATTATCAGTTTCAACGTAAGCCGCCACCCTGGGCGAGTCATGACGGATATCACTGGGGAGAACAGCTTCTGCGCCATAAACCATGAAGAAGGGTGTATAGCCTGTTGACCTGTTGGGGGTGGTTCTGATGCTGCAAAGTACTAAAGGTAATTCCCCCACCCAACAACCCGGCGTGCGTTCCAAAGGAACCATAAGCCGGGGTTTTATCCCTCTCAAAATTTCCTGGTTTAGCATGCTCTGGTTGGCCGTTTGACTGTGGGTGAGTGACGGAAGATACATCGAGGCGGATGTGTTCACCGTCACAAAACTCCTTCATAGCCCCCTTGGACATATTTGTACCATTGTCAGTAATGATACTATGAGGATAACCAAACCGAAAAATCAGCTTCTTGACGAACTGAACTGCCGTTGCTGCGTCACACTTACTGACCGGCTCTGCCTCAACCCACTTAGTAAACTTATCAACTGCCACCAAGAGGTGGGTCTTCTTGTCTTTAGACCTGTTACAAGGTCCGACCATATCAAGCCCTAGACCGCAAACGGCCAGGTGATTGGAATCATCCGTAACTCTTGAGCCATCACATGGGCACGTCGTCCGAATTTTTGACACCCATCACATTTACTGACCAAGTCCTCTGCATCTTTGTGAGCTGTTAACCAGTAAAAGCCGTGCCGAAAAGCCTTAGCCACCAAAGATTTTGACCCGGCGTGATGACCACAATCGCCGGCATGTATCTCTTGCAAGATTTCACGGCCCTCGTCAGGAGAGACACATCGCTGAAAAACGCCCGTCACGCTGCACATGTGCAACTCGCCATTGACGATAGTCATAGACTTAGACCGCCTCATAATCTGCCGCGCCAGGGTCTCGTCTCGTGGTAACTTGCTGCGAGTCAGATACGCCAAATAAGGTAGCGTCCAATCAGGGATTGCGCGGACAGTCGCCACCAATTATCCTTACGGGTCAGGTATAGCAAGATCCTCTTCCGACGGTAATTTAACCGACGGGTAATGCAGTACATCCAGAAACACATTAGGTGGCACCGGCTTACGCTGATACCCTAGTCTTGATAACGCGCCAGCCGCCTCATTCTTCCGACGATCAATATGATCCACCTGATAGCCCTTGAAATGACCAGCAATAACATCAACCGCCTGGCGATAAGCCGCCATGCGAGGGTCCTTAGAATCCCACGTGCCAGAAACTTGCTAAGCCACCCGGTCTGAGTCGCCGAGACATCTGACCCGGCTCAAATTCATCTCCTTTGGCACACGGAGCCCATGAAGCAAGGCCTCATATTCAGCTGCATTGTTAGTACAAGGAAACATTAACCTTAATACATAACAAAACTTGTCACCTCGTGGGGAAGTTAAAACAACTCCAGCCCCCGAGCCTTCCAATTGCCTCGAGCCATCAAAATGAATTGTCCAATACTTATTGTCCGACTTCTCCTCGGGTGCTTGACACTCTGTCCAATCATTGATAAAATCCACCAGGGCTTGAGATTTCACAGCCGTCTAGGGCACATACTTTAGATTAAGGGTCCCAAGCTCAATTGACCACTTTGCAATCCTGCCGGTGGCTTCTCTATTTTGAATGATATCCCCCAAAGGAGCAGAGCTGACCACCGTGATTGGATGCCCAAGGAAATAATGCTTCAGCTTGCGATTTGCCATGAACACCCCAAACACCAGTTTTTGCCAGTGCGGGTATCTTTACTTGGATTCTGTCAAAACCTCACTGACGTAGTAAACCGGCCGCTGGACTGGGTACTCCTTACCCGCCTCCATGCGCTCCACAACGACTGCAGCACTGACGGCCTTATTATTAGCCGCCACGTACAGGGGCAAAGGCTCTTTCTCCACGGGAGCAGCCAAGACAGGCGGCTCAACCAACTGCTTTTTGAGCGCCTCAAACGCATCATTGGCAGCATCGCTCCAGACAAAGTTGTCCGTCTTCTTCATCATCTGATACAAAGGAATAGCTTTCTCACCTAGGCGGCTTATGAACCGGCTTAGAGCGGCAATACGACCCGCCAAGCGCTGGACATCATTAATGCACGCCGGCTTAGATAAAGAAGTGATGGCCTTTATCTTATCCGGGTTAGCCTCAATGCCCCGCTCGGAGACCAAGAATCCCAAGAGCTTGCCTGCAGGCACACCAAACACACACTTGGCCTGGTTAAGCATCATTTTGTAAACCCGCAGATTATCAAAAGTTTCCTTCAAATCATCTAGCACAGTCTCCTTCGTCCTTGAATTGACCCCAATATCATCAACATAATCATGAACATTGCGCCCAATTTGACCATGAAGACAGTTCGGCACACAGCGCTGATAAGTCGCCTGAGCGCTCTTGAGTGCAAAAGGCATAGACACATAGCAGAAAGCTCCAAAAGGCGTGATGAAGGACATCTTCTCTTGGTCTTTGACTGCCATCTTGATCTGATGATAACCCGAGTAAGCATCCAGGAAACATAAGCTCTCGCAACCCGCCGTTGCATCAATGATCTGGACGATACGGGGGAGAGCAAATGGATCAACCGGACATGCCTTGTTGAGATCTATGTAATCTACACACATGCGCCATGTGCCGTTCTTCTTAAGCACAAGCACGGGGTTAGACAACCACTCTGGGTGAAAAACTTCTACGATAAACCCTGCTGCCAAGAGCCGAGCTACCTCTTCTCCGATATCTTTACGGCTCTCTTCATTGAACGGAGGAACTGTTTGACTGGCTTAAACTTAGGATCCACATTAAGGTGGTGCTCAGCGAACTCTCTCGGTACACCCGGCATGTCAGAAGGTTTCCATGAAAAGATGTCCCGATTCTCACGGATGAATTCGATGAGCGCGCTTTCCTATTTGGGATCCATATTAGCCCCAATAGTGAACTGCTGTGATGAGCCGCCAGGAGCAAAATCCACCAACTTGGTATCTTCCGCCACAGACTTCATGGGCGGCTCAGATTCAGTGCTGGGCTTCTTCAACGGGGTCATATCCGCCGGGTCAACATTCTCTTTATAAAATTTGAGCTCCGCCTCAGCACAACTTGACTCTACATACGCAACATCGCCTTCCTCGCACTCAAGAGCAATATTTCGATCACCATGTACTGTAATCGTTCCTTTCAGACCAGGCATCTTGAGCTGCAAGTAAACATAACAAGGCCTAGCCATGAACTTGGCATAAGCTAGCCGTCCAAACAGGGCGTGATACGGGCTCTTGATTTTAACCACCTCAAACCATAAGGTCTCTACCCTGTAGTTGAACTCATCGCCAAAAGCCACCTCCAGGGCAATTTTTCCAACTGGATAAGCCGATTTGCCGGGTACCACACCGTGAAAAACTATGGATGATGGCTTGAGATCCTTGTCAACCAGGTTCATCCGGCGAAACGTGTCATAGTACAAGATGTTGATGCTGCTGCCACCATCCATAAGCACCTTGGTGAACACGTAGCCTCCTACTTGGGGGGCCACCACAAGGGCTAAATGCCCCGGGTTATCCACACGCGGCGGGTGATCCTCCCTGCTCCAAGTTATTTCATATTCAGACCATTTTAAGTACTGCGAGAGAGCCGGCATGGCTGCGTTTACCGCCCGCTTGTGCACTTTCTGATCCCACTTATCAAGGCTTGTTGTAAAAACGTGATACTGGCCTCCATTAAGCTGCTTTGGGTTACTCTGATACCCTGACTGGTTGTTTTGATGCTGACCACCATTGGCAGACTGCTGATTATGACCTCCATGGTTTCCTTGACCTTCATAACCAGAGCCTGAGCCGCCTGCACCGAAGCCGGACCCATGAGAGCCGGATCCTGACCCGCCGGGCGGTCTGTTGCCGTTACCTTGATGCTGGCTAAGGCTGTAATTCCGGAATTCCCGCATAACCCAACAATCTTTCCAAGCATGAGTGGATGGCTTATTGGGCAGGCTATGCTTCGGGCAGGGGTCATTAAGTATTGCTTCCATGTTGAAAGGCTTATTTTTGCCGAAAGGCGGTTTACCGTTCCCCTTGCCACGGTTGTTCCCAGTATTAGTATTGGCTACTAGATCTGACCCGCCATCCAGATGCTTCCGCTTACCGCCGTTGCCTGGATTATTCCTTCCTGCCCCATTCTCCTGCTGACCCTTGCCATGGCCATTCTTCTTACCCTTAGCTGATTTCTCATCATCAGACCCAGGATCTTTTGTGCTGTCAGAATCTGCATATTTGGTGAGAGCCGCCATGAGCTCCCCCATGTCCTGGCAAGTACGCTTGAGCCGTTCAAGCTTTTGCTTGAAGGGCAAAAAGTGACAATTCTTCTCCAGGATCAGATCCGCCTGAGCCGCCGTGATATTATCAGATGAGTGGATAATGGTTGAGACCCACCAGACCCAATGGTGGGCCGACTCATCTTCACACTGCACGCAATGATCCAAACCCACAATCGTCATAGGCTGCTTGCACGTTCCTTGGAAATTCTTGATAAACTTCGCCTTCAACTCGGCAGAGGAATTAATGGTGTTGGGTGGCAAACCCTTCAACCACGTACGAGCCGGTCCTTCCAGCATCATGATGAAATACTTGGCACAGACTGCATCACTAACGTCCAACATCTCCATAGCTAGCTCGTAGCTCTCGATCCAGGCTTCTGGAGGCAGATCAGCAGTATAATTAGGCACCTTACGCAGACCCTTAAAGTCTATCGGCAAGCGCTCGTTTCGCAGAGCCGGCACTAAGCACGGCACTCCCATAGCTTTGGAGGTTACTCCGGCTCCTAAAGAAATGGAAGGCGCTACTGTGGGCGATTCTTGGTAAGCCGTCGCGGCCGCTGCCGCCTCACGCTGTGCTCTTGCTCGATACACAAGCGCCTGAGCGTCGACAATGGGCGGGTCATCACGGGGCGGGTTCCGACGTCGCTCACTGCTAGAGATCGCCGGTGACTCTATACGCCAGCTGTAACTACGGCTCGGGATAGGGTTCGAGTGCACACTACTCCGGCTATAAGTATACTTATCCTGTTGCGCCACCGCTGTCTGCAAGTACCCAATGGCGTTCCGGGCTTCCTCAGCGAAGGGGGTACCATCAGCTAGGGGGAGCGCGTTGAGCCTGACTGCCGCTGCTACCATGTTTTCCACCGGGTTAGAATAATGACCGGGTGGTGTTGGAAAATGCTGCGGCGGGGTCTGGTTCCTACGGGGCGGGCCTGGTTGCCGATGCTGAATCGCTGCCCTACTCCCAGGTACTTCCGCCGTTCGGGTCATGGTCAGAGGCGTGTTCCGTCCTGACCCTGGCGTGTTGAAAAGATTTCTGGGCTCATACTGACCAGGCAGGCGGGTCTGGTGCCTCATCCGACGGACCGCATCTGCGGTTTGTTGATCCAGGTCGAGACGAAAAGCTTCCGCCCTGAGACGCTCCGACTCAGCATCCATCTGAGCTTTTAGAACATTGATTTCCTCCTGGGCCCTGGTCATCTGGTCCTTCAACCTCGCAATCTCCGTGTTACGGGTTGTCTGGTTTTCCGCCGTGACCTCGGTTCCCATCAGAGTTGTTAACTCATTCATCAGAACCAGTAAAACTTGAGCCAGGGGCCTGACTGACCCGGCCCCTGCTGCCCCGGCCGCCGCCGTCCCAGCAGTCGTGCTGCCAGAAGCCGGCACGGATCCGGCCATGAAGACGGCAGCTTGACTCGGCGGCTCATAGGGCTCCGGAAAGTCATTGCCGTCGAAGTAGCCCCCAAGCCTGCCGTTATGAAGCTGGTAGATTGATTCCACCTCTCCGCTCGAGTATCCATCCTCTGAGCAGATGACGGTTTCCTCCCGCGACATAGAACCTTCCTCAAACTCCGCACCTTGGGTGAAGCCGACAAAGACATGCTTTTGGCCCGGGTTGATCCGGGTGGGTCCCGCGCGCCGGGCCGACTCGACGAGGTCGGTGCAGATGTCCGGCCCGGGCCTAGATCTGCCGATCTTGCCGATGAAGACGTGAATTCCGCTGAAGGGACCTGGTACCCATACTCAATTGAGTCGGCCTCGGGGCCCCAGCCAGCGTCGTCGATGTAGAACTTGCCGCGACGACTCTTGGTCATCCTGCCAATGGCGTATCCCTCGATCCCTGAGAGAGAGCCCTTTGAGTACTCCAAACCACCGAGCATCCGCCCCACGGTGGGCGCCAACTGTCGTGGTTTTATCACGGCAGATGTCCTAGTGCAAGGACTTAGGGGTGAAGCCATCGCTACGGCGGTTAACTCGAAGGGGCTGGTCGGGACGAAAGACACAGGTTTACCCAGGTTCGGCCCCTCTCGAAGGAGGTAATAACCTACATCCTGCTTTGAGTGGTATTGATTGGATATCGATTACAAGGGAGCGGATTCGCTTGACCTAGTACTCGATCAAAGGTTTCATGGCCTAAGCCGCCCAGGGAACCCGCCTTTATATACATAGGTCGAGGCCTGAGGCTTACAAGAGTCCGGGTCGGGTTACACCTAGCAACCGACCTAATCTCTAACTACCCTTTCCTTGTCTGGCAAGCCGTCCCCCAGCGGCTCACGCCTCCGGGTCACACATAGCCTTCAGGTTCTGGGCCTCTTACAGGCCCACTGGCGAGTTACTTCCTGGCCTTGTCCTGACCTTTCAGCCTGCTCAGGTTTCACTGCTAAGCCGCCGACCTCATGACCCGGCCACTCCTGGGCGGGTCTTATCATGGGGTTATATCCCCAACAGTGGTTCTCAGTGAATTCTCTCGGTACACCCGGCATGTCAGAAGGCTTCCATGCAAAGATGTCCCGATTCTCAGGGATGAATTCGATGAGCGCGCTTTCCTATTTGGGGTCCATATTGGCCCCACTAGTGAACTGTTGCGATGAGTCGCCAGGAACAAAGTCCACCAACTTGGTATCCTCTGCCACAAATTTCAGGGGCGGGTCAGATTCCGTACTGGGCTTCTTCAACGGGGTCATATCCGCCGGGTCAACATTATCTTTATAAAACTTGAGCTTTGCCTCAGCACAACTTGACTCCGCATACGCAGCATCACCTTCTTCGCACTCAAGAGCAATCTTCCTATCACCATGCACCGTAATCGTCCCCTTCAAGCCAGGCATCTTGAGCTGCAAGTAAACATAACAGGGCCGAGCCATGAACTTGGCATAAGCCGGCCTTCCCAACAGAGCATGATATGGGCTCTTGATTTTAACCACCTCAAACCACAAGGTCTCTACCCTGTAGTTGAACTCATCACCAAAGGCTACCTCAAGGGCAATTTTTCCTACCGGATAAGCTGACTTGCCAGGGACGACACCGTGAAATACTGTGGATGACAACTTGAGATCCTTATCAGTCAAATTCATCCGGCGAAAAGTGTCATAGTACACGATGTTGATGTTGCTGCCACCGTCCATCAGCACCTTGGTGACACATGTAGCCTCCTACCAGAGGGGCTACCACAAGGGCCAAATGCCCCGGGTTATCAACTCACGGCGGGTGATCCTCCCTGCTCCATGATATTGTGTGCTCGGACCACTTTAGGTATTGCGGAAGAGCTGACATTGCTGCATGAACCGCCCTCTTGCGCACCTTCTCATCACGTTTATCAAGACTCATGGTGAATATGTGGTATTGGCCTCCATTAAGCTGCTTTGGGTTACTCTGATACCCTGATTGGTTGTTTTGCTGCTGACCACCATTACCGGCCTGCTGATTATGTCCACCATGATTGCCTTGACCCTGATAACCTGATCCTGAACCGCCCACATAGAAACCGGAACCGTGAGAGCCGGATTCTGAGCCGCCAGGAGGCCCGTTGCCATTACCATGATGCTGGTTAAGGCTATAATTCCAGAATTCCCGCATGATATAACAATCCTTCCAAGCATGAGTGGATGGTTTGTTGGGAAGACTGTGCTTCGGGCAAGGATCGTTAAGCATTGCTTCCATGTTGAAAGGCTTGCCTTTGCCGAAAGGTGGTTTACCATTGCCCTTGCCACGGTTGTTCCCAGTGTTGGTATTGGCCACCAGATCTGACCCGCCGTCTGGATGCTTCCGTTTACCGCCATTGCCTGGATTGTTATTTCCTGCCCATTCTGCTGCTGACCCTTGCCATTGCCATTCTTCTTTACCTTAGCCAATTTCTCATCATCAGACCCAGGATCCTTCGTGCTGTCAGAATCTGCATATTTAGTGAGAGCCGCCATGAGCTCGCCCATGTCCTGGCAAGAACGCTTGAGCCGTCCGAGCTTCTGCTTCAGGGCAAAAATGACAATTCTTCTACAAAATCAGAACCGCCTGAGCCGCCGTGATATTGTTAGACGAATGGATAATGGTTGAGAACCACCGGACCCAATGATGGTCCGACTCATCCTCACGCTGCACGCAATGATCCAAATCGACGATCATCATAGGCTGCTTGCACGTCCCTTGAAAATTCTTGATGAACCTTGCTTTCAACTCGGCCCAGGAATTAATGGTATTGGGTGGCAAACCCTTTAACCATGTACGAGCCGGTCCTTCCAACATCATGATGAAGTACTTAGCACAGACTGCATCACTGACATCTAACATCTCCATGGCTAGCTCATAACACTCGATCCAGGCTTCTGGAGGCAGATCAGCTGTATAATTAATCACTTTGTGCGGACCCTTAAAATCCTTCGGCAGGCGCTCGTTCCGCAGAGCCAGTGCTAAACATGGCACTCCCACAGCTCTGGAGGTGACTCCGGCTCCCACCGAAGTTGAAGGTGTTACTGGGGGCGGCTCTTGGTAAGCCGTCGCAGCTGCCGCCTCGCGCTGAGCTCTGGCATGATCCACGATTGCCTGAGCATTGACAATGGGTGGGTCATCACGGGGCGGGTTTCGACGTCGCTCACTGCTAGAGACCGCCAGTGACTCCAAGCGCCGGCTATAGCTGCGGCTTGGGATGGGGGTTGAGTGCACACGACTCCGGCTGTAAGTATACTTCTCCTGTTGAGCCACTGCTGTGTGTAAGTACCCAATGGCATTCCTTGCCTCTTCGGCGAAAGGTGTCCCCTCAGCAAGGGGGAGCGCATTGAGCCTGGCAGCCGCTGCTATCATGTTCTCCACCGGGTTAGAGTAATGACCAGGTGGTGTCAGAAAACGCTGCGGCGGGGTCTGATTCCTGCGGGGCGGGTCCGGCTGCCGGTGCTGCGTCGCCGCCCTATTCCCAGGCACTTCCGCCATTCGGGTCATGGTCAGAGGCGCGTTCGGTCCTGCCCCCGGCGTGTTAAAAAGATTTCTGGGCTCATACTGATCAGCCAGGCGGGTCTGATGCCTCATCCGAAAAACTGCCTCTGAGGCTTGTTGATCCAGATTAAGGCGAACAGCTTCAGCCCTGAGACGCTCTGACTCAGCATCCATCTGAGCCTGCAATGCATTGATCTCCTCCTGGGCCCTTGTCATCTGGTCCTTCAACCTCGCGATCTCTGCGTTACGGTTTACTTGGTTTTCCGTTGTGACCTCGGTTCCCATCAGAGTTGTCAGCTCATCCATCAGATCCAGTAAATCTTGAGCCGACGGCCTGGCTGACCCGGATCCTGCCGTGCCTGTAGCCGTTGCCCCAACCGCTGTGCTGCTGGAAACCGGCATCGTGCCTACGATGAAGATGGCGGCTTGGCTCGGCGGCTCATAGGACTCCGGAATACTGTCAGCATCGAAGTAGCCCCCAAGCCCGCCGTTATGAAGCTAGTAGATTGATTCCGCCTCTCCGCTCGAGGATCCATCCTCTGAGCAGATGAGGGTTTCTTCTCGTGACACAGAGCCTTCCTCAAGCTTCGCGCCTTGGGTGAAGCCGACGAAGACATGGTTCTGGCCCGGCTGGATCCGGGCGGGTTGCGCGCGCCGGGCTGACTCGACGAGGTTGGTGCAGATGTCCGACCCGGGCTTAGATCCGCCGATCTTGCCGATGAAAACGTGAATTCTGCCGAAGGGGACCCGGTGCCCGTACTCGATTGAGTCGGCCTCGGGGCCCCAGCTAGCGTCGTCGATGTAGAGCTTGCCGCGGCGACTCTTAGTCATCCTGCCAATGGTGTATCCCTCGATCCCTGGGAGAGAGCCCTTCGAGTACTCCAAACCAGCGCGCATCTGCCCCACGGTGGACGCCAACTGTCGTGGTTTTATCACGGCAGATGTGCAAGGACTTAGGGGTGAAGCCATCGCTACGGCGGTTAACTCGTAGGGGTTGATCAGGACGAAAGACATAGGTTTACCCAGGTTCGGCCCCTCTCGAAGGAGATAATAGCCTATGTCCTGCTTTGAGTTGTATTGATTAGGTATTGATTACAAGGGAGATGATTCACTGACCTAGCACTCGATCAAAGGTTTCGTGTCTTAAGCCGCCCAGGGAACCCGCCTTTATATACACAGGTCGAGGCCCTGGGCTTACAAGAGTCCGGGCCGGGTTACATCCAGTAACCGACCTTACCTCTAAATCACCTTGTCTTATCTTGGTAAGTGATCTCCCGGCGGCTTACACCTCCGGGTCATACATTGCCTTCCGGCTCTGGGCCTCCGCCCGACCCATCTGGCAAGTTACTTCCATGGCCTTGTCTTATTCTTCTTGCCCGTTTAAGGCCTCGCTGCTAAGCCGCCAACTTCATGACCCGGCCCTACAAGGGCAGGTCTCATCGTAGGGTTATATCCCCAACAACGTGCAAGCGGCTTCCATACCTTTCCTCGCCAGCTTTTGCCTTGGAGGCACGCGAGAAGACCAGGTGCCAGGAACCTGGTGAGGTGGCGCGCGCCAGGCATGGCCTGGGCGTAGCTCCTGTCCAGCCCCCTCGCGTGTGCATCCCAGGGGAACGCTGCATGACGGGGCCGTTTGAATGGCCGAGAGGCCATCCTGAGGTTGGTGCAGCCGCTGAGGCGCCCTCAATTGTTTATCCACCAACGCGGAGCATGGGGCTTCCACTCGGCGTGGGCATAGCCACTGAGCGATTGTGTCATCCGCCAGTGCGGAGCATGAGGCTTCCACTTGGGCGTGAGCATAGCCACTGAGCGACCGTGTTGTCCGTCTGCGCGAAGCATGGGGCTTCCACTTGGGCGTGGGAAGGGAGCTCTGTGTTAGAGTCTCCGGGCATGTACAACCCAATTTCGTTCATACGCGTGATTGGCATGGCAGAACTGGAGGAGGTGTATCTGGGCGCCCGTGAGCTAGCGAGGGTCTCATGAGGCCCTACCTCAAGGCGGGTTGCATCTGAGTCTTCTGGCGCGGGGCGCACTAATTAAACCTGTGTGATGGGGACAACCTGCGCCGAATGAATCTCCGGAGGCCATCGCATGAGAAGGCAAACACCAAGGACCCTAGGAGGTGACGTGAACTGGGCCGGCTCGCCAGACAGAGCTTAGTCGTTGGGTTTATCGACGCTGCAGGGACGGACCTGAGCACAGACGCCGTGCCCAGTCTTCTCATGCGACAAACCCGAGGAAAACCATACTGCGCGTGGTTCCCGTGACGGCGAAGCACCGAACTGCGGTTATACAAACCGGGCAGTGCGCCTTGACTCACCCACTCTCGATTAGATCATGCGAGGTCGAAGCACCAAGGACCACGGGAGGTGACGTGCACGGGACTGGCCCGCGAGACAGATCTCGGTCGCTTGGATTTATCAATGCTGCAGGGACGGACCCGAGCATAGACGCCGTGCCAGCCCTTAATCATGAGGCGATCGAGGGCGGGGTTGTTAGGGCGCAGCGACGTTCATAGTGACGAAGCACCAGGCATGCAGTTTGGAATACTTGGAAAACTCATCAAATGCAGAACCAGTTCTGATACATGCGCAAAACGGTACAGCTACAGGGGCGGGCCCTAACAGCTTGAGGATGATGCATCCCGAGGGGCGCCCTCAAATGAACAAACCAAAAGGTCACCTGGTAATGATGCTGCTGAAGTGTCGAGGTAGCTGTTGAAGCTTGATCCTCATGAGCCTGAGGGCTCTGGAGGCTCGAGGGGCCCGCGAGGCCCAGGGGGCTCGCGAGGGTCCGGGACCTCCTGAAGGACCGCGCGGCGTCGGGCCTCTTGAGACGCGTGCACGGCCTGCGCGAGGCGCTGGTACATGGCGCCCACGTTCACAAGGCCAAAGGGCATGCGAACATAGTTGCAGGGGTATCCCCCACTGTGGCCGACACGCGATGGCCAGAAGAGGCCCTGGGATGCGGCCCTATTGAGGCCCGGGATGTTGACGCTGACTCGCAGCCTGCCGCCTACACCGGGGGCGGCAGCTGCACTGGGTGGTGCGGGGCGACGCTCGTCGCGCATGGCCTGAGCCTCCTGAAGCTCCTCGATCGCGTAGGTGATGAACTCCCGTGAGCCTGGTGTCGGTGTCAAAACCGGCGGATCTTGGGTAGGGGGTCCTGAGCTGTGAGTTTAGGATTGATGGGTAACAAGGGACGAAGGAGACGATGTTTACCCAGGTTCGGGCCCTCCTATGGAGGTAAAACCCTACGTCCTGCTTGGTTGTATTGATGTGTATGAAGATTACAGAGTCGATCTACCTCGATATCAAGTAGCCGATGAGTTTGTTTGCCCTCTACGATCTAACCCCCCCGGTTTATATAGACACCGGGGGTACCTAGGGTTTACACATGATAAGTCTCCAGCCGGAAGTGAAGACGCTGATCTCCTCATCTTGACTTGGAGTGCACGCCGCATCTTCGGAGGTTTCCTTCTAGAATACGGGGTCGTCGCATATCCCGGCCCATCCTGCGATAATCAGAGAGCGGCCCACCAAGCCGGCCTATGAGAGATAGGCCAGCGGCCCGAGGACCCCTTAGTCCAGGACTCCCTTAGTAGCCCCCGAACTAGCCCCCAACGCCAGGGGTCATGACACTAGCAGCTTCTCGTGATCAGAGTCTCCGGCTTGCGAGGTGAGTTCTTTTCCCCCTTTATGATCGGCTGGCTCTAGTCTGGCCGCCAACGACATGTAGTTATCCGAACATGTAGTTATCCGGACGCCATAAGTCGCTTAACCTCGAAGGCCGAACGTCAAAGTGTGAACAATATTTCCTGACAACCTTTCTGACGAAGGGTCGTGGCCTATCAAGACCGCTGAGCCGGTTACAAAAACTCGATTCGCGGTTCGAGGCCGTTTCTCCATTGGCATGTCTTATCAACGTGTAGATCATGTCCCGTTTCTTACGGGATAGGATTAATGCCCTGGGTTATCCCATGCGCGCATAACGACACGATTGTTTCGGGAAGTGACGAGGCCTGCGGCACAGTAAAAGGGAGGCTCTTGGTATTACGGCACCCCATAAAAGGGAGAAAACCCCCAAGGCCTATTCACGCTCCAAATTCGCACCCTTTGCCTCCTCAACCTTCCCAAGCTCCGAGAGCCCAGATCCAGCTCTTGCTCAATCTTCCCTCCGAGTTCGGCCATGGCTGGTTCAGGCTCCATGGGCAAGTGGGAGGCCTCCTCCGTCACCGACAATGACATTCGGGACCTAAAGCGTGCCGGCTACCTCTCTACCAACATCGCCCACCGCGCTCCAGAGGCGAATCAGGTGGTTCCCACACTGAAGCCGGACGAGAGGGTGGTGTTCGTCCCCCATTTCATACGGGGAATGGGCTTTCCGCTCCACCCCTTCGCCAGGGGCCTCATGTTCTTTTACGGGTTAGATTTCCATGACCTCCCCCCGAACTCCTTCATGCACATCTCGGCGTTCATCATCGTCTGCGAAGCCTTCCTGCGGGTACAGCCGCACTTCGGCCTGTGGCTCAAAGTGTTCAACGTCAAGCCGAAGACAGTTGCGGGCGCGCATGCGGATTGTGGAGGGGCGGTAATCTGCAAGCTCCCCCATGTCGAGTGGCCGGACGGCACCTTTATCGACACGGTCAAGATCTGGCAAAAGGAATGGTTCTACATCACTGAACCAAGGAGCGCGGACTGGGTGGCACCTGCCGAGTTCAGATCCGGACCCCCCGCGAGGCTAACCTCGTGGCTCAAGAAAGGCCTTGACTGGGGGTCGGCCGCAGAGGTAAAATCGCTGGAGAAGCGCATCTCCGCGATGATTGAGGCCAAAATCGAGCTGGTCAACGTGATCCAGGTCATGCTCCGCCGCCGTCTCCTCCCCTGCCAGCACCGGGCCTCCCCAATGTGGGCTTACCAGCTCGAGGACCCGACCACCGTGCGTCAATTCTTCCGCACGACCCACGAGAAATTGTGAAAGGTGCTATTCAAGCCCTAGAAGAGCTGGCCGGCCGAGGAGGAGGACACCGGTCTTGACGCCGAAACCCCTCCTACCAAGGTATGATAAAGCTTTAATTCCCCGGCTCTGTTTTTGGACAAAGAGCTGAACCCCTTCTCCCTCATCTTCACAGAAATGGCTGAGCAAGGCCGTGCAAATTGACTGTCCTGCCCCGCAGGCCGAAGACCCTCGGTCGGATCTGTTGACGGGGATGCTCGTCGTGGCACCGTATGCGGCGCCAGAGAAGAAGGAGAAGAAGAGGAAAGGGGAGAAGAAGGAGGCCCGAGAGGGTCTTCGTCTAAGGGGTCTTCCGGACACTAAGTCCGAGGAGACCCATGCCTCTTCCACTCACGAGGAAGAGCATGAGGACGAAGGGGAGTGCGACTCCCCCCTCACAAGGAAAAGGGCGGCGTCAGCGGACGCTGCGGAGGACCTACCTCCTCCTGCCCCGAAGAGGACATGCCAGACAAAGGCAGTCCTGGCTGACGATAACTCGGACTCCGATAAGGAGTCTGAGGCCTTTGAAAAGGTTCCCCGAAGGAACCCAAGGGTTAAGCCCCCAGCCCAGAGGTATGAATCGGAAGACCCTCTGGGTCACTTATATAGAGCTTTTAATGCTAAATGGGCGAACGTCTTTCAATTTGCAGCCCACCACGCGATCTCCCCACCGACCAAATCTCAGACGGGGAGTCTCTGCCCGCCGACTTGGCGGAAAGTGGGACTGCGTCACATCCTACGCCTCCTGAGGTCTCGAAGGAGGCCGTGGAGGTGTTATCGCACCAGGCTCCTTCTGAGCCGAACACCGGCAGCGGGGGTGACAACGTTATGGCTGAGGTTAATACCTCGGCCGCCGAAGACTAGGAGGGGGAACATCTCCTGGCAACTAAAGAGGGGGGACGAAGTCCGGCCCAGCCCCCTCCGAGGACATCTCTGGAGCGCTCTATGCCTCCGGAGCTGCCAGCCCAATCCCCCACCGGAGGGAGGGATGGTAGGTCACCACTGGTGCCGCCCATGACTGGGTGGCCGGCCGTGATGGAGGAAGCTTTATCCGGCTCCTCCATCGCCGAAGATCACCGCGCCCTTATGGGTGCGGTTTTGCAAGGCATTCAGTCCGTTGATAGCGGACCGAAAGAGGCCTTCAACGGTCTCTTGACGGGCTTCAAGGTGAGCCACGTAATACTCTTTTTTCCAGAAAAAGTTAATTTACCAAGTTTATGCAATCCTTATAAGTGTAGTAGCCCCCGAGCCCTGGGTGAGTTTGAAAAACCCACCCGGGGGTCAAATGTCCAAAAATTAGTAACGATGCTCAAGGCACCCTTTGTCCCTCATTATTCTAAGAGCTCCGGAGAGTACTTAGCAGAGGGTCTGAATCCGACAGCTCGGGATTTTTAATGCACATAAGTTGTTTTGTAGGCCTCGTCGGCGGCGGTGGCCGCCAACGCAGTGGAGCTTGCCGAGCTAAACCGGAAGCTCAAGAGCTCTGATGAGGAGCTCGATCGCCAGAACAAGAGATTTGACGAGACGCAAGGTGAGTCCGAATTGTATCATTCGGGATATTGTCTATCCTCATTGATTGAGATATCTGAATTGTTATCCCTAAGTGTTATTTACTCATTGTTACCACAGCTATGGCTGCCTCGATGCTCAGCGAGTAGAGATGGAGGAACTCCGTGGGGTCGGGGGTGCTGTCGTAGCGTGAAGGCCGGTCCCGCTTGAACTTGCCAGGCCAGGCGACACGGCGCAGCTCCGGGGTGACGGCGCGGCAGCCTGCTCCGCTCACAGGCGCAGCGCGTGCGAGTGGAGCTTGGTCTTGGCATTCGTGTGCCGCAGCCTCGGGCGGCGCACGGTCTTGATGATGGCGCAGCGGTGCGGGGAGCGCACGTGCATCACCTCGTGGCCGCGGCACCACCTGGCAGCTTGCCTCATCCCGTGCCAGCGCCGACGCCGCATGTGGAAGGTTGCGCGGGCGTGCTTCGCATCTGGGCTCGGGGTAGGTGCCGTGCAGAGAAGGAGGAGGAGGTGCGCCGTGAGTCACGTCGCCCGCCTGGGAGGGCGGGGGACGGAGCGAGTGGGAGGGTGCCGGGCCCTCGCCGGCGACACTGATGAGCTCGGCGATGCGACCAAGCCAGTCGTCGTAGCGATCGTGGGCGGGGCGGTAACGCAGCAGCTCGCGCGCCATGAACAGTGCGGTCTACGCGTTCGCCGGCCCGTAGCGAGCATGGGAGGATGACACCATGGCGGGGACGAGGGACGGAGTAGCGGTGCGGCCGTCGCGCCGCGCGGTGGGTGGCTGCGACGAGTCCTGCTGCTCGTGAGCGGCCGGGTCGGTGGCAGCGTTATCTGCAGCAAAGGCGGAGCGACGCAGGACGCCGCGGCCCAAGGGCGCCGTCTGGGCGACGAGGGCAGCCCGGCGCTCGGCGGGCGTCGGCCATGGGAGCGACGAAGTAGAGACGAAGCGAAACTGGAGGAAGGACTTTGACATGCCCCTACCTGGCGCGCCAAATGTCGGAAATCGGGGCTCCGCAGACCCAAGAAGGTTCGAACTCTGGGGCGTGTGCGAAGATCCTCACCAGCTCTAGCCTCAAGGTCGCGACCCCACAACCAAGCCTCGTCGAATACGTGCAAGTGAACAAGAAGATGGACACAGAGATTTACCTAGGTTCGGGCCACCTTGCGGTGTAAACCCTTCTCCTACTTTTGGTGGATTGGCCTCACGAGGAGGTTTGAGGATGAACTAGTACAACGGATGAGCGACCTTGCGAGGGCTCCAAGGTGGGAATCGATCTGTCCCTTATACGGTGAATGCTGGTGCCTATTTATAGTGGCCTTGGTCCTCTTCCCTTACCGCACAGGCGGGAAGGGATTCCACACCGGCCAATTTTGAAAGGGGACAAGAGGTACATCTTATCCTAACTAAAGGTGGTCTTCGCCTGCAAAGCTTCTGGGTGTGACGCAGAGGTGGGCTCGGCGATGACATCCGTCCTGCCGAGATCGTGGTCTTGGTCTTGTTGCACTGGAATGGAAACCTTTGGGGGATTCCTTGGGAACCCGCGTCCGTCCTTGCCTCCTTAGCACGAAAGAGGAAACTGTCCCCTCTACGCCCGCTGATGTCCGCCTGGCCTTGGTCGTCATGGCTCACTTCATCCCAGCCTCATGTGGCCGGGCACTGCATAGGAATCTCCGCTCCTCGGGAGGCAGCCTGGGGAGGCCGCTCCCCAGGAAGCCTTGGCGCTGTTCACCTCGCGAGGCTAGGGCTCTCGCGAGGGCCTTGTCTTGGGGGGTTTGCTGCAAGGTCGTACTGGGCCGTCGAGGTGGGCCATGTACTGGGCCGCAGGCAGGCAGGTCTGGGTACCCCCATTCCCAGAACGCCGACATTATGAATCTTGTCTTGACAGTACCTAAGTGAATGATCTATCTTTATTACACTAACCCATCTCACGAAGTTCCATTAAGTTTTGTGTGATTGAAGTTTTCAATTTTGTGTCAGATATCGATATGAGGAGAATAAGGAGCAGCAAGAACCCCAAGCTTGGGGATTCCCAAGGCACCCCCAAGGTATATCCAAGGAAGACTCAAGCGTCTAAGCTTGGGGATGCCCCGGAAGGCATCCCCTCTTTCGTCTTCGACACTATCGGTATATATTACTTGGAGCTATATTTTTATTCGTCACATAATATGTGCTTTGCCTGGATCGTCATTATATTTTGTTATTTTCTGTTAGGTGTTATTTATAATCTTGTTTTTCAATAAAAAGTTCCAAGAATTGCCTCTCAGGATGCTTGAGTTACATGTTTGATATGTGCTGTGTAAAAACAGAAACTTTTGTTGTAGTGTTTGAATTTTCATATTTTACTGGAACGTGGATATTTTATGAAATTTTTACAAAGTGTTGTCATATAAATTCTTTGTCACGTCCTAAATTTTCATAATTGTTTGAGTTACAGAAGTAGACTGCTTTCATAGATTTCTACAGACTGTTCTGTTTGGACAGATTGCTGTCATAGTTTTGTTATCTACTTATCCTATAGTTTTCATAGCCTATATTGGTAGATATAAATTGTGGAAACGATAGTAAACAGTAGATGATGTTTTAAATGTGCAACTTGTCTTGGCAGTAAATGTAGTGCTGATTTTTTTTATGTGTACTAACCTATCTCACGATTTATTTTCAAGTTTTTGTGGATGAAGTTTTTGAGAATAGGTGAAACCGTGATATGAGAGGATTGAACGAGATAAAAAAGCTCAAGCTTGGCGATGCCCAAGGCACCCCAAGTAAATATTTCAAGAAGTCTCAAGCATCTAAGCTTGGGGATGCTACGTATCCCACCTCTCTTCATCAACAATTACCGGTTAGTGTCGGGGATATTACCCCGCGGTATAACCCGGCCTAAAGTATGACCCGGCCGGGACTCGGCGACTCACTGCTGCGCCAGCCGAGCTTGGCGACTCATTGGTAACCTGGCAGGAGGTATGACCCGGCAGGAGGTATGACCCGGCCCATTGTATGGCGGCTCATAGGTCACCTCTATTACCGGGTCACAGGACGACCAGGCCCAAGGTCCAGCGTGTAAGCCGGCGTGCGGCGGCTCACAGAGAAGGCCCAAAGGAGAGGAAGGATTCCCTTACAAGAGAAACAAGACCCGGATTAGGACTCAAGAGAGACTAGTCCTACTCCTACTCCTAGTAGGATTCTACATGTAAACCTACCACTTCCACTTATATAAGGAGGGGTAGAGCACCCCTAGAGGGACAAGTTCAAGTCATTAGAGATAGACAGATTAGAGGCTCTCGAGATTAGAGGTAGCGATTCCGCACACTTGTAATCGAGATCGTCATCATCATCAATATAGACACAAAGCAGGACGTAGGCTTTTACCTCCATCGGAGGGGCCGAACCTGGGTAAACTCGCGTCTCAAGATTCCAACCAACCCCTCTCAAGCTACCACATAGTTGCGATGGCCTCACGCCTAAGTTCTCTCACGAGGACATCTTGCCGTGACAAAACCACGACAGTTGGCGCCCACCGTGGGGCCAGTGCACGGTGATATTGTTTTCTTGGAGGGAGCACTACCAGGGATCAAAAAAGTTCGCGATTGACCAGATGAAGAAGAGCTGGCATAGAACAATTGTGCAGGATATTCCGGCATGGGACAACCTTGGGAAGAGCCGGCAAATTCACCGTTTTGTGATCAGATCATGATTTTGGAGCTGGCATATACAAGTTCGAGATCAAAAAGAAATTAGGGTTGTGTCGAGTGCGCTGCAGCCGCTACAAGTCAAATACAGGAGGAGATCAGTTTCGACTAATGCTGCCGCACGTCATCAAGACGGACGGAAATTTCTGGTGCAACCATTCAAATCCGATCTGCCGAGTTGCAGTAGCTGCTCCACGCCCCCACGTTCGTTTTTGAGTCGCGGTCTGGTAAAACTCTACTTCATCAAGATATATAGGCCGAGTCAAACAAGTACTCCGATTAGTACTACCCCACGTACTAATTAGTACACGGGTCAAACTCCAACTCACATAAAGTACTAGTAGTCAACTAGTATAACTCCTGAGAAGAGATCAATCAATATGCGTTTTTGACGTATTTTGAAATCAACTTGGTGTGACAATGTCTGCTGCTGCACACATGAGCCCATCAATCCAACATCCGCTGTTGCCAAAGAAATTACCAGGTGATATTTTTTCGATTCGTCTGACTCAAATAAATTTTCTTGAGGATTATTTCTGCCTGCACGCATTGTTTTGTTTGTAGATTATCAGTGATCGGACAGCATCTCAGTGGCGGACGCAGCCTCCGCCACGGTCATCACGCCGGTTGCGCCTCCGCGAGCCACCTCGCCCAGCTCCCGCCGGTTCAGCGTGCCCGTCGGCCGCTGCCGCACCCAGCGGTTGGCTCGCCGCAGCCGCCGGCCACAGCCGCGCCCCGCGCCTCTTGCCTCACTTCCGGCTGATCCCGTCTTGGTCGTGCCCCGCTTCCACCGGCGCCTCTCTGAGTTGTCTCAGACTCGACCTGTCTTTGAGCCGCCGTGGCGCCGGCCTCTGACGCGCCTCGAACCGCCGTTGCGCCGCGCCTGGAGCCGCCGATGTATCGGCCTCTGCCTCGCCTCAAGCCGCCTCCATGCACCTCTACCCCGAGCGGCTTCGCCTCCACGTGCCGGTCTGCTACGCTCACCCGCCAGTTTTCAGAGATCAGTAGCCCCCGGCAATGGCGTACGCTCGTCCCCGGCGACCTGTTGTCAGATCGACGGCCAAACCATCCGCCGAGGACCGGCTGCTAGAAGAATATGGACACGATCGGCTGAGCAATTTGCCTGACGACATTCTGCTCAGCATGGTCGAACGTCTTGACATTCCTGACGTGGCATGAACCAGCGTCTTCTCCAGTCGGTGGAAGCAGTAACTAGCAGCATATTGGGAAATAGGAGCTGTACAAATCTATACACCATTCGACTCCTACGCATGGAATTCTACTTGGGAGATTACTGTGTTTTCATTGGCCAGGCTGTTGCCGAGACCATAGCAACACAAAATGTTGGTTTGGCTGAATTCACAGTCATTACAAAGAAGGAAGCTACAGAATTTGAGGCTAGATGAATCAGAGTTACCTGAAATTGTCAGTACATGCAAGCCTCGGGGCTCCTACCAAAGACTCTACTACTGTTTTGATTTTCTATAAAAAGTAACATGGGGACGAATACCAAGGGAGAGGGGAAGCAGTCAACTACATTTTGTTCATCAAAAGAAAAAAGATCTGCGGCCCCCAAACGTAGGAAGCTAATTACTACGTCTACACGCATCGGAAAGATATTTTGACTGTCCGTTCACACGGGCTGCCCACCGACTGGCTTTGACCCTGGCAATGTTAACACGTAAAAGGCTACACAAGCGTCTATCGGTGCTGTCCTACTATGCGCTCACACGCGCACATCTCGTTGTTATTATCACATGCTCCGCCCGCCGTCCCTGCGGTCAGGGTGGTTGTTGTGCACACAGGAAAGTTACCAAGGAAAAAGATAGAGAGAATCCCAGCAATATGGTGCAACGTGACATGAAGATCAAGGAAAAATCGCTTGGACAATCCAAAACCAGATCAACTACTACCGGAAAAGTTATTAGGTCAATTACCCCACGAGGAAAAGCTCCGTCAAGGGCTACAAAAAATTCCGCTGCGGCGACTCAGATCAGCCGAGCTAGACATATGTGAAGTCTATCTTTTTCGTCTGACTGTGTCCAGCATTATCCAGCGCCAGCGTCTGCGTTCGTCTGACAAAAGAAATCAGGTGCTATTTGTCCTATTTATTTATTACTACATATTAAATTCCTTTAAAAGCAATTACTTTGGCCTGCATTTTTTTATGCAGGACGGTTATTCATTACAAAGATGGCATTATACCGCGGATACGGAGCGCTCGCCAGCATCATTCTCCATTGGTGTTCGTCCGTGCCGTGTTGCACGGTCGACTCACCGTCTGCGCCGGCTTACAAATGCGGCGGCCAACTCTCACATTTGTGCTATCAGGTCGGCTTCGCAACACCGCAGCTGACTTCCACGTCTACATTGACATGCTGGTGTCGTGCTTGCTCGTTCAAGCTGCCTAATGGATGCTCATGAGTCGCCGCTCTGCGGTCCGGTCTATATCGACACGCCGGTGTCGCGCCTGCTCACTCGAGCCGCCCAACGGACGCGCGCAAGCCGCCGTCCCCACGATCTGGTCTACATCAACAATGTCGCGGATGCCTCGTGCTTCCACACCAGCTTACAATACGGCGACCGACTCCCGCGTCCACGCCAGCTTACAACGCAGTGGCCGACTCACATCCGCATCGGTTTTCAATGCCGCGGTCAACTCTCACGTCTGTATCAACATGCCAGGGCAGCGCCCGCCCATATGAGCTGTCCTGCGGACGCACGCAAGCCGCCCCTGCGGACAGTCTACTACAACAACTAAGGAGCAAATAACAATATATTATCAGCTTCTTAACGCATCAGATGGTTCAATGAACAGGCGCACAAGTCGCCGCCACTGCGGTTTGGTTAACTTCAACAACCCGCTGGGTCGATCCATCGGCCGGGTTACTGACAAAACTCAAGTGGGATCCTTTATAACCCGCCATCTTAACCGTCCGCGGGTTCAGGTTGCGTTATCAACTTCAAGGATATACAATGAGTGTTGCGAAGATCAGTAACTCGCCACTTTGCCGCCAGCTTCAGCACTTCCCAAGCGTTCTGCTATTCAACTATATGCCGGTTTATATCACGGTCAAGTATGAAGAATCTCAAGCCAAATCCTCATGTCGTCTTAAGACTCGGGGGCTACACAGACATGACTCGACAGAATTGGCCTTTGTCATAAATTCAAGAACCCCGGACATTAAAGGGAAAACACCCGGTCCTGTAGACTACTGCCACATTGGTGAAAGCTTAAAGGCTGTCAGAAAATTTCCAGCTAAAAAGGTGCCAAGCAATCTGAGAGTTCCGGCTCAAAAGAAGGATTCCAGAGTTTCGGAAAAGGTTCCGGTTTAAAACCCGGCTCAAGAGAAGTCTGTCTCTCACAAAGTTTTGAGATCTCGATATCCGGCTCAACATCTGGTTCAAAAGGAGTTCATCTCTCGCAAGTTCGAGTTCTCAAGAAAATTTAAAGTCGCCCAAGAGGACGAGCCGCCATGATGCGACCGTTCAAACATGGGTGCCCTACCTTATTGGCGGAAGATTTAAAGTTGCCCAAGAGGCCGAGCCACCATGATGCGCCGTTCAAACATCGGTGCCCGGATTTATTGGATCATCATAAGGTCACTTGGGGGCTTCCAACCCACTGGGTTTAGCTTTCATACCCTCTTGGCCAGGCTTTATATGCCATGTTCGATTTAAACCTGCATGTTTGCAACTTGCTACTCCACCATGTGACCCACCGAACTTTTGACAGTCAATCTTGCTCAGAGACCCTGAACTTTCATAAGTCAATCTTGCACAAAGACCCTGAACTTGTCAAGGTTAAAATGGTGGCTCTTGTCACGAGAGAGCCGGCTTAAAGTGAGCTAGGATAAACTCGCCTGTCCGCTGTAGTCTCTCCGCTATGTGGCCCGTTCGTACTCTTAACAGTCAATCTTTTTTAAGACCCTGAACTTGTTAAGGTTTAAACGACGGATTTATGTCACGTGAGAGCCTGCTTACGGGATTAAAGGCTTTCATGCCAAAGCTTCTTTGAAGCAAAACTTGAGTTTTTCAAAAAAACGAAACAGAGCTAGTCTCTTTTTGTCGAGCCTTGAAAGCTGACATTTTTATACTCTGGTATCATACACATACATCATCATACATTGCATCATACATTGCATCATCATTGCATCATCATACCATGCATCATATATGCATGGATATCCTGGTTTATGCTGCAGGAGCCGGTTTTCAAACCGGGTTATATTATTCAAATCTTAAATACCCAATGCGGCTGGATTTTTATTATGGTTACCATAACCTATATTGGATGGTTGAGGTTTTTAAAGCTCCTTCAGAGTAATGGCTGTTATTTCCTCATCCAAAAATACCGGCTCACAACAGGGAGCATGGTTCAACATTGATATGCCAGGCATTCAATAATATCGTCCATATAATGGATATGATTTATTCTGCAATGGAAAGAATAGTCCCGAGTCGCTGCAGGCATAAGACCTGGCACTTGGGGGCTACACTGCTCAGAGCAAAATTTTCTCAAGTCCCAAGTCGCTGCAGGCATGCGACCCGGCACTTGGGGGCTACAGTATTCAGCTGCTGAAATAGATTGTAAAGGTCCAAATTGAAGACCCGGCCCATCACATACTGATGAGCCGGCCCTTGGGGGCTACACATGTGAAATACAAGACACTCAGTGTATATCTGGCGAATCAGATAACAACCCAGATTTCTCAACATTCAACACCAAGTTCAAAGTCCCATGTCGCTGCAAGCATGCACCACGGCACTTGGGGGCTAATGCAAGTTGTTTTTCAAATCATTACATTGTCAACAGACCCGGGTATCTCAAGAAGATGAGCCGGCCTTTCTACCTATTTCTAAGTCCCAGCCCAGTATTGTCTTACTGAGCTGGCCCTTGGGGGCTACACATTGCTCCTCAAGTCTATATAATCAGATCGACAAAAGTTCCTGCTCATTATTGCATAATGACCCGGCCCTTCGGGGCTACAATGGCTGAAGTTTTATGAGCATAAGATATTTACAAGTCCCAGGCTGCTGCAAGCAGGATGTAGGCTTTTACCTCCATCGGAGGGGCCGAACCTGGGTAAACTCGCGTCTCAAGATTCCAACCAACCCCTCTCAAGCCGCCACATAGTTGCGATGGCCTCACGCCTAAGTTCTCTCACGAGGACATCTTGCCGTGACAAAACCATCTTGCCGTGACACAATCAAAGATATTATTGAAAAGCACCAAGTTATCATGGATAAACTCAGAGCTTGGGGGCTACAGGTAATATGGATATATCAAAAAATACTAGAACATTTTCAAGCTATCAATTTTGAGTGAGCAAGGTCTCATGTCTTGGTGGAGCTGAAGAATTGAAAGCCGGCTCAACATTACACAGATTTTCTTTATTCCCAATAAATTTATCAAGTCAACTGGAGTCCGCTTATTTTGACCCGGCTTCACCAACGATCATGACCCGGTATTGTCAAAAATCATGACCCGGAAGATTCTATATAAACAACCCGGCTTCACAGGTTGAAGTGGTTTAACAATGGACGAATTTCTATTTCCCAATATTTTTATCAAGCCGAAGCAATGGAAGCCGGCTCAACTTCATATGGTTTTCTTATCTCCAACAATTTCATGAAGCCAAGAGCATTGGAGGCCGACTCAATGACATATGGGTGTTGTATTCCCAATATTTTATTTTCAAAGGACACTGACAAGCAAGACGATTGTGAAGACAGCTCGTTAATACGAAGAAGAAACCCGGATTTTCAAGGAGCTACTTCATTAAATTAAACCGGCCAGTTGAGCAAGCTGGTCCCTTAACATATTTATTCTTATTTTAGGATCTTACCATGAATAAATTCAAGCTAACATAGGGGCTAATGTCGGGGATATTACCCCGCGGTATAACCCGGCCTGAAGTATGACCCGACCGGGACTCGGCGACTCACTGCTGCGCCAGTCGAGCTTCGCGACTCATTGGTAACCCGATAGGAGGTATGACCCGGCAGGAGGTATGACCCGGCCCATTGTATGGCGGCTCATAGGTCACCTCTATTACCGGGTCACAGGACGACCAGGCCCAAGGCCCAGCGTGTAATCCGGCGTGAGGCGGCTCACAGAGAAGGCCCAAAGGAGAGGAAGGATTTCCTTACAAGAGAAACAAGACCCGAATTAGGACTCAAGAGAGACTAGTCCTAATCCTACTCCTAGTAGGATTCTACATGTAAACCTACCACTTCCACTTATATAAGGAGGGGTAGAGCACCCCTAGAGGGACAAGTTCAAGTCATTAGAGATAGACAGATTAGAGGCTCTTGAGATTAGAGGTAGCGATTCCGCACCCTTGTAATCGGGATCGTCATCATCATCAATATAGACACAAAGCAGGACATAGGCTTTTACCTCCATCGGAGGGGCCGAACCTGGGTAAACTCGCGTCTCAAGATTCCAACCAACCCCTCTCAAGCCGCCACATAGTTGCGATGGCCTCACGCCTAAGTTCTCTCACGAGGACATCTTGCCGTGACAAAACCACGACAGTTAGCGTATGTTGAGCGTAAATTTTTATTTGCCCACATGATATGTGCTATTCTTGGAGTGCTATTTTTCTTTCGCTTGCTTTTTAAATAAAATACTTAGATCTGAAAATATTTATTGAGAGAGAGAGCCCTCACATAGCTACTTGATTGTTCACCTACTCATTGATCTTCTTATATCTTTTGAGAGTAGTTTGAGGTTTACTCATGTGCTTCACTTATATCCGGAGAGTAAATTGTGAATGAATTGAATATCATAAATATGAAATTATCAATGTGCTTTATGCTTAGTAGTAGCTTCACATTTGGTTTATAAAGTAAAATCTATTGAAGTTTGACAATCATCAAATTGGTCATACAAGCAATTCATGAATGATTAGTATAAGAAAGAGAACTTTCACATATAAATATATTATCTTCGACACCTTTTATGATTGTGAATACTCATCCATTATTTTCAACCTTGATCAAATAGTTGAAGTTGGACAAGGAAGACAACGTAATGGTTATGTTTGGGTATATTTGCACAGAAGTTATATTGTTATGGATCCTCCAACATGTGGTGCTTGTTTAGAACCTTCTGCTAGCGAAAACTCCATACTAAGTAGAGATACTACTTATGCATCCAAATCCTTGAGCCAAGTTTCTTCCATGAGAGTCCACCATACCTACCTATATATGGTATTTCACTGCCATTCCAAGTAAATTTGCATGTGCCACCTCTAAACATTCAAATAAACATCCATTTTGTGTGCTCGTACCGCTCATGGAGCGATGGGGCGGTCATTATCTTCCATGCTAACAGAGTTATTCTCAAGATGAGTGTTTATTCACTTGTCATTGCACGAGAGAGGCTGGTAAAAAGGATTCCCAGTCCTGCATAATACAAAATAAATAAACAAACCCCCCCTAGAATGTTGATTGTTTGGAGGGCAACCGTGGATTCGCCCAGCCATGGAATGTGTTTGAATGGTGGAGGGGGAGTAAAAATGTAAATTCTGTTTGGGAACCACCAATAATGTAATTAGCATGGAAGATATTAAATACTCTGTTGTGACGTTGACAGGAAAGGCACACCACTCAAAATTACATATTCATCTCCGCTTTAAACAATGAGCTCTGGCACATATGCAAATCCCTGCTTCCCTCTGTGAAGGCACAATCTATTTACTTTCATGTTACTTACTTTCATGTTGAGTCAAATTCTTATACCAACCTCAATCTATTAGTTGGCAAGAACCATCTGGTGGGGAAAGACCCAAACATATATATCCACTCAAATATATTTGATCATGATTCATTATTGTTGACAATTATCTTTATGATAAATGTGTTGGGAGGCGAAACATCAAGCCCCTATCTTTCTCTGTGTTCGATGGATATTGTTTGTTCTAAAAATATGCCTTGAGTATTAGAAATCATAAAAGACCATATGATAATTGAGTATGTGGAGCTCTTACTTAGACTTGATGATGTATTGAAATTGTTTGGTGAATTGATTGCTACTCTATCATGATGATTTTTATGAGAAAAAGTTGCTGGTTATGATGCTAGAAAAGTTACTGAAATTATCATTGATCAAAACTATTCACTAAGCTAGCATTCACACTTCATAAATTATTTATTTTATCATTTACCTACTCGAGGACTAGCAGAAATTAAGCTTGGGATGCTGATACGTCTCCAACGTATCGACAATTTAGGAAGTATTCATGCCATATTCACCTATGTTTACAAAACTTTTATATGGTTTTGATGCACTTTATATGATTTATTTAGAACTAACCCGGACCGACGCGATTTTCAGCAGAATTACCGTGGTGTTGTTTTTGTGCACAAAATGAAAGTTCTCGGAATCACCCAAAACTTTTTTGTGATTTTTTCTAGAGGAAATAAGCAACATTGGAGCGAAGACCTGTCGGAGGGGGTGTGCCAGTGGGCCACCACGCAACAGGCCACGCCCCCCTAGTGGCGCGATGAGATATGTGGTGGGGCCCACATGGCTCCGTTTGGCATGATTCCAATGCTGAAAAATCCCATAAATACCAGAAACCCCAAAAATAAAGAGAGACTCCTCGTTCCGCCGCCGCAACTCTCTGTATCGACGAAAAACCAATCTGGAGGCGTTCCAGTACCCTGCCGGAGAGGGTAGATCATCTCCGGTGGCCATCTTCATCATCCCGGCGGAGGCCATGACGAGGAGGGAGTAGTCCACCCTCGGGGCTGACGGTTTGTACCAGTAGCTATGTTTTCAATCTCTCTCTCTCTCTCTCTCGTGTTCTTGATATGGCATGATCTTGATGTATCACATGCTTTGTTAATATAGTCGGATCATATGATGTTATTCCCTTGCTACCTTGTTGTGATGAATTGAATCTTTACCTTTGAGATCTCGTTATGTTGGATTGAATATTATGGTTTGAGAACACTTGATGTACGTCTTGCGTGGGATACCCATAGTGACATTGGGGTATTCTATTGATTCACTTGATATATGTTGAGGCATCAACTTGCGGATTCCGGTGACCTAGGGGATCTATGCATAGGGGTTGATTGCATGTTTTCATACCACGTTCTCCAATAGAAATCTTGGGGTGCTCCTTGAAGTTCTTTGTGTTGGATTGAATATGATAAATCTGAAATTGTTTGATGCATGTCGCATACTTTACCCACGGATACTTGAGGTGACATTGGAGTATCTAGGTGACATTAGGGTTGATTGATATGTATCATTTGTGTTATTCTAGTAGGAACTCTAGGGCTGTTGGTGACACTTATACGAATAGCCCAATAGATTGATCAGGAAGAATAACTTTGAGGTGGTTCTACTACCTACACCAATTTGATCTTATTGTTCTCCGCTAGATAGGAACTTTGGAGTGATTCTTTGTTGCACATTGAGGGATGATCATATGATTCAACTATGTTAGCATTGTTGGGAGATTGCACTAGTGAAAGTATGAACCCTAGGCCTTATTTCCAAGCATTTATACACCATTTTGCTCGTTGTTTTACACTTGCTACCTTGCTGTTTTTTTTCAGATTACAAAAACCTATATCTATCATCCATATTGCACTTGTATCACCATCTCTTCGCCGAACTAGTGCACCTATGCAATTTGCCATTGTATTGGGTGTGTTCGGGACACAAGAGATTTCTTGTATTTGATTGCAGGGTTGTTTGAGAGAGACCATCTTCATCCTACACCTCCCATGAATTGATAAACACTAGGTATTCCACTTTGAGGAAAATTGCTACTGCCCTACAAAACTCTGCGCTTGGAGGCCCAACACGAGTCTACAAGAATAAAGTTGCATACGTCCATTTTGCATCATGCTTTTATATTGACATTTATTGCATTATGGGATGTTATTACACATTATGGTACAATACTTATGCCTTTTCTCTCTTATTTTACAAGGTTTACATGAAGAGGGAGAATGCCGGCAGCTGGAATTCTGGACTTGAAAAGGAGCAAATCTGAGATACCTATTCTACACAACTCCAAAAGTCCTGAAAATCTACGGAGAATTATTTTGGAATATATAAAAAATATTGGGCGAAAGAAATACCAGAGGGGACCCACCAGGGAGTCACAAGCCAGGGGGGCACACCCTACCCCCCTGGGTGCGCCCCTGTGGCTTGTGGACCCCCTGGCAGGCCTCCGGTGCCCATCTTCTGCTATATGGAGTGTTTTGACCTGGAAAAAATCATAAGGGAGCTTTCGGGGCGAAGCGCCGCCATCTCGAGGCGAAACTTGGACAGAACCAATCTAGGGCTCCGGCGGAGCTGTTCTGCCGGGGAAACTTCCCTCCCGGAGGGGGAAATCGAAGCCATCGTCATCACCAACGATCCTCTCATCGAGAGGGGATCAATCTCCATCAACATCTTCACCAGCACCATCTCCTCTCCAAACCCTAGTTCATCTCTTGTATTCGATCTTTGTCTCAAACCTCAGATTGGTACCTGTGGGTTGCTAGTAGTGTTGATTACTCCTTGTAGTTCACGCTAGTTGGTTTACTTGGTGGAAGATCATATGTTCAGATCCTTAATGATAATTAATACTCCTCTGATTATGAACATGAATATGCTTTGTGAGTAATTACGTTTGTTCCTGAGGACATGGGATAAGTCTTGTTATAAGTAATCATGTGAATTTGGTATTCGTTCGATATTTTGATGAGATGTATGTTGTCTCTCCTCTAGTGGTGTTATGTGAACGTCGACTACATGACACTTCACCATTATTTGGGCCTAGAGGAAGGCATTGGGAAGTAATAAGTAGATGATGGGTTGCTAGAGTGACAGAAGCTTAAACCCTAGTTTATGCGTTGCTTCGTAAGGGGCTGATTTGGATCCACATGTTTCATGCTATGGTTAGATTTATCTTAATTCTTCTTTCGTAGTTGTGGATGCTTGCGAGAGAGGTTAATCATAAGTGGGAGGCTTATACAAGTAAGGGCAGCACCCAAGCACCGGTCCACCCACATATCAAATTATCAAAGTAACGAACGCGAATCATATGAGCATGATGAAAACTAGCTTGACAGAAATTCCCATGTGTCCTCGGGAGCGCTTTGCTTTATATAAGAGTTTGTCCAGGCTTGTCCTTTGCTATAAAAAGGATTGGGCCACCTTGCTGCACCTTTGTTGCATTTGTTACTTGCTATCCGTTATGAATTATCCTATCACAAAACTATCTGTTACCGATAATTTCAGTGCTTGCAGAGAACACCTTACTGAAAACCGCTTGTCATTTCCTTCTGCTCCTCGTTGGGTTCGACACTCTTACTTATCGAAAGGACTAAGATAGATCCCCTATACTTGTGGGTCATCAAGACTCTTTTCTGGTGCCGTTTCCGGGGAGTGAAGTGCTTTTGGTGAGTGGAACTTGGTAAGGAAGAATTTATATACTGTGCTGAAATTTACTGTCACTTGTTACTATGGAAAATAATCCTTTGAGGGGCTTGTTCGGGGTATCTTCACCTTGACCGGAAGCACAAAGAGATGCTCCTCAACCTACTGCACCTACTGAAAATATTTATTATGAAATTCCTTCGGGTATGATAGAGAAACTACTAGCTAATCCTTATGCAGGAGATGGAACACTACATCCTGATTTGCATCTAATCTATGTGGATGAAGTTTGTGGATTATTTAAGCTTGCAGGTTTGCCCGCGGATGATGTCAAGAAGAAGGTCTTTCCTTTATTTTTGAAGGAGAAGGCATTGACATGGTATAGGCTATGTGATGATATTGGATCATGGAACTACAACCGATTGAAATTGGAATTTCATCAGAAGTTTTATCCTATGCATCTGGTTCATCGTGATCGGAATTATATTTATAATTTTTGGCCTCGTGAAGGATAAAGAATCGCTCAAGCTTGGGGGAGGCTTAAGTCAATGTTATATTCATGCCCCAATCATGAGCTCCCGACAGAAATTATTATTCAGAATTTTTATGCTCGGCTTTCTCGTAATGATCAATCCATGCTCGATACTTCTTGTGCTGGTTCCTTTATGAAGAAAGATATTGAATTCAAATGGGACTTATTGGAAAGAATTAAACGCAACTCTGAAGATTGGGAACTCGACGAAGGTAAGGAGTCAGGTATAAACCTTAAGTTCGATTGTGTTAAATCCTTTATAGACACCGATGCTTTTCGTGATTTTAGCACTAAATATGGACTTGACTCTGAGATAGTAGCTTCCTTCTGTGAATCTTTTGCTACTCATGTTGATCTCCCTAAGGAGAAGTGGTTTAAATATCATCCTCCCATTGAATTGAAAGTAGTTGAACCTATTAAAATTGAAGAAGAGACTATTATTTATAATGCTGATCCTGTTATTCCTGCTGCTTATATTGAGAAACCACCCTTCCCTGTTAGGATAAAGGAACATGCTAAAGCTTCAACTGTGGTTCGTAAGAGTTGTACTAGAACACCTACGCCTCTTGAACAAATTAAAGTTGAACCTAGTATTGCTATGGTTAAAGATCTCTTGGTTGATAATATTGATGGGCATGTTATTCATTTCTGTGATGAAGCTGCTAGAATTGCTAGACCTGATACTAAAGGTAAACATAGACCTATTGTTGGCGTGCCTGTTGTTTCTGTTAAAATAGGAGATCATTGTTATCATGGCTTATGTGATGTGGGTGCTAGTGTGAGCGCAATTCCCTTTACCTTATACCAAGAAATTATGAATGATATTGCACCAGCTGAGTTAGAAGAAATTGATGTTACCATTAAGCTTGCTAATAGAGATACTATTGCACCAATTGGGATTGTTAGAGATGTGGAAGTCTTGTGTGGGAAAATAAAGTATCCTACTGATTTTCTTGTTCTTGGTTCCCCACAAGATATTTTTTGTCCCATCATATTTGGTAGACCTTTCTTGAATACTGTTAATGCTAGGATAGATTGTGAGAAAGAAACTGTTACTGTAAGTTTTGGGGATATGTCTCATGAGTTCAATTTCTCGAAATTTCATAGACAACCCCATGACAAGGAATTGCCTCGTAAAGATGAAATTATTGGTCTCGCTTCTATTGCTGTGCCTCCTACGGATCCTTTAGAACAATATTTGCTAGACCATGAAAATGATATGCATATGAATGAAAGGAATGAAATAGATAAGAGTTTCTTTGATCAGCAGCCTATTTTGAAACACAACCTGCCTGTTGAAATACTTGGGGATCCTCCTCCACCCAAGGGTGATCCCATGTTTGAGCTTAAACAATTACCTGATACTCTGAAATATGCTTATCTTGATGAAAAAGAGATATATCCTGTTATTATTAGTGCTAACCTTTCAGAGCATGAAGAAAAGAGATTATTGAAAACTCTGAGGAAGCACCGTGCTGCTATTGGATATACTCTTGATGATCTTAAGGGCATTAGTCCCACTCTATGTCAGCATAAAATTAATATGGAGCCTGATGCTAAACCAGTTGTTGATCACCAACGACGGTTAAATCCTAAAATGAAAGAAGTGGTAAGAAATGAAATACTAAAGCTTCTGGAGGCAGGTATAATTTACCCTATTGCTGATAGTAGATGGGCTAGTCCCGTTCATTGTGTTCCTAAGAAGGGAGGTATTACCGTTGTTCCTAATGATAAAAATGAATTGATCCCGCAAAGAATTGTTACAGGTTATAGAATGGTAATTGATTTTTGGAAATTAAATAAAGCTACTAGGAAAGATCATTACCCTCTACCTTTTATTGATCAAATGCTAGAAAGACTATCCAAACATACACATTTTTGCTTTCTAGATGGTTACTCTGATTTCTCTCAAATTCCTGTGTCAAAAGAGGATCAAGAAAAGACCACTTTTACTTGTCCTTTCGGTACCTTTTCTTATAGACGTATGCCTTTTGGTTTATGCAATGCACCTACTACCTTTCAAAGATGTATGATGGCTATATTCTCTGACTTTTGTGAAAAGATTGTTGAGGTTTTCATGGATGATTTTTCCGTTTACGGTACTTCTTTTGATGATTGCTTGAGCAACCTTGATCGAGTTTTGCAGAGATGCGAAGAAACTAATCTTGTCTTGAATTGGGAAAAGTGCCACTTTATGGTTAATGAAGGTATTGTCTTGGGGCACAAAATCTCCGAAAGAGGTATTGAGGTGGATAAAGCTAAAGTTGATGCTATTGAAAAAATGCCGTGTCCTACGGATATCAGAGGTATAAGAAGTTTCCTTGGTCATGCTGGTTTCTATAGGAGGTTTATTAAATACTTCTCTAAGATTTCTAGGCCTCTCACCAATCTTTTGCAAAAAGATGTTCCATTCGTTTTTGATGATGATTGTGTAGAAGCATTTGAAATTCTTAAGAATGCCTTGATTTCTGCACCTGTTGTTCAACCACCTGATTGGAACCTACCCTTTGAAATTATGTGTGATGCTAGTGATCATGCCGTTGGTGCTGTTCTAGGACAAAGAGTTGATAAGAAATTAAATGTTATCCATTATGCTAGTAAAACTCTAGACAGTGCTCAAAGAAACTATGCTACCACTAAAAAGGAATTTTTAGCAGTTGTGTTTGCTTGTGATAAGTTCAGACATTATATTGTTGATTCCAAAGTAACTGTTCACACTGATCATGCTGCTATTAAATATCTTATGGAAAAGAAAGATGCTAAACCTAGACTTATTAGATGGGTTCTCTTGCTACAAGAATTTGATTTGCATATTATTGATAGAAAGGGTGCTCATAACCCCGTAGCAGATAACTTGTCTAGATTAGAGAATGTTCTTGATGACCCACTACCTATTGATGATAGCTTTCCTGATGAACAATTAGCTGTCATAAATGCTTTGTGCAATGCTCCATGGTATGCTGATTATGCTAATTACATTGTTGCTAAATTTATACCGCCTAGTTTCACATACCAACAAAAGAAAAAGTTCTTCTATGATTTAAGACATTACTTTTGGGATGATCCACACCTTTATAAAGAAGGAGTAGATGGTGTTATTAGACGTTGTGTGCCTGAGCATGAACATGAACAGATCCTTCACAAGTGTCATTCCGAGGCCTATGGAGGTCACCACGCTGGAGATAGAACTGCACATAAGGTACTACAATCTGGTTTTTATTGGCCTACTCTCTTCAAGGATGCTTGTAAGTTTGTCTTGTCTTGTGATGAATGTCAAAGAATTGGTAATATTAGTAGACATCAGGAAATGCCTATGAATTACTCTCTTGTTATTGAACCATTTGATGTTTGGGGTTTTGATTATATGGGACCTTTTCCACAATCTAACGGGTATACTCATATTCTAGTTGCTGTTGATTATGTTACTAAGTGGGTAGAAGCTATTCCAACTAGTAGCGCTGATCATAACACTTCTATTAAAATGCTTAAAGAAGTTATTTTCCCTAGATTTGGAGTCCCTAGATATTTAATGACTGATGGTGGTTCACATTTTATTCATGGTGCTTTCCGTAAATTGCTTGCTAAGTATGATGTTAATCATAGAATTGCATCCCCTTATCATCCTCAGTCTAGTGGCCAAGTAGAATTGAGCAATAGAGAAATTAAATTGATCTTGCAAAAGACTGTTAATAGATCCAGAAAGAATTGGTCTAAGAAACTTGATGATGCATTATGGGTTTATAGAACTGCTTATAAAAACCCTATGGGTATGTCTCCGTATAAGATGGTTTATGGTAAAGCATGTCACTTACCTCTAGAGCTAGAACATAAAGCTTATTGGGCAATTAAAGAGCTCAACTATGATTTCAAACTTGCTGGTGAGAAGAGGTTATTTGACATTAGCTCACTTGATGAATGGAGAACCCTGGCCTATGAGAATGCCAAGTTGTTTAAAGAAAAAGTTAAGAGATGGCATGATAAAAGGATACAAAAGAGTGAATTCAATGTGGGTGATCATGTCCTGTTATACAATTCTTGTTTAAGATTTTTTGCAGGAAAACTTCTCTCTAAATGGGAAGGGCCTTACATTATCCGGGAAGTATATCGTTCTGGTGCCATCAAGATCAACAATGCCGAAGGCACAAATCCGAAGGTGGTAAACGGGCAAAGAATCAAACATTATATCTCAGGTACTCCCATAAACGTTGAAACCAATATTATCAATACCATGACTCCGGAGGAGTACATTAGGGAGACCTACCATAACGTTTCAGACTCCGAAAAGGAATAGGTATGTGTTACGGTAAGCAAACCGACTCCAAAAATTTTCCAATGGCAATTTTTATCCGTTTTGGAATATTTAAAAAATTAGGAAAATTTAAAGCAGTCCGAAGAGTGCACGAGGAGGCGACAAGCCAGGGGGGCACACCCTACCCCCCTGGGCGCGCCCCTGTGGCTTGTGGCCACCCCGTGTACCCCCCGGACTCTGTTTTCTTGTGGTATACTCCTTCAGGTCGGTAAAAATTCATTACATAATCTCCCGAAGGTTTTGACCTTCGTAACACGACAATACCTCCTGTTTTCGTTTTGAGTTATTTCTGCAGCAGATTTAGAGCAAGATGTCTTCGCAAGAGTCGGTCGGGCAGAGCCATGCCTCTCACCTGACACCGGGTTCCGGAGCATTCAGCGAAGCCAACCACTTCGGGCAGGCCACGGAGGAAGAGATGGAGGCCGACTTGAAAAGGATAGATGCGATGGAGGAAGACCAAGAAGTTACCTCTTGTCTACAACCTGGAGCCATGTTGGAAGAACTTCAGAGCTCAGCAATTCCGAATTCGGTTATCCCTCCCAATGCTAAATTTCTTATGAAAATATGAAAAAGAGTGTTGCTTCTTCCCCCGCAGCAATGAAACATCCATGGGTTATGGGAGCTCTAACCGTCACTGGAAAACTTCGCAAGGAAATAATGGATCTCAGACAGCGAAATAATAAGCTTGAGGAGGAGAATCGCATTCTGAGGGGCATCATCGCCAAGAATATAACATCACCACCTCCGAAGAAAGACAACTAAACACATGGGTATGGGCACTCCCCTTGGCTTGTGCCAAGCTTGGGGGAGGTGCCCCGGTATCGTATCACCATCACATCTTTTACTTTCTTTGTTTTTCAGTTCGATCCTTTTGGTTATATCTTGATCTAGTACAATAAAGTCTTTAGCGTGATCTAGTTTTGAGTTTTGCTTTATGTTCCCCCTATGTAAGCAAGTCCGAGAGTTATATAATAAAAAGTAGTTTTGAGTTGAGGGCTTTGCTTGCTTGCTATGATCATGAGAAAAAGAATAGAAAGAAGTATAGAATAAAAGCAAAGAGTATATATGATGATCTTATGGGGGTGATGACTTCACATATAAGAGGTATGCCGATTGAAATTTGTTGTGAGTTGACAAACAAAGCTATTGGTCATTGTTGCAATTAAAAGGAAGTAATAAAGAAAGAGAGGTTCACATATGAATATATCATCTTGGACATCTTTTATGATTGTGAGCACTCATTAAAATATTATATGTTAAGAAGTTGATGTTGGACAAGGAAGACAACATAATGAGTTATGTTTGCTTATTTCCGAATAGAAGTTATATGGTTATAGATCCTTCAACATGTGTCGCTTGCTTCCACCCCATATCAGCCAAAACTTCCGCACCAAGTAGAGATACTACTTGTGCATCCAAACACCTTTAACCCAGTTTTGCCATGAGAGTCCACCATACCTACCTATGGATTGAGTAAGATCCTTCAAGTAAGTTGTCATCGGTGCAAGCAATAAAAATTGCTCTCTAAATATGTGTGATCTATTAGTGTGAGGAAAATAAACTTTATACGAACTTGTGATATGGAAGAAATAAAAGCGACAGACTGCATAATAAAGTTCTTTATCACAAGGGGCAATATAAAGTAATGTTCTTTTGCATTAAGGGATTGCGCATCCAACTATAAAAGCGCATGACAACCTCTGCTTCCCTCTGCGAAGGGCCTATCTGTTACCTTTACTTTCTAGTACTTACCTTTATGCAAGAATCGTGGTGATCTTCACCACTTCCTTTATTTCGCCTTAATCTCTTGGCAAGCGTCATGTGTTGGGGAATGATCTAGACACATATATCCACTCGGATGTGGGTGAGCATGAGTTATTTCTGTTGACATTACCCTTGAGGTAAATAGTTGGGAGGCAATACTATAAGCCCCTATCATTCTCTGTGTCCGATTGAAGCTTTGACCTCATATATACCGCGTGAGTGTTAGCAATTATGAAAGTCTAAAAGATGATTGAGTATGTGGATTTGCCTTACAAGCTCTTATATTGACTCTTTCCTACGTTATGATAAATTGGAATTGCTTCAATGACTGAGATCATAGTTTGTTGGTTCTCAATAGAGTTCTTGATTCATACTTTACCTTGTGAATGAATTGTTACTCTAGCATAAGAAATTATATGTCAATATATGTTGATGTTCTAAAGATGACCATGATGCCTTCATGTCCGTATTTTATTTTATCGACACCTCTATCTCTAAACATGTGGACATATTTATCGATTTCGGCTTTCGCTTGAGGACAAGCGAGGTCTAAGCTTGGGGGAGTTGGTACGTCCATTTTGCATCATGCTTTTATATTGATATTTATTGCATTATGGGCTGTTATTAGACATTATGGTACAATACTTATGCCTTTTCTCTCTTATTTTACAAGGTTTACATGAAGAGGGAGAATGCCGGCAGCTAGAATTCTGGACTGGAAAAGGAGCAAATCTGAGAGACCTATTCTGCACAACTCCAAAAGTCCTGAAAATCTACGGAGAATTATTTTGGAATATATAAAAAATATTGGGCGAAAGAAATGCCAGAGGGGGCCCACCAGGGAGTCACAAGCCAGGGGGGCGCGCCCTACCCCCCTGGGCGCGCCCCTATGGCTTGTGGACCCCCTGGCAGGCCTCCGGTGCCCATCTTCTGCTATATGGAGGGTTTTGACCTGGAAAAAATCATAAGGGAGCTTTTGGGACGAAGCGCCGCTGTCTCGAGGCGGAACTTGGACAGAACCAATCTAGGGCTCCGGCGGAGCTATTCTGCCGGGGAAACTTCCCTCTCGGAGGGGGAAATCGAAGCCATCGTCATCACCAACGATCCTGTCATCGAGAGGGGATCAATTTCCATCAACATCTTCACCAGCACCATCTCCTCTCCAAACCCTAGGTCATCTCTTGTATTCGATCTTTGTCTCAAACCTCAGATTGGTACCTGTGGGTTGCTAGTAGTGTTGATTACTCCTTGTAGTTAATGCTAGTTGGTTTACTTGGTGGAAGATCATATGTTCAGATCCTTAATGATAATTAATACTCCTCTGATTATGAACATGAATATGATTTGTGAGTAATTACGTTTGTTCCTGAGGACATGGGATAAGTCTTGTTATTAGTAATCATGTGAATTTGGTATTCGTTCGATATTTTGATGAGATGTATGTTGTCTGTCCTCTAGTGGTGTTATGTGAACGTCGACTACATGACACTTCACCATTATTTGGGCCTAGAGGAAGGCATTGGGAAGTAATAAGTAGATGATGGGTTGCTAGAGTGACAGAAGCTTAAACCCTAGTTTATGCGTTGCTTCGTAAGGGGCTGATTTGGATCCACATGTTTCATGCTATGGTTAGATTTATCTTAATTCTTCTTTCGTAGTTGCGGATGCTTGCGAGAGAGGTTAATCATAAGTGGGAGGCTTGTCCAAGTAAAGGCAGCACCCAAGCACCGGTCCACCCACATATCAAATTATCAAAGTAACGAACTCGAATCATATGAGCATGATGAAAACTAGCTTGACAGAAATTCCCATGTGTCCTCGGGAGCGCTTTGCTTTATATAAGAGTTTGTCCAGGCTTGTCCTTTGCTATAAAAAGGATTGGGCCACCTTGCTGCACCTTTGTTACATTTGATACTTGCTATCCGTTACGAATTATCCTATCACAAAACTATCTGTTACCGATAATTTCAGTGCTTGCAGAGAACACCTTACTGAAAACCGCTTTTCATTTCCTTCTGCTCCTTGTTGGGTTTGACACTCTTACTTATCGAAAGGACTACGATAGATCCCCTATACTTATGGGTCATCAATTATGCAGGACTGGGCATCCTTTTTACCAGCCTCTCTCGTGCAATGACAGGCAAATAAACGCCGATCTTGGGATTTACCCACTTAACATGGAAGATACTGATCGCCCCGTCATTCCATGACCGATACGAGTACACAAAACATATGTTTATTTCAATGTTTAGAGGTGTAACTTTGTAGGACCGAAAGTATGTCTAGAGGGGGGGGTGATTAGACTACTTGACCAAATAAAGTTTTTACCTTTTCCCAAATTTTAGAGTTGGCAGTTTTTAGCATTTCATGGCAAGTCAAGTACACCCTACGCATGCATGTCTAAGAGTATAGCAGCAGAAAGTAACAACAAGCACGAGTAGAAAGGATAGGGTAGGAAGATCAACGCAATTGTAGACATGATGATTTTTCCCGTGGTTCCGATAGGTGGTGCTATCGTACATCCACGTTTATGGAGTTTTCAACCCACGGAGGGTAACGGTCGCGAGAGTCCATGGAGGGCTCCACCCATAAGGGTCCACGAAGTAGCAACCTTGACTATTCCATTACGGCTTCCGTCCACGAAGGACTAGCCTCACTATGGGTAGATCTCCATGAAGTAGGCGATCTCCTTGCCCTTACAAACTTCTTGGTTCAACTCCACAACACGAAGTAGGAGGCTCCCAAGCGACACCTAACCAATCTAGGAGGCACCACCCTCCAAAAGGTAATAGGCTCGGTAATGACGATGAACTCCTTGCTCTTGTGCTTCAAGATGATAGACTCCTCAACACACAATCACTCTCTCACAGATTTGGCTTGGTGGAAGAGATGGGATTGGTGAAAAGCAACTTGGGGAGGCTAGAAATCAAGATCCATATGGTTGGAGTGGAAGATCTTGACCTCAACACAAGGGTAGGTGGCTCTCTCTCAGAAAACTAGATGGGGCAAGTATGGAATAGTTCTGAGTGCTTCTCTCTCGAGTAGGTGGTGGTGAAGGGGTATATATAGGCATCCCCAAAAATCCAACCGTTACACACAAAATGACCAACTCGGTGACACCGATGTGTTAATCTCGGTGGTACCGAAGTGACCAAAAGGTGGCAACTTTTGAATCTCGGTGAGACCGATATAGGAAACTCGGTTGCACCGATAAGGTGACCAACGGTCAGATTGACATTCTCGGTGACGCCGATTCAACAATCTCGGTGGTACCGATATTGTGAATTTGCGTAACAGAAAGTTGGCAACCTAAACTCGGTGGCACCGGAATGGAATCGGTTGCACCGAAGTGGCTAGGGTTTGGCTGAGTCTGTCTGAGTTTGGGAATCGGTGGCACCGAGTGGAAAGTGTCGGTTGCACCGATTTTGAATATTTGGCTATGGACAGACTTTGTGGAAGAGCTTGTGGGTGTTTTTGGTGACTATCACTTGTGCACGTATGAGCATTTTGTTCACCAATCAAAACCTTACCCCCTTTTAATAGTATTGGCTTTCCTATGGACTTAAAGTGATTTCTCACAAATGTAAAATGTAGAGTCCTTTGGCTTGAAGCTTTGCCAATCCATTTCCTTGCATCTTGGGGTATTTCCAAAATCTTCACAATCCTTTTGCCATCCCTATCATTGAACTTTTCCTGAAATATACTTAGTGGAAACATTAGTTCAATGACTTATATGTTGTTATTAATTACCAAAACCACCAAGGGAGCAAATGTGCTTTCAATCTCCCCCTTTTTGGTAATTGATGACAACATATAGATCAAAGCTTCGACAAAGATATAATCAGTGAATATAATCGTCGCTTTGAGAAGTATGTGATAAGCAAGAGCTCCCCCTAAATTTGTGCATTATTTTAAATTTGCGTTTGAATGCAAATGCACAATCGATTAGGTACATGGGGCACTTCTTCCATGTCACATACATCTTGGTGGTGTGCGAGAATAATTAGAGTGAGCATCAAAGCACAACACAACCAAACAAAGATAATGATCATCTCATAAGCATTAAGATGATAGGAAATAGTAGCACAACACACATAAAGTGTATGATCAAAACACAAAGCGTAGCCAAAAGTAAAGGAACTATGTGTGTTTTTGAAAAGGCAATAAAAACCAAACGCTCTCTCACTCGAAGCCTAAAGATCTATATACACTTCTCCCCCTTTGGCAACAAGTTACCAAAAAGTTCAAAGGCATATGTCTAAGCGTTCTTGGGCTGATCTCCTCCGGTTGTTGATGAAGGAGTCGAGAGAACAGCGTCGGCGAAGATCTCTGCAGATGTCGTGGATGGAGTTGGAGTGGCAACTGGAGGAGCTGAAGCTGATGGAGCAGGAGCTGAGGTGACAGTGGCTGGAGCTAATGAAGCGGGCCTCAAGTCTGGAGCTGGCACAGTGGCTGATCTGGCCTGAGTAGTAAACTGTGTGCCTGGCCTGAGAGGTGATCCATCCTCATCATCATCATCATCAGAAGAATGAGGAAGAGGCACTAAGTCAACTTCCTTCTTGAGCTCATTAACTGTCTTAGTCAGCCCATCCACCTTATCATTAAGGGTCTAGATCCTGTTCTCAAAGATCCTGACAAGACTGTTTTGGTTCTTCAAGATGTCCTTAATGTCATTCTGCATGCCCTGAACTGATGAGATCAAAAGATCCATTTGCTCGTTCCTGGATCTAGGGACTTGAGCACTAGTGGCTCTAGTTGCCTCTGCCTCTGCCTGAGCTGCAGCTGAAGTGGGATGATCTTGGTTCATCTCCACGACGTTGTCCTCGAGATCTGGATGTAGGGGCAAGTGGGGTCTGTCCAGAGCAAATATGTGCTTCTCCAGCTTAGAGTTGATGAGCATCTGGATGTAGGGTGCATAGCAGCAAGAGCGCTTCTGATCAGCAGCAACCCTCTTAACTGTCTCAACAATTAAGTCCATGACTCTAATCCTGGTGTGTCTGTCAAGATGAATCAGCATGTTGATGGAGTAGCCTCGGATCATCTTGTCATCTCCTGACTTGGGCATCAAGGTATGCCTCAGAATAGTGTTCACGGTGCAGAGGCCAGCCTGAAGAAAGTAGATGGATCCTAGCTTGTGAGACTTCACATGAGCAGCAGGGATCACATTGTACATGTTGGCCATAGCATTGTGGCTCTCCTTGGACTCTGAGTAGACATCCAAATCACCATCCTGTGCCTCAGGGACTCCTAAGATTTCAGCCCATTCCTCAACAGTGGACACATATCTTGCACCTTCAGTCATCCATACAATTCTACCATCTCCATAGAAATGTGCAGTGGAGTAGAATTGCATGATCATCTCATCATTCCAAGCAGTGAACTCTCTGCCAACAAACTCATCCAAACCAATGCAGTGGAAATTGTCTTGGACGCTTGGAAAATGGTCTTCATTCTCCTTGATGAATTTCCAGTCCACATATCTCATATCACTCACAGCTGGACTCTTGTCAAAAAGCACAGTCTCATAGAAATCCTGTTGCTCTTTGGTGTAGAATCTGTAGTCCACACCTGTCTTCCTCCTTTGGGCATATGGATCAGCAGCTCTCCAAGCCCTCAAACCAGAATCCTTCCTCTTCTTCATATCCTCAGCAAGTGGGTAGCTGGCATTATGTACTGGAAGGTGTGGTCTAAGCTTCATCAGGGCAGACATAGCATCTTCATCCTCAACTCTGGAGGTGTTTCCCTTGTTCTTTTCAGAAGCTGGAATTTGCCTTGAGAACCTCTTAGGCTTTTCAGCAGCAGCCTTCTTGGGGGCAGACTTGGTGGTCTTGGAAGTGCCACTCTTGGGCATAGCATCAGACATAAGTTTCTTTTGCTTCTTCTTGGGAGGGGCCTTGACAACTTGCTCTTCCTCCTCCTCGGCAGCAGCACCAGCAGCTTCCTCAGGGTCCTCAAACATGGAGGTCTGCCTACCAGTGACATAGACAATCCTTTTCCTGGCACCCTTCTTCTCACCTACCTTCTTAGGCAATAACTTCTTTGGGGGCTCAACAGTCATGGTAGCTCTAGCACTCTCAGGTGCTCTCATAGCTTCAGAGCTAGCATACTCTTTCCTGACAGCTCTCCTTGAAGAGGTGGCTTCATTTGCAGCTTTCTTGGCAGCCTTCTCTTGCTTCTTAGCAAGAACCTCCTGTAGCACAAAGTCTGAATCCTCCTCATCAGAATTCAGCTTCTTCCTGGTCCTTGTTGCAGCCTTGGGCAACCCATGGGAACTGGGAGTGCCTAGATCTGAAGATGAACTAGACTCAGGACTAGTGCCTGAACTCATCACAATGTTCTCCTCTTGGAAATTGTTCTCACTATCCTCAGCACTTCACATACTGACCCTGTGAATAGAGTATAGAGGAGCAGAAGAAGATGAGTCATCACAAAATTATCAGCTGGTTTTTTGAAAGTTTGAACAAAAGATTCTCAAGGTTTACATTCTGTCACATGAAAATCGGTACAACCGAAGCAAAAGTTTCGGTGCTACCGAGACTGACTTTCTCCTTAACAGAAACTTGGCACTCTTTTCGGTGAGACCGAAAAGAAGTACTCGGTTTCACCGAGAAAGTTCTCAGCAGCACAGACAGGAAAATCGGTGACACCGATTTGTTTGCTTCGGTTCCACCGAGTTCCATCGGGCGGACGGCAAACCCTAGAAAATCGATTGTTCTCTAACTACAGGACGTTTTAGGGGATTGAGAGAATTGCAAATGGTGGCTTATAGATAATATTGAATCCAATGCGCGAGAATCAGACGGGGAGCGCAAAGAAAGACGAATCCGTACCCTAACTCGGTGACGGACTCGCTACGGCGGTGACGGCGGCGAAAATGCCCGTCGACGGCGAGGATTCCCAGCGGCGGAGGCGCTCGGGGAGGCAAGGCGACGACCAGGGGGTCCTTCTGCGGCAGTTTAGGGTTTGGGGCGCGACGATTGAAGATTGAAATTTCGAATCGTCGGGATCACAAGCTATATACCCTTCAGTGTCGGTGACACCGATTCTAAATTTTCGGTGTCACCGAGTTTCTCAACTGTCAGCTGACAGGGAAACTCGGTGTAACCGAGAATATGGAATCGGTAGTACCGAGATAGAAAACCAGATCAACCCTAGGCATTCGGTGAGACCGAGAATTGTGGATTGGTTCCACCGAGATGCACTTGGGAGGTTTTAATGGTCAATCCTTGTCGATACGGAACTCCGAGTGCTCCACACACAGAGGGATTGAAAAGTACTTGTTCAAATTTTGTGATGCAGCATGAATGGAATATGAGGTGAGAAAGCATAGATAGCTAAAGAGTGGTCCTAGGCATTCTTGTCCATCCAATTGGCAAAAGATAAATCAAAAACCAAATAGCAACAATTGGATGTCCTTGAATGAGAAAATAAATGCAGACCAACATGCTCACACAAAAAGATGTCAAATGAAATCATGACAAACATGCACATACACACTAGCATCTAACAAGCACTTGGGCGATGACGAAGTCATCTATATATGAGTATATTGACTTAGGAGCCAAGTAAGAATACTTGATCATAGGTCATACTCATCGTTTAAGCACAAGTGGGGTTACCACTTTTACATGAAGCATTTAATGTTGTCAAATACTAAGAGATGCTTTGACTCAAGTCTTAGAGTAAAGCTCCCCCTTGATGTGACATCCCCCATAAGAGGGAGAAACTAACCTTGGGTTTTGTCGATGAAGACTTCATGTTGGTGAGGTAGTGGTGGATGCTCAAGGACAATGAAGATCACCAAGAATTGGGAGCATCCTTGTTGTTTCCTTACTCTTCTCACCTACATGGGTTAGTCCCAACGTACAAGAGACAAATACAAGGATATCTATGGACATGGAGTGCAAAGCATGTGTTATGATGTCCATCGATTTGTTGATTACCTTGTCCCTTGCTTACCTTTGAGGGAATGTGTGACTCCTTGAACTATTGCATTGAGTTGATGTTGATTGCAAATAGTTCTTGCCAATAATGAATGTGAGTGAATTTCATTGGCGGAGTCACCCCTCAATAACTCTCTAGTTCTTCTTCTTGGGGACACACATCAAGTTGATGGGGATCCTTGGTGTTGTAGTAGCCTTTGTAGAAGTTGAGCTTGACATAGCCTTGGGAACCCACTCCACCATAGTTAGGGATTCATCTTCATATGAGTCAATGTCCTCTTGAAGCTTGTTCTTTCCCTTGAGCTTGTGGTCTTGTGGTGGAAGGTCATCTCGAGTGCTTGTTCTCTTGGGAAGAGTATTTTCATACTTCTCCTTTTGAGGAACAAACTTTGGCTCGGGGTATTGACCTTCTTCCCATTCAACTCCATTTGCGTTGAAGTAGCCAACACCACGGTTCTTTCGGTATCCTCCGTGCTTGCGTAAAATTTCCTCAAATTGCTTACACCCGGCAAGACTCTTGTAGATACCTTTCTCTATAATTCCTTTCAATAAAGCATTTTCTTGCTCAAGTGTAACTTGGTTAAGAGAATCATTATTAGTGGAATCAATAGAACTACTAGGAGCAATATCATTAGGTTTAGCATTTTTATTGTTGCTACTAGATGAAGAACCTTTCTTGCCTTTGTTACTAGATTTCTTAGTTTTAACTTGAGGCATGAATGTAGATAAGAGCAGTCATTTGGCTAGATAAGATGAAGTCTTCTTTCGGAGATCGTCATTGATAGCTTTAAGAAACTCATGCTCTTGCTCCAAATTGAGCTTCTTGAAGCGTAGCTTCTCATGAGTTCTCACAAGCTCTCTATGATCTTCAAGAGTAGATTCATGAGCTAACTTAAGAGTGTTTAGTTCTTTAGTTAGTTCTTCTATTTTCATCTTATCATCATCAATTGACTTATCTTGATTAGCATGAGAATTATCAAGTTTATTTTGACTAACATCACTAGTTTTATCAAATAGCAAGTCATCATCACAAAGCAAGTCATCTTCATCTCTATTGAAATCAAGATACTCGGGGTGTGATACCTTGGGGCCTTTAGCCATGAAGCAACTTCCACTCCCTTCGTTTGGTGAATCAAATAGATCATGGGAGTTGGTAGTCACTAGAGCAATCCCGGCAACACCATCATCTTGACTATAGTCGGAGTCGGAGTGATAGCTTCTCTCAGAGTTGTTGTCAGAGTCGGAGCCGGAAACCCATTCACCAACATGAGCTTGATGTTTTCTTCTTGTGTAGCTCTTGGTGTACTTGTCCTTCTTCTCCGAATCTCTACTTCTCCTTGAGGGTCTTCGTTCATAACGATCATCTCTACTCCTTCTCTCTCTTTGAGGTGATTCATTCCTTGAGCTTCGTCTTCGAGGTGACTCTTCTCTTCATTTGTAGGGAGCCGTGCACTCATTGGAATAGTGTCCGGGCTTCCCACAATTGTAGCAATTTCGGTCACGACTTGACGAACGCTTCTCATCATATCTTGAGTTGGAGCTTCTTTCTTTGCCTCTATTCTTGTAGAACTTGTTGAATTTCTTGACCATGAGGCTTATCTCTTCATTGGTGACAAGGTTGTCGCTTGAAGTTGCGGGAGCATCACTTGTGGCTTTGTAAGCACTGCTAGACTTGTGGTGAAGCTCTTCTTTGTCTTTGAGTGTCATCTCATGAGCAACAATCCTTCCAATGACTTCCGTAGGTTTGAGATCTTTGTAGTTGGGCATCATTTGGATCAATGTGCACACGGTGTCATATCTCTCATCCAAAGCTCTAAGTATCTTCTTGATGATGAATTTGTCGGTCATTTCTTCGCTTCCTAAGCCGGCAATCTCATTGGTGATGAGAGCTAGCCAAGAGTACATCTCTGCGACCCCTTCACCATCCTTCATCTTGAACTTGTCAAGCTGACTTTGAAGAACATCTATCTTGGATTCTCTCACGGACTCGGTTCCTTCGTGCATATCAACCAAAGTATCCCAAATCTCTTTTGCATTCTCAAGACGGCTGATTTTGTTGAATTCTTCGGGGCATAGGCAGTTGAAGAGAATGTCACATGCTTGAGCATTGTATTGCAACATCTTCAATTCTTCCGCGGTCGCTTCACGATCCGGTTCCTTTCCATCACCAAAGAATTCACCTTGCAAGCCAACACAAACAACAGCCCAAATGGCGGGGTTATGACCAAGAATATGCATTTTCATTTTGTGCTTCCAACTAGCAAAATTAGTGCCATCAAAGTACGGACCTCTACGGTGATAATTACCCTCACTAGACGCCATACTCTCCTAGGTTGTGAGACCAATGCAATGGAGACCAAAGCTCTGATACCACTTGTAGGACCGAAAGTATGTCTAGAGGGGGGGTGATTAGACTTCTTGAGCAAATAAAGTTTTTACCTTTTCCCAAATTTTAGAGTTGGCAGTTTTTAGCATTTCATGGCAAGTCAAGTACACCCTACACATGCATGTCTATGAGTATAGCAGCAGAAAGTAACAACAAGCATGAGTAGAAAGGATAGGGTAGGAAGATCAAACGCAATTGTAGACACGATGATTTTTCCCGTGGTTCCGATAGGTGGTGCTATCGTACATCCACGTTTATGGAGTCTTCAACCCACGAAGGGTAACGGTCGCGAGAGTCCACGGAGGGCTCCACCCATAAGGGTCCACGAAGTAGCAACCTTGACTATTCCATAACGGCTTTCGTTCACGAAGTACTAGCCTCACTATGGGTAGATCTTCACGAAGTAGGCGATCTCCTTGCCCTTACAAACTTCTTGGTTCAACTCCACAACATGAAGTAGGAGGCTCCCAAGCGACACCTAACCAATCTAGGAGGCACCACCCTCCTAAAGGTAATAGGCTCGGTAATGACGATGAACTCCTTGCTCTTGTGCTTCAAGATGATAGACTCCTCAACACACAATCACTCTCTCACAGATTTGGCTTGGTGGAAGAGATGGGATTGGTGAAAAGCAACTTGGGGAGGCTAGAAATCAAGATCCATATGGTTGGAGAGGAACATCTTGACCTCAACACAAGGGTAGGTGGCTCTCTCTCAGAACTGGATGGGGCAAGTATGGAATAGTTCTGAGTGCTTCTCTCTCGAGTAGGTGGTGGTGAAGGGGTATATATAGGCATCCCCAAAAATCCAACCGTTACACACAAAATGACCAACTCGGTGACACCGATGTGTTAATCTCGGTGGTACCGAAGTGACCAAAAGGTGGCAACTTTTGAATCTCGGTGAGACCGATATAGGAAACTCGGTTGCACCGATAAGGTGACCAACGGTCAGATTGACATTCTCGGTGACGCCGATTCAACAATCTCGGTGGTACCGATATTGTGAATTTGCGTAACAGAAAGTTGGCAACCTAAACTCGGTGGCACCGGAATGGAATCGGTTGCACCGAAGTGGCTAGGGTTTGGCTGAGTCTGTCTGAGTTTGGGAATCGGTGGCACCGGAATGGAATTGGTTGCTCTGATTTTGAATATTTGGCTATGGACAGACTTTGTGGAAGATCTTGTGGGAGTTTTTGGTGACTATCACTTGTGCACGTATGAGCATTTTGTTCACCAATCAAAACCATGCCCCCTTTTAATAGTATTGACTTTCCTATGGACTCAAAGTGATTTCTCACAAATGTAAAATGTAGAGTCCTCTGGCTTGAAGCTTTGCCAATCCATTTCCTTGCATCTTGGGGTATTTCCACAATCTTCACAATCCTTTTGCCATCCCTATCATTGAACTTTTCCTGAAATATACTTAGTGGAAACATTAGTTCAATGACTTATATGTTGTTATTAATTACCAAAACCACCAAGGGAGCAAATGTGCTTGCAAACTTGCAAATTTACTTAGAACGTCAGGGGAATACCGCATATAGGTAGATATGGTAGACTCATTTGGAACAACTTGGGTTTAAGGATTTTCTATGCACAAGCAGTATTCCCGCTTAGTACAGGCGAAGGCTAGCAAATAGATTGAGAAGCGACCAGCTAGAGAGCGAAAACGGTCATAGCTAGGCATTGAGAATAATTGACATTGAATGCTAGCATGAGTAGGATATAAACATTCTGAACATAAATATCGCGAAGGCTACATTGGATTTGAATCATCTATGTTTGCACATGTGCCAAGACAAGCCACTCGGACTACTCAGAGGAGGATACCATACTAACATAGCACGTCACAACCATTTTAATGCATGTTGACACATAAGATAAATCATTATCCACTCCTAGCTATTTAAGCATGGCATGAGCAACTATAATCTCTAATTGTCATCATAAAAATGTTTACTCATAATATGCTGAATCAAGATCGAACGAGCTAAACACATTTACAAAAACGGAAAACAAAAGAGTTCATACCAGCTTCCTTTACCACGATCACTTCATCAAATATCGTCATTATTGCCTTTCACTTGCACGACCGAATGATGTGAAAATAATAATAGTGCAAGTGTGCCATGGACTAAGATGGAATCTGTGAAACAGTTTATATAAAGTAGAAGACAAGGTAATAGTGGCTCTTTGTTAGATAAACAATAGTGCATATAGAAACCACTCAACATTTTCATCGTGGTCTTCTCCTTTGAACGACTCAACAAGACGAAAAGAAATTCAGAGAAACAGACAAACATTTTTGGAGTTTTTAGTTTTTTTGAGGAAAGCAAATGAACGAAAGGAAAACAAAAATGAGAAAAACTATTCACACGGGGAAGCTCCCAGCAAGCAAAAGAAGAAACGAGAAATCTTTTTGAGTTTTATTTTAATACTACAAACTAATGAAACAAGAAAAAAATCTGAAAAGAAGCGAGAAATATTTTTAGGTTTTCAAAGTTTTTCAAACACACAAGAAGAAAGCAAAAATAAAACTAACATGGATATACAATGAAAGAGTATGAACACCAACAATTGGAATGAAATGTGTGAACATGAATGTAGTGTCGGTGAGAAATACATACTCCCCCAAGTTTAAGCTTTTGGCCTAGCTTGGTAATCACCATCCATAGTAGCCATCAGGTCCAGTTGGGAAGTGGTTAGACTGAGGCACTTGAGCGTCCCAAACCTGGGCCTCGGACTCCACCGCAGCCAACTCATCTCGGTAAGCGATTATATCCGACAGCATGATGATATATCCTTGCCTGGCATGATAGTTAAACAAAGAAGGTGCAGGCAACACAATAACATCACGAGTCCTCTCGCTATATACCACATTATATCGAATGTGGTGCGGAGGCTCAAGTTCATCTATAAAGTGATTGTCCATCAAAGCTTGGTGATCTAGATAAACCTTAGGCAGCAAGTAATCATTAGGGCGTATATCAAAATTAAAGTGTTTTGCTAAGCGAGTGGCATAAATACCACCATGGACCTTTCCCCTGATCCAGTTACTATGCAAGCGATGTGCAACAATAGCTCCTAAGCTGTATGTGTTGTCGTAAAATAATGCACGACGTAAGATAGTGAGGGTAGGGGCACCAAGGTTGCCACCTTCCTCCATAGCAGGCAAACATTTCCCTATAAATAACGCAAAGTAGTGGATAGTAGGAAAATGTAAACTAGTGGCTCTGGCCTTAGACACGCCCCTAAGTTCTCCCACAGTTAAAGTAAGAAGGAAGTCGTAGAACTCCTCAAGTCTAGGCTCATTTAAATCCCCATCAGAGGGAATCAAACATATTTGACAGAACTCAGTGAATGGCATTTCATAATTTTTAGCGTATAGATCGAAGCGTACCATGGGAATATCGAGCCTATTCATGAAATAGAAATTTTGCACAAAGTAATTTGTAAGGAGGTAATATTGATCACACTCATCTGCGAGGCAGTTGGTCATCATGGCATTTGAAATAAATTGCATGAACTCTTGGTAGAAACCTGCTTCGTTCATGAAGACATTATGTGGCTGATACTTGTGATCTGGGTTGGGTTTTCCGTGAAGAGGAACGGGTAATTGCAGCACAAAGCGGATAAGTACTTCCCTCAGTTATGAAACCAAGGTTTATCGAACCAATAGGAATATCAATCCTCAACCGTCTTCAGCGGCTGCACACAAATGAACAAACGACTTGCACCCAACGCGGGCAAAAGGGTTGTCAATCCCCTTGATCTCGTTATTTGCAAGCAAATGAATTGTCTAGATAATTGTTGATAAAAGCTAAATAAATAAAAAGTAAATAAAGGCAGCGAGGTAATAATAGCATTTGGAAATATATAAGTGAATAGACCCGGGGGCCATAGTGTTCTCTAGTGGCATCTCTCATGTAGGCAGCATACAGTGGGTAAAATAATTACTATTGGGTAATTGGTAGAAAAGCCAATAGTTATGTGATTTTCACGGAAATGATCATGTATATATAGGCATCACATCCACAACCAAATAGGCCGACTCCTGCCTGCACCTATTACTATTACTCCACTCATTGATCGCTATCTAGCATGCATCTAGAGTATTAAGTAAAACAGAGTAATGCTTGGATAACGATGACATGATGTAGACAAAGTAAACTCAAACAATATGAATGAACCCCATCATTTTATCCTTAGTAGCAGCAACACAAAGATGCATCTTGTCCCCTACTTTGTCACTGGGATATAGAAACTCGCCAGGTTGAACCTACCACAACGCACCACTCCCACCGATGAAATATCAATCTACCTGACCAAAGCATATCAATAGATTGGAGAGCATCACAAAGCTATAATGATCATGCACTTAAGATATAATATAATTCAGAGGCATCTCAAATACTTTTCATGAATAATCTAAACGTAAACCCACAATTCATCAAATCCCAACAAACACACCGCACAATAGGATTACATCAGATAGATCAAAGCGAAGATGTGATGACCATTGTATTGAAGATCATAAGAGAGAGAGATTGCCATCTAGGTACTAGCTATGGACCCGTAGGTCTGTGGTGAACTACACACACATCATCATGAGGGCAGCAAGGTTGATGAAGAGGCCCTCCATGGTCGATCTCCCCTTCGGCAGGGCAGCAAGGTTGATACTCGTGATCTGCATTGGGTTTTCCGTGAAGAGGAACGGGTAATCGCAGCACAAAGTGGGTAAGTATTTCCCTCAATTATGATACCAAGGTTTATCAAACCAATAGGAATACCAATCCGCAACCGTCTTCAGTTGCTGCACACAAAAGAACAAACAACTTGCACCCAACGCCGGCAAGAGGGTTGTCAATCCCCTTGATCTCGTTATTTGCAAGCAAGTGAGTTGTGTAGATAATTGTAGATAATAGTAAAGTGCAAAATAAAATAAAAGGTAATAAATAACAGCAAGGTAATGATAGCGTTTGTGAATATATAAGTGAATAGACCCGGGGGCCGTAGAGTTCTCTAGTGGCATCTCTCATAAGCAAAGCATACGGTGGGTAAACAAATTAGTATTGGGCAATTGATAGAAAAGCGAATAATTATGCGATGTTCACGGCAATGATCATGTGTATATAGGCATCATGTCCATAAGCAAATAGGCCAACTCCTGCCTGCACCTACTACTATTACTCCACTTCAAGAGCGCTTCTATGCTTGCCTCTCTACGTATTAAGTTCACGACAAACGGAGTAATGCTTGGAGAACGATGACATGATGTAGACAAAGTAAACTCAACTAATATGAATAAACCCCATTGTTTTATCCTTAGTGGCAACAACACAAAGACGCAACTTGTCCCCTTCTGTCACTGGGATATAGAAACTCGTCAGGTTGAACCTACTATAACGCACCACTCCCACCGAAGAAATATCAATCTAGTTGGCCAAACTATCTCAATAGATCGGAGAGCATTACGAAGCTATGATGATCATGCAAATAAGAATCATAGTAATCAGGTTTGACTCAAATACTTTTCATGAATAATCTGAACATAAACTCACAATTCATCGGATCCCAACAAACACACCATACAAAGGGATTACATCGGATAGATCAAGGCAAAAATGCGATGAACATTGTATTGAAGATCGAGAGAGAGAGAGAGATTGCCATCTAGGTACTACCTACGGACCCGTAGGTCTGTGGTGAACTACTCACACATCATGGTGAGGGCAGCAAGGTTGATGAAGAGGCCCTCCATGATCGATCTCCCCTCAGGCAGGGTGCCGGAACCGAGGTGTAGATGGCCTCCCGTCGGAACAGAGACTTGCGGCGGCGGAAAAAGTGTTTCGGGAGTGCTTCTGGTGTTTTTAGGGTAGATGTGAATTTATAGGCCAGAGAACGACGTTGGGAGGCGCTCCAGGGGGCCACAACATATCTAGCCACGCCCCCTGGGGGCGCGGCCAGATGGCTTGTGGGCCCCTGGTGCATCTCCCCGCCCTCCTTCGAAGCTTCTAGGTCTTGTATAGGTCCAGAAAAAATCACCAAAAAATTCGTGGCAATTGGACTCTGTTTGGTATTGTAACTCTGAAAAGGCAAAACACGCAGAAAACAAGAACTGGCACTGGGCGCTGGGTCAATAGGTTAGTGCTAAAAAATATTATAAATTGGTAAATAAATACCTATAAAGTATCCTAGAATGATAATATGTCATCATGGATCAATAAACAATTATAGATACGTTGGAGACGTATCACCTCACGACGGAACAGAGACTTGCGGCGGTGGAAAAAGGGTTTCGGGACTGTTGATACGTCTCCAACGTATCTATAATTTTTGCTTGTTCCATGCTGTTATATTATCATTCTTGGATGTTTTACAATCATTTTACTACAACTTTATATTATTTTTGGGACTAACCTATTAACCCAGAGCCCAGTGCCAGTTTCTGTTTTTTCCTTGTTTTTGAGTTTTACAGAAAAGGAATGTCAAACGGAGTCCAAACGGAATAAAAATTTACGGTAATTTTTTATGGACCAGAAGAGACCCACGGAGCATCGGAGTTGGGCCAGAAGACCCATGAGGCAGTCACAAGCCACAGTGGCGCCCCCCCTAGGGCGCGTCCCCCTGGCTTGTGACTCCCTCGTAGCCCCCCAGGACTTATTTCCACCGCCATAAATTCCTATAAATATAGAAACCTCCGTAAATAAACCTAGATCGGGTGTCCCGCCGCCGCAAGCCTCCAGAGCCACGAAAAACCAATAGGGAGCCTTTTCCGGCACCCTGCCGGAGGGGGAAACCATCACCGGAGGCCATCTTCATCATCCCGACGCCCTCCATGATGAGGAGGGAGTAGTTCACCCTCGGGGCTGAGGGTATGTACCAGTAGCTATGTGTTTGATCTCTCTCTCTCTCTCGTGTTCTTGAGATGGCACGATCTTGATGTACCGCGAGCTTTGTTAATATAGATGAATCATATGGAGTGTTTCCCCTCTCTATTTAGTTGTGATGAATTGAGTTTTCCCTTTGAAGTTTACTTATCGGATTGAGTCTTTAAGGATTTGAGAACACTTGATGTATGTCTTGCGATGGGATATCTGTGGTGACAATGGGATGTTCTATTGATCTACTTGATGTATGTTTTGGTGATCAACTTGCGGGTTCCGTGACCTTGGGAATCTATGCATAGGGGTTGGCACACGTTCTTGTCTTGACTCTCCGGTAGAAACTTTGGGGCACTCTTTGAAGTTATTTGTGTTGGATTGAATATGATGAATCTGAAATTATGTGATGCATATCGTATGATCAAGCCCACGGGTACTTGTGGTGACATTGGAGTATCTAGGTGACATTAGGGTTTTGGTTGATATGTATCTTAAGGTGTTATTTTAGTACGAACTCTAGGGCTGTTTGTGACACTTATAGGAATAGCTCATATGATTGATCGGAAAGAATAACTTTGAGGTGGTTTCGTACCCTACAATAATTTCTTCGTTTGTTCTCCGCTATTTGTGACTTTGGAGTGAACTCTTTGTCGCGTGTGAGAGATTTACATATGATTCAACTATGTTAGTATTGTTGAGAGAAATTGCACTAGTGAAAGTATGAACCCTAGGCCTTGTTTCCATGCAATTATATAATGTTTTTGCTCACTTTTGTTACTTGCTACCTTGCTGTTTTTATATTTTCAGATTACAAAAACCTATATCTACCATCCATATTGCACTTGTATCACCATCTCTTCGCCGAACTAGTGCACCTATACAATTTACCATTATATTGGGTGTGTTGGGGACACAAGAGACTCTTTGTTATTTGATTGCAGGGTTGCTTGAGAGAGACCATATTCATCCTACGCCTCCCATGGATTGATAAACCTTAGGTTATCCACTTGAGGGAAATTTGCTACTGTCCTACAAAACTCTGCGCTTGGAGGCCCAACACGAGTCTACAAGAAGAAGGTTGCGTAGTAGACATCAAGCTCTTTTCGGGCGCCGTTGCCGGGGAGGTGAGTGCTTGAAGGTATATCTTTAGATCTTGCAATTGAATCTTTTAGTTTCTTGTTTTATCACTAGTTTGGTTTTATAAAAGAAAACTACAAAAAAATTGGAATTGAGGTTGCCTCATATACTTCATCTTTTTAATGTCTTTCGTGAAAATGATGGAAAGGAAAATTGTGCTCAAGTGCTAGAAGAATAAGTTATTAAAATGTTTGGCACTAAATCTTTGAGTGATGAGCATGATTGCAATGTTGTTAGTATGAATTCTTTGAATATCCATAGTACTAATGATGATTGCACTAGTCATGATAAAAAGATTTCTTATAAGCATGTCAATTTTTGTGGAGTGCATAGAGTTTGTGTAGACATGCCTAAAAGGGAAGATAGATTTTGTAAGAGGCACAAGTATTTAGAAACTAAATGGTTGCAAGAGAGGCTATATGTTTGTGCTGAAAGACTTAATATTTCTAGCCGTCCTTGTGAACTTTGCAATGAACGTAGTCATTATAATTTCCAATGTGAACTATTTCATGATCGAATTGTGTCCAAAAATTGTGATAACCTCATTACCCTTGAGCATCATAATGAACTTAGTCTATTTTTGGGGTATGAAGAAATGAAACGTGAAACTAAGGATGTTCCAGCATGGGCTCTCATGAAAATGTTTGATTTTGATCTAAATGAAATCTATATGTATTGCGTGGTAAATTGCATTGAGAATCCTTATATTGCCAATTACTTAAAGACAAGAAAACAAATAGAAGATGAAGAGAATACTAATGAAGGGGAAGAGGTTTCCCAATATCCTCCTATTTTCTCTTATGATGAATCAGGTAACGAGGAAGAGCTTTTTATTCAACCAATCTCTTCAAGAAGCTTGGAGGAATTAAATAAACCCACACATGATGTGGTGAAGAAGAAGAAACGAAGGAAAAGTAAAGGTAAAGAGGTATCTCTCCCAAATAATGATACACCTTATAATCTTGAAAATCTTTTTGGCACCAACTTAGAAAATTGTGATGATAATAATTGTTATACGATTGGTGCTATTCATACTATTAATGATGAGAGCGATTATGCTTATGTTATGCAAAGCCACAAGCTTGGGGATGCTATGTTTGATGAGAATGACATGTTTGAGAATTTATTTGCTGCAATTAATGTTTGTCCCAAGCTTGGGGATGCTATGTTTAATGAAGATGATGTTTTTAGTCCCCCAAGTTTTGATGAGCAAAACTATTATGATGATAGCATACCCCCTATTTATGATGATTGCAATATTTATGAAAGTGGGTTTGGAAGAGTGTCAACTTTAGATAATAATTATCCCACTATTTTGGAGGGTGTTGAATCTTATTATAATGATAAAAGTGGATTTGGAGAGGTCACGACTTTATTTATTAATGATTCCACTATTTCGGAAGAGGTTTCAATTGACTATGATGAGAACAAAGTTGCTACTTATGATGATTATTGTGATGATACTTATGTTATAAAGAGTAGTGATAATTATTGTCATAGTTTTGAATATCCTTTTACTGAACATTACTCTTTTAATGTGGAAACAATTTTTAGTATTCGAGCTTCATATGATACTCCCACTATTATGAATGAGAAGAAAATTGCTTGTGTGGAGAGTGACAAATTTGCTATGCTTGTGGATCATGAAGATAATGCTTTATGTGCTGGCTATATTGTGAAATTTCTTCATGATTCTACTGAAAATTACTATGAGGGAGGAACATATGCTTGTAGGAATTGCAATAATATCAAGTTTCCTCTCTATGTGTTCAAAGTTTTGAAGTTATGCTTGTTTTGCCTTCCTATGCTAGTTGATTCTTGCTCACATAAATTGTTTGCTCACAAAATCCCTATGCATTGGAAGTGGGTTAGGCTTAAATGTGCTAATCATATGCTTCATGATGCTCTCTTTGTGTTTCAATTCTTATCTTTTATGTGAGCATCATTGAAATCATCATGCCTAGCTAAAAGGCATTAAAGAAGAGCGCTTGTTGGAAGGCAACCCAACACTTTTACTTTCTGTTTTAGTGTGTTCACATGATTAATCTACTGTAGTAATCATGTTTTGTGTCTTTTATTTGAATAAAGTGCCAAGTAAAGCCTTTGGGATAGTGTGGATGATAGTTGACTTGATTCTGTGCAAAAACAGAAACTTTTGCTCTCAGTCCAGGAATTTTTTAAATTCACTGCAATGCGCTTTTGATCTAAATTTTTTAAACAGTCTTTATATACAAATTTCCTAGATTTTCCTAATTTTTCAGAAGTTTTAGAGACAGAGAAGTATGGCTATACTACAGTTCTTCACAGACTGTTCTGTTTTTGACAGATTCTGTTTTGCATGCATAGTTTGCTTGTTTTAGTATTCCCATAGCTTATATTCAGGGATATAAATTATGGGAATGATAGAATGCAGTAGGTATTATGTGAGAACAATTATGAATCTTGTCTTGACAGTACCTAAGTAAATGATCTTTGTTTATTATACTAACCCATCTCACGAAGTTCCGTTAAGTTTTGTGTGATTGAAGTTTTCAAGTTTTGGGTGAGACACCGATATGAGGAGAATAAGGAGTGAAAAGAACCTAAGCTTGGGGATGCCCAAGGAACCCCCAAGGTAATATTCAAGGAATACTCAAGCGCCTAAGCTTGGGGATGCCCCGGAAGGCATCCCCTCTTTCGTTTTCAACACTATCGGTATATCTTACTTAGAGCTATATTTTTATTCGTCACATAATATGAGTTTTGCTTGGATCGTCATTATATTTTGTTACTTTCTGTTAGGTGTTATTTATAATCTTGTTTTTCAATAAAAAGTTCCAAGAATTGCCTTTAGGATGCTTGCATTGCATGTTTTGATGAGTGCTGTGTAAATACAGAAACTTTTGCTGTAGTGTTTGAATTTTCATATTTTACTGGAACGTGGAAAGTTTCTGAAATTTTTACACAGTATTGTAATATAAATTATTTAGCATGTCCTAAATTTTCATAATTATTTGAGTTACAGAAGTACACTGTTTTCATAAATTGCTACAGACTGTTCTGTTTGGACAGATTGCTGTCATAGTTTCATTATCTACTTATCCTATAGTATCCATACCCTATATTGGTAGATATAAATTGTTGAGATGATAGTATACAGTACCTAATGTTTGGAAATTATTATGCAACTTGTCTTGGCAGTACATAAAGAGTTGATTTATTATTATGTGTACTAACCTATCTCACGAGTTCTTTTCAAGTTTTGTGTGGAAGATGTTTTTGAGAATAGGTGAAACCATGATATGAGAGGATTGAACGAGATACAAAAGCTCAAGCTTGGGGATGACCAAGGCACCCCAACTAAATATTTCAAGAAGTCTCAAGCATCTAAGCTTGGGGATGCTACGCATCCCACCTCTCTTCATCAACAATTATCGGTTAGCCTATGTTAAGCCTAAATTTTTATTCGTTCACAAGATGCGTGCTATTCTTGGAGTGCTATTTTTTTCTTTTTTTCTTTTGCTTGCTGTTTAATAAATTACTCAGATCTGAAAATATTTATTGAGAGAGATAGAGTCCTCACATAGCTGCTTAATTGTTTGGCTACTCATTGATCTTCACTTATATCTTTTGAGAGTAGCTTGTCATTTCCTCTCATGCTTCACTTATACCTTTTTGAGAGATGAAATTTTTTGCTCTTGTGCTTCACTTAAATTTGTTTGAGCTTGCCAAAAAGCAATGGCAATATATGAAACTAGTCCCAAAGTGATAGATATCCAAGGAGGATATAATAAAAACTTTCATGAAGATCATGGGAAAAATTAAAATTGATTCTTTGTAATAGTTTTGAAACATGATGATAGTAATATGTGAGTCATGTTAGTGAGTAATTATGCTTTAGTAGGAATATTGGTGTTAAGGTTTGTGATTCCCTATGCATGCACGAAAGTCAATAGTTATGCAATGAAGTTACATCCTACTTGTGGTGCATTATTCGGTGTTAGTTATGACTCAATGCTCACTTATGAGATTTTTCGTTCCTCGGTTTGGTTGCTTCCCAATCTATTTGCTAGCCTTCATTTGTACTAAGTAGAAATACTACTTGTGCATCCAAAATCCTTAAACCAAGTTTTGCCTTATGAGTCCACCATACCTACCTATGTGCGGTATTTCCATGCCGTTCCAAGCAAATTTGTATGTGCCATCTCTAAATTTTCAAAATAAAATTTCTCTTTTGTGTGCCCGTACCGCTCATGAAACGGTGGGGAGTATCCAATATTTTTCCATGCTAGGTGTGTTATTCTCACGATATGTGTTGATTCACTATCATTCACGAGAAAGTGGCAGGTATTCGGGATGCCCAGTTCCATGCTCAAAAATCAAATCAAAAAAATAATGAAACAAAACTCCCCCAGGATTGTTGTTTGTATGGACGGTACCCGTGGATTCGGCTCGCCGTGGAGTGTGATTGATCGGTGGAGGGGGAGTAAAAACTTTACCATTCTGTTTGGGAACCGCCTATAATGTATCTAGCATGGAAAGTATTGTGAGCTACTTCGTCGTTTTCGTTGACAGGAAAAGCATGCCACTCAAAATATTTTTCTCTCTCAATTTAAACCTTGAGCTCTAGCACCTCTACAAATCCCTACTTCCCTCTGCAAAGGGCCTATCTATTTACTTTATGCAATTTTTATTTTTGCTTTGAGTCTCCATCTTTTCTTATAAGCACCAACTAGGGGGCACTATGATCGTACTTGAGCATTGGGCATAGCTAATATTTGAGTGTGTTTCATGAATGGATCAATGATTGAGCATGATGGGCTAGGGATAACTTTCTTTAGTGTTGATATTTTGAAAGACATGGTTGCTTGTTGACATGCTTGAGTATTGAAGTCATTATGTTAAAACTAGACTATTGCTTTGAATCATTTACAAGTCCAAATGTCCATGCTATACAAAGAAGAAAATAATATGATGAACATGTTACGCAGCATTCCACATCAAAAATTCTGTTTTTATCATTTACCTACTCGAGGACGAGCAGGAATTAAGCTTGGGGATGCTGATACGTCTCCAACGTATCTATAATTTTTGCTTGTTCCATGCTGTTATATTATCATTCTTGGATGTTTTACAATCATTTTACTACAACTTTATATTATTTTTGGGACTAGCCTATTAACCCAGAGCCCAGTGCCAGTTTCTGTTTTTTCCTTGTTTTTGAGTTTTACAGAAAAGGAATGTCAAACGGAGTCCAAACGGAATAAAAATTTACGGTGATTTTTTATGGACCAGAAGAGACCCACGGAGCATCGGAGTTGGGCCAGAAGACCCACGAGGCAGTCACAAGCCACAGGGGCGCCCCCCCTAGGGCGCGCCCCCTTGGCTTGTGACTCCCTCGTGTCCCCCCAGGACTTGTTTCCACCGCCATAAATTCCTATAAATATAGAAACCTCCGAAAATAAACCTAGATCGGGTGTCCCGCCGCCGCAAGCCTCCAGAGCCACGAAAAACCAATCGGGAGCCTTTTCCGGCACCCTGCCGGAGGGGGAAACCATCACCGGAGGCCATCTTCATCATCCCGACGCTCTCCATGACGAGGAGGGAGTAGTTCACCCTCGGGGCTGAGGGTATGTACCAGTAGCTATGTGTTTGATCTCTCTCTCTCGTGTTCTTGAGTTGGCACGATCTTGATGTACCGCGAGCTTTGTTAATATAGATGAATCATATGGAGTGTTTCCCCTCTCTATTTAGTTGTGATGAATTGAGTTTTCCCTTTGAAGTTTACTTATCGGATTGAGTCTTTAAGGATTTGAGAACAATTGATGTATGTCTTGCGATGGGATATCTGTGGTGACAATGGGATGTTCTATTGATCTACTTGATGTATGTTTTGGTGATCAACTTGCGGGTTCTGTGACCTTGGGAATCTATGCATAGGGGTTGGCACACATTCTTGTCTTGACTCTCCGGTAGAAACTTTGGGGCACTCTTTGAAGTTATTTGTGTTGGATTGAAAATGATGAATCTGAAATTATGTGATGCATATCGTATGATCAAGCCCACGGGTACTTGTGGTGACATTGGAGTATCTAGGTGACATTAGGGTTTTGGTTGATATGTATCTTAAGGTGTTATTTTAGTACGAACTCTAGGGCTGTTTGTGACACTTATAGGAATAGCTCATATGATTGATCGGAAAGAATAACTTTGAGGTGGTTTCGTACCCTACGATAATTTCTTCGTTTGTTCTCCGCTATTTGTGACTTTGGAGTGAACTCTTTGTCGCGTGTGAGAGATTTACATATGATTCAACTATGTTAGTATTGTTGAGAGAAATTGCACTAGTGAAAGTATGAACCCTAGGCCTTGTTTCCAAGCAATTATACAACGTTTTTGCTCACTTTTGTTACTTGCTACCTTGCTGTTTTTATATTTTCAGATTACAAAAACCTATATCTACCATCCATATTGCACTTGTATCACCATCTCTTCGCCGAACTAGTGCACATATACAATTTACCATTGTATTGGGTGTGTTGGGGACACAAGAGACTCTTTGTTATTTGATTGCAGGGTTGCTTGAGAGAGACCATCTTCATCCTACGCCTCCCACGGATTGATAAACCTTAGGTCATCCACTTGAGGGAAATTTGCTACTGTCCTACAAAACGCTGCGCTTGGAGGCCCAACACGAGTCTACATGAAAAAGGTTGCGTAGTAGACATCAATTGCCTCCAGGGTTTTTAGGATTTTAGAGAATTTATAGGCCGAAGAGGGATGTCAGGAGGCGCCCGAGGGGGCCACCATATATCAGGGCGGGCCCTGATGTGTGGTGGGGCCCTCGTGCACCCTCTGGCTTCCTTCCGAAACTTCTAGGTCTTCATATAGTCCAGAAAAAATCGTCAAAAAGTTTCGTGGCAACTGGACTTCGTTTGGTACAGTAAACCGAAAAAGCAAAAAACATGCGGAAAACAGCAACTGGCACTGGGCACTGGGTCAATAGGTTAATGCTCAAAAATATTATAAATTAGTAAATAATGACCCAAAAAGTATCCTAGAATGGTAATATATTAGCACGGAACAATAAAAAATTATTGATACGTTGGAGACGTATCAAGCATCCCCAAACTTAATTACTGCTCGTCCTCGAGTAGGTAAATGGTAAAAACAGAATTTTTTGATGTGACATGCTATCCACTATGTAATCTTATTCAGGTATGCTCATTGAGAAAACATGAGTCAACAAATATTAACATAACAATATTCAAAGTGTAAGAAACAAAATTGTTAATTCTTAAAAGTATACGATCCTTAAGAAATGTTTACCCCCCATTCATCTTATTGTATTAGCAAGGCAAGGCTCCATCTTCACCACATTAATACAAATGTTAAGCACCACGGTGTCCAAGTAAGGCAATTGATTCGTACTTTTTCAATATGCATCAACTTTTTATTCTTCAAGCAATACATGAGCGTGAGCCATTGGACATAGCATTTAAGTGGAATGGAATATGGTGGTATATATCAAAGGGGTAGGAAGTGGAGAAGATAGTCTCACATCAACTAGGCGTATCAATGGGCTATGGAGATGCCCATCGATAGATGTCAATGCAAGGAGTAGGGATTGCCATGCAAATGATGCACTAGATCTATAAGTGTATGAAAGCTCAAATGAAGCTAAGTGGGGTGTGCATCCAACTTGATTGCTCATGAAGACCTTGGGCATTTGAGGAAGCCCGTCATAGAAATATACAAGCCAAGTTTGTAATAATGAATAGGTAATTCCCACTAGCATATGAAAGTGATATATCATGAGACTCTCTACATGAGGAACACGGTGCCACTTTGAGGCACAAGTGTGGTAAAGGATAGTAGCAAAGTCCCTTCTCTCATTTTCTCTCATTTTTTGAATGGATGGTGGGGTCATTTGGCCTCCCTCATCTTTATTTTCATCCGGAGTCTCATCTCGACTTATGGGAGAGTCATTGTCTCCATCATTCTTTCCTCACTGGGACAATGCTCTAATAATGATGATCATCACACTTTTATTTACTTACAACTCAACTTGGAGAACTGATATGAAGATATGACTCTGTATGAATGCCTCTGGTAGCGTACCAGGATGTGCAATGATCTAGCGTGACATGTATCAAAAACATTATGAAGGTGGCTTTGCCACAAATACTATGTCAGTTCTATATGATCATGCAAAGCAATATGACGATGAACGAACTAGTCATGTGAAGTGACGATGGAATTTGCATGGCAATATATCTCGGAATGGCTATGGAAATGCCATGATAGGTAGGTATGGTGGCTGTTTTGAGGAAGATATAATAAGGCTTATGTGCAACAGAGCGTATCATGTCACGGGGTTTGGATGCACCGGCGAAAGTTCAACCGATCCTCGAGGTGAGAACGGGCTATGCACGGTACTGAAGAGGCTAGCAAATTATGAAAAGGTGAGATTGCGTATGTACATGGTTTCACATTAGTCATAAAGAACTCATATACTTATTGCCAAGTTTTATTAGTTTATCATAGATCAAAGTACTAATCGCATGCCCCGAGGGACGAGGTTGGTAGGAGTTAACCATCGCGCGCTTCCGACCCGAAACAACACTAGGATTTCTACGAGGAATAGAAATGCTCACACATCATCATCATGCCTCTTTAATTTTTAGATGAACAAAAAGGTCAACCCCTCTTAATATCGACACCTATACGGTTTAAAAATTATGAACTCACACCTATTTCATATTACTACATCATTATCATTAACCCACAATTTCTTTATATGTGCTACATGATGGTTTGGATTATCACTCTTTGAATACTAATAATTTTGGACCGGTCTGTATGACCCATGCAAATTACCATAACTATTTATTAACTCTCAAACAAATATAAGTGAAGAATGAGAGTGAAATCATTTCTTTAAAATCTACACGCCACCATGCTCAAAAAGATATAATTAAGTGAAGTACTAGAGCAACTGCTAGGCTCAAAAGATATAAGTGAAGCACATAGAGTATTCTAAAATATTACGATGAAGGTGTGTCTCTATTAAATAGGTGTGTCCACCAAACAATGATTGTGGAAAACTGAAAGTAAAGCAAACAAAAGCAAATGACGCTCCAAGCAAAACTCATATCATGTGACGAATAAAAATATAGCTTCAAGTGACATACCGATGGATTTGAGACGAAAGAGGGGATGCCTTCCGAGGCATTCCCAAGCTTGCACGCTTGAGTATCCTTTAAAATATTATCTTGGGGTGCCTTGTGCATCCCCATGCTTATGCTCTTGCTACTCCTTATTCCTGTGTCCATCAAGATAACACCCAAAACTTGAAAACTTCAATCACACAAAACTCAACAAAACCTCGTGAGATCCGTTAGTATAAGAAACATATTGCATACTTTAAGTACTGTTGTAAACTAATTAAAATTTCATAAATTCATAATAAGTTCTGTATTCTAGCTTCTCCATGGCTTATACCCCCCGTTACAATCCATAGTTTAATCAAAATAAGCGACTATGCAAGCAGAAACAGAATCTGTCTAAAACAGAACAGTCCATAGAAATCTATAGAGAACCTATACTTATGTAACTCTAAAAATTCCGAAACATTAGAAAAACCTCGAAAATTCGTATATATATGCTGTGTAGAAATTTCAGATCATTATCACTGTCCAGAAAAAAAATGAAAATTCATGTACTGGAGTCAAAAGTTTATGTTTTGTTTCAGCATCGATTCTACTCATCTTGTGAGTCATCCCAAAGGCTTTACTTGGCACAAACACTAATTTAAACACAAAAACATAATCATTATAGAGGAAATAATCATGCTATTAAAAATAAACAGAAAGTTCTAAGCAAAAATTTAAAGATAACTATTGGGTTGCCTCCCAACAAGCGCTATTGTTTTATGCCCCTAGCTAGGCATAATGCATAGTTTCAAGTATTGTCATCTTTGACACTCCACCCATAAGTGGCTCTCATAATTGATTCATACGGTGGTTTATTTCTCTTTCTAGGGAAGTGTTCCATTCCTTTCTTCAATGGGAATTGGAACCTTATGTTTCCCTCTTTCATGTCAATGATTGCACCTATAGTTCGTAAGAAAGGCCTTCCAAGTATTATGGGACAAGAAGGATTGCAATCAATATCAAGCACAATGAAATCTATAGGCTGATACGTCTCAAACGTATCAACTTTACCAACCACTTTTGCTCTGGTTTTTTCCTCTAATTTGCATGATTAGAATGAAACTAACCCGGACTGACGCAGTTTTCAGCACAACTACCTTGGTGTTATTTTTGTGCAGAAATAAAAGTTCTCGGAATTGGACGAAACCTTTTGTGGATTTTTTCTGGAATATATAAGGATTTTTGGAGCGAAGAACTGCCGGAGGGGGAGGACCAGAAGGCCACCACGCAACCGGCCGTGCCCCCTAGGGGCGCGGCCAGATGGCTTGTGGGGCCCTCGTGGCCCCTCCGACCCTAATTCCAACGCTATAAATTCACATACACGGAGAAAAAAATCAGTGAGAAGATTTCATTGCGTTTCTCGATACGGAGCCACCGCCACCTCCTGTTCTTCCTCCGGAGGGCTAGTCTGGAGCCTGTTTTGAGCTCCGGAGAGGGAAATCGTCGTCGTCGTCATCACCAATCCTTCTCCATCAACACTGCCATGATGCTCACCACCGGGAGTGAGTAATTCCTTTGTAGGCTTGCTGGACAGTGGTGGGATTGGATGGAATTGATCATGTAATCGAGTTTAGTTTCGTAGGGCCTGATCCCTAGTATCCACTATGTTCTGAGATTGATGTTACTATGACTTTGCTATGCTTAATGCTTGTCACTAGGGCCCGAGTGCCATGATTTCAGATCTGAACCTATTATGTTTTCATGAATATAAGAGTGATTTGGATCCTATCTTGCAAGTTATATGTACCTATTACGTGTCATGATCCGCATACCCCAAGGTGACAATAATTGGGATTCTTTCCGCTGATTGCCGTAGTTTGAGGAGTTCATGTATTCACCATGTGTTAATGCTTTGTTCCAGTTCTCTATTAAAAGGAGGCCTTAATATCCCTAATTTCCAATAGGACCCTGCTGCCACGGGAGGGTAGGACAAAAGATGTCATGCAAGTTCTTATCGCAAGCACGTATGACTATATATGGAATACATGCCTACATTACATTGATGAATTGGAGCTAGTTCTGTGTCGCCCTAGTGTGTAACTGTTATATGATAAATGTCATCTAAATAATTATCCACCACCGATCCATGTGCCTACGCGTTACATATACTGAATCTTGCCAAGTTACTATTGCTCTTGTTACTGTCACACTTGCTACAAAACTTATACTTTCACTATTACTGTTACTTTTGATACTACTATTTGCCGTGCTACTAAATCCTTGCTGCAGAGAGATATCCTCGGTGCGGTTGAATTGACAACTCAACTGTCAAGGCCAATAAATATTCTTTGGCTCCCCTTGTGTTGAATCAATAAATTTGGGTGAAATACTACCCGTGAAGACTGTTGCGATCCCCTACACTTGTGGGTTATCAAGACCTTTTTCTGGCGCCGTTGCCGGGGAGCATAGCTCTATTTATTGTGTTAACTGAAGGATATCCAATTGCCACTATAAGAAATCTGAAAGACGACCGAACTAAGATCGTCCCCTCTCGCATGAGAGGAGGTAAGGAACTGCCATCTAGCTCTGCTTTTGATTCACCTTCTGTTTTGAATCAGCTTGTTACACAACCACCTGTTGATCGTCCTGATATGTCACATGAACTTGAGGATGCTACTTCTGAGATTAATGATGAAACTATTTCTACACATGTTGAAACTGAACCTGTGCCACTGAATGAATTACTTGTTGCTCATATTGCTAAAGCTAGAGAACTTGAGAATGCTAATAGATATGAATTGCCTTTTGTACCTAAAGGTTATGTTATGGATGATGAGGTAGCTAGGGACATTCTTGCTTGTGAAAATAGAGATGATGTGAAGAAACTACTATGCAAACTAAAAGAAAAACCTATGATGGAGAAAATGAAACGTGATCCTAAATTTGCTACTTCTCCTATATTTGTTACTGATAGGGATTATGAGTTCTCTGTAGACCCTGAGTTAATTCCTATAGTAGAATCTGATCCTTTCCATGGTTATGAAACTGAAACTGTTGTCGAACACCTTATGAAACTGAATAATATTGTTGCTCTGTTTACCAATGAAGCAAAGATTCACTACTATTATATCCTTAAGATTTTTTTCCTTTCTCGCTAAAAGGCAAGGCCAAGGAATGGTTCTTATCACTTACTCCTGGTTGCATATGTAGTCCCCAGGATATGCTTGAACACTTTTCTGCAAAATATTTTCCTGCTCATAAGAAACAAGCTGCCTTATAGGAAATATTTAACTTTGCTCAAATTGAAGAAGAGAATCTCCCTCAAGCTTGGGGGAGGCTTCTCCGGTTACTATGAGCCTTGCCTGATTGTCCACTTGGGAGGAATGAAATATTTGATATTTTTTATAATGGACAAACTCATGCTTCTAGGGATTTCCTAGATAGTTGTGCTGGTTGTGTTTTCAGGGAAAGAACTATTGGACAAGCTGAAGAATTATTGAACAACATAATGCAAAATGCCGATGATTGGACACTCCCTAAACCACCTTCAGAACCTATTCAAAAGAAGAGAGATATTCTATTTCTCAGCCTCGAAGACATGCAAGAAGCAAAAAGATCTATGAAAGAAAAAGGTATTAAAACTGAGGATGTCAAGAAATTACCACCTATTGAAGAAATACATGGACTTGATACCCCGACACAGGTAGTAAAGGTAAACTCTCTCCGTTCCTTTAATAAAAGTGATATACCTTATACTAAGACTCCTGAATAATGCTTGGATGAATTTGACAATTACTTTGTTAAGCAAGAACATTTCAACAAATATGTTAAGAATCAATTGCAACGTAATGCTATGATGATAGATCGCTTAAGTGACTTGATGTTTAGAATTGCAAATGATGTGAAAGTTTTAGGCAAACATGCTTCTATGGTTCACACTCAATTATACCAAGTCGCTAAATCACAAAATGATTTGCTTGCTGAAATGAATAATATAAATGATCATGCTATTAGAGTAGTGACTAGAGGAGGTAGAATGACCCAAGAACCTCTTTATCCTGAAGGTCACCCTAAAATAATTGAACAAGATTCTGAGGATACATCTAGTTCATCTAAGAAGAAGAAGAAAAAGAAAAACGATAGGAACTTGCATGCCTCTAGTGAACCTGTTATAGAAAAACCTGTTGAGAAAAATAATGAAGTTCCTATTTCTGATGCTAAGACTCAGTCTGGTAGTGAGCATACACCTAGATAGTGATAATGTTAATGATAATAATGATGATGATGCTCATATAGATGCTCAACCAGATAATAACAAAGAAAATGATAATGATGTAGAAATTGAACTGCTGATGATCTTGATAACCCACCTTCTAAAAATAAACGTTATGATAAGAGAGACTTTGTTGCTAGGAAACTGTTGGGGAACGTTGCATGGGAAACACAAAATTTCCTACGAACACCCAAGATCTATCCATGAATATGCATAGCTACGAGAGGGGAATTGTATCTACATACCCTTGTAGATCGCTAAGCGGAAGCATATATAACACGGTTGATGTAGTCGTACTCTTCACGATCCAATCGTGATCCAATCCGATCCAGCGCCGAACGGACGGCGCCTCCGCGTTCATCACACATGCGGATCGATGACGTCTCCTCCTTCTTGATCTAGCAAGAGAGGAAGGAGAAGTAGATGGGATATCCACCAGCACGACGGTGTGGTGGAGATGGTGGCATCGCAATGCCGACAGGGCTTCGCCAAGCGCCTCCGGAACGACGCACGAGGAAGAAACGGGAGAGACGGGAGGAGGTTCGTGGTCGTGGGAGGGTCTCCAGCCCCCTTGTGCCTCCCCACCTTTATATAGGTGTGGGAGGGGATGGTGGCTTGCCCTACAAGTGATGCGGAGCATCCCAACACCATCCCCATGGACTCTACACCATCCCATCAAGCCAAAGGGACCCATGACTAGAGCCCGGGAACGTGCTATAGAACACGAGGTGACATCTCTCCTATACGATTCTCTCTTTGATGTTCACGGAACCTGGATGCTACCTCAATCGGAGACTCTCTGCATGATTAGGTACAACGGAGAGGGCATAGGAGATGCTCGGAGTGAAGACCAAGTCACCACGGAGACGGACACGAAGAAGGATGGACAAGCGCAACGAAAGAAGGCAAGTCCACCCTCCAGGCCCCGGACATCCGGCCAAGGCCCCGGACGTCCGGCCCCTGGAGACCGCACCAGCACCAAAGGACAGCATCAGGGACTACAGGCGCCGGACATCCGGCCCCGGCCCGGACATCCGGCCGCTACCCCCGGAAATCCGGCCTCAGCGCGACCGAACCAAGCGGAAACGACAACTTCAGCCCGGACATCCGGCCCCTGGCCCGGACATCCGGCGCATGCTGAAGCCCCGGACATCCGGCCCCTGGCCCGGACGTCCGGCCCCTGTGTGGGCAGACTCGGGCCCAAGAGGCCACGTACCCTCTCTCTCGCCCCCTTTTCCCCTGGTACTATATAAGCACCTCCTCCTCCTCTCTCTAGGGTTAGCTTAGGTTTAGCGAATACACTTGTTGAGCCTAGCTCCATTATCTCCCTTCCCTTGTGGAGCGACTACCCTCTACGTGAGAAGATCCGGAGTGATGCCAAGGCCCCTATCTAGGGAAGATCCCTAGTGGATTCAAGACCTCCTCCTTCGGAGCGAGGAGACTACCGTTACGTGTATCCTTTGGTTGTTTGTGGACCGTGATTCTCATGTACTCGGGTGATTCTAGTGGATGTGTGATCGTGGATCGTTCTTGATTGTTTTCCTCTTGTGATTTTCCCCTTGTGTTCTTCGTGTTCTTCGCGTTCCCTCACAAATCCACCTCCAATTCGTGAAAGATCGACGCACACGGGCTTGCCCCGTATTATATTGGTATCTAGAGCCAAGGTTTCTCACGAATTTGGAGTCCCCTCCCCCGATTTCTACCCAATTTTGTTTTGTTTTGACCTAATTTCGAAAATCCCCACAAAAATAGCCATACCCAAATTTCTTTGGTTTGTTTGATTTGTGGAGATTTTGTTGATTTGGATCCGTGGATTTCGTTGTGGACAGGTAGATCTAGCATTTCCCCACCATCCCCATCATTTTCCACCGTCAAATCGTCCCAATTTTGCCGAAATTTTTTCGTGTTCTTCCTCTAGTTCATAGGGTTCCTGAGATTGGATCTGTTTTCGGGAGGCCCAGACATCCGGCCCGACCCCCGGACATCCGGCCCCTGGAGCACAGCAAAGCTGTTTTGGCCTCCGGTTTCGAGAGTTTTTGTTTCTTTTCCGCCATTTCTTCCGCAACCCATTTGCAATTGAGATTTTGAGTCGCGAGCCTCGCCACTTCCTACGGTGTTTCGGCTAAGTAGGAGTGGTTCTTCATCGACATCGCCGCTCATCATCGCCCCGGATCGTCGCCAACCAACTCTTCATTGACACCAATCGTAAGCAAGGACGATAACCGCGACGACACTCTTGTCTATATCCTTGCCATTGCATTGTTACCCCAATCCTATTTGCGTTACTTGCCTATCGAGACTAGCCATTGAGTATTGCCGGGATACGCTACTTGTGCATGTTAGTGATACATACTCCGCATAGCTTCAATTGCGTGCATATATCTTAGTATCATCTTTTGTGTTACAACATAGTACCCGCATACATAATTGCTATCTTGGTGTGCACGTACCGCATTGTGACCATACAAATCATCATTGCAAAAGAAAAGAGAAGCAAAGCTTTTAAGCAAGAGCAAAAGAGCAATAGCATCGCAAGTTTCGCATAGCATACTTGATCATCTTGGATCACTTGAGCGAGTGACACGTGCCGCATACACATATAGCAAGTAGGGAATAGGTAGACGACACTTTTGGGTCATAGTAGGGTGTGGACAAGTGCGTATCGTGCCCATTGGAGCAATCGTGCTACCATCTCTCTAGTGTGGTGCAACAAGAGCATTTTCCGTGGATTCCACATTTTGGCTCATCCTTGGTTGCATGACCCCATTTGTCTACCGTGTGTGTGTTTCCGTGTACAATCATTGCTATTAATTTACATTGTCTCACTTGCGAAGTTTTCGAATCTCTTTCAACATTATTGAATATTATCTTTCGAATTGCTTGAAATTTGTGCCACTATCCTAACCAAGCTACTCCATAAGCCTTATTTGTGTAGGTGTGAGAAGGACGATCTTCGGTACCAATTCTACTATTTTCATACTTGTACATTGAGTAATCTTGATTCACTCTCAACTTTTGGATCGGTAATTGGTATTGTCTTCTCACTCTTCCACTTATATCTTCCTGAGTGCTATGGATAGGAACATCATGTTGAACCCGACATTCGAGGAGCATGACGACGACGCGAACACCCACGTCACCAAGTTGCACTTCTTCGGCGCAAACAAGGCAATTACTCAAGCGCAACATGCATTGAATGACCGCATCGACAACCTCGCCACCGACTTGCGCGAATCTGAGGCGCGCACACGGGACTACCTCGACACCAAGCTATCAAGCCAAATGGAGGAACTTCGGTCCTTGATGGTCAACCACGCTCCCTCTACTTTGACTACGTCAAGACGGCGATCAAGCCAACACGCATCGGAGTACTCTTCCGACGCAAGCCCCCGGCGAGCACGTGTTCACCACCAAGACGAACACTCCGGCCCAAGTTCTCCACAAGGTCATCAGTGTCAAGACAATCCATTTCATGCCAATGGATTGCACGATCGCGTCCGCGCTCGAGAACGTCGCCGCCAACAAGAACAAGCCGCGTTGGAGCAAGAATGTCAACGCCATGAACAAGACCAGCGCCGCCGAGAAGAAGAACAACATCACCGTCATGAACGAGCGCTTGAAGCACATCACGCTTTACAAGAAGCTACTCGTGCCTTGGAGGAGCGCAATCGCCAAGCTCATCTCGAGCAACAAGCACTTCGCCAAGCACAACAAGAAGACCTTCGTCGACAACGACAAGAAGAAGCCAATCGCCAAGAGGAGCTCCACGAGAGGCGTAACCGAGTGCGTCCACCTCGTGGCCGTCCTCAAGATCATCGCGACGACCCCGACCATCACAATGAGCAAGGACAAGTTCAACGTCATCAAGCTCAAGGCAATGACAATGAGGACCCACCTCCAAGACAAGGATTTCGGCATCACAACAACAATGATGAACAACGCTTCGGCAAGCTCAAGTTCACAATGCCAAAGTTTTCCGGAAGCAACGATCCCGAAGACTACTTGTCATGGGCTCCAAAAGTTGACAAGATCTTTCGTCTCCACAACTATGATGAAGAGAAGAAGATCGCCATGGCTTCACTTGAGTTCCAAGACTATGTCCTTATTTGGTGGGAACAAGTGATTGAGCGAAGAAGGGAGAGAGGTGAACCTCCTATCACCACTTGGGCCCAAATGAAGGATCTCATGCGAGCTCGTTTTGTGCCTACACATTACAACCGGGATCTCTTCAAGAAGCTCCAATAACTCAAGCAAGGAACCAAGTCCGTAGAAGAGTACTATCAAGAGATGGAGATTGCTATGATCCGAGCCAATGTCAAGGAAGATGACGAGCAAACAATGGCACGTTTCTTGAATGGCCTCAACTACCAAGTCAAGAAGATAGCCGACTTCCAACCTTACTCCAACCTACTTGAGCTCGTGCACCAAGCAACCAAGGCGGAACGACAAGTGCAAGATGACTACAAGTACTCCAAGTTCTCCTCCAAGACCTACGGCTCAAGTGCTCAAGCTACTACAACAACGACAACTTCAACTACGAAAGATCCAACATCTACCGGCGACAAGTCAAGCTACAAGGACAAGACGACTTCGTCAAGCCGACCAACCTCAAGTAGCTACAAGCCAAGGGCTTCATCCTCTACACCGACACCGGATGCTACCACCAAGTCAAGCTCTATCAAGTGTTTCACATGCCAAGGGCGAGGCCACAAGACCTTCGAATGCCCTACCAAACGCAACATGATCCTCCTCGACGATGGCACTTATGACTCTATGAGCGACGACGAGATGCAAGCATTGGAGCAAGTGGCCATACATCGCCAAGTGAATGAAGATGAAGATTAGCAAATCTTTTGCGACAACGATTCGAGCCCTGCTCTCGTTGTCTCCAAAGTTTTGACCGCCACATCTTCCACACTAAGGCGGGCATCCAAGGAAAGTCTGTCAAGGTCATCATCGATGGAGGGAGTTGTCACAACTTGGCAAGTGAAGACCTTTGTTCCAAGCTGCAATTGGTCAAGAAAAAGCACCCACGTACCTACAAGGTCCAATGGCTTAGTGATTCCGGCACACTCCAAGTTGACCACACCGTGGAAGTTTCTTTCAAGATAGGCGCTTATGAAGACACTTTGGAGTGTGATGTGGTTCCAATGTCCGTTTGCCACCTCCTACTTGGTAGACCTTGGCAATTCGACCGTGGCGTCACACATAACGGTCGGACGAATCAATATAGCTTCAAGATGAAGGGCAAGCAATATGTGCTCCGCCCAATGACTCCAAGCCAAGTCATCGCCGACAAGCAAGCTTCCTCCCATCGTGGAGATAAAAGTGAGAGAGTGATCCACCTCAAAGAGAGTGAGTGCCACAAGCCAAAAATGAGCGACTCCACGATGAGGGACATGAGAGATATAGTTCTTTTAGCCACCGAACGAGATTTGAGGGATGTGAGTGAGAGCCCATCGACCGTCCTTCACTATGTACTTGTGTGCAAGGATGAAGTCGTTCGGACTAACCCTTCACAACATCTTCCTCTTGTGTTATCGAAGTTGTTGCAGGAATTCCAGGATGTTTTTCCCGATGAGCTACCCCCGGGACTACCACCAAAACGAGGACTCGAACATCGCATCGACCTCATCCCCGGAGCACCGCTTCCTAACAAGGCTCCCTACCGTGTCAACCCCGAAGAAACAAAGGAAATACAAAGGCAAGTCCAAAAACTCCTAGATAAAGGGCATGTACGCGAGAGCTTGAGTCCTTGTGCGGTTCCAGTTATACTTGTGCCTAAGCATGATGGTAGTATGCGCATGTGTTCCGATTGTCGTCCTATCAATGCTATCACCATTAGATATCATCACCCAATTCCTCGCTTAGATGATATGCTAGATGAACTTAGTGGTGCCACTATATTTTCTAAGATTGACTTAAAAAGTGGTTACTACCAAATTCGCATACAAGAGGGTGACGAGTGGAAAACCGCATTCAAGACTAAATTTGGTCTCTATGAATGGTTAGTGATGCCCATGGGCTTATCCGAAGCACCGGGTACGTTCATGCGTGTCATGCACTACGTGTTGCGACCACTCATAGGATATTGTGTTGTGGTCTACTTTGATGATATTCTTGTCTTTAGCAAGTCTCTTGAGGAGCATGCTACACATATTCGTGATGTTTTGAAAATCCTTAGGAAAGAGCAACTCTATGCAAACATGGAGAAATGCACATTTGGTGTTGAGAAGGTAGTTTTCTTGGGTTTTGTAGTATCTTCCAAGGGCGTTCATGTTGATGAATCTAAGATTGATGCTATTAAAACTTGGCCCACACCAATGAATTTGCAACAAGTGCGTAGCTTCCTAGGACTAGCCGGTTTCTATCGCCGCTTTGTGAAAGACTTTAGCACTATTGCATCTCCTCTTCATGCTTTGAGCAAGAAGAATGCACCATTTATATGGGGTCCCTCACAAGATACCGCTTTCCATGAACTTAAAAATTTGCTCACTCATGCACCTTTGCTTGCTTTGCCCAACTTTGATAAAACATTTGAAGTGCATTGTGATGGGAGTGGTAGTGGAATAGGTGGTGTGCTTATGCAAGAGAAGCGTCCCTTCGCATACTTTAGCGAGAAACTATCCGGCGCTCAACTCAACTACCCCATCTATGACAAAGAATTGTATGCTTTGGTGAGAATTTTACATGTGTGGGAACATTATTTGCGCCCGCATGAGTTTGTTATCCATACCGACCATGAAACGCTTAAGTACTTAAAGGGTGAAACTAAGTTGAACAAACGGCATGCTAAATGGAGTGAATTTATTGAGTCCTTCCCTTATGTCATCAAATACATTAAGGGTAAGGAAAAAGTCGTGGCGGATGCTCTTTCCCGCAAATTCATGCTAGTTACTCAACTTGAATTGAATGTTATCTTGCTAATCCTTACACTATGTGCCAAGTGAAAACTTGTTGGGAGAACTATTATATGAAAGATGGCTATCTTATGCGTGCTAACAAATTGTGTATACCCGAGTCTTCTCTTCGTTTGTTGCTTTTGCAAGAGGCTCACGGTGGAGAACTTATGGGTCACTTTGGATGCGACAAAACGTATGCCACACTATCCAACAAGTACTTTTGGCCCAAGATGTTTCGTGATGTTGCACGTTTCACCAACCGATGCTCGACATGCCGCAAAGCTAAGTCCAAAGCTCAATCCCATGGTCTTTACATGCCTCTACCTATACCTTTCCAACCTTGGGAAGACATTAGTATGGATTTTGTGCTTGGTTTGCCACGAACAAAAAATGGCCATGATTCCGTTTTTGTCGTTGTGGACCGCTTTTCCAAGATGGCTCATTTCATTCCATGTCACAAGATAGACGATGCTTCACATATCGTAAATTTGTTTTGTAGGGACATCTTGCGACTACATGGCGTTCCAAAGACCATTGTCTCGGATCGCGATGTCAAATTTTTGAGCTACTTTTGGAAGACTCTATGCGCCAAGCTCGGAATCAAGCTTCTATTCTCTTCGGCATATCACCCTCAAACCTTTGGACAAACGGAAGTGACGAACCGAATGCTATCCACTCTACTCCGCGTGTTGATCAAGAAGAACATCAAGGAATGGGAAGATTGCCTCCCCATCGCCGAGTACGCCTACAACCGCGCAAGTCACTCCACCACCGGCAAGTCTCCGTTCGAAGTGGTTTACGGCTTCAACCCGTTGTCCCCATTGGACATCCTACCTCTACCTCTCCAAGAGCGCGTCAACATGGACGCAAGTGCAAGGGCAAGCTACATCAAGAGGATGCATGAAGATACTAGGCGCACGATGGAACGTCAAGTGGAACGCGTAACCACCAAGTGCAACGTCAACAAACATCCCATGGTGTTCAAACCCGGTGATCTTGTTTGGCTACACCTTCGCAAGGACCGCTTCCCCAACGAACGCAAATCGAAGCTACTTCCTCGAGCCGACGGCCCATTCAAGGTGTTGGCACGCTACAACAACAATTCCTACAAGATCGACATACCACGCGGCAAGTACAACATGAGTGACACCTTCAACGTCACGGATCTATCCCCTTACCATGGTGATGAAGATCTTGATCCGAGGACGGATATTCCCCAAGGGGGGGGGGAGATGATGCGGAGCATCCCAACATCATCCCCATGGACTCTACACCATCCCATCAAGCCACAAAGGGACCCATGACTAGAGCCCGGGCACGTGCTATAGAACACGAGGTGACATCTCTCCTATACGATTCTCTCTTTGATGTTTACAGAACTTGGATGCTACCTCAATCGGAGACTCTCTGCATGATTAGGTACAACGGAGAGGGCCTAGGAGATGCTCGGAGTGAATACCAAGTCACCACGGAGACGGACACGGAGAAGGATGGACAAGCGTAACGAAAGAAGGCAAGTCCACCCTCCAGGCCCCGAACATCCGGCCAAGGCCCCGGACGTCCGGCCCGTGGAGACCGCACCAGCACCAAAGGACAGCATTAGGGACAACAGGAGCCGGACATCCGACCCCAGCCCGGACATCCGGCCCCGGCCCGAACATCCGGCCGCTACCCCCGGAAATCCGGCCTTAGCGCGACCGAACCAAGCGGAAACGGCAACTTCAGCCCGGACATCCGGCGCATGCTGAAGCACCGGACATCCGGCCCCTGGCCCGGACGTCCGGCCCCTGTGTGGGCAGACTCGGGCCCAAGAGGCCATGTACCCTCTCTCTCGCCCCCTTTTCCCCTGGTACTATATAAACACCTCCTCCTCCTCTCTCTAGGGTTAGCTTAGGTTTAGCAAATACACTTGTTGAGCCTAGCTCCATTATCTCCCTTCCCTCGTGGAGCGACTACCCTCTACGTGAGAAGATCCGGAGTGATGCCAAGAACCCTATCTAGGGAAGATCCCTAGTGGATTCAAGACCTCCTCCTTCAGAGCGAGGAGACTACCATTACGTGTATCCTTTGGTTGTTTGTGGACCGTGATTCTCATGTACTCGGGTGATTCTAGTGGATGTGTGATCGTGGATCGTTCTTGAGTGTTTTCCTCTTGTGATTTCCCCCTCGTGTTCTTCGTGTTCTTCGCGTTCCCTCACAAATCGACCTCCAATTCATGAAAGATCGACGCACACGGGCGTGCCCCGTATAACCAAGCCCCTAGGGTCGTTGGTCAAAGGGGGGGGGAAGGAAATCCCTCCTTTCCTTCCAAACCTATCACTACCCCCCTTAGGGATCTCGATCTTATCCTTTTGGGATATGATCCTATTCCTTTTAAGGGGGGATATTGATGCGCCTAGACCAGGGGTGTGGGGACTTTCCCCATTAACCACGTTCATGTGGGTAGACATGCAGGTGGGCCCCACTCCGGAACCTTCTAGAACCTTCCCGGTACAATACCGAAAAAACCCCAAACTTTTTCCGGAACCCTGAATATGACTTACCATATATAAATCTTTACCTCCGGACCATTCCGGAGCTCCTCGTGACATCCGGGATCTCATCTAGGACTCCGAACAACAATCGGTCACCAACGTACATATCCCAATACTACTCTAGCATCACCGAACGTTAAGCGTGCGGACCCTACGGGTTCAAGAATCATGTGGACATGACCGAGACAGCTCTCCGGTCAATAACCAATAGCGGGACCTGGATGCCCATATTGGTTCCCACATATTCCACGAAGATCATTATCGGTCGAACCACGATCTCAAGGATTCAGTCAATCCCGTATTCAGTTCCCTTTGTCCATCGGTATGTTACTTGCCCGAGATTCGATCATCGGTATCTCCATACCTAGTTCAATCTCGTTACCGGCAAGTCTCTTTACTCGTTCCGTAATACAAGATCACATGACTAACTCCTTAGTCACATTGCTTGCAAGCTTCTTGTGATGCTGTATTACCGAGTGGGCCCAGAGATACCACTCCGTCATACGGAGTGACAAATCCCAGTCTCGATCCACGCCAACCCAACAGACACCCTCGGAGATACCTGTAGAGCACCTTTATAGTCACCCAGTTACGTTGTGACGTTTGATACACACAAGGCATTCCTCCGGTGTCAGGGAGTTGCATGATCTCATGGTCATAGGAACACATACTTGACATGGATAAAGCAGTAGCAATAATCTAACACGATCAAATGCTATGCTAACGGTTGGGTCTTCATTCTCCTAATGATGTGATCCCGTTATCAAATGAAAACTCATGTCTATGGTTAGGAAGCCTTAATCATCTTTGATCAACGAGCTAGTCTAGTAGAGGCTCACTAGGGACACGGTGTTGTTTATGTATCCACACATGTATCTGAGTTTCCAATCAATAAAAAATTATTGCATGGATAATAAACGATTATCTTGAACAAGGAAATATGATAATAACCAATTTATTATTGCCTCTAGGGCATATTTCCAACAGTCTCCCACTTGCACTAGAGTCAATAATCTAGTTCACATCACCATGTGATTAACACCCAATGAGTTCTGGGGTTTGATCATGTTTTGCTTGTGAAAGAGGTTTTAGTCAACGGGTCTGCAACATTTAGATCCGTGTATACTTTGCAAATCTCTATGTAATATTGTAGATGCTGCTACTACGCCCCACTTGGAGCTATTCCAAATGTCTGCTCCACTATACGTATCCGGATTGCTACTCAGAGTCATCCGGATTGGTGTCAAAGCTTGTATCGACGTAACCCTTTACGACGAACTCTTTATCACCTCCATAATCGAGAAACATTTCCTTAGTCCTCGAGTTACTAAGGATAATTTTGACCGTTGTCCAGCGATCCACTCCTGGATCACTCTTTTACCCCTTGACAGACTCATGGCAAGGAACACACCAGGTGCGGTACACAACATGGCATACTATATAGAGCCTATGGCTAAGGCATAGGGGACGACCTTCGTCCTTTGTCTTTCTTCTGCCGTGGTCGAGCTTTGTGTCTTACTCAAATTCATACCTTACAACACAGCCTGGAACTCCTTATTTGACTGATCTATTTTGAACTTCTTCAAAATCTTGTCAAGGTATGTATTCATTGAAAGTTTTATCAAGCGTCTTGGTCTATCTCTATAGATATTGATGCCCAATATTTAAGTAGCTTCATTCCAGGTCTTCCTTTGAAAAACTCCTTTCAAACAACCCTTTATGCTTTCCAGAAATTCTACATTATTTCCGATCAACAATATGTCAACCACATATACTATCAGAAATTCTATAGTGCTCCCACTCACTTTCTTGTAAATACAAGTTTCTTATAAACTTTGCATAAACCCAAAAGCTTTGATCACCTCATCAAAGCGTATATTCCAACTCCGAGATGCTTGCTCCAGTCCACAAAAGGATTGCTGGAGCTTCCATACCTTTTAGCATCCTTAGGATCGACAAAACCTTCCGGTTATATCACATACAACCTTTCCTCAATGAAACCATTGAGGAACCGCTGTTTTGACATCCATCTGCCAGATTTCATAATCGAAAAATGCAGCAACTGCTAACATAATTCCAACAGACTTTAGCATTGCTACGGGTGAGAAAGTCTCATCACAGTCAACTCCTTGAACTTGTCGTAAACTTCTTTGCGACAAGTCGAGCTTCATAAATGGCGACATTTACCATCAACGTTTGTCTTCTTCTTAAAAGGTCCATTTGTACTTAACGGTCTACCGTTCATCAGGCAAGTCTACCAAAGTCCATACTTGGTTTTCATACCTGGATCCTATCTCGGATTTCATGGCTCCTAGCCATTTGTTGGAATCCAGGCCCACCATTGCTTCTTCATAGCTCATAGGTTCACTATTGTCTAACAACATGACCTCCAAGACAGGATTGCCGTGCCACTTAGGGGCGGCATGAGTCCTTGTCAACTGACAAGGCCTGGTAGTAACTTGATCTGAAGCTTCATGATCATCATCATTAGCTTACTCTTCAATTGGTGTAGGCATTACAGGAACACCTTTCTGCACTGCGCTACTTTTCCAATTCAAGTGAAGGTTCGATAACCTTATCAAGTTCTACCTTCCTCCCACTCACTTCTTTTGAGAGAACATCCTTCTCTAGAAAGGATCCATTCTTGGCAACAATGACCTTGCCTTCGGATCTGTGATAGAAGGTATACCCAATTGTTGCTGTAGGGTATCTTATGAAGATGCACTTTTCTGCTTTGGGTTCGAGCTTATCAGACATAAGTGTCGCATTCCCAAACTCTAAGAAATGACAGCTTAGGTTTCTGCCAAACCTTAATTCATACGGTGTCATCTCAATGGATTTAGATGGTGCCCTATTTAAAGTGAATGTAGTTGTCTCTAATGCATAACCCCAAAATGATAGTGGCAAATCGGTAAGAGACATCATAGTATGCACCATATCCAATAGAGCACGACTACGACGTTTGGACACAACATTACACTATGGTGTTCCAGGTGGCGTGAGTTGTGAAACAATTTCCACATTGTCTTAAGTTGCATACCAAACTCGTAACTCAGATATTCACCTCCATGATCATATCGTAGACATTTTATCTTCTTGTCACGATGATCTTGAACTTCACTCTAAAATTGCTTGAACCTTTCAAACATTTCAGACTTGTGTTCCATTAAGTAAATATACCCATACCTACTCAAATCATCAGTGAAGGTAAGAAAATAACCACATCCACCGCATGCTTCAACACTCATTGTACCGCATACATCAACATGTATCATTTCCAATAAGTCATTTGCCCGCTCCATCATAACGAAAACGGAGTCTTAGTCATCTTGCCCATGAGGCATGGTTCGCATGTCTCAAGTGATTCGAAATCGAGTGAGTCTAAAGATCCATCAGCTTGGAGTTTCTTCATGCGATTTACACCAATATGACCTTAATAGCAGTGCCACAAGTATGTGGTACTATCATTATTAACTTTGCATCTTTTGTCATCAATATTTATGAACATGTGTATTACTATGATCGAGATTCAATAAACCATTCACATTTGGTGCATGACCATTGAATGTATTATTCATGTAAACAGAATAACCATTATTCTCTGAATTAAATGAATAACCGTTATTGCAACAAACACGATCTAATCATGTTCATGCCCAACGCGTACACCAAATAACATTTATTCAGGTTCAACATTAATCCCCAAGGCAGAGGAAGTTTGCAATGGTGATCACATCAACCTTGGAAACGCTTCCAACACACATCGTCACCTCGCCCTTAGTTAGTCTCCGTTTATTCCATAGCTTTTGTTTCGAGTCACCAATATTAGCAACTAAACCGGTATCTAATACCAAGTTGCTACTAGGAGCACTAGTAAGGTACACATGTGTATCAAATATACTTTTGTTGACATTGCCAGCCTTCTTATCTGCCAAGTATCTTGGGGCAGTTCCGCTTCAGTGACCGTTCCGCTCATAACATAAGCACTTAGTCTCGGGTTTGGGTCCAACCTTGGGTTTCTTCACTGGAGCGACAACTGGCTTGCCATTCTCGAAATTTCCCTTCTTGTCCTTGCCCTTCTTGAAACTATTGGTCTTACCATCAACACTTGATGCTCCTTCTTGATTTCTACCTTTCATGGTGTAAAACATCGTGAATAGCTCAAGGATCAACTTCTCCATCCCTGGCATGTTATAGTTCATCACGAAGCTCTAGTAGCATGGTGACAGTGACTTGGAGAACTATGTCAATCACTATCTTATCTGGAAGATCAACTCCCACTTGATTCAAGCGATTGTAGCACCTAGACAATCTGAGCACATGCTCACCGATTGAGCTATTCTCTTTCATCTTGCAGGCAAAGAATCTTGTTGGAGGTCTCATACCTCTCAACATGGGCACGAGCCTAAAATCCCAATTTCAGCTCTGGAACATCTCATATGATCCGTGACGTTCAAAACATCTTTGGAGCCTCAATTCTAAGCTGTAAAGCATGACGCACCAAACTATCAAGTAGTCATCAAAAACGTGCATGTCTGATGTTCTCAACACCCACAGACGACGTTTGAGGGGGTGGCGCACCGAGCGGCGCATCAAGGACATAAGCCTTCTGTGTAGCAACTGAGGACAATCCTCGGATCACGGACCTAGTCCGCGTAATTGCTACTACCATCTTTCAACTTAGTTTTTCTCTAGGAACGTATCAAAATATAGGGGAGCTATAGCGTGAGCTATCGATCTACAACATAATTTGCAAAGATATTTTGACTATGTTCATGATAATGAGTTCAATTAATCATATTACTAAAGAACTCCCACTCAAATCAACATCCCTCGGGTTGTCTAAGTGTGACATGATCCAAATCCACTAACCCAAGTCCGATCATCATGTGAGATGAGGTGTTTCAATGGTGAACATCACCATGTTGATCATCTACTATATGACTCATGTTCGACCTTTTGGTCTCCTGTGTTCTGAGGTCATGTTTGTACATGCTAGGCTCGTCAAGTTTAACCCAAGTATTCCACGTGTGTAAATCTGGCTTACACCCGTTGTATGCGAACGTAGCATCTATCACACCCGATCATCACGAGGTGCTTCGAAACGACGAACCTTCGCAATGGTGCATACTCGGGGAGAACACAATTTATCTTGAAATTTTAGTGAGGGATCATCTTATAATGCTGCCATCGTTCTAAGCAAAATAAGATGAATAAATAGGATAAACATCACATGTAAATTATATAAGTGACATGATATGGCCATCATCGTCTTGTGCTTTTGATCTTCATCTCCAAAGCACCGACATGATCTCCATCGAGACCGGCATGACACCATGATCTCCATCATGGTGCCGTCACGTGGTTGTCGCGCCAACTATTGCTTCTACAACTATTGCTAACTCATAGCGATAAAGTAAAGCAAAAAAGGAAAAAATAATTAAAGACAACCCTATGGCTCATGCCGGTTGCCGTAGTCATCGACATGCAAGTCATGATAATCTATACAAAACATGATCATCTCATACATCACATATATCACATCATGTCTTTGGCCATATCACATAACAACATGCCCTGCAAAAACAAGTTAGACGTCCTCTACTTTGTTGTTGCAAGTTTTACGTGGCTGCTATGGGCAACTAGTAAGAACCGTTCTTACCTACGCAAAGCCACAACGGTGATAATCAAAGTTGCCTTTTAAACTTCTACAAGGACCGCCTCTGTAGAATCTGATTCAACTAAAGTGGAGAGACAGACACTGGCCAGCCATCTTTATGCAACAAGTTGCATGTCAGTCGATGGAACCGGTCTCTCGTACGTGGACGAGTAAGGTTAGTCAAGGCCGCTTCATCCCACAATACCGCCGAATCAAGATAAGACTAAGGAGATAAGCAATCTAAACATCAATGCCCACAAACTCTTTTGTGTTCTACTCGTGCATATCATCTACGCATAGACCTAGCTCTGATACCACTATTGGGGAACGTTGCATGGGAAACAAAAAAATCCTATGAACACCCAAGATCTATCCATGGAGATGCATAGCTATGAGAGGGGAAGTGTATATACATACCCTTGTAGATCGCTAAGTGGAAGCGTATATAACACGTTTGATGTAGTCGAACTCTTCACGATCCAATCGTGATCCAATCCGATCCAGCGCCGAACGGACGGCGCCTCCGTGTTCATCACACGTGCGGCTCGATGACGTCTCCTCCTTCTTAATCCAGCAAGCGAGGAAGGAGAAGTAGATGGGATCTCAACCTGCACGACGGCATGGTGGAGATGGTGGCGTCCCAGTGCCGACAGGGCTTCGCCAAGCGCCTCCGGAACGACGTACGAGGAATAAACGAGAGAGACGGGAGGAGGGCGTCGGCCGTGGGAGGGTCTCCAGCCCCCTTGCGCCTCCCCACCTTTATATAGGCATGGGAGCGGCTGGTGGCTTGCCCTCCAAGCCCCTAGGGTCGTTGGTCAAAGGGGGAGGAAGGAAATCCCTCCTTTCCTTCCCCATCGATCACTATCCCCCTTTTTAGGGATCTCGATCTTATCCTTTCGGGATATGATCCTATTCCTTTTAAGGGGGGATCTTGATGCGCCTAGACCAGGGGTGTGGGGACTTTCCCCATTACCCACGTTCATGTGGGTCCACATGTAGGTGGGCCCCACTCCGGTACCTTCTAGAACCTTCCCGGTATAATACCGAAAAATCCTGAACTTTTTTCGGAACCCTTAATATGACTTCCCATATATAAATATTTACCTCCGGACCATTCCGAAGCTCCTCGTGATATCCGAGATCTCATCCGGGACTCCGAACAACATTACGTCACCAACGTACATATCCCAATACTACTATAGCATCACCGAACGTTAAGCGTGCGGACCCTACGTGATACGGGGCACACCCGTGTGTGTCGATCTTTCACGATTTGGAGGGGGATTCCACAAAGAACACGAAGAACACAGGGAAGAATGAGGAGAAATCACAAGAGGAACATTCAAGAACAAGTCCAATCACACATCCACTATGCTCACATCCACACAAGATCCACAAGGGTACAAGAACAACAAAGGGAAAGTGGATACATGGTAGAGTTCATCCCAAATCCCAAAGGGAGATGAGGCCTTGAAATCCCGGAGGATCATCCCGTGCAAGGGGCCTTGACATCCACTAGGGGGTCTTCTCTCATAGAGGCATCTACTCCATGGGAGAGGTAGTGGAAGGAGCAAAGGCTCATCTATCTATTAGCTAAATCATTGCTAACCCTAATTCGGAGGTGGGAGAGGAGTATATATAGTTCTAGGGATGAAGGGGTAAGTGGGGAAGATACAAGGCCCGAGGCCCATCGGTGCGCGCAGGCAAAGTCCGGATGATCCGGACCGGGGTCCGGATGGTCCGGGCATCCTCCGAATGATCCGGACCGGGGTCCGGATGGTCCGGGCATCCTCCGAATGATCCGGACGGGGGTCCGGATGATCCGGCTTCAAGTCCTCCTTGGCTGGTTCTGTTTTGCATTATCCGGATGATCCGGGCGGCGGTCCGGACAATCCGGCCTTCTTCCAGATGATCCGGATGGAGGTCCGGATGATCCGGGTGTCGTCCGGATCGTCCGGACGTTCGGGCTTCTTCTTCCCTGCACTTCCTTCTTCTTTTCCATGCTTCCCTCACGGATGGTGTAGTCGTAGGTAGGTGCTCGCACTCCTCCTCGTTATCTGCGAAGCTCCGGCAATACTTATGCATGCACACAAGATGAGTGTCAAGTAGTATACCATCCTCGAAGGGGTCAAGTGAGCATGTGTAAAGGAGATGGTTCACCTTTAGGTATGTGAAGTAGATGTCGCACGTGTCACTTGCCAAAGGGACTCTTTGCCATGGTGATGTCCGTAGGATGCTCCGCATCATCCCCTCCCCCTTGGGAAAGATCCGCCCTCGGATCAAGATCCAAATCACCATGGGAAAGAGATGGTGTCGTCGTGTAAAAGTGAAAGATCACCAAGCACTCATCATCATCAAACTCGAAAGGGGCACTCTCCAATGTCTCACCGTCTAGTAACTCCTTCAAAAGGAGCAAATACGACAAACACTTGGAAAAACAAATGTGGTTAGCATTAGTGCAAAACCAAGCATTCAAGTGGTGAATCACCGTACATTGGATTGACATATTGAAATGACGCTCGAATATGCTCCCTAGGCGTAGCGAACTACAAGGCTTGACGAAGCATACCGAGACTGTCCTCTATAAGAAAGACCGTGAACAAGCGAACCACTCGATGTGGAACCCCAACCTCACATCATCATCTGCGGAAGATAATCCTAGGTAACCACTTGAATTCCCACCTAAGAACTCCCGAAATCTTGGTTATGCAATCGGGTACACGGATACACGGAGTTTTTACATGATCACTCAACTCCTAGCAGTAATACTACTCTCCAGTGTATCACATCCCTCAACACACAACCAAAGGTCTCGAAAACTCATCTACCTCAGATCCTCGTAATCACAATGATACTAAGTATGGCAGTACATCCGAACTCTCTCCACCAGTACTGGGGATGCCGGACTCCTCTCGCCACTACTAGTATTGAAGCAATTTCGAATATCCTCCGTCCTGAGATACTAAGGAAACTGAATGATAACGATGTGCACAAGAATCCCCTGGAGCTCAACTCCCCGGAAGAAATCAAGTCACACAGGAGGCACCAAGACAGAACTCCGTCACATCGGCATCATATAGTTTCCAAAATACCCGCGTGATCCTAAAATTTTTTTTGAGCGAGAAGAGGAGTAGAATCAAAATTCCTAAGTCGAATACCTCACTAGAGCATAGAAGAGGAGTAAAAGAATCCTACTCTACGATATAACTAGACTCAAAATAGTTTTTCACTAGACTCGACTCGGCCAAAGTTCGATCAATCAAGGGGGCTCCTAGGTCGGTATAGGCTCTGATACCAACTTGTCATGCCCAAGATGCGATCCTATCCTTATTTTGGCAAGAGGGCCTCGACAGGGATAGAAGCGCATCTCCTCGTTTCACAAGAATGGATATCATTACAAGTACATGTAAAGAAGAGATGAGTATATGGAATTGGCTTACACTCGCCACAGGCTACATCAATATCACATCAATACAACAACATATACAAACACCATACAGAAGAGCAGGGTCCGACTATGGACGAAAACAAACGATAAAATGACATCCATCCTTGCTATCCCAGGCTGCCGCCTGGAACCCATCCTAGATCGATGAAGAAGAAGAAGAAGAACTCCAAATCAAACAAAGCATCGTGCTCACGTCATATCATCGCATTACCTGTACCTGCAACTGTTGTTGTAGTAATATGTGAGCCACGGGGACTCAGCAATCTCATTTCCAAGGGTATCAAGACTATTAAAGCTTAATGGGTGAGGTATGGTGAAGTGGAGAGGCTGCAGCAGGCAACTAAGCATTTATTTGAGTGGCTAACTTACTAGTACAAGAATATAGGGGGATGATTGTCGAATAACGGACGTGATCTAGTAATGATCTCTAAGAGATCCTGAACACCTACTTACGTCAAACATAACCCCACCGTGTTCTCTCTCGGATAAGGACTCACGAGAAGAGATAGTCACGGTTACGCACACGGTTGGTGTATTTTATTTGAGTTTACTTTAAGTTTGCTATGACCGGGTGTTAAACAAAGTTTCCAAGTTGCCACGTAACCGCGGGCACGGCTTTCCGAAAGATTTAACCCTGGAGGGGTGCTCCAACTCATCCATCACAAACTAACCACACGCAGCGGGAATAACCTCGACCACGAATCTCATGATCTTCCTAGGCAATTCCACTGGAAACCGCAACCTCGAGATAGCCCAAAGTATTTTCAGAATTCCTCGCACAAGATGTTCGAGAAAGGTAAAACAAGTCTAGCAAGGCCGCCCGGCAGGCCAGATCCCGATAGGAGCCGCGCGTATCCTGTTCTCAGGGCACTACCAGATGAGCAGTACGTACGGTGACCTGATAGAAATCCCCCGAGTTGCCCCGGGGTGGCCCCGCAAGTGGCTCTATTTTGGACCAACACTCATGAGGAGCACTGGCCCGGGTTGTTGATTAATTATCCACGGGGTGATCATGCCCTATGCAAATTTTAGTGGTTATTAAGCAAATAGTACCAATGTTGGGCCTTGCCAGACAAGTTTTATCCTAAAACGAAAATCAAGGGGGTCCCCATAACAACCCCGAGCATGTTAGGAGCGCTCAATTATGGAACATAACACCGGTACCCAAGTAACTAGGGCGGCAAGAGTGGAACAAAACACCGAGCAAAAGGCCAAGCCTTCCACCCTTTACCAAGTATATATGTGCATTAAATTAAATAGCAATAATATTGTGATATATCAAAAAAACATCCATGTTGGCACATGGAACAATTGCACCTGCAACTAGCAACGCTATAAGAAAGGCTGAGCAAGCAGTAACATAGCCAAACAATGTTTGCTGGGATGTGGAGGAGTTAGAGGCTTTTCATGGCAATTTGGGAGGCTTGACATACAAGTGGTAGGTAGTGAGACATCGATAGAAACGAGACATCTAGCATGGCAATGATAGTAATGGTATCCAGGGGAATGATCATCTTGCCTGAGATCCCGCTTGGAAGAAGAACGAATCCATGAAGAAGACGAACCAACGTAGTCGAACGAATCCTCACACTCCGAACGCTTTCGGAACTCTATCGAGAAGAAGCAATCCGGAACAAACAATCAACACACGAGAACACCACAACATATGCATGACATGATGCGCAATCGAATATGATGCATGTCCATTTAAATATGCAAGGCATGGCAATCACAACAAACAATATTACACATTAAGTGAAGCCCAATATGCAACGTGTTGCATATTGACGAAACTCCACATTCGAATTATTTAGTTCACTCTCGTTAGGTACAAGACAATATTAAATGTTGTTAAACTTGGCAAGAGGTGAAGCATAAGTAAACTACACATCTAGGCAAGTTTAAATGAGGCCGGAAACAACATATAGCATTTCCGAAACGACCCCATATGTTAATTTCGAAATTGGTCGAGATCTGAACTAATCAGGTTTTATATTTATTAAACAGGAAAATAAAGTGCACAATGAGATTCTACTCGTCATTCTAGTCGATTTACATATATGGAACATCTCAAACGGAGCTACGGTCTAAAAGATATGACCTTCATAAGATGAACATGACATGAATGCAAAATGCATGAAAATGGCAACCACAAACACTTAAAATCATGAATGCAGCAAGTTATTATGAAACTACATGAGATTCTAAGCAAGTTTCATATGCAACATGTTCAAAACGGAGCTACGGTTCAACAATTACTGCCAACACAAGTTTTAGTTGAAATCTGCCCAAAACAGCAAGATAGCATTTTGCACACATGAAAACAACAAGTTACAATATTGTAAAATGAACAAACTAAGCATGGGGCAGTAGCATATAACACACACTTCATTTCATCTTCACATATCATACTCTAAAGAGTCATGGATCACATGGTACGAAGCTCACAACATGGCAACAAAATATAGCAGATTAGGACTTAGTGAAAATAACAGGTTTTAGCATAGCAGATTTTTACGGAGGCATATTGGCAGCAGTAAAACTATATGCCACAGGTCATATATTGGCATGAAACTTAACCGCATGGTAGTATACATGATGCACTACAAATCATTACTTTATGGCAACATCAAATTATGCTCAGATTCATGGCAACCATCAACACAACATGGCATATTGAAGAAAACAGATTCTCAGACTTGGTGAAAATTAGGCTAGTCATGAGCAGCAGTTTTTAACAGATTGACATATTGGACGGCAGGAATAATTATGATACAAAACTTATTCATGCAAACTATTGGCGCAACATGATAGAGCATAACATGCTTAACAAAAGACTCCATGGTGGCATCACCAAAAGACTCCTAGAACACTAGCAATTCACATGGCAACACAGCAATAAAATAACAGATATCCAGACAGAAATATTTTGGACCCTCAAAACAACAGATTTTTATAGCATGTTGGCAATAAGAAAACAACACCTAAACTTGCATTTCTATGACAAACAAAAATACCAGGGCCTATCACACATGTCCAAGGGCATATCTCATGTTCAAAATTATTTCATATGATGCACGGATTAGATCCCACAAAATAGACAAACGGACATCATGGCAAAAATGACATGCACACGAACTTCCTCCAATGACAAAACTAAATGCACAGTTAAATTCTATGGATTTTCTACCCCGAAAACATATATAAGATGTGTAGGTTCATGTGGAAAAATAAGTCACAATTAATTAGGCAAGTTAATGATATAAACCCTTTTAGCAACTATAAATGCAAGTTAACTGCAAAAATTACAATGAACCAGTTTGTCATGCATGAAAATGCGATGCCGATAATATGAACATTTTTAATATATTGTTGGATTAATTCCAATGCATGGTCAAATAAATATGACAATGCAAATTAATGGCAATTATGCAAAATGATGCAAAATAGCGAGCTTAGGTATTTTAATCATGGATGAAAATGGCATATTGTTAATCTACGCATTTTTCTAAGCATTTTACATATATAAAACGTTTTATTTCGCCACACGGTTTATTAGTTATAGCAATTTTTAAAACGGGCAATCTCTGGTATTAAAAAAAAACAAAATGGGCCGGATCTACAGCAGCTGAGCGCACAATAGAAAAAAACACCGCACGTGCGAGCGTTATACGGGGACGCTCACCCTGGGCATGGGCCGGCTTGGTGAGGAGGCCCACGAGGGGACGGCGAGGCAGCTGGGCCGGCAGTCAACGCGAGCAGGCGAAGGGCGCTAGGTTCGTCTCCCTCCCGTGCTCGGCACGAGCGGAGGCATGGCGGCGGCCGATGGCTTCAAGGCGGGGGAGGACCAGAACCAGCACGGAGACGGCGGGGATGGCCGGATCCGGTACCGGAGGTCCAATTCCCGGCGACGAGGGGTCTCATCGGCGCTTGGTTCGCGAGATCCGATGACGAGGAGCTCGGGTCCGGCCTCTTCCATGGCGGCTTCCTGGGCGAGGCGCGGTGGTTCGGTGGGGCGGCGGCTCGCCGGCGACGGGGCAGCTGGGGTGCGGGGCTGGCCTCCGGTGAGGGTCCGGCGGCGAGGTCGCCGGGGACGGGCGACGACGGGGCTGACGCGGGGCGGCGGATACAGGGCGCCATGGGAGCTCAGGGAGCCAGGGACGAGCGGGCGAGCGCTGCGGGCGGCGGCGGGCTGGCACGGCCCAGATCGGGCCCGAGGCGGGCCGCGTTCGGGCCTCGCGGGCCTGGTGGCGGAAATCGAGACTGGAGGTGGGAGAAGGCCATATTAGGCAAGGGAGGTCGTCTATATATAGCAAAACAGCTAGGGTTTGAGGAGTTTTGCCCGGTTTTGAGCCGTTCGATCTCGATCGAACGGTTCGGAAGCGGAGGGGGGCTAGCTGGGCTAGTGGGTTGTGGAGAGTGGGTGTGGGCTGAGAAGAGAGGGAGGTTGGTAGCCCGTGACATGATTTTGAAATATCGAAAACGTCCGACAAATAAATCGATACGACGCCGCTACGGTCGACCGTTCGGGTATCAAACGACCTCTGATTGCGACGAAATTTGGCAGGCGGTTTACTTACAATATAACAAGACCGCATGCCAACTTTCGACCCAATCCGAGAATAATTTTTGCACACTTTTAAAAACAATATTTAAACAATGCCGCGGGCGCGTGCGTGTGTGGTTGGACTCGAAACGGTCAACGGGGAGAACCGACAACTACAAACGAATGCAAGTTTTGAAAATGATGACAACGAAGTGCCGAGGCAATGCGGATGATGCGAATGATGCGATGATGGATGCGACAACCGAACGGAACGCACGACGAGAATGGAAAAAAAAGGAATCTTCTGGAGCGTCGGTCCCGGGCTGTTACAACTCTCCTCCACTTACAAGAGATCTCGACCCGAGATCTTAGAATGAGAAGGGGAAGAGAAAGAGCAAGAGGAAGAGGTAAAACTTAGTTGCTTCTTTGACAAACGAGTGAAACCATAGAAACATGAAGGTTGGAAAGAGATGAAGAATGACATGCGGAACAAGCAAGAATTCAAAGAAATTTGGGCAGCACTTCGGTAGAAAAGAAGAGAAACTTGATATGATGAAAAGAACTTGAAGAGAGGACACAACACTCCGGTTAAAAGAATAAGCATGGAAAGAATATGATCTTGATAAAACGAGATGATGAATCGAAGAGAGCAACATCACACTGCCTCCGGAACAAAAGAATAGAAGCTAGCTCTTTGGAAGGAAAAGAACGAAGAAGGAAATGACAACTTCTACCATAATTGAATTGAAAAACAACCTTACAAAGAAGGATTGCATAGAGTTTTTGAAAAGTCAACAATGAAAAGAATAAGCTTGTTGTGGGCTTATGGAAAACAACTCAAAATTATGAGGTGACAACCGGCCACAAATGGAAAACAATGATTGATTGCGAGCAACAAGAGATGCAAAACTTCTTTCACCAAGAGAATACATTGAGAACTTGGATCATGATGAACACCATGATAGTAACAATCCTTAGGAAAGCTTTAGGTGAAATCCAATCCAAGATAACTCTAAGAAAGGAATGATGGATTTAATTATCTCACTCTTGATAATTCTTTGAGACTCCTCATGAATCAAGAATGCCATAACACCATCTCAAAAGATAAGGGAGAAAGAATTGCACTTTGAAATGCAAGATAAAGAATGCTTGAGGATCTCCAACAAAATCTTGAAGAACATTTGAGAATAAGAGAAAACTTGATGAACCACCATGTAGAGCCTCCATGAAGAACTCCGGGTAGACAATGATAATAGAAAACAAATGAAGATTGAAAGAACAAGAGTTGAAGCCTTGCAATGGCTTAGATGAAGCTTCGAGATACTTCAGAAAACATGAACTCCGGGAAAGAAAAGATAAACAACTTAGAACCAAGAATTTGATATCATGAACAACTCCGGAAGAAGGATTGAATCACCTTAACCAACAAGAATAAGAATTATGTTATGCTTATCCTTCATCAAGTTAAATTGATGACAAGCAACGGATTTACCATACGACTTATTCTTCTTGAAAAAAAATTGAAGAGAGAGATAGAGCACAAACTTAAATAAGTCTTCAACGAAACACCGGAATAATTGAGAGACGAACGAAGAGACACAATTGAGAAGAATTGGAGAACGAAAGCTGAAAGCTGAGAACGAAGAAATCTTCTGAAATGATGGCCTTCGGAGGATCGAGAAATGACAATAACTCTGAAATGCCCTGGATAGATATGGAAGGAATTACTCAAGATCGAAAACAATTTAATAGGATAACACGACGCTGAAACCATTTTGTCTCCGAGAATGGAACAAGATTTAAGAGAACTCTCCTTCGGTCTTCAATGCTGAGAATGATGGCGAGTAACACCACCAAGACTTACTGAGACACTCTGGAACAATGAATAAGGAAAGGTTGAGCCAACGATGAAAATGATTTAGAAGCGATCTTCGGGAAGGAATAAGACTGAAGAAATTCATTCTTACGTCATATTGAAAAGAACTTGAGGACATCTCCGGAAAGATTAGAAGAGCCAGGTAAGATCCTGGGGAAAACCTGTGGGATATGACCCCACTCAAAGAGATCACCGTTGAAGCAGTTGATTAGAAAGAGAGATTGCACCGGTACAATTGAAAACTTGATGATGTGAGAACATTGAAATATTTAAAGGATTGAATGAAAAGACGAGCTTCTGAGATATCTTCCACATTCCGGATAGAATAGAGAGATGAATAAGAAGGAGAGGCTTGGATAAGAATTTCCAACATGGGAGAGCATTTAGAGAATGAAAAGGATATGATGAGCACCGAAAGCTTGAATTGAATCCATCGGGAAAGAAAACAATAACAAGGAATGATGAACTTTGAATCACTTGAGCATCTCCATAATGAATCACCAGATATCAAATGGAAGAAAAGATAGCGAAAGCATCAATGAAAAGAAAGGCATTTGGATGACAATTTAATTATTGACGAAAAAGGGCGGGAGGGCGGGGAAAAACTAGGACAACTCAGATAGATGAAAAGAACTCCGGAAGAAATAAGAGGATAGATCTTGCTAAAATTGGAGAGGGTTGAATTAACTTGATGAGAAACACACCGGTTAGGAAAGATATGAAATCACCACTTGACATCGAAGCAACTCGAATTACCATACTCTAACAAAACAAAAGATGGGGCTTGAGGATTTAAGCCGGAAACAAATTCATGACAGAGATTCCGTCCGATATTTTCGTGGTAAGGCTCGCACGGGCTCGATCGTACATTGGATTGTCATATTGAAATGACGCTCGAATATGCTCCCTAGACGTAGCGAACTACAAGGCTTTACGAAGCATACCGAGACTGTCCTCTGTAAGAAAGACGATGAACAAGCGAACCACTCGATGTCGAACCCCAACCTCACATCATCATCTGCGGAAGATAATCCTTGGTAACCACTTGAATTCCCACCTGAGAACTCCCGAAATCTCGGTTATGCAATCGGGTACACGGATACACGGAGTTTTTACATGATCACCCTACTCCTAGCAGTAATACTACTCTCCAGTGTATCACATCCCTCAACACATAACCAAAGGTCTCGGAAACTCATCTACCTCAGATCCTCGTAATCACAACGATAATAAGTATGGAAGTACATCCGAACTCTCTCCACCAGTACTGGGGATGCTGGACTCCTCTCGCCACTACTAGTATTGAAGCAATTTCGAATATCCTCCGTCCTGAGATACTAAGGAAACTGAATGATAACGATGTGCACAAGAATCCCCTGGAGCTCAACTCCCTGGAAGAAATCAAGTCACACAGGAGGCACCAAGACAGAACTCCGTCACATCGGCATCATATAGTTTCCAAAATACCCGCGTGATCCTAAAAAAAATTTGAGCGAGAAGAGGAGTAGAATCAAAATTCCTAAGTCGAATACCTCACTAGAGCATAGAAGAGGAGTAAAAGAATCCTACTCTCCGATATAACTAGACTCAAAATAGTTTTTCACTAGACTCGACTCGGCCAAAGTTCGATCAATCAAGGGGGCTCCTAGGTCGGTACAGGCTCTGATACCAACTTGTCACGCCCAAGATGCGATCCTATCCTTATTTTGGCACGAGGGCCTCGACAGGGATAGAAGCGCATCTCATCGTTTCGCAAGAATGGATATCATTACAAGTACATGTAAAGAAGAGATGAGTATATGGAATTGGCTTACACTCGCCACAGGCTACATCAATATCACATCAATACAACAACATATACAAACACCGTACAGAAGAGCAGGGTCCGACTACGGACGAAAACAAACGATAAAATGACATCCATCCTTGCTATCCCAGGCTGCCGCCTGGAACCCATCCTAGATCGATGAAGAAGAAGAAGAAGAACTCCAAATCAAACAAAGCATCACGCTCACGTCATATCATCGCATTACCTGTACCTGCAACTGTTGTTGTAGTAATCTGTGAGCCACGGGGACTCAGCAATCTCATTTCCAAGGGTATCAAGACTATTAAAGCTTAATGGGTGAGGTATGGTGAAGTGGTGAGGCTGCAGCAAGCAACTAAGCATTTATTTGAGTGGCTAACTTACGAGTACAAGAATATAGGGGGATGATTGTCGAATAACGGACGTGATCTAGTAATGATCTCTAAGAGATCCTGAACACCTACTTACGTCAAACATAACCCCACCGTGTTCTCTCTCGGATAAGGACTCACGAGAAGAGACAGTCACGGTTACGCACACGGTTGGTGTATTTTATTTGAGTTTACTTTAAGTTTGCTATGACCGGGTGTTAAACAAAGTTTCCAAGTTGCCACGTAACCGCGGGCACGGCTTTCCGGAAGATTTAACCCTGCAGGGGTGCTCCAACTCATCCATCACAAACTAACCAGACGCAGCGGGAATAACCTCGACCACGAATCTCATGATCTTCCTAGGCAATTCCACTGGAAAACCGCAACCTCGAGATAGCCCGAAGTATTTTCGGAATTCCTCACACAAGACGTTCGAGAAAGGTAAAACAAGTCCAGCAAGGCCGCCCGGCAGGCCAGATCCCGATAGGAGCCGCGCGTATCTCGTTCTCAGGTCACTACCAGATGAGCAGTACGTACGGTGACCTGATAGAAATCCCCCGAGTTGCCCCGGGGTGGCCCCGCAAGTGGCTCTGTTTTGGACCAACACTCATGAGGAGCACTGGCCCGGGTTGTTGATTAATTATCCACAGGGTGATCATGCCCTATGCAAATTTTAGTTGTTATTAAGCAAATAGTACCAATGTTGGGCCTTGCCAGACAAGTTTTATCCTAAAATGAAAATCAAGGGGGTCCCCATAACAACTCCGAGCATGTTAGGAGCGCTCAATTATGGAACATAACACCGGTACCCAAATAACTAGGGCGGCAAGAGTGGAACAAAACACCGAGCAAAAGGCCAAGCCTTCCACCCTTTACCAAGTATATATGTGCATTAAATTAAATAGCAATAATATTGTGATATATCAAAAAAACATCCATGTTGGCACATGGAACAATTGCACCTGCAACTAGCAACGCTATAAGAAAGGCTGAGCAAGCAGTAACATAGCCAAACAATGTTTGCTTGGATGTGGAGGTGTTAGAGGCATTTCATGGCAATTTGGGAGGCTTGACATACAAGTGGTAGGTAGCGAGACATCTAGCATGGCAATGATAGTAATGGTATCCATGGAAATGATCATCTTGCCTGAGATCCCGCTTGGAAGAAGAACGAATCCATGAAGAAGACGAACCAACGTAGTCGAACGAATCCTCACACTCCGAACGCTTTCGGAACTCTATCGAGAAGAAGCAATCCGGAACAAACAATCAACACACGAGAACACCACAACATATGCATGACATGATGCGCAATCGAATATGATGCATGTCCATTTAAATATGCAAGGCATGGCAATCACAACAAACAATATTACACATTAAGTGAAGCCCAATATGCAACGTGTTGCATATTGACGAAACTCCACATTCGAATTATTTAGTTCACTCTCATTAGGTCCATGACAATATTAAATGTTGTTAAACTTGGCAAGAGGTGAAGCATAAGTAAACTACACATCTAGGCAAGTTTAAATGAGGCCGGAAACAACATATAGCATTTCCGAAACGACCCCATATGTTAATTTCGAAATTGGTCGAGATCTGAACTACTCAGGTTTTATATTTATTAAACAGGAAAATAAAGTGCACACTGAGATTTTACTCGTCATTCTAGTCGATTTACATATATGGAACATCTCAAACGGAGCTACCGTCTAAAAGATATGACCTTCATAAGATGAACATGACATGAATGCAAAATGCATGAAAATGGCAACCACAAACACTTCAAATCATGAATGCAGCAAGTTATTATGAAACTACATGAGATTCTAAGCAAGTTTCATATGCAACATGTTCAAAACGGAGCTACGGTTCAACCAATACTGCCAACACAAGTTTTAGTTGAAATCTGCCCGAAACAGCAAGATAGCATTTTGCAGACATGAAAACAACAAGTTACAATATTGTAAAATGAACAAACTAAGCATGGGGCAGTAGCATATAACGCACACTTCATTTCATCTTCACATATCATACTCAAAAGAGTCATGGATCACATGGTACGAAGCTCACAACATGGCAACAAAATATAGCAGATTAGGACTTAGTGAAAATAACAGGTTTTAGCATAGCAGATTTTTACGGAGGCATATTGGCAGCAGTAAAACTATATTCCACAGGTCATATATTGGCATGAAACTTAACCGCATGGTAGTATACATGATGCACTACAAATCATTACTTTATGGCAACATCAAATTATGCTCAGATTCAAGGCAACCATCAACACAACATGGCATATTGAAGAAAACAGATTCTCAGACTTAGTGAAAATTAGGCTAGTCATGAGCAGCAGTTTTTAACAGATTGACATATTGGACGGCAGGAATAATTATGATGCAAAACTTATTCATGCAAACTATTGGCGCAACATGATAGAGCATAACATGCTTAACAAAAGACTCCATGGTGGCATCACCAAAAGACTCCTAGAACACTAGCAATTCACATGGCAACACAGCAATAAAATAACAGATATCCAGACTTGGAAATATTTTGGACCCTCAAAACAACAGATTTTTATAGCATGTTGGCAATAAGAAAACAACACCTAAACTTGCATTTCTATGACAAACAAAAATACCCGGGCCTATCACACATGTCCAAGGGCATATCTCATGTTCAAAATTATTTCATATGATGCACGGATTAGATCCCACAAAATAGACAAACGGGCATCATGGCAAAAATGACATGCACACGAACTTCCTCCAATGACAAAACTAAATGCACAGTTAAATTCTATGGATTTTCTACCCCGAAAACATATATAATATGCGTAGGTTCATGTGGAAAAATAAGTCACAATTAATTAGGCAAGTTAATGATATAAACCCTTTTAGCAACTATAAATGCAAGTTAACTGCAAAAATTACAATGAACCAGTTTGTCATGCATGAAAATGCGATGCCGATAATATGAACATTTTTAATATATTGTTGGATTAATTCCAATGCATGGTCAAATAAATATGACAATGCAAATTAATGGCAATTATGCAAAATGATGCAAAATAGCGAGCTTAGGTATTTTAATCATGGATGAAAATGGCATATTGTTAATCTACGCATTTTTCTAAGCATTTTACATATATAAAACGTTTTATTTCGCCACACGGTTTATTAGTTATAGCAATTTTTAAAACGGGCAATCTCTGATATTAAAAAAAAAACAAAATGGGCCGGATCTACAGCAGTTGAGCGCACAATAGAAAAAAACACCGCACGTGCGAGGGTTATACGGGGACGCTCACCCTGGGCATGGGCCGGCTTGGTGAGAAGGCCCACGAGGGGACGGCGAGGCAGCTAGGCCGGCAGTCAACACGAGCAGGCGACGGGCGCTGGGTTCGTCGCCCTCCCGTGCTCGGCACGAGCGGAGGCATGGCGGCGGCCGACGGCTTCAAGGCGGGGGAGGACCAGAACCAGCGCGGAGACGGCGGGGATGGCCGGATCCGGTACCGGAGGTCCAATTCCCGGCGACGAGGGGTCTCGCCGGCGCTTGGTTCGCGAGATCCGATGACGAGGAGCTCGGGTCCGGCCTCTTCCATGGCGGCTTCCTGGGCGAGGCGCGGTGGTTCGGCGGGGCGGTGGCTCGCCGGCGACGGCGCAGCTGGGGTGCGGGGCTGGCCTCTGGTGAGGGTTCGGCGGCGAGGTCGCCGGGGACGGGCGACGACGGGGCTGACGCCGGGCGGCGGCTACAGGGCGCCATGGGAGCTCGGGGAGCCAGGGACGAGCGGGCGAGCGCTGCGGGCGGCGGCGGGCTGGCGCGGCCCAGATCGGGCCCGGGGCAGGCCCGGGGCGGGCCGCGTTCGGGCCTCGTGGGCCTGGTGGCGGAAATCGAGACTGGAGGTGGGAGAAGGCCATATTAGGCAAGGGAGGTCGTCTATATATAGCAAAACAGCTAGGGTTTGAGGAGTTTTGCCCGGTTTTGAGCCGTTCGATCTCGATCGAACGGTTCGGAAGCGGAGGGGGGCTAGAAGGGCTAGTGGGCTGTGGAGAGGGGGTGTGGGCTGAGAAGATAGGGAGGTTGGTAGCCCGTGACATGATTTTGAAATATCGAAAACGTCCGACAAATAAATCGATACGGCGCCGCTACGGTCGACCGTTCGGGTATCAAACGACCTCTGATTGCGACGAAATTTGGCAGGCGGTTTACTTACAATATAACCAGACCGCATGCCAACTTTCGACCCAATCCGAGAATAATTTTTGCACACTTTTAAAAACAATATTTAAACAATGCCGCGGGCGCGTGCGTGTGTGGTTGGACTCGAAACAGTCAACGGGGAGAACCGACAACTACAAACGAATGCAAGTTTTGAAAATGATGACAATGAAGTGCCGAGGCAATGCGGATGACGCGAATGATGCGATGATGGATGCGACAACCGAACGGAACGCACGACGAGAATGAAAAAAAAGGAATCTTCTGGAGCGTCGGTCCCGGGCTGTTACAACTCTCCTCCACTTACAAGAGATCTCGACCCGAGATCTTAGAATGAGAAGGGGAAGAGAAAGAGCAAGAGGAAGAGGTAAAACTTAGTTGCTTCTTTGACAAACGAGTGAAACCATAGAAACATGAAGGTTGGAAAGAGATGAAGAATGACATGCGGAACAAGCAAGAATTCAAAGAAATTTGGGCAGCACTTCGGTAGAAAAGAAGAGAAACTTGATATGATGAAAAGAACTTGAAGAGAGGACACAACACTCCGGTTAAAAGAATAAGCATGGAAAGAACATGATCTTGATAAAACGAGATGATGAATCGAAGAGAGCAACATCACACTGCCTCCGGAACAAAAGAATAGAAGCTAGCTCTTTGGAAGGAAAAGAACGAAGAAGGAAATGACAACTTCTACCATAATTGAATTGAAAAACAACCTTACAAAGAAGGATTGCATAGAGTTTTTGAAAAATCAACAATGAAAAGAATAAGCTTGTTGTGGGCTTATGGAAAACAACTCAAAATTATGAGGTGACAACCGGCCACAAATGGAAAACAATGATTGATTGCGAGCAACAAGAGATGCAAAACTTATTTCACCAAGAGAATACATTGACAACTTGTATCATGATGAACATGATGATAGTAACAATCATTAGGAAAGCTTTAGGTGAAATCCAATTCAAGATAACTCTAAGAAAGGAATGATGGATTTAATTATCTCACTCTTGATAATTCTTCGAGACTCCTCATGAATCAAGAATGCCATAACACCATCTCAAAAGATAAGGGAGAAAGAATTGCACTTTGAAATGCAAGATAAAGAATGCTTGAGGATCTCCAACAAAATCTTGAAGAACATTTGAGAATAAGAGAAAACTTGATGAACCACCATGTAGAGCCTCCATGAAGAACTCCGGGTAGACAATGATAATAGAAAACAAATGAAGATTGAAAGAACAAGAGTTGAAGCCTTGCAATGGCTTAGATGAAGCTTCGAGATACTTGAGAAAACTTGAACTCTGGGAAAGAAAAGATAAACAACTTAGAACCAAGAATTTGATATCATGAACAACTCCGGAAGAAGGATTGAATCACCTTAACCAACAAGAATAAGAATTATGTTATGATTATCCTTCATCAAGTTAAATTGATGACAAGCAACGGATTTAGCATACGACTTATTCTTCTTGAAAAAAATTGAAGAGAGAGATAGAGCACAAACTTAAATAAGTCTTCAACGAAACACCGGAATAATTGAGAGACGAACGAAGAGACACAATTGAGAAGAATTGGAGAACGAAAGCTGAAAGCTGAGAGCGAAGAAATCTTCTTAAATGATGGCCTTCGGAGGATCGAGAAATGACAATAACTCTGAAATGCCCTGGATAGATATGGAAGGAATTACTCAAGATCGAAAACAATTTAATAGGATAACACGACGCTGAAACCATGGATCTCCGAGAATGGAACAAGATTTAAGAGAACTCTCCTTCGGTCTTCAATGCTGAGAATGATGGCGAGAAACACCGCCAAGACTTACTGAGACACTCCGGAACAATGAATAAGGAAAGGTTGAGCCAACGATGAAAATGATTTAGAAGCGATCCTCGGGAAGGAATAAGACTGAAGAAATTCATTCTTACGTCATATTGAAAAGAACTTGAGGACATCTCCGGAAAGATTAGAAGAGCCAGGTAAGATCCTGGGGAAAACCTGTGGGATATGAGCCCACTCAACGAGATCACCGTTGAAGCGGTTGATTAGAAAGAGAGATTGCACCGGTACAATTGAAAACTTGATGATGTGAGAACATTGAAATATTTAAAGGATTGAATGAAAAGACGAGCTTCTGAGATATCTTCCACACTCCGGATAGAATAGAGAGATGAATAAGAAGGAGAGGCTTGGATAAGAATTTCCAACATGGGAGAGCATTTAGAGAATGAAAAGGATATGATGAGCACCGAAAGCTTGAATTGAATCCATCGGGAAAGAAAACAATAACAAGGAATGATGAACTTTGAATCACTTGAGCATCTCCATAATGAATCACCGGATATCAAATGGAAGAAAAGATAGCGGAAGCATCAATGAAAACAAAGGCATTTGGATGACAATTTAATTATTGACGAAAAAGGGCGGGAGGGCGGGGAAAAACTAGGACAACTCAGATAGATGAAAAGAACTCCGGAAGAAATAAGAGGATAGATCTTGCTAAAATTGGAGAGGGTTGAATTAACTTGATGAGAAACACACCGGGTAGGAAAGATATGAAATCACCACTTGACATCGAAGCAACTCGAATTACCATACTCCAACAAAACAAAAGATGGGGCTTGAGGATTTAAGCCGGAAACAAATTCATGACAGAGATTCCGTCCGATATTTTCGTGGTAAGGCTCGCACGGGCTCGATCGTACATTGGATTGTCATATTGAAATGACACTCGAATATGCTCCCTAGGCGTAGCGAACTACAAGGCTTGACGAAGCATACCGAGACTGTCCTCTGTAAGAAAGACCGTGAACAAGCGAACCACTCGATGTCGAACCCCAACCTCACATCATCATCTGCGGAAGATAATCCTAGGTAACCACTTCAATTCCCACCTAAGAACTCCCGAAATCTCGGTTATGCAATCGGGTACACGGATAAACGGAGTTTTTACATGATCACTCTACTCCTAGCAGTAATACTACTCTCCAGTGTATCACATCCCTCAACACACAACCAAAGGTCTCGGAAACTCATCTACCTCAGATCCTCGTAATCACAATGATACTAAGTATGGCAGTACATCCGAACTCTCTCCACTAGTACTGGGGATGCCGGACTCCTCTCGCCACTACTAGTATTGAAGCAATTACGAATATCCTCCGTCCTGAGATACTAAGGAAACTGAGTGATAACGATGTGCACAAGAATCCCCTGGAGCTCAACTCCCCGGAAGAAATCAAGTCACACAGGAGGCACCAAGACAGAACTCCGTCACATAGGCATCATATAGTTTCCAAAATACCCGCGTGATCCTAAAAAAAAATTTGAGCGAGAAGAGGAGTAGAATCAAAATTCCTAAGTCGAATACCTCACTAGAGCATAGAAGAGGAGTAAAAGAATCCTACTCTCCGATATAACTAGACTCAAAATAGTTTTTCACTAGACTCGACTCGACCAAAGTTCGATCAATCAAGGGGGCTCCTAGGTCGGTACAGGCTCTGATACCAACTTGTCACGCCCAAGATGCGATCCTATCCTTATTTTGGCACGAGGGCCTCGACAGGGATAGAAGTGCATCTCGTCGTTTCGCAAGAATGGATATCATTACAAGTACATGTAAAGAAGAGATGAGTATATGGAATTGGCTAACACTCGCCACAGGCTACATCAATATCACATCAATACAACAACATATACAAACACCATACAGAAGAGCAGGGTCCGACTACGGACGAAAACAAACGATAAAATGACATCCATCCTTGCTATCCCAGGCTGCCGCCTGGAACCCATCCTAGATCGATGAAGAAGAAGAAGAAGAACTCCAAATCAAACAAAGCATCGCGCTCACGTCATATCATCGCATTACCTGTACCTGCAACTGTTGTTGTAGTAATCTGTGAGCCACGGGGACTCAAAATTCTCATTTCCAAGGGTATCAAGACTATTAAAGCTTAATGGGTGAGGTATGGTGAAGTGGTGAGGCTGCAGCAAGCAACTAAGCATTTATTTGAGTGGCTAACTTACGAGTACAAGAATATAGGGGGATGATTGTCGAATAACGGACGTGATCTAGTAATGATCTCTAAGAGATCCTGAACACCTACTTACGTCAAACATAACCCCACCGTGTTCTCTCTCGGATAAGGACTCACGAGAAGAGACAGTCACGGTTACGCACACGGTTGGTGTATTTTATTTGAGTTTACTTTAAGTTTGCTATGACCGGGTGTTAAACAAAGTTTCCAAGTTGCCACGTAACCGCGGGCACGGCTTTCCGAAAGATTTAACCCTGCAGGGGTGCTCCAACTCATCCATCACAAACTAACCAGACGCAGCGGGAATAACCTCGACCACGAATCTCATGATCTTCCTAGGCAATTCCACTGGAAAACCGCAACCTCAAGATAGCCCGAAGTATTTTAGGAATTCCTCGCACAAGACGTCCGAGAAAGGTAAAACAAGTCCAGCAAGGCCGCCCGGCAAGCCAGATCCCGATAGGAGCCACGCGTATCTCGTTCTCAGGGCACTACCAGATGAGCAGTACGTACGGTGACCTGATAGAAATCCCCCGAGTTGCCCCGGGGTGGCCCTGCAAGTGGCTCTGTTTTGGACCAACACTCATGAGGAGCACTGGCCCGGGTTGTTGATTAATTATCCATGGGGTGGTCATGCCCTATGCAAATTTTAGTTGTTATTAAGCAAATAGTACCAATGTTGGGCCTTGCCAGACAAGTTTTATCCTAAAACGATAATCAAGGGGGTCCCCATAACAACCCCGAGCATGTTAGGAGTGCTCAATTACGGAACATAACACCGGTACCCAAGTAACTAGGGCAGCAAGAGTGGAACAAAACACCGAGCAAAAGGCCAAGCCTTCCACCCTTTACCAAGTATATATGTCCATTAAATTAAATAGCAATAATATTGTGATATATCAAAAAAACATCCATGTTGGCACATGGAACAATTGCACCTGCAACTAGCAACGCTATAAGAAAGGCTGAGCAAGCAGTAACATAGCCAAACAATGTTTGCTTGGATGTGGAGGGGTTAGAGGCATTTCATGGCAATTTGGGAGGCTTGACATACAAGTGGTAGGTAGCGAGACATCGATAGAAACGAGACATCTAGCATGGCAATGATAGTAATGGTATCCAGGGAAATGATCATCTTGCCTGAGATCCCGCTTGGAAGAAGAACGAATCCATGAAGAAGACGAACCAACGTAGTCGAACGAATCCTCACACTCCGAACGCTTTCGGAACTCTATCGAGAAGAAGCAATCCGGAACAAACAATCAACACACGAGAACACCACAACATATGCATGACATGATGCGCAATCGAATATGATGCATGTCCATTTAAATATGCAAGGCATGGCAATCACAACAAACAATATTACACATTAAGTGAAGCCCAATATGCAACGTGTTGCATATTGACGAAACTCCACATTCGAATTATTTAGTTCACTCTCGTTAGGTACATGACAATATTAAATGTTGTTAAACTTGGCAAGAGGTGAAACATAAGTAAACTACACATGTAGGCAAGTTTAAATGAGGCCGGAAACAACATATAACATTTCCGAAACGACCCCATATGTTAATTTCGAAATTGGTCGAGATCTGAACTAATCATGTTTTATATTTATTAAACAGGAAAATAAAGTGCACAATGAGATTCTACTCGTCATTCTAGTCGATTTACATATATGGAACATCTCAAACGGAGGTACGGTCTAAAAGATATGACCTTCACAAGATGAACATGACATGAATGCAAAATGCATGAAAATGGCAACCACAAACACTTCAAATCATGAATGCAGCAAGTTATTATGAAACTACATGAGATTCTAAGCAAGTTTCATATGCAACATGTTCAAAACGGAGCTACGGTTCAACAAATACTGCCAACACAAGTTTTAGTTGAAATCTGCCCAAAACAGCAAGATAGCATTTTGCACACATGAAAACAACAAGTTACAATATTGCAAAATGAACAAACTAAGCATGTGGCAGTAGCATATAACACACACTTCATTTCATCTTCACATATCATACTCAAAAGAGTCATGGATCACATGGTACGAAGCTCACAACATGGCAACAAAATATAGCAGATTAGGACTTAGTGAAAATAACAGGTTTTAGCATAGCAGATTTTTATGGAGGCATATTGGCAACAGTAAAACTATATGCTACAGGTCATATATTGGCATGAAACTTAACCGCATGGTAGTATACATGATGCATTACAAATCATTACTTTATGGCAACATCAAATTATGCTCAGATTCATGGCAACCATCAACACAACATGGCATATTGAAGAAAACAGATTCTCAGACTTAGTGAAAATTAGGCTAGTCATGAGCAGCAGTTTTTAACAGATTGACATATTGGACGGCAGTATTAATTATGATGCAAAACCTACTCATGCAAACTATTGGCGCAACATGATAGAGCATAACATGCTTAACAAAAGACTCCATGGTGGCATCACCAAAAGACTCCTAGAACACTAGCAATTCATATGGCAACACAGCAATAAAATAACAGATTTCCAGACTTAGAAATATTTTGGACCCTCAAAACAACAGATTTTTGTAGCATGTTGGCAACAAGAAAACAACACCTAATCATGCATTTCTATGACAACCAAAAATACCAGGGCCTAGCACACATCTCCAAGGGCATATCTCATGTTCAAAATTATTTCATATGATGCACGGATTAGATCCCACAAAATAGACAAACAGGCATCATGGCAAAAATGACATGCACACGAACTTCCTCCAATGACAAAACTAAATGCACAGTTAAATTCTATGGATTTTTCTACCCCGAAAACATATATAATATGCGTAGGTTCATGTGGAAAAATAAGTCACAATTAATTAGGCAAGTTAATGATATAAACCCTTTTAGCAACTATAAATGCAAGTTAACTGCAAAAATTACAATGAACCAGTTTGTCATGCATGAAAATGCGATGCCGATAATATGAACATTTTTAATATATTGTTGGATTAATTCCAATGCATGGTGAAATAAATATGACAATGCAAATTATTGGCAATTATGCAAAATGATGCAAAATAGCGAGCTTAGGTATTTTAATCATGGATGAAAATGGCATATTGTTAATCTACGCATTTTTCTAAGCATTTTACATATATAAAACGTTTTATTTCGCCACACGGTTTATTAGTTATAGCAATTTTTAAAACGGGCAATCTCTGATATTCAAAAAAAAAACAAAATGGGCCGGATCTACAGCAGCTGAGCGCACAATAGAAAAAAACACCGCACGTGCGAGGGTTATACGGGGACGCTCACCCTGGGCATGGGCCAACTTGGTGAGGAGGCCCACGAGGGGACGGCGAGGCAGTTGGGCCGGCAGTCAACGCGAGCAGGCGACGGGCGCTGGGTTCGTCTCCCTCCCGTGCTCGGCACGAGCGGAGGCATGGCGGCAGCCGACGGCTTCAAGGCGGGGGCGGACTAGAACCAGCGCGGAGACGGCGGGGATGGCCGGATCCGGTACCAGAGGTCCAATTCCCGGAGACGAGCGGTCTCGTCGGCGCTTGGTTCGCGAGATCCGATGACGAGGAGCTCGGGTCCGGCCTCTTCCATGGCGGCTTCCTGGGCGGGGCGCGGTGGTTTGGCGGGGCGGCGGCTCGCCGGCGACTGGGCAGCTGGGGCGCGGGGCTGGCCTCCGGTGAGGGTCCGGCGGCGAGGTCGCCGGGGACGGGCGATGACGGGGCTGACGTGGGGCGGCGGCTACATGGCGCCATGGGAGCTCGGGGAGCCAGGGACGAGCGGGCGAGCGCTGCGGGCGGCGGCGGGCTGGCGCGGCCCAGATCGGGCCCGGGGCGGGCCGCGTTCGGGCCTCGCGGGCCTGGCGGCGGAAATCGAGACTGGAGGTGGGAGAAGGCCATATTAGGCAAGGGAGGTCGTCTATATATAGCAAAACAGCTAGGGTTTGAGGGGTTTTGCCCAGTTTTGAGCCGTTCGATCTCGATCGGACGGTTCGGAAGCGGAGGGGGGCTAGCTGGGCTAGTGGGCTGTGGAGAGGGGGTGTGCGCTGAGAAGAGAGGGAGGTTGGTAGCCCATGACATGATTTTGAAATATCGAAAACGTCCGACAAATAAATCGATACGACGCCGCTACGGTCGACCGTTCGGGTATCAAACGAGCTCTGATTGCGACGAAATTTGGTAGGCGGTTTACTTACAATATAACAAGACCGCATGCCAACTTTCGACCAAATCCGAGAATAATTTTTGCACACTTTTAAAAACAATATTTAAACAATGCCGCGAGCGCGTGCGTGTGTGGTTGGACTCGAAACGGTCAACGGGGAGAACCGACAACTACAAACGAATGCAAGTTTTGAAAATGATGACAACGATGTGCCGAGGCAATGCGGATGATGCGAATGATGCGATGATGGATGCGACAACCGAACAGAACGCACGACGAGAATGGAAAAAAAAAGGAATCTTCTGGAGCGTCGGTCCCGGGCTGTTACAGATTGTGTCATGGAATGTAAGCATACAAATTGAGCACAAGCAATGCTATCACGGAAACAAGCATGAAATTTTGAGGTAGGGATGCAAATATGTGTGACGATAGAACGAGCATCTACCTCAAGGTCATAGCACGCATGCACAAAACAATCAACAAAAGGTCTATGGTAGGCATAGGAATTATTCACAACACCAAATAAAATGAAGTGTCTAGACACATGGTGCAAGTGCAAGACAATCCAAGCATAATGTGCACATGGTGTAGTGAAGATAGTGCGGCACTCAACACAATAGAAAGAGCAATTGTTCATCATGTGTGAGGCAATCAAGTCAAGCATGTAGCAAGCAATGTGGCATGGCAAATGTGAAGAATGGACATTGTTGCAACCAAGCATATGATAAGAGCAAACAATCCACAAGTTGGATGCAACACACAAGGGATATATGTCATGAGGCATGGAACGATGGCAATCATGAGTGAAAGCAATATCTCTAACATGTGTGCAAGTAAGAGGTCCAAGATGACCAATATACGTCATGGGACAAGCAACACAAGTAGGAGGAGCCACAATATCCATGCTCAAGAAGGATGTCACCTTGAAAACTTGTCCTTGTGCTTCCTTCACAATGTCGATGCGCAAGCAAGTGCGATGTAGAATCGCGTCGGTATAGCATGGCTCGCTCTCAAGAGCTCGAATCGTCAATTCATGCGAAGTGGAAGTTGACATGTAGTCGAAGTATCCTACACATACACACAACAAAGGAAACAATGTATGTGCATGGTAGACAAACACATCATCCACCATGATGGTTCTCTTCTCTTGCACATAACCCTTAGGATAAAAAGTGCATGAACAATATGATGCAACAATGGCTATATTCATGGCACTAGGCATATGTTGCAAAGAAGGAAAGTAAGCATGTTTCACATGAAAGATGTCAAAAGCTTTGGTGGTGGCACCGCAAGTTGGTGGATACACTCTATCCAAGGTTCTCATGGATGGAGGCAGCAGCATAAACATATTGTACTATGAGACCTTCCGTCGAATGAATCTGTCAGAAAGCACGTTGCTTCCTTCAACGACAGTTTTTCATGGAATCGTCCTTGGAAAGTCTGCTTATCCGATCGGGCGGAATAAGCTCGATGTGGCCTTTGAAGATGAGTTCAACTATAGGTGCGAGCCATTGATGTTTGAAGTTGTTAAGATAAAGAGACCTTATCATGCTCTCTTTGGGCGGCCGACTTACGATCGTTTCATGACCCGCCCGTGCTACGTCTACCTTAAGCTCAAGATGCCAGGACTCAAAGGCACCATAACCGTGGACGGGAACCGGAAGATAGCTCAAGAATGTGAGGAAGGAGATGCAGCCTATGCTGAGTTAGCCTGCGTGGCAGAGGAGCTGAAATTCTACACAGCCACTGTTGATTCGGCTGATATGAGTCCGCTCAAGAAACCCAATACTGAATCGGAACCTACGCTTAAATTAAGCCGGCCAAAGACACGAAGCAGATCAACTTCACGCCGGGCGACTCGTCTAAGCAGTTCACTATTGGGACCGGCTTGGATCCCAAATAGGAAAACGCGCTCATCAAGTTCATCCGTGAGAACCGGGACATCTTTGCATGGAAGCCATCTGACATGCCTGGAGTCCCGAGATAACTTGTTGAGCACCACCTTAATGTAGATCCCAAGATGAAGCCAGTGCGCCAGTACCTCCACCGTTTTAATGAGGAGAGACGTAAGGCCATTGGAGAAGAAGTGGCCCAGCTCCTAGCTGCGGGGTTCATCGTGGAAGTTTTTCATCCTGACTGGCTGGCTAACCCGGTGCTTGTCTTGAAAAAGAACGGCACATGGCGCATGTGCGTTTATGCTTTTTGCATGCGTACTCTGGGTATCATCAGATCAAGATGGCTGTTGAAGACCAGGAAAAGACGGCTTTCATCGCTCCCTTTGGAGCTTTCTGCTATGTGTCCATGCCTTTTGGGCTCAAGAGCGCTGGGGCGACTTATCAGCACTGCGTCCAGAACTGCCTTAGTCCACAAATTGGACGCAACGTTCATGCCTACGTTGATGACATCATGGTGAAATCTCAGAAAAAAGAAATGCTCTTGGATGACATCAAGGAAACCTTTGACAATCTCCGTGTATACAAGATGAAACATAACCCGGTGAAATGTGTCTTTAGCGTTCCCACGGGCAAGTTGTTAGGGTTTCTGGTCTCTGAGCGGGGCATCGAGGCCAACCCGGACAAGATCAAGGCGGTAACGTCGTTATCCGAGCTGGCGAATGTGAATCAAGTTCAGCGGCTCACTGGACGCATTGCGGCCTTAAGCCGGTTCATAATCCGCCTAGGTGAGAAGGCGATCCCTTTTTACCAGTTGTTGAAGAAATCGGGCGACTTTAAGTGGACAGACGAAGCTGGCAGGGCCTTTGAGGCACTTAAGCAACAGCTTGTTAACCCGCCCGTCTTGGCTGCTCCCACAAAAAAAGAGCCTATGCTCCTGTACATTGCTGCAAACTCCAAGGTGGTAAGCGTCGCAGTTGTGGTTGAGCGGAAAGAGGAAGGAAAGGAATATCCAGTCCAGCATCCGGTTTACTTTGTCAGTGAAGTCTTAACCCTATCCAAGCAGCGGTACCCGCATTGGCAGAAGCTGGTTTTCGGGATCTTCATGGAGAGCTGGAAGTTGAAGCATTATTTCCAGGAACACCCGATCACCGTGGTCAGTTCGGCGCCTCTCGGTTATCATACAAAACCGAGAGGCCACAGGCAGGATTGCCAAGTGGGCCATTGAGCTTGGTGACCACCACTTGAAGTACATGCCCCGAACCGCCATCAAGTCTCAAGCATTGGTGGATTTCATCAACGATTGGACAGAGATACAGATTCTGGAGGATAGGCCAGATACCACGTACTGGACCATACACTTTGATGGGTCTAGGCAGCTGGAAGGCTCGGGGGCTGGGGTCGTGTTATCTTCTCCAAAAGGTGACAAATTTTGTTATGTCTTACGGCTCATGTTCCCGTGTACTAATAGTGCAGCTGAGTACGAGGCCCTTCTACATGGGATCAGAATAGCCAAAATGATGAATCTTAGCCGGCTCAGATGTCTAGGCGACTCAGATCTAGTGGCACAGCAAGTTTCAGGGACTTGGGACTCTAAGGACCCTCTTATGGCGGCTTACCGACGAGTGGTCTCGGATGTGGCGGGTAATTTTCAAGGTTATCAAGTCGATCATATAGATCACCGGCTCAATGAGGCGACTGATGCTTTGTCTAGACTTGGCTCACAGAGAAAGCCGGTGCCGCCTAATTTTTTCTTGGACGTCCTTCACAATCCGTCAGTCAAGTTACCATCGAAGGAGGATATAGCTACCCCTGACCCGGAGGCACACCTGGTGGCGGCTCTACATGTCACCCCTGATTGGACTGTGCCATATTTGGCTTATCTGACCCGAGGAGAGCTCCCAGAAGAGGAAGTCGACGCTCGTTAAATCATCCGGCGATCAAAGTCCATGACAATCGTCAATGGCGAGTTACATCGTCGAAGCAGCATTGGCGTGTTTCAACGGTGTGTTTTGCCTGAGGAAGGCAAGGAAATACTTAGCGAAATTCATTCTGGCGATTGCGGACATCATGTCGGCTCATAATCACTGGTCGCCAAAGCTTTCCGGCATGGATTTTATTGGCTGACGGCTTGTGCCGACGCTGAGGAGATTGTGCGCAAGTGTGATGGGTGCCAAAAGTTTGGTCGACAGGCTCATGTACCGGCTCAGGAGTTGCGTATGATCCCAATTACTTGGCCGTTCGCAGTCTGGGGGCTAGATATGGTTGGTCCGTTCAAGCCGTCTTCTGATAAGAAGACGCACTTATTAGTGGTGGTTGATAAGTTTACCAAATGGGTTGAGGCAGAGCCGGTCAGCAATTGCGATGCGGAGACCACAGTCAAATTTCTAAAGAAGCTGATTTTCCGTTTTGGTTACCCTCACAGCATCATTACTGATAATGGTACCAATCTATCCCAGGGAGCCATGGAACAAATATGCCAGCGAGAGCACATCCGGCTCGATTTAGCAACGGTAGCGCATCCGCAGTCCAATGGGCAAGCCGAAAGAGCCAATCAGGAGATCTTGAGAGGAATCAAGCCCCGGCTCATGGTACCCCTTGAGTGAATGCCGGGTTGCTAGGTTGAAGAACTCCCCTCAGTGCTTTGGAGTATTTGAACAATGCCAAACAGATCCACAGGATACGCTCCTTTGTTCTTGGTTTACGGAGCTGAGGCGGTCCTCCCAAGCGATATTCGTCATGACTCGCCTCGGGTAACTGCCTATGTCGAGGCAGATAATGAGCAGGCACATAAAAATTCCCTGGACGCCCTGGAAGAAGAGCGTGACTTAGCAGCGGCCAGATCTACAATATACCTGCAAGACCTGCGTAGCTATCATAGCCTTAGAGTCCGAAGCCGTACTTTTCAAGAAGGCGACTTAGTTCTCTGTCTGATTCAAGACCGAACCGGGATGCACAAGCTCTCCCCGCTTTGGGAGGGTCCTTTCGTCATCAGTCGAAACCTCAACAATGGTTCATATTACCTGGTCGACTTACGAGAGGGTTCATACACTTCTGAGGAGGAAACAGCCCGGCCCTCGAATATCGCACACCTGCGGCCTTATTATACTTAGGAGCCACCGGCTCACCTTTTGTAATTTTTTCTCCCTCTCTGCAAATTTTTGTATATACTCCTTTATGTTCAAATATAATAAAGCCGACATCCTCGAAACTCGGGGTCTCTATAGTTTCAGCCTATAAATTGAGCATGAGTCTTTTTTGTTTGAAACATAGGTCATTTGGGGGCTACCAACTCATCAAGTTTAGCTTTCTCACCCTCTTGACCCGGCAAAACGCCATCAAAATATGGTTAAACATGCCTGTATGTTTGATGCGACTCCGATCAGATGACCCCATGTACTCTTAAAAAGTTAATCCTTTTTTGGACCCTAAACTTTTAAGGTTAAAACATTGGCTTGAGTCATGTGAGAGCCGGCATACAGAAATCTAAGATAAACCATGGGTTATTATACCCGCTTCATGGAAGCAAGACTTGAGCCTCGAAAGCCAGTCTCCTTCTTCCGGGTCTCATTGAGCCGGCTTATTTAAAGGAAAAATATATATGTATATACTCACATTTTTAGGTACAATATTACCCTTACCACCGGCTTACATTTGGGTGGCCGGGTTACACAACTGAGTTCATATCATGACCAGTTTCCGAATCATCCGTCTTCAATATCATTGAAGGGAAAAATCGATTGACTTGAGTTTCGAAAGACCAAGCTATCTTGCCGGCTTATTCTAGATTTGCTTTTTAGACAAAATTCGTCAAGCATCAAGCAAGGAAGGTATAGGAATAAACAATAAAAGAGTTGATGCAGAGCATCCCACCATCACCCCCATGGACTCTACATCATCACATCAAGCCACAAAGGGACCCATGACTAGAGCCCGGGCACGTGCTATTGAACACGAGGTGACATCTCTCTTATATGATTCTCTCTTTGATATTCATGGAACTTGGATGCTACCTCAATCGAAGATGCTCGGAGCGGAGGGCGTCAAGCTTGGAAGGAAAGGGAAGAAGCTGCGGACAAGTCCCAGCTCTCGGACGTTCAGACAGCCTCGGACGTCCGACACTTGAAGACCGAGCTTGCCAGGAAACTCCAGGATGCTCCAACGCATGAACGACCGACCCCTCCCGGACATACGACACTCTCCAGCACCCGGACGATCGGACCCGTCCGGAAATCCGACGCCCCGGCACCCGCACCGAATCCTCGGAAGACCGAAGACCTCTGGACGACTGGGCCCCGGACGTCCGACGCGCCACGGAAATCCGAGGACCCCGATCTAGAGCCGAACCCTCGGACGACCGGCCACCTCCGGACATCCGGACCGCCGTGAAGCCTCGGACGTCCGACAGCGTCCGAACGTCCGGACCCTGTCTGCGCACAGGCCCGCGGGCTTTGGCCCATGTACCCCTTCGTTTCTCCTAGGACTATATAAACACCTCCCCCTCCTCTTCCTAGGGTTAGCTATTGTTTGGCAAAAGACTTTGTTGAGTATAGCTCCATCACTTCCTTCTCCCTAGGAGATTATCCTCCGTTGAGAGAAGATCCAAGCGATGCCAAGGCCCCTCTTAGGGAAGATCCGCTTGGGATTCAAGACCTCCTCCTCCGGAGCGAGAAGACTATCGTTACTTGTATCCTTTTGTTGATTGTGGACCGTGATACTCGTGTACTCGTGTGATTCTAGTGGATGTGTGATCGAAGGTTGTCCTTGAGTGTTTGATTTTCCCCTCGTGTTTCTCTTGCGTTCTTCGTGTTCCTCGTGAGATCCCCTCCATTTCCTGAATGATCGACGCACACGGGCGTGCCCCGTATCATATTGGTATCAAGAGCCAAGGTTTCTCACAAATTTGGAGTCTCCCCCACCCTTTTCTAGCCAATTTTGTTTTGTTTTGACCTAATTTCGAAAATCCCCACGAAAATAGCCATACCAAATTTCTTGGATCCGTTGGATTTGAGGAGATTTTGTTGATTTTGATCCGTGGATTTCGTTGTGAACAAGTGAATCTACCTTTCCCCCATCTTCCCCATCAATTCCATCCGCAAAATCGCCGCAATTTTTGGCCAAATTTTTTCTTTAGTTTGATTTCATCCCGTGGATCCCGCAGGCTCCGGACGACCGACAGCCACCGGACAACCAGGCCTCGGACGACCGACAGTCGTTGGATGACCGGACGCCGGACGACTGACCCGGTCCGGACGTCCGAGTAACTCTGTCAAAACTGAATTTTTGCCTGAACATTTTTGTTTCTCCGCCATTTCTTCCGCATTGTCCCTCCACCATCTCTTCCGCAACACTTTGCATTTGAGATTTTGAGCAGTGAGCCTCGCCCTTCCTAAGGTGTTTCGGCTAATTAGGAGTGGTTCTTCATCAACATTGCCGCTCATCATCGCCCCGGATCGTCGCCACTACCTCTTCGTTCAAACCACACCGTAAGCAAGGACGATAACCGCGACGTGATTCCGGAACCCTCCAAGTTGACCACACCGTGGAAGTTTCCTTCAAGATAGGCGCTTATGAAGACACTTTGGAGTGCGATGTGGTTCCAATGTCCGTGTGCCACCTCCTACTTGGTAGACCTTGGCAATTCGACCTTGGCTTCACACACAACGGTCGGACAAATCAATATAGCTTCAAGATGAAGAGCAAGCAATATGTGCTCCGCCCAATGACTCCAAGTCAAGTCATCGCCGACAAGCAAGCTTCATCCCATCATGGAGATAAAAGTGAGAGAGTGATCCACCTCAAAGAGAGTGAGTGCCACAAGCCCAACAGGAGCGACTCCACGATGAGGGACATGAGAGATATAGTTCTTTTAGCAACCAAAAGAGATTTGAGGGATGTGAGTGAGAGCCCATCCACGGTTCTTCACTATGTACTTGTGTGCAAAGATGACGTCGTTTGGACTAACCCTTCACAACATCTTCCTCTTGTGGTATCTAAGTTGTTACAGGAATTCCAAGATGTTTTCCCCGATGAGCTACCTCCGGGACTACCACCAAAACGAGGGATCGAACACCGCATCGACCTCATCCCCGGAGCACTGCTTCCTAACAAGGCTACCTACCGCGTCAACCCCGAAGAAACAAAGGAAATACAAAGGCAAGTCCAAAAACTCCTAGATAAAGGGCATGTACGTGAGAGTTTGAGTCCTTGTGCGGTTCCGGTTATACTAGTGCCTAAGCAAGATGGTAGTATGTGCATGTGTTCCGATTGCCGCCCTATCAATGCTATCACCATTCGATACCGTCATCCCATTCCTCGCTTAGATGATATGCTAGATGAACTTAGTGGTGCCACTATATTTTCTATGATTGACTTAAAGAGTGGTTACTACCAAATTCGCATCCAAGAGGGTGACGAGTGGAAAACCGCATTCAAGACTAAATTTGGTCTCTATGAATGGTTGGTTATGCCCATGGGCTTATACGAAGCACCGGGTACTTTCATGCGTGTTATGCACTATGTTTTGCGACCACTCATAGGATATTGTGTTGTGGTATATTTTGATGATATTCTTGTCTTTAGCAAGTCTCTTGAGGAGCATGCTACACATGTTTGTGATGTTTTGCAAATCCTTAGGAAAGAGCAACTCTATGCAAACATGGAGAAATGCACGTTTGGTGTTGAGAAGGTAGTTTTCCTAGGTTTTGTCGTATCTTCCAAGGGCGTTCATCTAGATGAAACTAAGATTGATGCTATTAAAACTTGGCCCACACCAACGAATTTGCAACAAGTGCGTCGTTTCCTAGGACTAGCCGGTTTCTATCGCCGTTTTGTCAAAGACTTTAGCACCATTGTGTCACCTCTTCATGCTTTGAGCAAGAAGAATGCACCATTTATATGGGGTCCTTCCCAAGACACCGCTTTCCATGAACTAAAAAATTTGCTCACTCATGCACCTTTGCTTGCTTTGCCCAACTTTGATAAAACATTTGAAGTGCATTATGATGCTAGTGGTAATGGAATAGGTGGTGTGCTTATGCAAGAGAAGCGTCCTATTGCGTATTTTAGGGAGAAACTATCCGGCGCTCAACTTAACTACCCCATCTATGACAAAGAATTGTATGCTTTGGTGAGAGTTTTACATGTGTGGGAACATTACTTGAGACCCCATGAGTTTGTTATTCATACCGACCATGAAACGCTCAAGTACTAAAAGGGTCAAACCAAGTTGAAAAAACGGCATGCTAAATGGAGTGAATTTATTGAGTCCTTCCCTTATGTCATCAAATATATTAAGGGTAAGGAAAACATTGTGGCGGATGCCCTTTCCCGCAAATACATGCTATTTACTCAACTTGAATTGAATGTTGTTGGTTTTGAACACATCAAAGACTTGTATGAGCATGATGCTTATTTTGCTAATCCTTACGCTATGTGCCAAGTGAAAACTTGTTGGGAGAACTATTATATGAAAGATGACTACCTTATGCGTGCTAACAAACTTTGTATACCCGAGTCTTGTCTTCGTTTGTTGCTTTTGCAAGAGGCTCATGGTGGAGGACTTATGGGTCATTTCGGACGTGACAAGACCTATGCCATGCTATCCAACAAGTATTTTTGGCCCAAGATGTTTCGTGATGTTGCACGTTTCACCAACCGTGCTCGACATGCCGCAAAGCTAGGTCCAAAGCTCAATCCCGTGGTCTTTATATGCCTCTACCTATACCTTTCCAACCTTGGGAAGACATTAGTATGGATTTTTTGCTTGGTTTGCCACGAACAAAAAATGGCCATGATTTCGTTTTTGTCGTTGTGGACCGCTTTTCCAAGATGGCTCATTTCATTCCATGTCACAAGATAGACGATGCTTCACATATTGCTAATCTCTTTTGTAGGGACATCTTGCGACTACATGGCGTCCCCAAGACCATTGTCTCGGATCGTGACGTCAAGTTTTTGAGCTATTTTTGGAAGACCATATGCGCCAAGCTCGGAATCAAGCTTCTTTTCTCTTCGGCATACCATCCTCAAACCGATGGACAAACAGAGGTGACGAACCGGACACTTTCTACCTTACTTCGCGTGTTGATCAAGAAGAACATCAAGGAATGGGAAGATTGCCTCCCCATCGCCTAGTACGCCTACAATCGCACAAGTCACTCCACCACCGGCAAGTCTCCATTCGAAGTGGTCTACGGCTTCAATCCTTTGTCTCCATTGGACATCCTACCTCTACCACTACAAGAGCACGTCAACATGGACGCAAGTGCAAGGGCAAGCTACATCAATAGGATGCATGAAGATACTAGGCGCATGATTGCACGTCAAGTGGAATGCGTCACCAACAAGCGCAACGTCAACAAACACCCCATGGTGTTCAAGCCCGGTGATCTTGTTTGGCTACACCTTCGCAAGGACCGCTTCCCCAACAAACGCAAGTCGAAGCTCCTTCCTCGAGCCCACGGCCCCTTCAAGGTGTTGGCACGCTACAACAACAATGCCTACAAGATCGACATACCACGGGACAAGTACAACGTGAGTGACACCTTGAACGTCAACGGCAAGTACAAGCGGAGGGCGTCAAGCTTGGAAGGAAAGGGGAGAAGCTGCGGACAAGGCCCAGCTCTTGGACGTCCGGACAACCTCGGACGTCCGACGCCTGAAGACCAACCTCGCCAGGAAACTCCAGGACGCTCCAGCGCACGGACGACCGACCCCGCCCGGACGTCCGACACTCTCCAGCACCCGGACGACCGGACCCGTCCGGAAATCCGACGCCCTGGCACCCGCACCGAATCCTCGAAAGACCGAAGACCTCCGGACGACCGGGCCCCAGACGTCCGACGTGCCACAAAAATCCAAGGACCCCGTATCAAGAGTGCCATGAGCATATTAAGACAAACTTGTCAAATTAGAGTTTCAGCACTGGCAAAAGGCGAGCAAATTCAAAGTTATGGAGAACACTATGATACGTCTCCAACGTATCTATAATTTTTTCTTGTTCCATGCTGTTATATTATCATTCTTGGATGTTTTACAATCATTTTATAACAACTTTATATCATTTTTTGTTACTAACCTATTGTCATAGTGCCAAAGTGCCAGTTGCTGTTTTTGCTTGTTTTTTACTTCGCAGAAAATCAATACCAAATGGAGTCCAATCGCGACGAAACTTTTTGAAGATTTTTTCTGGACTAGAAGACACCCAGTGGGCCAAACAACTGCCGGAGAGGTGGGCTGTGGAGAGCGCAACCCACCAGGGCACGCCAGGGGGGCCGGCGCACCCTGATGGGTTGTGCCCTCCTCGGCCCCCTTCTGCGCCGCCTCTGATGCCAACAAATTCCCAAATATTCAAAAAACCCTAGGGGAGTCGACGAAACACAATTCCAGCCGCCGCAAGTTCCAGAACCGCGAGATCCAATCTAAACACCATCACGGAGGGGTTCATCTTCCTCATAGGTGCCTCGCCGATGATGCGTGAGTAGTCCATCATAGACCTACGGGTCCGTAGGCAGTAGCTAGATGGCTTCTTCTCTCTCTCTTATGATTCTCAATACAATGGTGTCTTGGAGATCTATTTGATGTAAAATTTTGCGGTGTGTTTGTTGGGATACGATGAATTTTGAGTTCATGATCAGTTTCTATCCATGAATATTATTTGAGTCTTCTTTGATCTCTTATATGCATGATTACTTATAGCATCGTATTTCTTCTCCGAATCTTTGGTTTAGTTAGGCCGACTAGATCGATTTTTCTTGCCATGGGAAGAGGTGCTTTATGATGGGTTCGATCTTGCGGTGTTCTTTCCCAATGACAGAAGGGGCAGCAAGACACGCATGTATCGTTTCTATTAAGGATAACAAGATGGGGTCTATTCCTACATGAATAGTTCTTGTCTACATCATGTCATCGTTCTTATTGCATTACTCCATTTTTCCATGAACTTAATTAAGCCACCATATGAATCAATAATGAGGGCATGCTATGGATCCAAAACCAAAGATGACAATACTTGAATCTACCCATTATGCCTAGCTAGGGGCGTAAAACGATAGCGCTTGTTGGGAGGCAACCCAATGAATAAATAATTTTTTGCTTTTTACTTTCTGTTTTTGATTGTTGACACAATTATGCCTCTGTTATGATTGTGTTTTTATGGTTTATTTAGTGTTTGTGCCAAATAAAACCTTTAGGATGATTCATAGGATGAGTAGAAGTGATGCTGAATCTGAAACCGAAACTTTGCGTCCAGTATATGAATTTGAATTTTTTACAGGAAAGTGATCTTGAGGTGAAATTTTAACACAGTGTTTCCATACAAATTACTTACGTTGTCCTAATTTTTCAGAATTTTTAGAGTTATATAAGTATGGTTCGAGTACAGATTACTACAGACTGTTATGCTTAAGACAGATTCTGTTTTCGTTGCATTGTGTACTTGTTTTGATGAATCTATGGGTTATATTGAAGGGTATGAGCCATGGTAAAGTTAAAATATAGTAGTTATAATGCAATAATAAAATATGAATGGGTTTGCAATAGTACCTAAAGTAGTGATTTGATTTCTTATACTAACGGATCTCACGAAGATTTTGTTGAGTTTTGTGTGATTGAAGTTTTCAAGTTTTGGGTGAGATCACGATGGATGAAGGAATAAGGAGTGATAAAAGCCTAAGCTTGGGGATGCTACCGCACCCCCAATATATATCCAAAGAGTAACAAGCAACTAAGCTTGGGGATGCCCCTGAGTGGCATCCCCTCTTTCTTCTAACGACCATCGGTATTTTACTTGGAGCTATATTTTTATTCGTCACATATCATGAGTTTTGCTTGGAGCGTCTTATGTCTTTGCTTTCTTTGTTTGTTAGTTTTTCCCTTGTATCCTTGCTGGACACACCTATTTGAGAAAGCCAAAACCATGCTATGATTTGTTAGAATTTCTCTATGTGCTTCACTTAAACCTTTTGAGCTATAGAATTGCTCTAGTGCTTCACTTATATCTTTTTGAGCACGGTGTGCTAGGAATTTTTTGTAGAAATACTCTCATGCTTCACTTAGATTAATTTTAGAGTTATTAAATTTTGAAGAAATCCTCTCATACTTCACTTATACCTTTTTGAGAGATGAAATCTTTATGCTCATGTGCTTCGCTTAAATTTCTTTTAGCTTGCCAAAAAACAATGGCAATATATGAAACTAGTCCCAAAGTGATAGATATCCAAGGAGGATATAATAAAAACTTTCATGAAGATCATTGGACAAATTAAACTTGATTCCTTGTAATAGTTTTGAAACATGATGATAGTAATATGTGAGTCATGTTAGTGAGTAATTATGCTTAGTAGGAATATTGGTGTTAAGGTTTGTGATTCCCTATGCATGCACGAAAGTCAAAAGTTATGCAATGAAGTTACATCCTACTTGTGGTGCCTTATTCGGTGCTAGTTATGTTCAATGCTCACTTATGTGAATTTTTGTTTCTTGGTTTGGTTGCTTCCCAAGCTATTTGCTAGCCTCCATTTGTACTAAGTAGAAATACTACTTGTGCATCCAAAATCCTTAAACCAAGTTTTGCCTTATGAGTCAACCATACCTACCTATATGCGGTATTTCCATGCCGTTCCAGAAAATTTGTATGTGCCATCTCTAAATTTTCAAAATAAATTTTCTCTTTTGTGTGCCTGTACCGCTCATGAAACGGTGGGGAGTGTCCAATATTTTTCCATGCTAGATGTGTTATTCTCAAGATGAGTGTTTATTCACTTGTCATTGCACGAGAGTGCGGCGGTAATAGGGATGCCCATTCCCGAAATGAAAAGAAAAAATATTTACTTTATGTTGTCAAATAATAAATTCCATGGAAAGTGTTGGTATGGAAGGCAACCGTGGATACGGCCCGCCATGGAAAGCGAAAGTTTGGCGGAAAAAGGAATAAACTTTATTTTCTGTTTGGGAACCGCCTATGATATATCTAGCATGGAAAGTATTGTGAGCTACTTTGTCGTTTTCATTGATAGGAAAAGTATGCCACCCAAAATATTTTTTTCTCTCTCAATTTAAAAACTTGAGCTTTGGCACATCTACAAATCCCTACTTCCCTCCGCGAAGGGCCTATCTATTTACTTTTTGCAATCTTTATTTTTTTTGCTTTGCGTCTCCATCTTCTCTTATAAGCACCAACTAGGGGGCACTATGATCGTACTTGAGCATTGGGCATAGCTAATATTTGAGTGTGTTTCATGAATGGATCAATGATTGAGCATGATGGGCTAGGGATAACTTTCTTTAGTGTTGATATTTTGAAAGACATGGTTGCTTGTTGACATGCTTGAGTATTGAAGTCATTATGTTAAAACTAGACTATTGCTTTGAATCATTATAAGTCCAAATGTCCATGCTATACAAAAGAAAAGAATGTGATGAACATGTTAGGCAGCATTCCACATCAAAAATTCTGTTTTTATCATTTACCTACTCGAGGACGAGTAGGAATTAAGCTTGGGGATGCTGATACGTCTCCAATGTATTTATTTATTTTGCTTGTTCCATGCTGTTATATTATCCTTCTTGGATGTTTTACAATCATTTTATAAGAACTTTATATCATTTTTTGGGACTAACCTATTGGCATAGTGCCAAAGTGCCAGTTGCTGTTTTTGCTTGTTTTTTACTTCGCAGAAAATCAATACCAAACGGAGTCCAATCGCGACAAAACTTTTTGGAGATTTTTTCTGGACCAGAAGACACCCAGTGGGCCAAACAACTGCCGGAGAGGTGGGCTGTGGAGAGAACAACCCACCCGGGCTCGCCAGGGGGGGCCCACGCGCCCTGATGGGGCTCGGCCCACTTCCGCACCGCCTCTGACGCCTATAAATTCCCAAATATTCCAAAAACCCTAGGGGAGTCGACGAAACACAATTCCAGCTGCCGCAAGTTCCAGAACCGCGAGATCCAATCTAAACACCATCACGGAGGGGTTCATCTTCCTCATAGGTGCCTCTTCGATGATGCGTGAGTAGTCCACCATAGACCTACGGGTCCGTAGGCAGTAGCTAGATGGCTTCTTCTCTCTCTCTTATGATTCTCAATGCAATGGTCTCTTGGAGATCTATTTTATGTAAACTTTTGCATGTGTTTGTTGGGATCTAATGAATTTTGAGTTCATGATCAGTTTTTATCCATGAATATTATTTGAGTCTTCTTTGATTATGCATGATTGCTTATAGCCTCGTATTTCTTCTCCGAATCTTTGGTTTAGTAAGGCCGACTAGATCAATTTTTCTTGCCATGGGAAGAGGTGCTTTGTGATGGGTTCGATCTTGCGGTGTTCTTTCCCAGTGACAAAGGGGCAGCAAGACACGCATGTATCATTGCTATTAAGGATAACAAGACGGGGTCTATTCCAACATGAATAGATCTTATCTACATCATGTCATCGTTCTTATTGCATTACTCCGTTTTTCCATGAACTTAATACACTAGATGCATGCTGGATAGCGGTCGATGTGTGGAGTAATAGAGGTAGATGCAGGCAGCAGTCGGTCTATCTATCTTGGAAGTGATGCCTATATAATGATCATCGCCTTGGATATCGTCATGACTATTCGATTTTCTATCAATTGCTCAACAGTAATTTGTTCACCCACCGTGCGCTATACTCATGAGAGAAGCCACTAGTGAACCCTACGGCCCCCGGGTCTACTTTTCCATCATATGGCTTTCCGATCTACGTTTTGCAATCTTTGTTTTCAGATCTACAAAACCAAAAACCCAAAAATATATTGCTGCATATTTACTCTTTTTATTTGTGTTCTTGAGAGATATATCTCTCCTATCTACCACTACCTAATATATCTTATTACCGTAGAGAGATTGACAACCTCTCTTTCGCGTCGGGTTGCAAGTATTTGTTGTTTGTGTGCAGGTGCTGCTTATTGGGTGGTGGTGATCCTCCTACTGGTTTGATAACCTTTGTTTCATAACTGAGGGAAATACTTACCGTCGTTGTGCTGCATCATCCCTTCCTCTTTGGGGAAATACCGACGCAGTCTCAAGCCATGTCACACTACTCCTATTATAGGATCATAGTGGAGGCCACATAATCCTTCACAAAAGTTTTCTTGCACCGGGGGGCTCGCTCTGAAGGGGCGATTCATCCAGCTTCCGAGGTATCTTCAAGCTCTATCATCAGCCGCCTCTGGATCTGACCCCGCCAGCTCGTCATTATCAACCTGCTGGCCTTTCTGTTGCCAACGAATTAAGAGGAAAGATTCAAAAATTGCAGTCCCTTCAACAAGAGCTGACGCGTCAATGTCAGGAGCAAAAGTTGTCTTACGGCAAGGCGGCACCAGGTCAGACGGCTCGTCCTTGGGCACGTTAACACGCTCATTATCGACGGTGTATGCTGGATGATATTTTGAAAGGTCTACCTCCTAAGCTATCAAAGATGCCAGTGTCCAGGTCTCCGACAAGCACTTTGCATAATCTTCACGAGTAAATGCCGACCCGTCGAGTTTAAACTCCGGGAAGCCACCTTTCAGAAGCTCCACATCCAATTCTGGCAGATACGCCTTTGCCCGAGCAAGTGCCATGTTCGCTCCTACTCGAGTCGCCGATTTCCGGGTTTCAATCACCCATTGTGGCACGGTAGAGAGCTGCTTCAACATTCCCTTGATACTTCTTGGCGGATGCTTTAAGTTCTTCACGGCCATGATGGAATATACAAAGCCTGTAAATAGTTGCTCTATGAATGTGAAAATAGTCTTCAACTTTACAATTGGCAGCTCTACAAGGTTGTGGTTTTTTTGCCATGCACATAAAAGAAAGCACAATAAGCCGCCACAAGGTTCATAAGCCAGCACATTGACAAAGGCGGGACGGAACACATACCAAAGATTGCTGCCAACATCTCGTTGATCTGTTTCACGAGAATAGCATATTTCTCCTTCACAGGGCCAAAGTTTTTCTCGGCCTTTTCCGCACGTTTTGGGAGGACGGCTTTTTCCGCCTCGAACAGTTTTATGGCCTGTTCCAGACGTTCATTCGCCTAAGCTACAGAGTCTTCAAAGTGAGCCGCCATGGACTCGGCTTCAGTTTTCAATCTTGTTTCTTCCTTAAGCCGTTTCTGCAGTCTCACAGCAACAGACTCAGCATCTTCACAGTATCCCTGATGGACGAGCAACAAACATCAGCAATTATTTCTTACAAGTCCTAAGAAGATTGCAAGCAATATCCTTGACACTTGGGGGCTAATGTATATCAGTTTTTTTCGAAACTAAGATGTGGAGAAGACCCGACTCATCTCAAGAAGATGAGTTGGCCCTTGTGGGCTACAGGTCGAACTTCTTCAATCTTAAAAAGACCCGACTCATCCCAAGAAGATGAGTCGGCCCTTGGGGGCTACAGGTCGAACTTTTTCAATCTTAAAAGACCCGACTCATCTCAAGAAGATGAGTTGGCCCTTGGGGGCTACAAGTCGAACTTTTTCAATCTTAAAAGACCCGACTCATCTCAAAAAGATGAGTTGGCCCTTGGGGGCTACACAGTTACCACGGGCATTAGCTATTCTATCAAACCAGCTTATCATAACAAGTTGGTCTTTGGAAACTAATGATAGTATAAAAGATAGTGGTAAAATCAGTAAGATTACCTCATATTTCTCCTTCATAGCATTTATCATGCCCTTTTCAATTTCCCGGCTCTCAGATAGCCGGGTCAAGTATTGCTGATACAGATCTTCAACATCAAGAGCGGACAATTCTGGGAATTCTATCTTGGTTTTCCCTTTATCCAATGCTACTGGTTCATCCTTGCTCCCGATTTTAGCCAAGGAGGTGGAAGCAGTTGGGGCCTGAAAATTTTCTTTGACAAACACAACAACTGAAATGTTGTGGTCAGACAACGCCATAAGTTCATCTGCACAAGCCGACTTGGAAGGAAGGATGGGTGATTCAATCTTGGGAGGAGCATCCATAAAACCCGGCTCATTTGCTCCGAGCATCTCAGTGGCAGCCTCCAGCTCTACCCTTGTATCAAGTTCCTTTTCAACACAAGAGTCAACCATTGGAGTTGTCTTCAGAAGAATTGGTGCCTCTTGGCCTGTTGTACCAGAGGATGACCCACCTGCCCATTTGGACACAACAACTTTGGCTCTTTGGATTGTCAGTACAACAAAAGTCATTATAAGTTGGGATCAAAACAATGAAAGATATAAGACAGACTTTGCAAAGATAGAAGCTTACCCGCGATTGACATTGAAAGGGGGAAGCTGTGATGCGCTTGAGTCGCCTGATGATGAAGGAGAATCTTGATAAAGGGAATTTGAAGGACTGGGAGGTTGTTTAAACAAACCGGCTCTAGGACAAGAATCAGTTGGACTATTGGGCACCTCAAGGCGTGGTTTGCGAGCCGGCAGCGCATGAGATAAACTAGGGTCTTCATCATCCCGAATCTTGCATTTTGACGAGCCGGCAAACTGTGTGTTCTTCAAAAGAAAATCAGGAGCCAAACGAGCTTCTACGTGTGATAATTTAACCTTCCGAATGGTTTGTCTTGGTCTCCGAGGAACAAACGTTTCCGAAGGACTGGGGGAAATTGGAGTTACCTGATTTTCGCCGGCTTGGCTAAATTCCGAGTCGCCCTGGTGAGAAGGTGCGTCAGCAAGCTCATTAAACAGGCGGCCGAGAGAGTCAAGTTCTACCTCAGATTCCTCCTCTGAAGACGACACGGAGACTGGGGCATTTTTTCTGACCGTAGGAGGAACATAGACTTGAGGTGTAACCTTCCAAAAGTTAGAATCCGCCTGAAAATACATGGTGTATATGATAAATTAATGGCGAGTTAAAGATAAACACCGACAAGAGACAATGAAAATAATTAGTACCTGAGGTGGCGGGTTGAGAAGATAAAATGGACCCAAGCCAGTGATGCCGCATAGCTCTTTGGAGTCAGAGAAAAACTTCTTTGTTTCCTTGGTGAGAGTGTCGTCAGTAAGATTTTCACGGGAGAACCGCTAAGGGTCATTTGAGGCGCCTGAATAGTCACACATAAAGCCGTCCCTCAAGCTGACGGGTTGGATCCGCCACTTTAACCAGCAGTGAATCAGATCTATCCTGGTCAGACCATGTGCGGTCAGGGCCCTCAACTTTGCATGAAGAGGTGCTAAAGGAGCTCTTACTTCGTCAGTTGGCCAGCCCGGGAATTCCTCCTTGCCACTAAGTCTTTCCAATCTAAAACCCAGCAGGGGATTTTCCCCTTCAGGTGAAGTATCTCTGCAGTAGAGCCAGGTTTTTTTCCACCCTTTTGGGTGACTCGCCAGCTTAGATTCTAGGAAGGCGCTCTTCTTTATTTTCTGGATGGAGACACCACCAAGCTCGCAGGAAGTACAATTCTTTGTTTCCGTTTGGCGGTTGTGATAAAAGAACTCTCTAAACAGAGTCACGGACGGCTCAATCTGAAGGTACACTTCACTTAACACTTGAAATTGACAAATATTGGTCATAGAGTTTGGACCAATGTCTTGAGGCCTGCGCTTGAAGAAGTGTAAGAGGTCCCTAAAGAATTTTGATTCGGGAGGGCGGAAGCCTCTACGCAAATGATCAGTAAAAACCACAACCTCTCCTAGCCGTGGTTGTGGGGACGGCTCTTCTTCGGGAGCCCGCCATTTTATAACTTTTCGAGCCGGCAAGAAGCCTTGGTCCACGAGGTTCTCTAAGGTAAGTTTGGACTCTTTGGTCTTTGCCCGGTTGCAAACTTTGGGGTTTTCCGGAGCCATGGCGGATTATGCAGCAGCTACAAGAGTAAACAGGAAAAATAAGCTGGAGCAGATTATAAGCCGCCTATACTAAAAGTATTGTTATGAGCCGGCAAAATTTAAAAAGGCCGAATGGATATGCCCAACACTCAGCAGAAACATTGGGTCACAAACAGGTTTCTATGAAAATTTCTCTACGAGTGGATCTAGTTAAGCGACGAAAAATAGTAAGATATGTGTTCTAGCTGACGGAACAACCAAAACTGCAACGTTCCAAAGGATAACCCCCGATGGCTCATTTTGGATCAACTTAAAAGGAAAATGGAGCGGAGATCATTCTAAGAATAACACAACAATGAGCAGATAATATGTGGATCTACAAATAAAGTTTCAGATGAACGCGATGAAGACGGTAAGAACACCGGAAATGTCAAAACCATAAATGGCGGGGATTCATACCAGATGGTGTTGAAGCAGAGACGAAGACGATTGAATTCGCTTTGGCGGTCTCAAGAAGGCTTGATGACGCTGGCAATGGAGTCGAAAAACCTCGGAGTCGCTTTGGGAGCTCTAACGGTGTTCGGTCAATGGAGAAGCAGGAGGACGAAGACGATGAGAAAAAGTTACTGTGGAGCCCAGTGGGGCTTATTTATAAGGGGAAGAAAGTGAAGCGGCGCCGAGAAAAACGAAGAGACCGTGGTAAATTTGTGGCTATAAGCGCGCCTCGGTTTTCACGCCCACCTAGATTTGGCACAGTTTTCGAAGGGATACGTTATGGAGACTTTGAAGAACAACGGTCAGGAAGGATGACGTCACAATAAATGAAAAGCTGGAGAAATGGCAAGTCTGAAAGTACTATAATCCGGCATTATGAAATTCGTGGGAAACACAAGCCCAATGACGAGCCACCAAAGGAAGAAAAGATAAATTGACATGAACGGATTCAAATCAATCTGGGGCCTAATGTCGGGGACATAACTCCACGGTGTAACCCGCCATATTGGGCCAGGTTAAAACATATCAACGACTCTACAATCAAGTTTAAGATGGGCCGTATCGTGAAGACGAAGACAAACGGCGGTGGCTGACTAGAGTCGCCAGACAGCCCAACAGCTGAAGACGGCGGGTCAAGGCCCGTGAAGCTAAAGACGTCGGCTGAGTTTCCTTAAGATACAAGAAAAGTTAGAGATGTTGTAGGTCATGGGTCATGATATGACTCGGACTCTATTGTAAACCCTAGGTCTTGACCTATATAGAAAGGCAGGGCCCTAGGACCCAAAAGACTTAAGTTAGAACCTCTCGATAGCTAGGTTAGCGATTCCGCACCCTTGTAATCGAGATCTATCCATCAAATACAAACAAAGAAGGATGTAGGCTATTACCTCCAGAGGAGGGGCCGAACCTGGGTAAACCCGACTCTCTCTCTCTCGTCCAACCCCTTCGAGTCGCCACCTAGCAGCGATGGCCTCACACCTAAGTCCTGTTACGAGGACATCTGCCGCGTTGACAAAACCACGACAGGCCCCTTGCCTTATCTCTTCCTCCACTCCTTCTCCTATCTCTAGAAAAAATTCTCCAGCCATCTCTCTCCCGTGTTCTTCACCCAGAAATTGAAATTTTCGATCCCTTTGCTCGGAACTCCGTTTCCGAAACTGTTTTGAGGAATTGTTCCTTGGTTTGTGACTCTCCCATTCCTCCTATTAGTTTTTGTTCTAGTGGTTTATATTTTGCATAAGTTGCTGCACTTGGTGCTACAGAAAATAAGCTTGCATGTCTAATTCTTTGAGTTCCAACTAGTGAGAATGCTTGATATGTACTCTAGGCATCCATATGAGTAGTTGCTACCAATCTTGCAAAGTTTTATTGACATAATTTTGTGGCCCAAAAATTTCAGAAATTTGTTCTTAGGAAAATGAACTTTCTAACAAGAGCTTCTTCAAGCCAGAGTCCCAAGGGAGTTTCTAGGAAGATTCAGGATAGCGATATCAATCTCCCTTGCAATGCGGAAGTTAGGCCTTGTGAATGGCCACATATACCCTTCATGAGTGAAGCGGATTTCTATGAAGAGTTCATGCAATTTGTTGCAAATGCCGGGCTAACCAGCTTCTTCGCAGATAAGTGTGACCGACACTACCTCCTTACTAATTCCTTCGTGCAAAACTTTTACTTCGTTAATACGCCTGGTGCTCCTATGGTACGCTTTCCTCTATATGCCGAGAACTACGAGTTACCTCTGCATGAATTTTGTGAAATATGTCTGCTTCCCTCTGATGGGGGAGTGCGTGAACCTAAAGCTGGGGAGTTTGAGGACTTTATTCATACCTTAACTATAGGGGAAACCAGGGGCGTTTCACGCGCTAGAGTCACTAGTTTGCATTTTCCATCTGTGCATTATTTTTCTCTGGTTATAGGAAAATGGATAACTGCTATGGAGCAGGGTGGTGCCCTCAGTGCTCCCACCCTCGCTATTTTACGCCGTGCAGTTTATGGTGATAATGCTTACAACCTAGGAGCCATTGTTGTGCATCGCTTGCATCTTAACTGAACTAAAGGTAAAATTCATGGTGGTATTTATGCTGCGCATTTAGCTAAGCGCTTTTAGGTGGCAATACACCCTACTGATTATTTGTTGCCTGAGGTGCACCTCGACCATCTATCCATGGAAGAACACCAGTTTCTCTGGAAATCCGAACCACTACAACCCCTTCGTTACGGCCTAGTTTTCAGCGAAAAGACTTGCGATATTATTTCGTTGCCTGCACCTTCTTTGTTTAACTATCATGCTAGGAACGGATACAGAATAATGCTAGAGGACATCATTGCTTACCGGGACGAGCTTGCTACTGCGGATGCCGAGGCCCAGGCATGGGACTCTCGGGTACCTCGGCGGAAGTACTTTCCTGGACCTGACGTCTTCTACCAGTGGTGATTACCAAGCTAGGCGAAAGCCTAAGCTTGGGGGAGTACGTATTTCTCACCAACACTACATTCATGTTCTCACACTTCATACAAATTGTCGGTGTTCATCCTCTTTCTATGTATATCCATGTTAGCATTATTTTCCGCTTTCTTCTTGGGTGTTTAAAAAAACTTTGAAAATCCAAAAATATTTCTCGCTTCTTTTCGGTCCTTCTCTTTTCCTCGTTTCTTTAGCTGTAGTACTAAAAAGAAAACCCAAAAAGATTTCCTTTGCTTGTTGGGAGCTTTCCCGTGTAAATAATTTTTCTCGTTCTTGTTTTTCCCTTAGTTCCTTAGCTTGCTTAAGAAAAAACAAAAACTCCAAAAATATTTCAGTGTGTTTCTCTGAATTTCTTTTCTTTTGTTGAGTTGTCGAAAGGAGAAGACCACGATGAAAATGTTGAGTGGCTCTCATATGCTTTACTGATGATCTAACAAAGAGCCAATTTTACCTTGTCTTCTCCTTTGTCTTAAACTGCCCTGCAGATTACAGCTTAGTCCACGGCATTCTTGCACTATTATTATTATCACACCATTCGATCGTGCAAGTGAAAGGCAATAATAACGATATTTGATGAAGTGATTGTGGAAAAGGAAGCTGGTATGAACTCTTCTTGTTTTCTGTTTTTGTAAATATGTTTAGCCAGTTTGATCCTGATTCAGTATATCATGAGTAAACATGTTCGTGATGACAATTAGAGATTATAACTTCTCATGCCATGCCTAAATAGCTAGGAGTTAATAATGATTTATCTTGTGTGTAAACATGCGTTAAAATGGTTATAATATGGTATGGTAGTATGGTATTTCCCTCTGAGAAATTCAAGCAGTTTGACGTGGCCCATGTGCTAACATGTAATTGAATCAAAACCAATATAGCCTTCATGATGTTTAGATTTAGAGTGTTCATATCCTACTCATGCTACATCCAATGTCAATTATTCAAAATGCATGTTCATGACAGTTGTTGCTCTCTAGCTGGTCACTTCTCAACCTATTGCTAGCCTTCACCTGTACTAAGCAGAAATGTTGCTTGTGCATCCAAATCCTTGAACCAAGTTATTCCACATGAGTCCACCATACCTACCTATATGCGGTATTACCCTGTCATTCCAAGTAAATTTGCATGTGCCATCTCTAAATATTCAAATAAACATTCATTTTTGTGCACTCGTCCCGCTCATGGAGCGACGGGGCGGTCAATATTTTCGATGCTAAGCAAGTTATTCTCAGGACGGTCGTTTATTCACCATCATTGCACGAGAGAGGCCGGTAAGAGGGATGCCCAGTCCCACATAATCAAAATAAATTACACCAACTCCTTGGGACAGTTGATTGTTTGGAGGGCAACCGTGGATTCAGCCAGCCATGGAATTTGTTTGGATGGTGGATAGGAGTAAACTTTACTATTCTGTTTGGGAACCGCCAATAATGAGTTTAGCATGGAAAATGTTGAAAACCTTTGTCGTAATGTTGACAAGAAAAGTGCACCGCTCAAAAATTATACTTTCACCCTTGTTTTAAGCTTCGAGCTCTGGCGCCCCTGCAAATCAATGCTTCCCTCTGCGAAGGGCCTATCTATTTACTTTTATGTTGAGTCATCATCCTCTTACTAAAAGCACCAGACCCGAGAGCACTATTGTCATTCTTATGCATTTAGTTTAGTTAATGTTGGATATGAGCATGATTGGATCTTTGCTACCCTGAATTATAATGTTTAGTCGCTGCTTGGATGTCGGAGGTGCTCTGCATTTATGTTTTGCGGTCTCAGAAAGGGCTAGCGAAATACCATGTCAACATATTGTATTATGAGTGTTTTGATAAATTGTTGACATAGGAGATGTTTTATTATTGCTTTCTAGCTGGTTATGTCTTGCCATGAGTTAATATAATATCTATTTGTTGTCATAGACGTGTCTATCTATGATTTATGCTGAAAACTTGAGCGCTAGCTAAGCATGTGTATAATAACGAGAACAAAAGAGTTTGTAAAAGTTTTCTTTATCACTTTCAGTTTATCAACTGAATTGCTTGAGGACAAGCAATGAGTTAAGCTTGGGGAGTTGATACGTCTCAAACGTATCTACTTTTCAAAACACTTTTGCTCTGGTTTTGTCCTCTAATTTGCATGATTTGAACGAAACTAACCTGGACTGACAATTTTTTCAGCAGAACTACCTCGGTGTTATTTTTGTGCAGAAATAAAAGTTCTCGGAATTGGACGAAACTTTTTATGGTTTTTTCTGGAATATATAAGGATTGTTGGAGTGAAGAACTGCCGGAGGGGGTGGACCATAAGGCCACCACGCAACCGAACACGCCCCCCTAGGGGCGCTACCAGATGGCTTGTGGGGCCCTCGTGGTCCCTCCGACCCTAATTCCAATGCTATAAATTCACATCCGTGGATTAAAAAACCAGAGAGAAGATTTCATCGCGTTTCACGTGATGGAGCCGCCGCCACCTCCCGTTCTTCCTCCGGAGGGCTGGTCTGGAGCCTGTTTTGGGTTCCGGGGAGGGGAAATCATCGCCGTCATCATCACCATCCCTTCTCCATCAACACCGCCATGATGCTCACCACCGGGAGTGAGTAATTCCTTTGTAGGCTTGCTGGACGGTGGTGGGATTGGATGGAATCTATCATGTTATCGAGTTAAGTTTGATAGGGCTTGATCCCTAGTATCCACTATATTCTGAGATTGATGTTACTATGACTTTGCTATGCTTAGTGCTTGACACTAGGGCCCGAGTGCCATGATTTCAGATCTGAACCTATTATGTTTTCATGAATATAAGAGTGATTTGGATCCTATCTTGCAAGTTATATGTACCTATTACGTGTCATGATCCGCATACCCCAAGGTGACAATAATTGGGATTCTTTCCGGTGATTGCCGTAGTTTGAGGAGTTCATGCATTCACCATGTGTTAATGCTTTGTTCCGGTTCTCTATTAAAAGGTGGCCTTAATATCCCTAAGTTTCCAATAGGACCCCGCTGCCACGGGAGGGTAGGACAAAAGATGTCATGCAAGTTCTTATCGCAAGCACGTATGACTATATATGGAATACATGCCTACATTACATTGATGAATTGGAGCTATTTCTGTGTCGCCCTAGTGTGTAACTGTTATATGATCAATGTCATTTAAATCATTATCCACCACCGATCCACGTGCCTACGCGTTACATATACTTAATCTTGCCAAGTTACTATTGCTATTGTTACTGTCACACTTGCTACAAAACTGCTACCGTCACTATTACTGTTACTTTTGCTACTACTATTTGCCATGCTACTAAATCCTTGCTGCAGAGAGATATCCTCGGTGTGGTTCAATTGACAACTCAACTGTCAAGGTCAATAAATATTCTTTGGCTCCCCTTGTGTCGAATCAATAAATTAGGGTGAAATACTAACCGTGAAGACTATTGCGATCCCCTACACTTGTGGGTTATCTCAGGCACATAATTTTTATTTGCAATAATAAGCACGTCATTAATTCTACCTAAAGGTTTCTTGATGGTAGAATACGCAAGATGCAAGTTGTGGGAACAATCTTCAATATTAGTGAGACCAAGCACATCACAAAGAGTTTTAGGAATAGTTGAAACACTTGCACCAAGGTCACACAAAGCATTGCATTCATATTTATTGATATTTATTTTGATAGTAGGTTCCCACTCATCATGCAATTTTCTAGGAATAGAAACTTCAAGCTCAAGTTCCTCATCATAAGCTCTTATCATAGCTTCTACTATATGTTCGGTAAAACCTTTGTTTTGTTCATAAGCATTGGGTGAGATAATAACGGATTACAACAAGGAAATACATTCTACTAAAGAGAAATTATCATAATTAAAGTCCTTGTAATCCAAGATAGTGGGTGCATCACTAGTTAAAGTTTTGACCTCTCCAAACCCACATTTTTCAGTTTTAGCATCAAAATCATCACCCTCCAAGCAAACAGGACGCTCCTCTACTAAAGTTGACTCATCTTTGGTCCCTTTGTCATTTCTATTCATAGAGGTAAATAAAGATTCAATAGAAGAAACACCAATCATTTTAAGATCTTCATCATGATTCCGGTAAAAACCGGGTGGAAGAGCCTTTTCTAAGAATTCCCGCTTAGCTCTCAACTTAGCGGTCCTCTCCTTACTTCATTAATAGATATTTGGATAGATTTAATAGACTCATTAAAATCAAGCTTGGGTGGCAAAGCTTTATTTTTAAGAGTTTCCACATCAAGAGCAATTATATCCATGTTTTTAGCCAAAGTGTTAATTACATGCAGTTTTTCTTCTACCATAGTGTTGAAAATCTTTTGAGAATTAATAAATTCTTTAATTGTGTTCTCAATATCAGAGGGCATCCTATTAGTATTTGTAGAAGAATTGCCATAAAAATTTCCATAGTTGTTAGAGGAATTACCGGGATACGGTCTAGAATTGAAATTTCCTCTATAAACATTGTTGTTGAAATTATTTCGCGAGACAAAGTTCACATCAATAGAATAATTATTTTTCTAAATCAAAGTAGACAAGGGAACATCATTGGGATCAACATGAGCATTTTTACTAGCAACCATATTCGTAAGGGCGTCCACTTTTTCACTCAAAGTAGTGATTTCTTCAACAGAATTTACCTTCTTACCGGTTGGAGCCCATTCGGTATGCCATTGAGAATAATTTGTCATGATGTTGTCTAGAAGTTTGGTGGCCTATCCTAAGGTCACATCCATAAACGTACCACCTGCAGCAGAATCAAGAAATTTTTGAGACACAAAGTTCAGTCCAGCATAGAAATTTTGGATAATCATCCACATATTTAAACCATGAGTTGGACAATTACTTATCGTTAGTTTCATTCTCTCCCAATCTTGTGCAACATGCTCTTGATCTTGCTGTTTAAAATTCATTATTTGATTTATAAGGGAGATGATCTTAGCAGGAGGAAAATACTTGGCAATAAAAGCATCTTTACACTTATCCCATGTTCCAATACTATTACGCGGTAAAGATGAAAACCAAGCTTTAGCTTTATCTCTTAGTGAAAAAGGATATAATTTTAATTTCACAATATCATTATCCATATCCTTTTTATTTTGCATGTCACATAATTCAACAAAGGTATTAAGATGTGACGCGGGATCCTCATTGGGACTTCTTGAAAATTGATCTTTCATGACAAGATTTAGCAATGCAACATTAATATCAAAAGCCTATGCTCTAATGGCGGGTGGTATTGGTGTACTAATAAAATTATTATTAGTAGTATTTGAGAAGTCACACAACTTAGTAGTATCTTGAGACATGGTGACCGAACAAGCAAAGTAACAAGCAAGACAAGTAAACAAGCAAGCAAAGAAGTAAACTAGTAACAAGCAAAGATAAATATTTTTGTATTTTTGATTTTTTTATGAGACAAGCTAAATATAACAGAAAATAAAAAGAAGAACAAGTGAATGAAAATTTGTGTGAAGTTACTTGGTAGTTGATGATGATATTCCCCGGCAACGGCGCCAGAAATCCTTCCTGATACTTGTGATCTCCGTTGAGTTTTCCGTGAAGAGGAATGGGTAATTGCAGCACAAAGTGGATAAGTATTTCCCTAAATTATGAAACCAAGGTTTATCGAACCAATAGAAATATCAATCCTCAACCGTATTCAGCGGCTGCATACAATTGAACAAACGACTTCGCTAGGGCAGCCGCATGATATACAAACGGTTTTTAACCCCTTTCCGTGACATAGTCTTAAACCTTTGCCTTGCATGTGTGGGCGATAGGGGGGCCTATCCCACACGACAGGGAAAACCCGTCGGCGATGCCTGCACCTGGTCACACACGATGGGCAAAAATATATCGTTTGCGATTGGAAGGGCCATCACAAACAGACATATTGGGGAAGACGTGTGAGATGAGCTTAGCATCCCACATAGGGAATCCCAAGGGTACGTTTCCATTCGTATTGCAGATAACACATAATTTTCTACATAACATCATTTGTGATAGAGGTGGTTGTCACACACGATAGTTATAATTCTGTCATTTGCGATACTCAAAACATCACTCACGGTGTCTAGAAGAAACTGTTTGGCATTGGGCTGCCCATCGCACACACTATCTATGTGAAAACGTTTGTGATTGGGTGTCCTAACGCACACAGATGTCGACCAGAATTCATGTGTGATTGCTCACCGATCCAACATGCCAACTTTCTAGAAACCGTGTGGGTTTGTTCAGGTCATCGCTGATATGTCTCCAACGTATCGATAATTTATGAAGTATTCATGCCATGATTGCTTATGTTTACAATACTTTTATATGGTTTTGATGCACTTTTATACTTTTATACTAACCCATACTGACGTTGTTTTCAGCAGAACTCCAGTGGTGTTGTTTTTTGTGCAGAAATCAAAGTTCTTCAAATGCAACGAAACTTTTTAATGATTTTTTTTGGAACAAAAGAGGCACTAGAAGCTTCGTTGGAAGGCCAGAAGAGCCACGAGGTGGGCACAACCCACCAGGGCGCGCCAGGCCCCTCTGGCGCGCCCTGGTGTCTTGTGGTCCACTCGTGGCCAAACTTCGCGTGAAACCGACGCCCAAAAATTCTATATATTCAGAAACCCCCAGAAATAACCGTAGATAGGAAGTTCCGCCGCCGCAAAGCCTCTGTATCAGCGAAAAACCAATCTGGAGAGAAAACAGTACCCTACCGGAGAGGGGAAATCATCTCCGGTGGCCATCTTCATCATCCCGGTGGAGGCCATGATGAGGAGGGAGTAGTCCACCCTCGGGGCTGAGGGTATGTACCAGTAGCTATGTGTTCAATCTCTCTCTCTCGTGTTCTTGACATGTCACGATCTTGATGTATCACGGGCTTTGTTAATATAGTCGGATCATATGATGTTATTCCATTGCTATCATGTTGTGATGAATTGAATCTTTCCCTTTTAGATGTCGTTACCGGATTGAATAGTTTTATGGATTTGAGAGCACTTGATCTATGTCTTGGCACTCAACTCACGGATTCCCGAGTTGACATTGGGGTAACCTATGCATAGGGGTTGATGCACGTTTTCGTCCTACTTTCTCCGGTAGAAATCTTGGGGCACTCTTTGAGGTTCTTTGTGTTGGATTGAGTATTATGAATCTGAAATTGTTTGATGTGTATCGTATAATTAACTCATGGATACTTGTGGTGACATTTGAGTATCTAGGTGACATTAGAGTTGGTTGATGCGTATCATATGGTGTTATTTTAGTATGAACTCTACATAGATTGATCGGAAAGGATAACTTGGTGTTATTTTAGTACGAACTCTGGGGTAGATCGATCGGAAAGGATAACTTTAAGGTGGTTTCGTACCCTACAAACAATTTCTTCTTATGTTCTCTGCTAGATAAGAACTTTGGAGTGATTCTTTGTTGCACGTTGAGGGATGGTTATGTGATCCAATTATATTAGCATTGTTGAGAGATTGCACTAGCAAAAGTACGGACCCTAGGCCTTGTTTTCAAGCATTGCAATACCATTTGTGCTCACTTTTGTTACTTGCTACCTTGCTGTTTTTATACTTTCATATTACAAAAACCTTTATCTACTATCCATATTGCACTTGTATTACCATCTCTTCGCCGAATTAGTGCACCTATACAATTTGCCATTGTATTGGGTGTGTTGGGGACACAAGAGATTTCTTGTATTTGATTGCAGGGTTGTTTGAGAGAGACCATCTTCATCCTACACCTCCCACGGATTGATAAACCTTAGGTCATCCACTTGAGGGAAATTTGCTACTGTCCTACAAAACTCTACGCTTGGAGGCCCAACAAGAGTCTACAAGAATAAAGTTGCGTAGTAGACATCAATCGCCCACGGTGTTGTCTTAGAAACCGTCCGCAATGGGAACCCCAATAATCAGCCTGATTGCTCTATTATTTATAATCCGTTTAGTAATCAAATTAACATTTCATATCAACCACAGAATATATTTCTTATTCGTAGTACAGCAACCAGGATTTCATAATTGAATTATATTAGGGTACAACATCATATAGGCATATACTGCCTAGCTACCCAATTGCACAACAAGACAAAGTTTCAAATGCAACATCTAAAACCTTTGGAAATTAAGTATCATCATAGATGGTAAATAGACAGATAAATCTCATCTAGAAAACTGTTAAAGCGGAAGGCGAATATTGAGCCTTCAATGATGTTGAAGGTCCTCGCAACTTTAGGCCAGTGCATGTGGATGATAGCCCGCCCATCCTTCGTCCTCTTAAGGAAGACTTCAAGATTATACCGTGGGTGTTGTATGAATACCTTCATCGCCTCTTTATCATACAGGTGGTTTGAGAAGTAATCATCGATGAACTGCCTTGAGAAGGACTGAAAAGAAACATACGCATAAATATCTTTTCTAAAATTTGAAATGGCGCAAAGGGAAAAGGACAAGGTGAAAGAGATGGTACCATCCTATAGTTGACTGATGTCTTCTTCATTGTGCAGACAAACATCTTGTTGTTTTTCATAGCAAGTTTCTTTATCTTAACAATCTTTCTGAGTTTCTTGATTTGACTGATATTCAAGGAAACCTCATTTCCCACACATGCAAAAAGGGTCAAACAGTGGGTCTAAACCTCTTACAGCAGGACCTGCATGTGCAAGAACAAATTATTAAAAACATTAATATTACAATGGTTTCTGCAATTGCACAATAATCTCCTATTAGCCAAATGACGATGGATGTGCAAACCTCGATGGTAAACTTCAGTGTCCCCCATTGTTTCCCCCTGCAACATATTTAAGACAAATATTGATCTGGTTACAAGTGATATTTGGCATACTATCAGTGAAATATGTTAACAGAAAATAAACACATTGTGGATCCAACAGATTAGTTCGAGCCACATGGAAAAGCCAGTTATCTAAACCAACCGTGCTAAGAACTAGGAAATATAGGAATTCTATATGTTTCACATGTATTTAGTACATCTAAATTCGATTTATTCATCACATGCATAACAATACAAAATTGTACCAACAACAATCGTACATCACATTTCAGAATTGAATTAAATAGTTAAATGATCACCACAACAAATGAACAAAACAGTTAACTAAGCACCACATTGCACAATAGAACATACTAGAAGGTGAGGTTGCAGTAGCATTACATTGGACATTTCACTAGAATTTCTAAATGAAAGGTAGTAGCGGCACACGCAACAGGTAAACAAAACATGCTTAACCGGCGTAGCTAGGTGAACATAGGTCTTTAGTGATAAAGCTAAGAAAAACAAGCTATTCCTTATCGTCGGAGATATCGATGATGATGGGCTGCTTCAACTTGGAAGAGGGCGAGGCCTCCACATCGTGGGTGCACCCCTCGTAGTGGTGAGTGGCCTGATCCTGCCCTGGCACCAACATGCCGGCTCTGGAGTTGAGGTAAGCACGGGCACGCTGAGAAAACACATCGAAGTCTTCATCGAACGCACCGGCGGTGCCCTTGAGATAATACCACTAGCTGTAATTTATAGCAGCCAACCGCGTGGTGGCATCAGCGCATGAGGCATCGACGGCGAGGTGCTCCTCCAAGATCTAGGGGTCGGCACGCATGGAAGCCATAGCTGCCTCATCTGTGCGTGCAGCCGCGATTTGCTTCTCCGCAGCCAAATGCACTTTGAGATTCTGGCTATACTGCGTGCACCATGGCTTTCGGCGGCGATTATTTGGAGGATGGGCGGTGATTTGGGTGGAAGATGTCACGCTGGTCGGGTCATGTGGGATGGAGGAGGAGGGGGTGAGGGGGTATTGGGGAGGTGTGGATTACCTGAATAGATGGAGGAGGCCGAGCAGGAGGAAGGAGCGTCGCCAGCGAGGAGGCGGCACTGCAACCAAGCAGTGAAGGTTTGAACTAGGAAAGGTAGAGGAAAAGGGGGAAATGTGGCTTTCGATTGGTACCGGGGGCGAGGGAGGTAGATATTTCCGCGGCAGCCCAAAATTTTCATTTGGGGCAGAACACTTCTCGATATCAACACATCACAAACGAAGCATGTGCTATACCCCATGTGTGATGAACTTGGACGTGCAAATATTTGTCTCCAAGCTTCCGACGTAAGATTGGGTACTACATTGCACACGGTTTGTTCCAAAAAATTGTGTGTGATGAACTTCAATTTCATTTTCAATTGGAAGATGGAATGGGGATATGGCGGCAAATTTTTGGTCCGAATTTCCCTGGTTACAGTGGTCATCCATGTCGTCGCATAATTTAACATCAATTGCTAATTTGGGTATTGCACAAAAGAGCCTACACCACAACCCGCACTTACTTAATCGAGCAATTAAACAGAGATGGTTGACCTAAACATTACTCTAACGAAAGACCAGCGCTCTAAACAAATACTAATGTTCCGCCTGACGCTCGTCGATCTCCATCGCATCCTCCATGATCAGCTCGCGCTTGACGACCTCCAAAGGAAGGGGCTCCATGGCATCCATCGCCACATACTCTGCAAGCATCTCGCAGTCTGCGTCCGCCATCTCTTTGGAAAAAGCCTCCATGTGTTTGGTGTGGGCGGCCGCGGTCCGGGCATTGACGACCTCCATTTTGGCAAGGGAGGCTGCCGCCGAATGGACGGCTACCCGAGCACTCTCGGCGATTGCCAATTCTTCGGACGTAGGTTGTCGACCGTTGTCGGAGAAGGCCGCTGCTATTTGTGCGGTGACCGACACAAGCTGGGCGTGGGCGGCATCAGCATAGGCATGGGCAGCCGCCATCAGGGCTACGGTGGCCGCCGAGGAACGGACAGCTATTGTGCCGTTCTCGCCATTTGCTATCCCGGTCGCGGATGTTGCTGCCACCACCTCAGATGTAGCAGCTGCCCTTTCGGCGGCCGCAGCCGCCCTGTCAGAGAGTGCAGCCACGCTCAAGGATGTTGTGAGCGCGTTCATGGCTGATGCAGCCGCACTCGGGCCGGAGTGGGTCGCCGAAGTTGCCCTCACGACGCCGATCCATGTCCCCATCTTTCATCGGCGACGCTTGAACAGTACAGTGGTCTTGGGGAACAAGTGTGACTGTGTGGTTGACGCGCCGGCGGTGAACTGAAGCTTCCGACCTAAGCCATATATGAGGATTGGCCCAAGATATTTTTATACCACATCACACACGTTTCATGATCAAGAACTGTTTGCGATGTATTTCATTTTCATATTGCTTTGAAACGAAAAATGAAGTTACATTGGCAATTGAAGGTGTTTGGATGGCAATAAAATTTATCTGTAGTGAACTTGCAACTATAGGACTGTGTGTTAAATATGGAATTATTTAGGTTTGTTTAGGCCCTTTTAAACATTTAAATAGTTTTTTAGACATTTCATGTGCATAGTTCAAATTTGAACTGCAGTTAAGCACATACTAGAGTGCACCTGAATGGGTTGAAAATCATCTATTTGTCACTGGATACATGTTTTGGTCCCATGCAAGAAATGGAAATTAAACGAATTCCAAACCTCTCGGTATTTTGGCTCGGCCGTATACTTTGAGAAGCCGTGTTTTCAAATTCCAGTAAATCCAAATATCGTGAGAAATTCAAAAAACTTGGCATGGTGTCATGTCATGGCGCATGTATGTTGTGGTAAAAACAATGCCTAGTTTGGGACAAGTTTTGGCACAAACCTCTTACAAACCGAAGATTCCTACAAGAAGTCATGTGGTTCCGGTAGGGAAAGTTCACATTTTATGTTTGAAACAACATCCGATGTCTCTTCTCGCCTTGAATTTATTTCTAGAGTCTCCATAGAGTAACATGAATGTGTCGTGCGAAACAATGGAATCTTACAGAGTTCGTTTGGCCTTTTAAGTACATTTATTGAGTTTTCTAGGCATTCAATGTGCATAATTCAAATTTGAACTACAATCACACGGTCCAGCACATGAAAATATGTCGAAATACCATATATGTTTCCCTGGCTGCATATTTAGGTCCCACACAAGAAATGGGAATGAATTTCAAACATATCATCGTCTTGGCTCGACCGCAAACATCGGGAAACTTAGTTTTTAAATTCATGTAAATGCAAACCTCGATAGAAATTCATGAAATTTGGGCATGGTGCCATAAATTGCCCTGTTGCGTGTGTTGTGGTAAAAAAATTGCCCAATTTTGGACAAGTTTTGGCACAAAGCCTCTTACAAACCAAAGGTTCTCATAAGAAAGTCGTGTGTTCCGATAGGGAAAGTTCACATTTTATGTGTGGAACAACATCTATTGTCTTTTCTCGCCTTGAATTTATTTCTGGAGTCACCATAGAGCAAGACATGACAGTCATGCTAAACTGTGGATTTTTTCTAGGGTTCGTGAGACCAACGAATTAATTGAGTTTTCTAGCCATTTAATGTGCATAATTCAAATTTGAACTACAATCACAAGGTCCAACACATGAAAAATAGGTTGAAAAAATATATGCCTTTCCCTGGATGCATGTTTAGGTCCCACTCAAGAAATGGGAATGGATTTCTAACATCTCATTGACTGTTGGCTCGGCCGCAAACATTGAGATACTTGGTTTTCAAATTCCCATAAATCCAAAACTCGTCGGAAATTCATGAAACTTGGCATGGTGTCATGATAAGGGCACACATATGCCGTGGTAAAAAAAATTGTCCAAATTGGACATGTTCTTGCATGATCCCCTTACAAATCGGAGCTCCTCACAAGAAGCTTTGTGGTTTCGATAGGGAACATTATATATGCATGTCACATATGCGGGCGAAAAGACATCTGATGTCTCTTCTCTCCTTGATTTTCTTTATAGAAACAACATAGACATGTTGGAGCGAAGTCTAAAAATATGAATAAATTAAGGGATCATCTGGCTCTTAAATACATTAATTGAGTTTTCGGTGCATTATTTAATGTGCATAATTCAAATTAGATCTACAATCACAAGGTCCGGGGTGGCAAAATGGGTTGAAAAATCATATATGTGTCCTTGCATGCATGTGTTAGGTCACATGCAAGAAATGAGAACGAATTTCAAACATCTAAGCATGTTGGCTCGACCAGTAACATCGAGAAACTTGGTTTCCAAATTCTAGTAAATCCAAAACTCCGTTAGAAATTCATGAAACTTGGAATGGTATCATGACAAGGCACACATATGTCGTGGTAAAAAAATACCTACTTGGACATGTTTTGTCACAAGCCTCTTACAAACCGGAGGTTCTCACACAATAAGCTACATCTAGTGGCTCCGTTAGGGAACATATGCATGCCGCGAGTGAGACGACATCCGATGCCTCTTCTCTCCTTGATTTTTTTTCTAGAAACAACATAAAGCAATAGGTGTGTACTGCAAAAATATGAAATTATTAATGGTTCGTATGGCTTTTTTATACATTAATTGAGTTTTATGTGCATTTAATGTACATAATTCAAATATGAACTACAGTCACAAGCTCTATGTTGGGCAGGGCCTCATCATATAAAACACAAATATGTTTTGGTATTTTTAGTGTCCACTTTGAGAGAAAGAGCAAGCATTATTAATAGCCAACAAAGGCATTTTGGAACAAAAATTTGTCACGTTACCATCGCAAACGGGCGTATTATTTATAATTCATGGATGTTCTACAGACCATTTACGTGCGGGCCACGTGTCGCTATCCGTATTGGCAAGGAGGTAGCGTGTGGATGGGTGTTTGAGTAGACGGGTGGCGTGCGAGCAGTGTCCTGCTCACGCTCATCGGGGTGGCGTGTCCTTTGCCAGTCATCAAAGATGTTTCGGACTGAATACCCGTATGCAAACTGAGGGCAATTGTTTCTTCCCTACTAAGCCAAGCAAAAATCCGGCGCGAAGGAATTTTTTCATTTTGTCATCACAAACGGTTATGAATGATGACCCGTGCACCCTTCCCGATGCTACACCTTGTAATGATGCTAACTGCTGAGGTTGCCATGTATGCAAAAAAATCTGATGTGGGAAGGTAATTGAGGAGAGATATGAGTTTGATGACCACATGAAGAAACAATGCCAAGCGCGTGAACCTTGGCAAAACACTTAAATGAAGGAAACTCACCAATGCATGCAAGAGTTTAGTTGCTAAATCATTAAATGAAGGGACCTCAGTAACAATGCATTGTGGACTTGAGTTGCTAAGACATTTAATACACTAAGCACCGATCGATGCATTGGCAGCAGGAGTCAGGTAAGATTCGAATCTGTCATATTGGGTAAATTTTCATTTGTTAAATTGGAAACACTGAGATTTGTCCAATTTTGCAGGAACAAAATCACTATTACGGTGCAATTTTGCAACTGAAATTCATTAAACATAGATTTCATTCATAGATCAAGCATTGGTCTTTGTACAAAATAGTTCAACTCGACAGCTGAATCGAACAAACTTTTCCCCATTTGTTGCCAACCACGTACTGAAATAGCTAGTTCAACTATATATACTAGCTAATTTAAAGTAGGTGGGACAGTTCAACCATATATATAGTTAGATGAACTCAACAAAATAGCCCCTAAATATTACTCCGGAGGGGCTTCGTGCTACTGCCAGCAGCCTTCTCCTCTGCCAAGCGCGTTCAGTAAGAGGCAGAGGAGGAGAAGCCTACCGACGAGCTGGAGAAGTCGAATTCGTCGGCTGCCACTGCTGCCCTCCGCCGCTCCTGAAGCGCCTCCTCAAAGCGGCGGGACTCGGCATAGATCTCCTCATTCTGGGCCATAACTGCGGTGTCTGCTGCGGCCACGGCGGCGGTGAGCCTCTTTGCTTGCTCGACCTGGCGCTCCTCCTCCTCATGTAGGAAGTTGATGTAGCGCGCTAGGCCACTGACGCAAAAGCCGAGCGGCTGTGCTTCGGCGGCGGCCTCCTCCTCCCGCCTTCGGGCTGCGGTGGCGGAGCGGGTGATGGCCCCGGCGGCTGAGTGTGGGGTGGCTGCCAAGGCGGACACTGGTGTGGTGGCGGCCAAGGACGCAGCTGGTGGGATGGCAAAAACGGTGGCCGGCGATGGGGTGGGGGCCACGGCAGTCGTCGGCAGCAGCTGCCTTCGGGAAAATTTGGAGGAGCGTGTGGTGGGTGTCGTGCGCACAGCCAAGAAGGACGCCATACGCACTACACGCTTCTGGGTACTGCGCCGCCGACATGATGCAGCCTCCCAGCTGGAGATGCTCTCTGGCGGAGTGGCGGAGCGACGACGACGGACAGGTGCCATTGGCGATTGGGGGAGAAGCAAACTTGGGAAGCTACGAGCAGGGAGGGGATGAATGCGATGTGGAGGCGCCGGCCGTGAGGGTTTATAAAGCAGGCGGGAAAGGCGAGTCGGCCGGGAAGCTTGCGCGCGTTCCTGCGCGGTTGCGCGGGAACAGGAAGCCCAAAAGAAACGTTGCGCGCTCCCGAAGCATTGGGTGATTGGGGGATTTCAGCGAGCCGGGCGGGAAGCTTGCGCGGGAACCTGCGCGCTCCCGAAGCGTGCACTGGAATCCTCGGGCGGCAACGCGGTGACAAGACGGGACGGAGGTGGGAGAAACGACAAGTACACAAACGATTAATAATAAAAAAAACCCGTTTGCATTTTACTACAAAGCAAACGGTCGTTCCGTACGCACCGTCACGAATTAATCTATGCATGAGGCGGTTGATGCGGCCGCGGCGCGCTGTGCTCGCGTCCGTGCGTGCTCGCTCTGCCGGCGTCCATTCGCGAACGGTCACGTACGTTCGGGGCGCCATATGCATGCGGTTGTGCCGCTCCCGGCGCCACCATGCAGTTAAGCGCTGCAAAAACTGCCATGCGGACGTGCCAAAATTCCAGGCCGTCTGGCACAATTTATTCCCTCGGCCATTTACCTTCGTCTCTTCAACCTTCCGATCGCGCCACACAACCCAAGAAGCACACCCACGATATCTTCATCGCTTCAACCTTCCCGTGCGGATCCAATGGTGGCTGCCGGCGCCGAGCGGCAGTTCGCCAAAATTGTGAAAGTGGACACCCACATCAGGAAGACGGACCTCTCGGTAGTGTACACCAACGACCTGGTCGTGGTGGTGAACTCCATCAACACGTTGGAGCAGCTGCTTGTTGAGGATGATAAGTACAAAGTGGTCGGCTTCCACCTCGAGTACACTTGCGGTCGTGCTGGGCATGATCAGAAGGTTGTCGTTGCCCAGTTGTGTGTGTGCCATCACATGCTCGTCTACCACTACTGCCGGGCCACAGCTCCTTGCGAGCGTTTCGCCAGGTTTGTTAACAGCCCCGACTATAGGTTCACAACTGTGGACACGCCAACGATCTAAAGGTGCTCAAGACTTCGGGCTTGTCCTGCCAGAAGCTTGTCAACATCCAAGGTCAGTACAGGGTCTGGGGCGGTGAGAAGAAGAAGCAGAAGGACTCCCTGGTTGACCTCGCCGCGGCCATCATCGACCCCTACTACAAAGACATGAAGGCCGAGTGCCACAATGATAAGTCTGCCTGGCACAAGGCTAGGTGAACGAACTAGATGAAGAACACATCAAGTACGCGGCCAAGGATGCGTACACAAGCTAGGAGATGTACAGGAGGATCATTGACATGAGGAAGTGCCTCCTTCCTGCAGACGGCGAGGGATAGCCACAAGCAAAGCAGTGTCGGCAACCGTCGTCAGAAGAACAGTATGATTTGGTGATCGTCTACTTGTAAATTTATATTGAGGAATGTACATGTGTTGTGTAGCCACTTATGTAATTGGATGTTCAAGTTGGTTATGCAACAATAATGTTGGTGTTCTGTAGACAGAGCATATAAATGTTGTGCAAACAGAGCAAATCACATCTCATACAATTATTAGCAACAACCGTCTGCCCACAACATACACAGGTTGTCAAGATGAATCGTTTGGGTTATTTTTGGTCTTCCCACACAATTCTGGTGAATGAACTGTTTGCCGGGTACCCACAACACACACGGTTGTTAGGATGAATCGTTTGGGTTATTATTGGTCTTCCCAAACAATTCTAATGAATGAACTGTTTGCCAGGTATCACACACGCTTTCTTAGGCTAACTCGATTGTGTTCTGTTGGATCAACACAAACAGTTTGTCCGAGTGAACTGTATGCCGCACTACGCACACGTATGTAGTTTGTTAACCATTTCTGTTATATTCCATAATCACAAACAGTTAATAAGAACAAACTGTATGCGACGCATCACACACGCAACTATTTTTTGAATCGTATTTGATGGTTCCTCCATCGCACACGGTTTTTTTCATTGGCGGCGGAGCTTGAACTATACCGTTCGCGATTGATGGATCGCACATAGTTTCGTCATAGGGTTTCCGATTAATGTGTCGTCTTTGGACCATCCTGCAGTAGTGCTTGCACCCAACACGGGCAAAAGGGTTGTCAATCCCCTTGATCTCGTTATTTGCAAGCAAATGAATTGTGTAGATAATTGTTGATAAAAGCAAAATAAATAAAAAGTAAATAAAGGCAGCGAGGTAATAATAGCGTTTGCAAATATATAAGTGAATAGACCCGGGGGCCATAGTGTTCTCTAGTGGCATCTCTCATGTTGGCAGCATACGGTGGGTAAACAAATTACTGTTGGGCAATTGATAGAAAAGCGAATAGTTATGCTATTTTCATGGCAATGATCATGTATATATAGGCATCACGTCCATAAGCAAATAGGCCGACTCCTGCCTGCACCTATTACTATTACTCCACTCATCGACCGCTATCCAGCATGCATCTAGAGTATTAAGTAAAATAGAGTAATGCTTGGAGAACGATGACATGATGTAGACAAAGTAAACTCAAACAATATGAATGAACCCCATCATTTTATCCTTAGTAGCAACAACATAAAGGCGCATCTTGTCCCCTACTTTGTCACGGGGATATAGAAACTCGCCAGGTTGAACCTAACACAACGCACCACTCCCACCGACGAAATATCAATCTACTTGGCCAAAGCATATCAATAGATCGGAGAGCATTACGAAGCTATAATGATCATGCACTTAAGAGATAATATAATTCAGAGGCATCTTAAATACTTTGCATGAATAATCTGAACATAAACCCACAATTCATCGGAACCCAACGAACACACCGCACAATAGGATTACATCAGATAGATCAAAGCGAAGATGCGATGACCATTGTATTAAAGATCATAAGAGAGAGAGAGAGAGAGAGAGATTGCCATCTAGGTACTAGCTATGGACCCGTAGGTCTGTGGTGAACTACTTACACATCATCATGAGGGCAGCAAGGTTGATGAAGAGGCCCTCCATGGTCGATCCCCCCCTCCGGCAGGGTGCCGGAACGGAGCTCCAGATGGCCTCACGACAAAACAGAGACTTGCGGTGGCGGAAAAATGGTTTTGGGACTGCCTCCAGGGTTTTAGGATTTTAGAGAATTTATAGACCGAAGAGGGACGTCAGGAGGCGCCCGAGGGGCGCACCACATATCAGGGCGTGCCCCCCAGGGCACGCCCTGATGTGTGGTGGGGCCCTCGTGCACCCCCTGGCTTCCTTTCGAAGCTTCTAGGTCTTCATATAGTCCAGAAAAAATCGTCAAGAAGTTTTGTGGCAATTGGACTTCGTTTGGTACAGTAAACCTGAAAAGCAAAAAACAGCAACTCGCACTGGGCACTGGGCCAACTGGTTAGTGCTCAAAAATATTATAACTTGGTAAATAATGACCCAAAAAGTATCCTAGAATGATAATATATCAGCATGGAACAATAAAAAATTATAGATACGTTGGAGACGTATCAGTGGCCATTCGCACGGACGAACTTCCGTGTCATGAAAGATGTTGATATCCCGATCTTGGGCACTCCCAACAATTCCCTTGGAACTCCGGCTCAAAGAACCTCTCCTAAATATATTCATTTTCCTAAGAACAAAATTTTGAAATTTTTGGACCACAAAATTGTGTCAACAAAACTTTGTAAGATTGATAGCAACTATTCATATAAATGCCTAGAGGCCATATCAAGCATTCAAACTACTTGGAACTCAAAGAATTCAACATGCAATCTCATTTTCAGTAGCACCAAGAGAAGCAAAATAAATATAATCCACTGAAGAAAAAACTAATTGGAGCAATGGAGGAGTCACATACTAAGGGTCAATCCCTCAAAATAGTTTCGGAAACGGAGCTCCAAGCAAAGAGATAGAAAATATCAGGTTTGGGAGCAAGAACACGAGGGAGAGAGCAACCAAGATTTTTTTTCTAGAGGTAAGAGATGAAGTGGGCTGAATGGATAAGTGAGGGGGTCCCCTTGGGTCCCCCAAGGCATCTAGGTGCGGCCTAGCGGGGGTGGTTGCGCCATGTTGCCTTGGCAGCAACAGGTGCACCCCCATGGGGTGTTTTCAGCTCCAAAAATTCTTAAATATTCCAGAAAAAATCGTGTAGAAATTTTGCGATATTCTAAGCACTTTTATTTTTGGGGCATTTTTCATTGCACGGATAATTCAGAAATCAGGATAATCATGGCATTTTATTTTATTAAGCTATAAATATCAGAGAGGAAACTATAGATACAAAAGGTTGTGCTTACTAAATCCATCGACCACATGCCTCTAAAAAAGGATCCATTAATAAGGTTGATAAAGTCTTATTAACAACCTTTCCGATTGACATGAATCGAAGAATCTTCGTATAACACTAGGTTACCTCAATGGGGATTTGCATCTCCCCAACAATAAGAATATCATATTTCTTCTTTGCAGTAGGAAGAGGAAATTTAAATCCCCAATAGTAGTTGTGGCAACTCGCTCATGGGTATTAATATTATTCATCGAAGCTTGTTTCTTCGGAAAGTGCACTGTATGTTGTTTACCATTGACATGAAAAGTCACATTGCTTTTGTTGCAATCAATAACAACCCTTGCATTATTTTGAAAGAGTCTATCAAGGATAATCGACATGTTGTCGTCCACGGGCATATCAGGAATAACAAAGTCCGTTAAGATAGTAACATTTGCAACCACAACAGGAACATCCTCACAAATTCCAATAGGAATAGCAGTTGATTTATCAGCCATTTGCAAAGATATTTCAGTAGGTGCAAGCTTATTTAGATCAAGTCTTTTATATAAGGAGAAAGGCATAACACTAACACTTGCTCCTATATCACATAAAGCAGTTTTAACATAACTTCGTTTAATGGAGCAAGGTATCGTGGGTATACCCCGATCTCCCAACTTCTTAGGCACTCCACCCTCAAAAGTGTAGTTAGCAAGCCTGGTGAAAATTTCAGTTTGAGCTATCTTTCTTTTATTAGTGATAATATCTTTCATGTACTTAGCATATGGAGGCATTTTCAAAATATCAGTCAAGCGAGTGTGCAAAAAGAGATGTCTAAGCATTTTAGCAAAGGGCTCAAAATCTTCATCATCCTTATTCTTCGAAGGCTCAGTGGGAAAATACATGGGTTTATGAACCCATGGTTCTCTTTCTCTACCATATTTCTAGCAATGAAATCTCTTTTATCATATCTTTTATTATTAAGAGGTGGGCTATCAAGATCAACAACAGGTTCTATTCCTACATCATTACAAGGTTTCTTATCATTATCTGGTGAAGCATCAACATGAAGATTATCATTATCATTATCATTATCACTAGGTGAATGTTCATTACTAGATTGTGTCTCAGCATCAGAAATAGAAACATCATTATGATTCTCATGAGGTTTGTCTATCAAAGGCTCGCTAGAAGCAGGCAAAGTCCTATCATTTTTCTTTTTCTTATTCTTCTTAGATGGACTAGGTGTATCCTTATTAATATTCCGAGAGTCTTGTTCAATTCCTTTAGGATGTCGTTCGGGATAGAGGGGTTCTTGTGTCATTCTGCCCCCTCTAGTCACAACTCTAATAGCATGATCATTCAATTTATTATTCATTTCAGTAAGCAAATCATTTTGAGACTTAGAAACTTGTTCTAGTTGAGTACAGACCATGGATGAATGTTTACCTAAAGCTTTAACATCATTAACAATTCTAAACATCAAGTCACTCAAGCGATCAATCATCATAACAACAGTTTCAGTTTCATAACCATGAAAAGGATCAGATTCTACTATAGTAATTAGCTCAGGATCAACAGAGAATTCATAATCCTCATCAGTAACACATCTAGGAGAAGTAGAAAATTTAGGATCATGTTTCATTTTCTTCGTCATAGATTTTTCTTTCAGCTTATATAGAAATTTCTTTAAATCATCCCTATCATTACACGCAAGAAAGTCTCTAGCTATCTCCCCATCCATAACATAACCATCAGGTACCTCATGCATATCATGTCTATTAGGATAGCTAGGTATAATAGATGAATCAATGTTTTCATCGATTTCAGCATTTTTTATTTCTCTAGACTTAGCAATATGAGCATCAAGAAAATCACCTAGTGGCACATGTTCAGTTTCATCTAGCATAGTAGTAGCATCATCATAATTTTCATTCAAAGCAGAAGTAGCATCATCAATTGCTTGTGACATATCAGATTGAATAGCAGGTGTTGGTGTCGCAAGCTTACTCAAAACAAAAGGTGAATCAAGTGCAGAGCTAGATGGCAGTTCCTTACCTGCCCTCGTCTGAGAGGGTACGATCTTGGTTTTAGCATCTCTCGGATTCTTCATAATGACAATAGAAATCCTTAGTGGATACAATTAATAGAGCTATACTCCCCAGCAACAGCACCAGAAAATAGTCTTGATAACCCACAAGTATAGGGGATCGCAACAATCTTCGAGGGTAGTATTTCACCCAAATTTAATGATTCGACACGAGGGGAGCCAAAGAATATTTATTGGTCTTAGCATTTGAGTTGTTAATTCATGCACACCTGGGATTTCTTTCTGCAATAAAGTTTTTAGTAGCACAGTAACAATAGCAATGGAAACAGCGGAACGTAGCAGTTTTTAGTAATTGTAATAGTAGTAGTAGCGAGACTAACTTGACAGAAACCAGTAAGCGAAAAGCGTAGGCCATGGATCAGTGATGGATTGATTTGGATGACATTCATCATGTAACAGTTACACCTAGAACGACACAGAACTAGCTCCAATTCATCAATATAATGTAGGCATGTATTCTGTATATCATCATACGTGCTTATAATAAGAACTTGCATGACATCTTTTGTCCTACCCTCCCGTGGCAGCAGGGTCCGTATGGATACTAAGGGGTATTAAGGCCTCCTTTTAATAGAGAACCAGAACAAAGCATTAACACATGGTTAATACATGAACTCCTCAAACTACGATCATCACCGGAAAGAATCCCAATTATTGTTACCTTGGGGAAAGCGGATCATAAAACATAATAGGTGCATACAACTTGCAAGATAGGATCTAAAACACTTTCATATTCATGGAAACATAATAGGTTCAGATCTGAAATCATGGCACTCGGGCCCTAGTGACAAGCATTAAGCATAGCAAAGTCATAGCACATCAATCTCAGAACATAGTGGATACCAGGGATCAAGCCCTATCAGAATAACTCAATTACATGATCAATCTCATCCAATCCCATCACCATCCAACAGTCCTACAAGGGAATTACGTACTCATGGTGGTGATCATCATGGAATTGTTGATGGAGAAGGGTTGGTGATGACAACGACGACGATCTCCACTCTTCGGAGCCCCAAACGGATGTGAGATCAGCCCTCCCGGGGAAGAACAGGAGGTGGCGGCGGCTTCGTCTTGTAGAACGCGATGAAAAGTTCTCTCTTATTTTTTCTCAGGAAATAGAAATTTATAGGTCTGGAATTAGGGTTTGCGGAGCCACATGGGCTTCCCAAGGCAAGAGGGCGCGCCCTAGGGGAGTGGTCGCGCCCTGTTGCCTTGGCAGTAGTTGGTGCCCCCCCCCCCTCCGGTGGTTCTTCGCTCCAATATTCATTATATATTCCAGAAAAAATCTCCAAAAAGTTTAGTTCAGTTCCGAGAACTTTTATTTCTGCACAAAAACAACATCATGGTAGTTCTGCTGAAAACAACGTCGGTCCGGGTTAGTTTCATTCAAATTATGCAAATTAGAGTCCAAAACCAGAGCATAAGCGTTTGGAAAATTAGATATGTTGGAGACGTATCGTTTAAGCATGAACATTATATCTGAATTTGTTCATTGCAAGATGGTTATTCATTAAAATCATAGAATAATGGTTGTTCAATGTATATGGGTAATATATTGTATGCTCATGCACCCAATGAGAATGGTTTATTCTTTTTGAATCTCGGTAATAACGAAACACATGTTCATAATATTGATGCCAAAAGATGGAAAGTTAATAATGATAGTACCACATACTTGTGGCGCTGCCTCTTAGGTCATATTGATGTGAAACGCATGAGGAAACTCCATACTGATGGACTTCTAGAATCACTCGATTTTGAATCGTTTGGAACACGTGAACCGTGCCTCATGGGCAAGATGACTAAGACCCCATTTTCCGGTACGATGGAGAGGGCAAGCGACTTATTGGAAATAACACATACCGATGTATGCAGTCCGATGAGCGTTGAAGCATGCGGTGGATATTGTTATTTTCTAACGTTCACGGATGACTTAAGTAGATATGGGTATATTTACTTAATGAAACACAAGTCTGGAACGTTTGAAAAGTTCAAGGAATTTCAGAGTGAAGTAAAAAATCATCGTAATAAGAAGATAAAATTTCTACGATCTGATCGTGGAGGTTAATATCTGAGTTGCGAGTTTGGTATGCATTTAAGACAAAGTGGAATAGTTTCACAACTCACGCCAACTAGAACACCACGGCGTAATGGTGTGTCCGGAAGTCATAGTCGTACTCTATTAGATATGGTGCGTTCTATGATGTCTCTTACCAATTTGCCACTATCGTTTTGGGGTTATGCATTAGAGACAGACGCATTCACTTTAAAAAGGGCACCATCTAAATCCGTTGAGACGACACCGTATGAATTATGGTTTGGCCAGAAACCTAAGTTGTCATTTCTTAAAGTTTGAGGATGTGACGCCTATGTCAAGAGGCTTCAGAATGATAAGCTCAAACCCAAAGCGGAGAAGTGATTCTTCATAGGGTACTCGAAAGAGACAATTGGGTATACCTTCTATCACAGATCCAAAGGAAAAAATCTTTGTTGCCAAGAATGGATCCTTTCTAGAGAAGGAGTTTCTCTCAAAAGAAGTGAGTGGGAGGAAGGTAGAACTTGATGAGGTTATCGAACCTTCTATCGAATTGGAGAGTAGCGCAACGCAGAAATATGTTCTTGTGGTGCCTACACCAACTGGAGAGGAAGCTAATGATGATGGTCATGAAACTTTTGATCAAGCTCCTACCAAACTTTGTAGGTCGACAAGGACACGTACTGCCCCTGAGTGGTACGGAGATCATGTCTTGGAAGTCATGTTGTTGGACAACGGTGAGCCTACGAACTATGAGGAAGCAATGATGAGCCCAGATTCCACAAATGGCTACAGGCCATGGAATCCAAGAGAGGATCCATGTATGAAAACCAAGTATGGACTTTAGAGGACTTACCCGATGGTCGTAGGGCCATTGAGAACAAATGGATCTTTAAGAAGAAGGCATACATTGATGGTAATGTCACCGGCCACAAAGCTTCACTTGTCGCAAAAGGTTTTCGACAAGTTCAAGGGGTTGACTACGATGACACATACATTGATGCTAAAGTCTGTTAGGATTATGTTGGCAATTGCTGCAATTTTCAATTATGAAATCTGGCAGATGGACGTCAAAACTGCGTTCCTTAATGGTTTCCTTAAGGAAGAGTTGTATATGATGCAACTCGAAGGTTTTGTCAATCCTAAGGATGCTAAAAAGGTATGCAAGCTCCAGCGATCCATTTATGGACTGGTGCAGGCATCTCGGAGTTGGAATCTTCGTTTTGATGAGGTGGTCAAAGCTTTTTGATTTATACAAGTTTATGGAGAAGTTTGTATTTACAAGAAAGTGAGTGGGATCTCTATAGCATTTCTAATACTATATGTGGATGACATGTTGTTGATTGAAATAATATAGAACTTCTAAAAAGCATAAAGGGATATTTTAAAAAATGTTTTTCAATGAAAGACCTCGGAGAAGCATCTTACATGTTAGGCATCAAGATCTATAGAGATAGATCAATACGCTTAATAGGACTTTCACAAAGTACATACCTTGACAAGATTTTGAAGAAGTTCAAAATGGACCAGACGAAGAAGAGGTTCTTGCCTGTGTTGCAAGGTATGAAGTTGAGTAAGACTCAATGCCCATCAAAGGCAGAAGATGGAGAAAAGAAGATAAAGATCTCGTATCATGTATGCCATGCTGTGCACTAGACATGATGTGTGCCTTGCCATAAGTATGGCTGGAAGGTTCCAGAGTGATCCAGGAGTGGAACACTAGACATCGGTCAGAAATATCTTTAAGTACCTAAAGAGGACTAAGGAAATATTTCTCGTTTATGGAGGTGATAAAGATCATGTCGTAAAGCCCTACATCGATACTAGCTTTGACACTGATCCGGATGAGTCGACGTCTCAAACCGGATATGTATTTGTTTTGAATGGTGGAGAGTCAGTTGGAGCTGCTCCAAGCAGAGTGCTACTTCTTGAGCATGCGTTGGTTTTCCCTTGAAGAGGAAAGGGTGATGCAGCAAAGTAGATAAGTATTTCCCTCAGTTGTTGAGAACCAAGGTATCAATCCAGTAGGAGATACAAGCAAGTCCCCAATAGATGTACCTACACAAATAATCAAACACTTGCAGCCAACGCTATAAAGGGGTTGTCAATCCCTTCACAGTTACTTGCAAGGATGAGATCTGATAGAGATAGATATGAAAGATTGCTAGAACGTAAAGTAAAACAAAAGTAAAAATAATGCAGCGAGGTATTTTTGGTATTTTTGGTTTATAGATCTGAAAGTATAATATGGAAAATAGACCCGGGGGCCATAGGTTTCACTAGAGGCTTCTCTCGTGAAGGAAAATAATACGGTGGGTGAACAAATTACTGTCGAGCAATTGATAGAAAAGCGAATAATTATGACGATATCCAAGGCAATGATTATGCATATAGGCATCACGTCCGTGTCAAGTAGACCGAAACGATTCTGCATCTACTACTATTACTCCACACATTGACCGACTCATGCCTGCATCTAGAGTATTAAGTTCATGAAGAACAGAGTAACGCATTAGGTAAGATGACATGATGTAGAGGGATAAACTCAAGCAATATGATGAAAACCCCATCTTTTTATCCTCGATGGCAACAATACAAATTCGTGCCTCGCTACCCCTACTTTGTCACTGAGTGAGGACACCGCAAGATTGAACCCAAAACTAAGCACTTCTCCCATTGCAAGAATTACCAATCTAGTTGGCCAAACCAAACCAATAACTTGAAGAGAATTGCAAAGATATGAAATCATGCATATAAGAATTCAGAGAAGATTCAAATAATATTCATAGATAAGCTGATCATAAACCCACAATTCATCGGATCTCGACAAACACACCGCAAAAGAGTATTACATCGGATAGATCTCCATGAAGATCATGAAGAACATGGTATTGAAGAACAAAGAGAGAGAAGAAGCCATCTACTACTAGCTATGGACCCGAAGGTCTGTGGTAAACTACTCACGCATCATCGGAGGGGCAATGGAGTTGATGTGGATGCCCTCTGTGATCGAATCCCCCTCCGGCAGATTACCGGAAAAGGCTCCAAGATTGGATCTCACGGGAACAGAGGCTTCCGGCGGCGGAGAAGTATTTTCGTGGCTCTTTTTAGTATCCAGGGAATATTTGGGAATTTATAGGCCGAAGAATAGGGTTAGGAGGGCTGTCGTGGGGCCACAAGCCAGGGGGGCGCGCCCTACCCCCCTGGGCGCGCCCCTGTGGCTTCGCGCCACACGGCGGCTCTCCTGCCTTCATCTCCAAGTCTGGTACGTTCTTTCTGGTCGAAGAAAAATCATTCCGAAGATTTTATTCCGTTTGGACTCCGTTTAATAATCCTTATCTGCAATACTCAAAAACAAGGAAAAAACAGAAACTGGCACTAGGCTCTAGATTAATAGGTTAGTCCCAAAAATAATATAAAATAGCATATTAATGCATATAAAACATCCAAAACAGATAATATAATAGCATGGAACAATCAAAAATTATAGATACGTTGGAGACGTATCAAGCATCCCCAAGCTTAATTCCTGCTCGTACTCGAGTAGGTAAATGATAAAAACATAATTTTTGATGTGGAATGCTACCTAACATATTTATCCATGTAATATTCTTTATTGTGGCATGAATATTCAGATCCATAAGATTCAAAACAAAAGTCTAATATTGACATAAAAACAGTAATACTTCAAGCATACTAACAAGGCAAATGCGTCCTTTCGAAATAACATGGCCTTAGATAGTTATCCCTACAAAATCATATGGTTTGGCTATGCTCCATCTTCCCCACACAAAGTATCTAAATCATGCACAACCCCGATGACAAGTCAAGCAATTGTTTCACACTTTTTATGTTCTCAAACCTTTTCAACTCTCACGCAATACATGAGCGTGAGCCATGGATATAGCACTATAGGTGGAATAGAATATGGTGGAGGTTTGCAAGGAAAAAGGAGAAGATAGTCTCACATCAACAAGGCGGATCAACGAGCTATGGAGATCCCCATCAATAGATATCAATGTGAGTGAGTAGAGACTGCCATGCAATGGATGCACTAGAGCTATAAGTGTATGAAAGCTCAAAAAGAAAACTAAGTGGTTGTGCATATTATGAAAAATTCCACTAGTTATATGAAAGTGACAAAATAGGAGACTCTCTATCATGAAGATCATGGTGCTACTTTGAAGCACAAGTGTGGAAAAAGATAGTAGCATTGCCCCTTCTCTCTTTCTCTCATTTTTTTTGGTGGGCATCTTTGGCCTCTTTTTTTTCATTTGGGCTTCGCTGGCCTCTTTTATAATTTGTAAAGTCCGGAGACTCATCCCAACTTGTGAGGGAGTCATAACTTGCATCATCCTTTTCTCTCACGGGACAATGCTCTAATAATGAAAATCATCACACTTTTATTTACTTACAACTCAAAAATTACAAATCGATACCTAGAACAAAATATGACTATATATGCAATATGAAAGTGATGGTGCGTGTCATGAAAAACGGAACGGTGGAAGTTGCATGGCAATATATCTCGGAATGGCTATGGAAATGGCATAATAGGTAGGTATGGTGGCTGTTTTGAGGAAAGTATATGGTGGCTGTTTTGAGGAAGCTGGGTTTGATGCACCGGCGAAAGTTGCGCGGTACTAGAGAGGCTAGCAAAGGTGGAAGGGTGAGAGTGCGTATAATCCATGGACTCAACATTAGTCATAAAGAACTCACATACTTATTGCAAAAGTCTATTAGTTATGGAAACAAAGCATTAGACGCATGCTCCTAGGGGAGAGGTTTGTAGGAGTTAACCATCGCGCGCTCCCGACCCTCACACAAAGGTTGACAATCATTAAACAAATCATGCTCCGACTTCGTTACATAACGGTTCACCATACGTGCATGCTACGGGAATCACAAACTTTAACACAAGTATTTCTTCCAATTCACAATTACTCACTAGCATGACTCTCATATTACCATCTTCATATCTCAAAACTATATGCAAGGAATCAAACTTCTCATAGTATTCAATGCACTTAATATGAAAGTTTTTATTATATCCCTCTTGGATGCCCATTATATTAGGACTAAATTCATAACCTAAACCAATTACCATGCTGTTTAAAGACTCTCAAAATAATATAAGTGAGGTACGAGAGTTCTAATGATTTCTATAAAATAAAACACCACCGTGCTCTAAAAAGATATAAGTGAAGTACTAGAGCAACATTGCCTAGCTCAAAAGATATAAGTGAAGCACATAGAGTATTCTAATAAATTCACGATTCAGCGTGTCTCTCTCAAAAGATGTGTGCAGCAAGAATGATTGTGGCAAACTAAAAAACAAAGACTCATATCATACAAGACGCTCCAAGCAAAACACATATCATGTGGTGAATAAAAATATAGCCTCAAGTAAATTTACCGATGGATTGAAGACGAAAGAGGGGATGCCTTCCGGGGCATCCCCAAGATTAGGCTTTTTGGTATCCTTGAATATGGCTTGGGGTGCCTTGGGCATCCCCAAGCTTAGGCTCTTGCCACTCCTTATTCCATAGTCCATCAAATCTTTACCCAAAACTTGAAAACTTCACAACACAAAACTCAACAGAAAACTCATGAGATCCTTTAGTATAAGAAAAATAAATCACCACTTTAGGTACTGTTGTGAACTCATTCTTTATTTATATTGGTGTAATATCTACTGTATTCTAACTTCTCCATGGTTCATACCCCCCGATACAACCCATAGATACATCAAAATAAGCAAACAACACAAAGAAAACAGAATCTGTCTAAAACAGAACAGTCTGTAGCAATCTATAGACTTCGAATACTTCTGTAACTCCAAAAATTCTGAAAAATTAGGACAATCCGGGAAATTTGTATATCAATCTTGTGTAAAAATTTCAGATCAAAATCACGTTACAGTGAATTTAAAAAATTCCTGGACTGAGAGCAAAAGTTTCTATTTTTCAGCAAAATCAAATCACAAACACCGTAGACCATCCCAAAGGTCTTACTTGGCTCAAACACTAATTTAAACAAGAAAACACAATTACTACAGAGGTAATAATGTGTAAAACACTCAAAAACAGAAGTAAAAATAAAAGCATAAAAATAAAATTGGGTTGCCTCCAACAAGCGCTATTGTTTAACGCCCCTAGCTAGGCATAACGCAATAGATCTAGGTATTGTCATCTTTGGTATGCAATCCCTCAATTGCACACTTATAAACCCTAGGAGGTTCTTTGCTCTTATCAATAATAATGCTCCTAGGCAAGAAGTCAAGAGATTCACTTGTGGTAATATGTTTCCTAACAATATTAATAAAGCTGGGGTGAACACTTATCATCTTAAGATCTTCATCCCCTTTACTAGAGGATTCACCCTTATTTTTAGGAACATAAACAAACTTGGCAGTCTTAGAAGGAGAAAATTTTGGAGTGGTTTGAACAGAGGCAAAAGCGGAACCCAAGTTGGTAATAATGTCCTCTAGCTTTCCAATTCTAGAGGAATCTTGATCCAATTTTTCATTAACTATGAGTTCTTTTTCCCTTAGGTTTTTTAAAGTAACTCCTACCTTAGATCCATATTGAGTAATATGATTATGAATCTTTTTATCCAAGTTTTCAATAAGCTCAATAGTAGCAACTTTATTTTCAATAATATCAAGCCTTCGCATCACATGTTCCAAAGTTAAGATTGTTTCATTAACCATGAGAGGGGGTGAACCTACCAAATTTGTCATAGCATTATAAGAATCAAAGGTATGGATACCCAAGAAATTTCCTCCCGTAATGGTATCCAAAACATATCTACTCCAAGGAGAGACACCCACATAAAAATTGCGAAGGAGAACGGTAGTAGATTGCTTACGAGTAGATCTATTTTGAGCATTGCAAATTCTATACCAAGCATCTTTTAAATTTTCTCCCTCCCTTTGCTTAAAATTAAGAATTTCACTCTCGGGAGTACTAGCGATAGTGGCAAGGCTAGCCATGAGTTTAAGCAATCTAACACACGAGCAAACAAAAAGCATACGGAAAGACAAACGGAAGAGGGGCGAATAAAAGGCAAATCTTTTTTATTTTTCTGAAAATCGTTTTAGAAGTGGGGGAGAGGAAAACGAGAGGCAAATGGCAAATAATGTAAATGCAAGAGATGAGTTTGTGATGGGTACTTGGTAGGCTTGATGTAGATCTCCCCGGCAACGGCGCCAGAAATCCTTCTTGCTACTTCTTGAGCATGCGTTGGTTTTCCCTTGAAGAGGAAAGGGTGATGCAGCAAAGTAGATAAGTATTTCCCTCAGTTGTTGAGAACCAAGGTATCAATCCAGTAGGAGATACAAGAAAGTCCCCAATAGATGTACCTACACAAATAATCAAACACTTGCACCCAACGCTATAAAGGGGTTGTCAATCCCTTCAGGGTTACTTGCAAGGATGAGATATGATAGAGATAGATATGAAAGATTGCTAGAACGTAAAGTAAAACAAAAGTAAAAATAATGCAGCGAGGTATTTTTGGTATTTTTGGTTTATAGATCTGAAAGTATAATATGGAAAATAGACCCGGGGGCCATAGGTTTCACTAGAGGCTTCTCTCGTGAAGGAAAATAATACGGTGGGTGAACAAATTACTGTCGAGCAATTGATAGAAAAGCGAATAATTATGACGATATCCAAGGCAATGATTATGCATACAGGCATCACGTCCGTGTCAAGTAGACCGAAACGATTCTGCATCTACTACTATTACTCCACACATGGACCGACTCATGCCTGCATCTAGAGTATTAAGTTCATGAAGAACAGAGTAACGCATTAGGTAAGATGACATGATGTAGAGGGATAGACTCAAGCAATATGATGAAAACCACATCTTTTTATCCTCGATGGCAACAATACAAATACGTATCTCGCTACCCCTACTTTGTCACTGGGTGAGGACACCGCAAGATTGAACCCAAAACTAAGCACTTCTCCCATTGCAAGAATTACCAATCTAGTTGGCCAAACCAAACCAATAACTCGAAGAGACTTGCAAAGATATGAAATCATGCATATAAGAATTCAGAGAAGATTCAAATAATATTCATAGATAAGCTGATCATAAACCCACAATTCATCGGATCTCAACAAACACACCGCAAAAGAGTATTACATCGGATAGATCTCCATGAAGATCATGAAGAACATGGTATTGAAGAACAAAGAGAGAGAAGAAGCCATCTACTACTAGCTATGGACCCGAAGGTCTGTGGTAAACTACTCACGCATCATCGGAGGGGCAATGGAGTTGATGTGGATGCCCTCTGTGATCGAATCCCCCTCCGGCAGATTACCGGAAAAGGCTCCAAGATTGGATCTCACGGGAACAGAGGCTTCCGGCGGCGGAGAAGTATTTTCGTGGCTCTTTTTAGTATCCAGGGAATATTTGGGAATTTATAGGCCGAAGAATAGGGTTAGGAGGGCTGTCGTGGGGCCACAAGCCAGGGGGGCGCGCCCTACCCCCCTGGGCGCGCCCATGTGGCTTCGCGCCACACGGCGGCTCTCCTGCCTTCATCTCCAAGTCTGGTACGTTCTTTCTGGTCCAAGAAAAATCATTCCGAAGATTTTATTCCGTTTGGACTCCGTTTAATAATCCTTATCTGCAATACTCAAAAACAAGGAAAAAACAGAAACTGGCACTAGGCTCTAGATTAATAGGTTAGTCCCAAAAATAATATAAAATAGCATATTAATGCATATAAAACATCCAAAACAGACAATATAATAGCATGGAACAATCAAAAATTATAGATACGTTGGAGACGTATCACAGAGCGTGGTAGTAGCATCTACATGTGAGGCGGAATATATAGCTGCTTCGGAAGTGGCACATGAAGGAATCTGGATGAAGAAGTTCATATCCGATCTAGGAGTGATTCCTAGCACATCTGAGCCGATGACTATCCTTTGTGACAACACTGGAGCCATTGCCATTTCCAAAGAGCCCAGGTTTTACAAGAAGACCAAGCATATCAAACGCCGCTTCAACTCCATATGTGATTACATGAAGGAGGGAGACATAGAGGTTTGCAAAGTACATATGGATCTGAATATTGCAGACCTGTTGACTAAACCTCTCTCACGAGCAAAACTTGACCATCACCGGAACTCTATGGGTGTTAGATTCATTACGATGTAAACTAGATTATTGACTCTAGTGCAAGTGGGACACTATTGGAAATATGCCCTAGAGGCAATAAAAATATGTTATTATCATATTTCCTTGTTCATGATAAATGTTTATTACCCATGCCGGAATTGTTTTGACCGGAAACTAAATACATGTGTGGATACATAAACGAATAATGTGTCCCTAGTGAGCCCTTACTAGACTAGCTCGTTGATCGAAGATGGCTAAGGTTTCCTAACCATAGACATGAGTTGTCGTTTGATAACATGATCACATCATTAGGAGAATGATGTGATGGACAGACCCAACCGTAAGCTTAGCATATGACCGTATCATTTAGTTTAATTGCTACAACTTTCTTCATGTCAAGTATTTGTTCCTTAGACCATGAGATCATGCAACTCCCTCACACCATAAGAATACTTTGTGTGTGTCCAAACGTCACTTCGTAACTGGGTGATCATAAAGGTGCTCTACAGGTATCATGAAAAGGGTTTGTTGGGTCAAAGGGATCGAGACTGGAATTTGTCACTCTGTATGACGGAGAGATATCTCTAGGCCCTCTCGGTAAAATGATAGCAAAGTAGATGACTAATGAGTTTAGTCACATGGATATTGTATTATGGAACGAGTAAAGAGAATTGCCGGTAACGAGATTGAACTAGGTATGAAGATAATGGCAATCGAATCTTGGGCAAGTAACATATCGCTGGACCAAGGGAATTTTATAAGAGATTAACTGAATCCCCAACATAGTGGTTCAAACTGATAAAGATCATCGTTGAATATGTGGGAGTCAATATGAACATCCCGGTCCCGCTATGGTTACTGATCGGAGAGAAGTCTCGGTCATGTCTACATGTTCTCGAACCCGTAAGGTCACACACTTAACGTTCGGTAACGCTAGGATAGTATTGAGATATTGATAATGACAAGAACAGAATATTGTCCGGAGTCTCGGATGAGATCCAGGACGTCATGAGGAGTTCCAGAATGGTCCGGAGGTAAAGAAAGTATTTTTCTGGGTTCCGAAAAAGTTTGGGAATTTTCGGTAGAGTACCGGGAAGGTTCTAGAAGATTCCAGGGGTTCCACCATGGGGCCCAACGACCCGGGAAGGGCCCACATGGACCGAGGGGTGGGTGTACATCCCACATGGACTCGCCGCACCAAGCCCTAAGTCCCATATCGTTTAAATCTAGAGATAAGGTCTTATCTCTAATTGAAAGGGTTAAATCTAGAGATAAAATTGTATCTCTAAATTTAAAGGGATTTCTCCGTTGTGGCCGGCCCTAGGAGGGTTTTGGCTGCCCCTCATTTCCCCCTAGCCAATATAAATAGAGGGAAGGCGCATGGGAGAGCTCCCTTGCACCCTTGGCCACCGTCTCTTCCAACTCCTCCCATCTCCTCACGTAGACGCTTGGCGAAGCCCTGCTGCAATTTTGCTGCCACCACCACCACCACGTCGTCGTGCTAGATCAAATATCATCTACCTCTACTCTCCCGCTTGCTGGATCAAGAAGGAGGAGACGTCACTGAGCCATACGTGTGCATATCTCGGAGGTGTCGCTCGTGCGGTGCTCGGGTCGGAATGGATCGCGACGCGAGTACGACTACGCCCACCATGATCTCTAGATCGTTAATGCTTTTGGTCTACAAGAGTAGGTAGACACCTCTTCCTCTCGTTGCTAGCATCTCCATAGAATAGATCTTGGGTGTTTCGTATGATTTTTTTGTTTTTCATGCAACGTTCTCCAACAAGAGACTCTTGATTAGCTTATATAGAGGCTAAAGGGATATGGTGCAACATGATGGAGAGGCAAGACTTGGCTCGGAATAAATATGTTATATATTTTTAAAACTTTGCTTCGGTACACCCCCTAAAAGAGTTTACGGATTTCAATGCAGATTAAAGGTGAAGATTAGAAGGTAACCTTCAATAAAAAAAGGATATTATAGTTTTTTGTATCCAAATCAATTGATTCAATACTTTTGATCTCCAGGGTAATGTGGCAATAGCTTTTTAAGTAATTTTAAGTTTCATTTAAACTTTTAGAGGAAGGGTACCAAGTAAAACTCAATTTTCATTCAAATTGATTAACTCTACTCTACCGACCGCGGCTCTGGGAGAAGGATTGATAAATAATCATGGTGTAGATGTAGCCATCTTTAGGATGGTTTTCTTTTCGTTGCTTTGTGAAATTTCGTGTATTACCAGGTCCATGAGCTTGTAGCAATGTGGCTGATTCTCCACTCTTATTTAATCAATATTTGTTAGATATACCCTCTATAAGACTATAACATAAGGGGCAGCCCAGTGCATGTAGCTCCCGCTTGGGCAGGGTCCGGGGAAGGGTCCGACCACTTTGGGTCTATAGTACGCAGCCTTTCCCTGCATTTCTGCAAGAGGCTGTTTCCAGGACTTGAACCCGTGACCTCATGGTCACAAGGCAGCAACTTTACCACTGCGCCAAGGCTCCCCTTCGTTAAGACTATAACATAATATAAGATTTTTTTGACACTGTCGTGGTGTCAGAAAACATCTTATATTATGTTACGGAGGGAGTATGTGGTTGTTTCTACTTGTCAAAGAGAGAAAGATGTAAGCTTAATATAGGGTGCAAACTTCATTGAATTCACTCTCAGCCATGTTTGGACGAGATGAGACATATCGGCAGTCCAATGGGAAAAAAAGATTTGGCCACTAAAAGACTTGAAGCGGCTTCTATTGTAGTGTACTAGCAAAAAGGCCCGTGCGTTGCAACGGGAGAAAAAAAATACCACACGCTCTTAATTTATAAAAAAATGTCTATAATCTGAGAATTTGTGGCTACGGCCCAAACAAAGATGATCTTAGCCTACAAAAGCGCAGTTCAATATTCCACAGGTATTCTATTTCAACATGACTTGCATGTAGATTTAATCCATACAAAAAACGAACAAGTGATCATGCATTTATTCATGTCATATGCGGAATGGGGTGTTGTTACGGTCCGGTAAAGGAAAAGGACAAAAATAGACGATGACACATTAGCACACTACGGAGACATGTGTGCATCAAGGGCAGTTTTCAGTTTAAGCATCACCAACTTAGGGTAACTCTTGAACACTTTTTTCACATGCATATTTTCTAAATACATGAAGAGTTGTTAAAAAGATACAGGATTTTTAAATCATAAAGAGAGATTTTTTTTCTAGAAAAAAACATTTTTATATGGTCTCCTGTGGACGCAGGTACTTGCGCCCCTATTTCATCACTATTTCTTGCCATACATGTCATAGGTATTGGTCTCTCCTTCATCATTATTTATATCCTATCAAACATGTCTTTTATTTTATTTTTTGTCATGCATGCCTCCTTTTTACCTTTTGTTATTCATGTCCTTTTTTTCTTCTTATATATAGGAGAATAGCGCAACATCTCATCTTTATCCGATTTCCTCTGCATTTTCTCTTTTATTTCTTTTATACCGGACATCCCATCTTTATTGGGTCCTTCTTTTATTTCTTGTCATGCATGTCCTTATTTATTGGGTGTCTTTAGCCAATTTATCTACAATTTCGTGTCAATCCTGATTTTGCTGAGGTGTCCCTCCTCAATTTGAATCAGTACTGAAAGAAAGGCGGATAATGCATTATTGATTATGATTGCACCCTAGATAGTATTTTTTTTTTAATTGTTAACAGGTAAAATAACATCATATTCAGATTCTGCATAATTTTCTAATCAAATTTCATATATAACATGTTAAATTTGGAGTTACGGTTTAGAAGATGCGAGTAGTTTAAAAAACATTTGATGTGTACTGCAGGTTTAATGTCAAAAACATCAGGATTTTTTTATTTATAAAATAATATGACGGATTAAGAATATCTATTTTCTTTGTTAATAGGTATATAGATATGATGTTGCCCACTCAAATCATTCAGTCAATGCATGTACTCCAATCATCGGGTCAGTACACGTAATCACAAATGAGTGGCCAGGACATCGGCGCGCTAGCGTGCATGTGAGCTGGCGTTCGCTCCATATATTTTTCGCACTCTTTTTAACACGTGTCATTATATTTGTGCTTATGACCATGATCCAATTCAAGGTCCAGATTATGACGACGCGTGTATGTACCACTACATTTTCCCATGAACAAAAGTTACTAATTAACACGAAAAGAACGTCTCTATATCATCTGTGGTCCCGCAACCAAGACAAAGCATTATAACTATTCCTCTGCTTCCAGTACAAGATTAGACCTTGCAGATCTTCGTGCGCCTCTTAGTAATCCTTCTAACAGCAGCTGAACATACAACAAAACACTTACACAGCGAAAAAGCCTTATTTCTTCACCCGCAAAAAAAAAAAGCCTTATTTCTTTTGCTTACATGGCAGACATGTGGCAAGCACTTGGAGACCCTGCTGTTAGAGGCGTGATGTCTACAACAACTGATGCTTCCACGCTACTCTGCTGTGCTGGGCCGTCGCTTACCCTGCCGTCCACTGCCTGATCCTCCGGTCGCGCGTGTTCATCTCTAAGGCCCACATGATGCTGGGTATTCAAGGAGCAGTCCTCTTCGATGGCTTGTGTTTCCAGATCAGTTGGAGCTCTCGGGGCAGTCAGGAGCGATACTCGACAAAGAGGGCAAGTAGTGTTCTTAGAGAACCAGTGGTCAATGCAATCGATGTGGAAGGTGTGACCACAAGGGGGTATTTTCTGAAGCCGCTCATCTGGTTCATAGTCTGCTAAGCAGACCGAGCACCTGGCAAGAATGTTTAGTGTTCAGCAAAATATCTGCTTCCTCCGTTCCTAAACGTAAGTCTTTTTAGATACGTATTTCACTACGGACTACATACGGATGTATATAAACATATTCTAGAGTGTAGATTCACTCATTTTACTCCGTATGTAGACTGTAGTGGAATCTCTAAAAGGACTAATATTTAGGAACGGAGGGATAACTAACAAAAAGAAGAATGCGGTGTAAAATTGCAGTGGGAGTGCTTATCATATCATAGTTGGCTAACACATAGTTGTAGCGAAAGCTCGTGCTGGAGAATACTTGGTGATGGAAATTACACATGCATGCCATGTAACCAAGTCTAGGGGGAAAGATGCCTTTCTGCTACGCGGTTATTGCAAGTAACATACTACTGTCCTTCATACAGGTTCAGGCGAATAAAATAAGCCTTGGAAAGCCTTGATTTATTTTTGAATGTTGAAAGCCTTGATTTTTCCAAGCGGAAATTCACATATTTATTGAAAAATCATAACTCGGGCCTGCCTACTTTCACATGATTCATGCAGGACTTCCTTTCAGGAGTTTGGGGCCATAGCTTGGAAAACTTGTACTTATGTTGGTTACAAATAGACCGTACTGTGAATGTTAGCAGCAGCCAGTCCTTAATCCTTATGTAGCTACTTTCATTTCATTGCAATAGAAGTGGTGTGCGTCCTATCAATCTTGATAGTACACTATGAATGCATGCCCGTGTAAATCTACTTTCCTTCAATGATAACAGAACAACAAAATCCATTACATCACTTTAAAGTTTTAATAAATGATACTCCCACCGTCCCCAAATACATGGCATATAAACCTGAGTAAAAAAGCCAATGCTTTCTAAGTTTGACCAAATATGTAGATAAAACTGTCAAGTACAATATTAAATAAATACATTATGAAAATATGTCTAATGGTGGATAAACTGATATTGATTTGGTATTGTTTATCTTTATATTTGTGTATATATGCTTAGTCAAACTTAGAAAACATTTGACTTTTTGATAGGAGCTAGGTTCCTACCAAGTCTAGCCCTCAGGTTGTAGGGGTGGAAGGGAGGCTGCCGGGGCGAGGGGCGCGAGCGGCGGCGCTGCGGCGCCGTGGTCGCCGCGGGAGAGAGAGAGGCGCAGGGGTGCGGCTAGGGTTTAGGGTTTCCGGCTCCTGAGGGAGCCGGGCAATAGATATGACTTATTGCTTAATTCCAAAACGAGTCCTTACAAGTGTTTATATAATCCTCTATGTGATAAAAAATAAAGATATGTTGGGCCAAGCCCCTAACTGGTCGCGCCATTGGGCCTCCTTCGGCTATAGTGAACGCCGGTCATAACATCTCTCCCCGCCTGCGCAAACAGCTCGTCCTAGGACGAGCTGGAAGTCTGGAAAATGCTGGCGGAACTCCTCGAGCTGCTCCCAAGTGGCGTCCTCCTTCGGAAGGCCCTGCCACTGGATCAATAGGCGCCAAACACCTCGGCTCTGCTGGGCCTTCAACACCTTCTCCAGACCCGGAAGAAGACGTCCATCAGAGGTTGGAGGGAGCGCCGGCGCGGCCGCCGGTGGATCGCCGCGGAAGGGCTTCAACAAGCCCACATGGAAGATGTCGTGGATGCGGGCGCCAGGCAGAAGCTGAAGGCGGTAGGCGACGTTGCCGATGCGTTCCAACACGGGAAACGGTCCTGCGTAGCGAGGGCCCAGCTTGCGCTTGGCACGCGGGTCCAGTGACTGCATGGTGCGGTGAAGGAGACGCAGCCACACCCAGTCACCCACGGCAAACTCCGCCTCGCGGTGATGGGCGTCGTAGTACTTCTTGGACAGCTGCTGGGCCTGGAGAAGACGCTAGCGCACCTCGGCAAGGATCTCATCCCTGCTGCGGAGAAGGTCGCCTGCCGCCTCCGTCCGGGCCGTCCCGGGTTGAAACGGCAGGATAGGTGGTGGAGGACGGCCGTAGACCACCTCGAAGGGTGTGGCACGCAGGACGGAGTGATAGGAGGTGTTGTAGCAGTACTCCGCCCAAGCGAGCCGGTCCACCCGAGCCGGTCTCATCACCTATAACACAGCGTAAGTACATAGCAATCACCTTTTTGACCACCTCGGATTGGCCGTCCGTCTGAGGATGGAATACCGTACTCAGGCGCAGTTTCACGCCCGCCATCCGAAAAAGATCGCGCCAGACGTGGCCAGTGAACACCGGGTCACGGTCGCTGACGATCGAGGAGGGAAACCCGTGGAGGCGAACGATGCCGTCGAAGAAGGGACGCGCGACGGAGGTGGCGGTGTAGGGATGGCCGAGCGCGATGAAGTGCGCATACTTGGAGAAGCCGTCGACCACCGTAAGGATGACGGACTTGCCGCCCACCTTGGGAAGACCCTCGATGAAGTCCATGGAGATGTCGGCCCAAACCTGAGAGGGCACCTCAAGGGGCTGGAGCAGTCCCGCCGGCTGCAGTGTCTCTGTCTTGTTGCACTGGCACGTCCCGCAAGACCGCACCCAGTCCCGTACCAGCGCACGGTCGCCGGGGATGTAGAAATCTGCTCGGAGGCGGTGGAGGGTCTTCTCTATACCCTCATGGCCGGCCGCATGGGCCAGTAGCATGGCCTGGTGGCGGAGGTCCCCGTGATCCGGCACGAAGAGGCGCTGCCCGTGCAGGAGCATGCCATCGTCCAGGCGCCACGGCTCCTCCAGCTCGCCGGCCTCGAGGCGCTGACGGAGGTGCTGCACATCCGTGGCGCTCGCGGTGGCTCGGCGGATGTCGTCGATGAAGGAGAAGGAGGGCCCCGAGCGGGTGCATAGGACCGCCCCCTCGGTGTCGACGGCGCCCGTGTCGAGGTCGGCGTCGCGGCGGGACAGCGCGTCCGCCACGGTGTTGAGGCGACCCGGGCGGTACTCGACGGTGAAGTCGAATCCGAAAAGCTTGCTGATCCACTGATGCTGCGGCACGGTAGAGAGACGCTGGTCCAACAAGAACTTGAGGCTGTAATGATCCGTGCGAATACGGAACGGCCGCCCCCACAGATACGGCCGCCAGTGGCGCACAGCCTGCACCAAGCCGATGAGCTCCCTCTCGTAGGCCACGAGCTTGTGATGGCGCGCGGCGAAAGGCCGGCTGAAGAACGCGAGCGGCCCATCGCCCTGATGAAGGACGGCGCCAAACCCCATGCCCGAGGCGTCGCAATCCACCATGAACAGCTTGTCGAAGTCAGGCATCTGGAGAACCGGCCCTATAGAGAGAGCCGAGTGTCTGGAAAGCCTCGGTCGCCTCAGTATCCCAGGAGAAAGCGTCGCGGCGCAACAAGCGCGTGAGCGGTGCCGCGATGAGGCCGAACTCCCGGATGAACTTCCGGTAATAGCCCACGAGGCCCAAGAAACCGCGGAGAGCCCGCGGCGAGTGCGGCGTTGGCCAAGCCGCGACCGCCGCGACCTTGTCGGCATCCATGGCGACACCCTCCGCCGAGATGACGTGGCCGAGATAGGCGACGGAGGTCGTGCTCTGATACCAGATTGATAGGAGCTGGGTTCCTACCAGGTCTAGCCCTCAGGTTGTAGGGGTGGAAGGGAGGCTGCCGGGGCGAGGGGCGCGAGCGGCAGCGCTGCGGCGCCATGGTCGCCGCGGGAGAGAGAGAGGGGCGCAGGGGTGCAGCTAGGGTTTAGGGTTTCCGGCTCCTGAGGGAGCCGGGCAATAGGTATGACTTATTGCTTAATTCCAAAACGAGTCCTTACAAGTGTTTATATAATCCTCTATGTGATAAAAAATAAAGATAAGTTGGGCCAAGCCCCTAACTGGTCGCGCCATTGGGCCTCCTTCGGCTATAGTGAACGCCGGTCATAACACTTTTTGACTCGGTTTATATGTCATGTATTAGGGGACAGAGGGAGTATCATGCATTTTTATTACGCTAAGTTCCCAAGCGTAGAGATGTCCATGGATTTGTTTCTAAAGAAGCTAGTCCACGAACACTTCATAGGGAATATTACATATTAGTAGCACTCCCACTACTTGTTATGGAAAGCTGGAAACCCACATCCTTCTTTTCCCTAGCTTCCGTCTATAGTACTCAGTACTACTATAACCATTAATTAGGCTTATCAACCTTGTGCCAACTGAAGGATCTCCATTTATTATAGTATCTGCGTTGGTTTCTCATGTTCAACAAATTTTCGAATTTGCACCGTCCATGAGTGCCCTGCTAGTGGTTCACAACTGGCTAGCTCGCACTTGCGTGCATACACGGATTAGCGGCATAAAGATGCAGGCTCTAGCAGCCTAGATTAAGAACACATGCGTCAACTCCAGAACTAACTCTTAAGCAGCTGAAAGGACAAATTTAATAGAAAGCTCAACTTCCAAGCATCATTATGCCATATATTCATAGTACTGTCAGTATAAAACATTTTTTAGAGAAACTTATTTTCACAACCATCACATAAGAAAAGACAAAAAATAATTGATTGTGAATTGATGAGAGAGATATGGTCTAGTACAAGTGTACACCACTATATTAACTGCATTAAGGAGAAAAGGAGCGGATCACTCACTGTGTTTCCCTGATCAAGAAGCTCTCCTTGAAGATCACGACTGGCAACATCTCACGCATCTCCTTATTTATGCCACACTCCAACTATAAATGCAGATATGTTCAAATAAAGATAAATCAAACAATAAGATTTGCAATACACTAAGTACTTAAGAAAAGCATGCATGGGGGGACATAAATGGCCAACTTACCCTAGGGTTATCCCCCCTGATCAAATTATTAGCCCTCATTTGCAAGGACTGCCAATTCACTCTGCGCCGCCACAGGTAGAACAAGTAGAAGAAGAGAAGCAAGATGAATGTGAAGAAAACTGGCACAGAGAAGATGAAGGCCTGGTATAGTTTAAGCTCAGGCGATGCGGCGGAGCAGTAGTCCGGTGGATCTGGGGAAGTACAAGAAGACATGGCCAAACCAAAATGCACTTGCAGAATCCCTAACTGGCACCAAAATCTCTAACCCCAGTGAACTGTAACATTCCTAGATGCTATGAGCTATCATCCTGTTGTGTCTTGGTCTCCCATCCCATGAACCAACTGCCGGCATCAGCACATATCACATGATTTATAGTAAGCTAAAGCAAACGAGCTCAAGCACCAGTCGCGCTCCCAGCCACCTAGCAACCTGATCAAAGAGAACCAACGCTACTGTCAGTGGATTCCCGACAAAAAAAACACGCGCTCCTCTCTGCTGATCCAAACCAAATTGCAACGCCGGTGATACCAAATTGCTCGCGAGAATATTGTCGGAGAGCCTCCCCAGCCCAACCTAACACCGCGAGAACCGGAGCAGAGAGGTATACGCCCAAACAGACAGCTATTGCCAATCCACCTGAATTTAACACCTAATTGGCACGAGATGGGTATGAACAGATCGCGATTCGGCGTCAGATACTGGGGAGGCCGAGATCGCGGGGCAGAAACGGCAGCGAACTGAACTAGGAAGGGGAAGAGCAAGAACAAGAGAGGATTTCCGGGCGCCGCGGGTCCAGCGAATATGGGCGCCGCCGGCGCAGATCAGGCTGGTAGGAGAAGTGACCCAAAGAGCTAAAACGAACATGGGAGAAAAGGAAAACAACGGTGGGCTCAGAGGCGGCGGCGGGATCGCACGCGGCCACCGGCCAGTCTATTTTTCCTTTTTCACTGTCGTCAGGCTGCCTATTTTCAGGTTGCCCGTAGCTATTTTACATGCATGCTTGACCAGTTCGGGCTGGTTGAGTAAAAACAGTCCAAAAATATTATCCCGATTGCATTAATGGTCATTTTAGGGCATGTTGTCTGGTTGTTCGTATATGTGCTTCATCGATAGTCTATCTTTTTTACATTTCACAAAGTTCATACGTCTTTCCACACGTAAATCTTTTTTTAATCATCTCCTCCTTTATTCAATCATAGGATCGTAGCATCATTTACGATCATAGATATCACAGCTTCTAGGGTGAATCCATCCAGGCAATAGGAGGAGAAAACCTAGCTATCCTAGACAATTAATGAACTACTCCCTCCGTCTTAAAATAAGTGTCTCAAGCCTAATACAACTTTGTACTAGAGCTAGCATAAAACTAAGACACTTATTTTGGGACGGAGGGAGTACTTGATTATTCTCTCTATTAGAGTGATCATAAATGACATGAGTAAAGTCTAAATCATGAAATAGTAGTCATCAAACATAATACTTGCTATAGCGGAAGAATTGCCATCTTTCAAGGCTGAAACAACCTCTGCACTGTCCGAGTTGATCTCGATCTTACTGCATCCAACAGTTCAGGCTAGGTCATTCTGAATCTAACAGCTTCTAACATACAACATTTTTTTTGTTTGTAGCAATAAACTTTCCATTGTCATCCCAAGTATAGCCCAACAGAACCTTCAAGCGAATCAGGATCATAAACAAGTCTTGGCCTATTCCATCAAGCAGACCCCACTTTGGCCTTTGGACTGCATGAAATGATGAAGTTTGTCGCCGACCCTTTGACCACTAAAGTGATCTTAGACGCATTTTGAGTAACTTCGCCATGGGTTAATTTTCAGCGCTCGTACCACAAATACCAAGTTGTTGTAGCTATTGTTTCTCTTAGCTTTGGTAGTCTAAGAACTCGAGCATCATTCACGGGGAGGCATAGTAAGTGCTCCAGGATGACCTCGCCAGCCCTGTCAATTAAGCTCTCCTTCTTAATGACAACATATATACCAAGAATCTTCCATACCTCAACATCGCTTGCACTCAAAAAGTAAATATCAGATATCATCAGGACCTAAGTTACAGATTGGACAGTGAGCTTTGACCTTCTTATGCTTGTTGGCAAGAATTGCATGACAAGGCATTGCGTTGTGTAGCGCCCTCCAAATGAAGATTTTGATCTTCGGTGGACAGAGTAAATTCCAAATCAAACCCCATGTATTTTTAGGAACTATAGCTCATGATGTAGTTTGGAACCTATCGATGACCCACAAGTATAGGGGATCAATCATAGTCCTTCCGATAAGTAAGAGTGTCGAACCCAACGAGGAGTAAAAGGAAATGATAAGTGGTTTTCAGCAAGGTATTATGTGCAAGTGATGTAAGTAGTGGCAATAGATAGTTTTGTAGCAAGATAATTCGTAACAAGTAACAAGTAATATTTGTAACAAAGGTGCAACAAGGTGGCCCAATCCTTTTTATAGCAAAGGACAAGCCGGAAGTACTTCTTATAGTGAGCAAAGCGTTCTCGAGGACACATGGGAATTGTTGTCTAGTCAAGTTCATTAGCAATAGTTGATTCATTTTCCTTACTTTGATAATTTGATATGTGGGTGCACCGGTGCTAGGGTGCTACTCTTACTTGAACAAGCAGCCCTCTTATGATTATCCTCTCTCGCAAGCATCCGCAACTACGAAAGAAGAATTAAGATAAATCTAATCATATCATGAAACATATGGATCCAAATCAGCCCCTTACGGAATAACGCATAAACTAGGGTTTAAGCTTCCGTCACTCTCGCAACCCATCATCTACTTATTACTCCCCAATGCCTTTCCCTGTGCCCAAAGATGGTGAAGTGTCATGTAGTCGACGTTCACATGACACCACTAGGGGAAGAACAACATACATATCATCAAAATACTGAACGAATACCAACTTCACATGATTTACTTTAACAAGACTTTTCCCATGTCCTCAAGAACAAAAGTAACTACTAACAAATCATATTAATGTTCAGGATCAGAGGTGCATTGAATATGCTTAAGGATATGAACATATAATTTTCCACCAAATAAACCAACTAGCATCAACTACAAGACGTAATCAACACTACTAGTAACCCACATGTACCAATATGAGGTTTTGAGACAAATATCGAATGCAAGAGGTGAACTAGGGTTTGAGATGAGATGGTGCTGGTGAAGATGTTGATGAAGATTGATCCTCCCATGATGGAGGAAGTGTTGGTGATGACGAAGGCTTCGATTTCCACCTCCCAGAGGGAAGTATCACCGGCGGAATCGCTCCGTCGGAGAGCAAAAGTGCTCCTGCCCAGGTTCCACCTCGAGACAGCGACGCTTCGTCCCGAAAGTCCTCCATTTATCTTTTACTAGGTCAAAAGACCTCATATAGCCCAAAGGGGGCACCGGAGTCCTGCTGTGGGGCCCATAAGGCAACATGGCGCGCCCTGTTATCTTGTGGACAGTAGGTTGGCCCCCTTCGGTAGTTCTTCGTTCTCGTATTTTTTTTATATTCGATAAAAAAATCTCCGTGAAATTTCAGATCATTTGGAGCTCCGTAGAATAGCTATCTCTGTTGTAGCCTTTTAGGTCCATAATTCCAACTGTCGGTAATTTACCTCTCCATGTAAATCTTGCAAATTATGAGAGAGAGGCATTAGAATTGCATCATAAAGTGAAATAATGACCAAAAACATAATAAATAACAATAGGAAAACATGATGCAAAATGGATGTATCAACTCCCCCAAGCTTAGACCTCGCTTGTCCTCAAGCAAAAGCCGAACTCGATAATCATGACCACATGCTTAGAGAGGGAGGTGTCGACAAAACAAAAAAAAGGACGTGGAAGCATCATGATTCTTATCGTAGCCACAATTATTTGACATAGAGCTTCACATAATCAAGTAACAAGTCATCCACAATGTTGAAGTATAAAGCATAAATTTTATTGAAAACAAACAAACTATGTTCTTAGTCATTGAAGCGATTATAATTCATCATATTTTCAGGAAGAGTCTATATCAGAGCTTTTGTTATAGCAAGTTCCACATACTCAACTATCAAATAGTCTTCTATGATTGCTCACACTTATTCTTAGAGCAAACGTTTCAGTCAAACACAGAGGAAGGTTGGGGCTTAATGTTCACCACCAAACTTACTTATCTCAAGGATAATTGTCAACAATAATAATTCATGATCACCTACATTCAACTGGATATATGTGCCTGCTTCTTTCCCCACCACATGATGCTTGCTAGTTAGAGAGTAATTAAGGAATGAAAGATAATACTAATGACTCTTGCATGAAAATTAAACATAATGAAACATTACAAGATAGGCCCTTCGCAGAGGGAGGCAAAGGTTGTCATGCGCTTTTTATTTTTAGATGTCCAAACTCTTAATGCAAAGGAACATCACTTTTCATTGCCCATTGTGATAGAGACCATTATTATGTAGTCTGTCGCTTTTATTCCTTCACCATCACAATATCGTGCAAAGTTTATTTCCTTTACAATAATAGATCGTACATTATTTAGGAGCAATTTTTATTGCTTTTTGCACTGATGACAACGTACTTGAAGGATCTTATTCAATCCATAGGTAGATATGGTGGACTCTCATGACAAGAAGCCTGGTTTAAGGGTTTTGTATGCACAAGTAGTATCTCTACTTAGTGTGGAATTTTGGCTAGCAAAAGATGATGGGCAAGCACCATATGTTAGAGGATCCATGACAATATAACTTCTATGTGAATATAAGCAAACATAACTCATCACGTTGTCTTCCTTGTCCAACATCAACTTATTTGATTAAAATATTTATCGAGGGTTCACAATCATAAAAGATGTCCAAGATAGTGTATTTATATGTGAAGCCTCTCTTCCTTTATTAATTCTTTCATGAATTGCAATCAATGACCAATGCTATGTTTGTTGACTTCCAACAAATTTTATCAACTACACTTTCTATATGTGAAGTCATTACTCTCCATGAGATTAGCATATATTTTTTTCATGTTTTTTTTTCTTTTCATTGCTACTTATTAAATCAAGGAAATAGCTCAACAAAAACTCGTACTAATCTTTATTATATAACTCACACACGATTACATAGATAGATAGATCATAAAGCAAGCACTCGAAACTAAATCATACTAAAAACTCGATTATTCTAAATCACAAAACAACTAAAGATCGAACTAAGATAGGTAATGATAATAAAAGTGATGGTGATACGATACCAGGGCATCTCCCCCAAGCTTGGAACAAGCTAAGGGTGGTGCCCATACCCATGTACTCAAGTTTCTTTCTTAGGTGATGATGGTGATGATGAGGAGGCCTTGTTCTTCTACTTCCAAGCTGGTATAAATTCCATCTTCCAAGTAGTCTCACAAAGAGCCTGATTCTGCTTCTCCAAATCAATAACTTCTTGGGTAAGGGTCGTGTTTTGAGTGCATATCACATCAAGGGCTTTCAATGCATTAATATTATATAAGGTGGGATTGGGATAAATGGTGTAAAAGGTACCTCCCTTTTTCAGATCCTAGAAGATGGGCCCAGTATAGTCTCCTCCAGATTTCCTGGACTCTTCTCCGTCTCCTTCCATAGCCTCTTCTTGATTTTTGGCTTCTTCCTCCTCCCCTTAAGATAACTCATAATATGTCTTGTTGTAGGGGCGTTTGCCCGGGGCAGGTCGAACTATGTGATGCTTCTTGCGGAGGCTTCGGGGAGCCATGGGTGCTGAAGAGACCTAGAATTCCTGACACCAAACAACTAGAAACAAGAACATAGGAGAAACTTGCAATAAAGTGGTCAAAACACCCAGGAGAATTTTTCCTGCAAAAGAACTTAAATGAGAATTGTACAATAGAACTTGATCACCGATTTTAATTTCTCGTTTTTGGATTCTTTTGTCATGCCATATTTTAACTTTTTTTAAACAGCTTGGCATTTTCATAAGCTTGTGTTCTCCATTCATCTAAGGAACTAATGTCAAAAAGCCTCTTCTCACCGCAAGTTTAAAATCATAATTAAGTTCTTTAATTACCCAATAAACCTTATGTTCTAGCTCAAGAGGTAAATGACATGCTTTTCCATATACCATTTTATATGGGGACATACCCATAGGATTTTTATAAGGAGTTCTATATGCCCACAATGCATCATCTAATTTCTTACACCAATTCTTCCTAGATCTATTAACGGTCTTTTGCAAAATTAATTTTATTTCCCTGTTACTTAATTCAATTTGAAGACTAGATTGAGGATGATAAGGTGATGCAATTCTATGCTTTACATCATATTTAGCTAAGGTCTTACGAAATGCACCATGAATAGAATGTGAACCACCATCCGTCATTAAATAACCAGAGACTCCAAACCTCGGAAAGATAACTTCCTTAAGAATTTTAATAGATGCATGATGATCAAAACTACTAGTTGGAATAGCTTCTACCCATTTAGTAACATAATCAACATCAACTAAAATATGAGTGTAAACACTGGAGGAAGGAAAAGGTCCCATATAATCAAAATCCCAAACATCAAATGGTTCAATAACAAGCGCATAATTCATAGGCATTTCCTGACATCTACCAACATTACCAATTCTTTGACATTCATCAAAAGAAAGGGCAAACTTACGTGTATCTTTGAAGAGAGTAGGCCAACAAAAACCGGATTGTAATACGTTGTGTGTAGTTCTATCTCCCGCAGGATGTCCTCCATATGCATCGGAATGACACTTCCTTAAGATCTGTTCCTGCTCATACTCACACAACGCCTAATAATACTATCTACTCCTTCTTTATGTAAGTGTGGGTCATCCCAAAAGTAATGTCTTAAAGCAAACAAGAACTTTTTCTTTTATTGATAAGTGTAACTAGGTGCTATATATTTAGCAACAACGAAATTAGAATAGTCTGCATACCAAGGATTATTGCGAGAAGTGGAAGAATTTATGGTAGCTAATTGCTCATCAGGAAAACTATCATTAATAGGTAGTGGGTCCTCAAGGACATTTTCCATTCTATACAAATTATCTGCTACAAGGTTTTCAACTCCTTTCCTATCGACAAAATGCAAATCAAATTCTTGTAGCAAAAGGACCCACCTAATTAATCTAGGTTTAGCATATTTTTTTTCCATAAGTTATTTGATAGCAGCATGATCCATGTGAATTTTAACTTTAATCAACAATCACTAGTGCAGGCGGCTCCTATACAAACGGTTTTTACCCCTTTCCGCGACGTCGTTTTAAACCGTCACCTTGCATTTGTGTGTGATCAGGGGGGGGGGCTATCCCACACGACACAGATAAATCATCGGCGATGCCTCCTCCGGTCACACACGCTAGGCAAAAAGAGATCGTGTGCGATTGCGAGGGCCATCACAAATAGACATATTGTAGAAGTCGTGTGAGATGTTCTTAGCATCCCACACAGTGAATTCCAAAGACACGTTCCCGTTCGTATGGTACATCGCACACATTTTTTTGCATAACATCGTCTATGATAGGTGTTGCCATCACACACAATAGTTATAATTCTGTCGATTGTGTTATTCAATACATCATGCATGGTGCCTAGAAGAAACTGTTTGGCATAGGGTTGTCCATCACACACACTTTTTATGTGAAAACTTTTGTGATAGCTGGACTAACGCATACAGTTGTTAGCCAGAAGTCGTGTGTGATAGTTCACTGATCCAAGATGCCAACTTTCTAGAAACCATGTGGGTTTGTTGAGGTCATCACCCACGGTGTTGTCTGAGAAACCGTCTGCAATAGGAAAACGCAATAAGCACCGTAATTGCCCTATTATTTATAATCCATTTAGTAATCAAATTGACACTTCATATCAAACACACAATATATTTCATATTTGTTTTTACGGTAACCAGAATTTCATAATTGAAATCACAACAGAGTACAACATCATATAGCTTGAGCACTCAGTTACACCATATATGCATATACCTAGCTACCCAATAACAACAACATGACAAAGTTTCACATGCAACATTTAAAACCTTTGGAAAGTAGCATCATAAATGGTAATTAGATAGACGAATCTCGTCTAGAAACTGTTGAAGCGGAAGGTGAATATTGAGCCTTCGTTGATGTTGAAGGTCCTTGCAACTTTAGGCCAGTGCCTGTGGATGGTTGACCACCCATCCTTCATCCTCTTGAGGAAGACTTCAAGATTATACCATGGGTGTTGTTTGAATACCTTCCTTGCCTCTTGACCATACATGTGGTGTGAGACATAATCATCGATGAACTGCTTTGGAAAGGACTGGAAACAAAGATATGCATAAAATATCTTTTCTAAAATTTGAAATGGTACAAAGAGAAAAGACAAGGTAAAAGGGATAGTACCACCCTATAGTTGGCTAATGTCTTCTTCATTGTGCAGACAAACATCTTGTTGTTTTTCGTCGCTAGTTTCTTTATCTTAACAATCTTTCTGGGTTTCTTAATTTGACTGATATTTATGAACACCTCAATTTCCCACATGCAAAATGGGTTGAATAGTGGGTCTAAACCTCTTACAGTAGGACCTACATGTGCAAGACCAAATTATTAGAAACCTAAATATTAGAATGGTCCTGCAATTGTACAATAATGTGCTATTAGCCAAAGGACCATGCATGTGCAAAGCTCGATGGTAAACTTCAGTGTCTCCCATTGTTTCCCCTGCAACATATATAAGATAGATATTGATCAGGTTATAAGTGAGATTTGGCGTACTATCAATAAAATATGTTAATGAAAAATAAACGCATTGTAGATCCAACATATTAATTCGAGCCACATGGAAAAGCCTGTTTATCTAAACCAAGCGTGCTAAGAACTGGGAAATATAGCAATTGCATATGTTTCACATGTATTTAGTACATCCAAATTCGATTTATTTCTCACATGCATAACAATACAAAATTGTACCAACAACAATCAAACATCACATTGCAGAATTAAACCAAACAGTTAAATGATCACCACAACAAATGAACCAGACAGTTAACTAAGCACCACATTGCACAATAGAACATACTACAAGGTCATATTGCATAGTATCATTACATTCAAAATTTCACTAGAATTTCTAAAGGAAAGGCAGGAGAAGCACATGCAATCGGTAAACCAAACATGCTTAACCGACATAGCTAGTTGAACATAGGTCCTTAGTAAGCTAAAAAAAGTTATTCCTCATCGTCGGAGATATCAATGATGATGGGCTCCTTAAACTTGGAAGTGGGCAAGGCCTCCACATCGTGGGTGCCCTCCTTGTAGTGGTGAGTGGCCTAAGCCTGTCCGGAGACCAACCTATTGGCTCTGGAGCTGAGGTAAGCACGGGCATGCTGAGAAAACACCTCATAGTCTTCGTCGAAGGCACCACGGTACCCTCGATAAAACACCATGAATTGCCATTTAAAGTAGTCAACTGCGTGGCGGCGTCCGCATGCAAGGCAACAAAGGTGGCCTCGATGGCGAGGTGCCGCTCCAAGAATTGGGGGTCGGCACACATGGTAGTCATCACGGCCTTATCCATGCATGCAACCGTAATTTTACTTCTCCGCTACCAAATGCTCCTTGAGATTCTGGCTATACTGCGTTGATACGTCTCCAACGTATCTATAATTTTTGATTGTTTCATGCTATTATATTATCAATCTTGGATACTTTATATGCAATTATATGCTATCTCATATCATTTTTTGGGATTACCTATTAACCCAGTGCCTAGTGCCAGTTCCTATTTTTTGTGTGTTTTTGACTTTTCAGAAAATCAGTACGAAACGAAGTGCCAATCCGATGAACCTTTACGATGATTTTTTCTGAACCAAAAGAGACCCTAGAAGGTTCGAGAGGAGACCAGAAGACGTACGGGTGAGAAACGAGCTCATAGGGAGTGCCGTGGGGGTAGGGAACGCCCCCTGAGCTCGTGACTCCCCCGTACACCATTTTGACCTAATTACACTTCTATAAATTCACATATATTCCTAAACCACCAGAGAGACACCCGAAACACTTTTTCCGCTGCCGCACGCTTCTGTTCTTCCATGATCCCATCTGGAGACCTTTTCTGGCGCTCTACCGAAGGGGGAATCGATCATGGAGACCATCTACATCAACCTTGCTGCCTCCATGATGACGCGTGAGTAGTTCACCACAAACCTATGTGTCCATAGCTAGTAGCTAGATGATAATTATAGCTTTGTATTTCTCTCCAATCTATCTGTTTGGTTTGGCCAACTAAATTAATTTATCTTCCGTGAGAGGAGTGCTTTGTAGTGGGTTCAATCTTGCAGTGCTCTATATCCCAGTGACAGAAGGGGACACGACACATATTTGTATTGTTTCCATTAAGGATAAAATGATGGTGTCTGAGCATAATGCTTGTCTTACTTTGTCTACATCATGTCATCTTGCTTAATGCATTACTCTATTTGTCATGGACTTAATACCTAGAGAAGCAAGCATAGAAGCGCTCTCGAAGTGGAGTAATAGTAGTCGACGCATAATCGTTTCGGTCTACTTGTCACGGATGTGATGCCTATATACATGATCATTGGCATGAATAACATCATAACTATGCGCTTTCTATCAATTGCCCAATAGTAATTTGTTTACCCACCGTATGCTATGTGTTCGAGAGAGAAGCCTCCAGTGAAAACTATGGCCCCGGGGTCTATTTAATCATATTGCTAAAAACAAAAATACCTTGCTGCAATTTATTACTTTCTTTTTAGTTTTTCTTTTTATATATCTATCACTATCAGAATTATTCCTTGCAAGTAACGAGTTCAAGGGGATTGGCAATCCTCTTGCCCGCGTTGGGTGCGAGTGTTTGCTTTTGTGTGTGTCGGTTCTGACGACGAGAGTTTGCTTGGTTCTCCTATTGGTTCGATAACCTTGGTTCTCACTGAGGTAGATACTATCCGCTACTATATTGCTTCACCCTTCCTCTTTGACAAAAATCCCAACGTAGCTCACAAGTAGCAGAAAGAATTTCTAGCGTCGTTGTCAGGGAGACATTATCAAATTCTCACCAAGTTCCTACATACAAACTATTTTACACTTTTTTTACTTTTTATTTTCCTCTCCTTTTCATCTCTGTCTACTTCTAAAAAAAACACAAAATTAGCTTTGTTTGGATGTCTTGATTGAAGTTGCTATTATGTCTGATTTTGTGATTGCTAAAGGTGATAGTAAGGATAGTGAACCTGATAAGAATGAATCTCTCGTTAAGTTGGACACTACAACTTTTGTAACGAGAAGTGGGAATATTATCAGAAAAAGTGTTATTCTGGAATTTTTCACTTGCACCGGAGCTTTGGTAAATAATGACGAGCCTATTCTTAAAAGAACTAATAGTTATGATCAAGATATTTCTACTCTTATTATCAAACTTGAAAGAGTATTTATTCATACTCATCCCACTTTGCAATGATTGTTCTTCGAATTACCTGTCATAAATGACCCTAGAGCTAAGAAGATAGCTACAATTATCCTCATGAATGAATTTGATTACATAGTCTGTGAAGCTAGGGAAATTTTTTATCATTGTGATGTGAATTATAAGTGCCCTATTATAGATGAGGTTCTTTATGATAGAGATTTCATGCGGAGATATATGTCTAGTGTTCATCATGCTTTTGAGAAAAATGCTAGGAAAGAAGTTCCAAACCTTGACATAGTCAAACACTTATTTAATAGCACCAACCAACAATATTCTTGGATTGTCAAGGGAAACAAAATCGGGTTTGATGAAGATTATTTTGATAATGCTAAGGTACTTGTAGAAGATGAATTTACAGTCATTTATGAAAGGTCCCTTGATGACCATACTCCTCAAAAATTAAACTTGGAAAAGATGAAAGTTATGAAGGGTAGACGGTTCCATTACTTGAGTTCTCCTAATAGGAAATATATTGCCGAGAGAATAGAATTAGTAAGAAGTTCTTATGATGATATTATGTATAAGAATGTGATGGAGAATATGAAGCATGACAATACTTGAACTGCATTATACCTAGCTAAGGGCATAAAACAATAGCTCTTGTTGGGAGGCAGCCCAATAGTTATCTTAAATTTTTGCTTTTACTTTCTGTTTTAGTGTGATGACATGATTATCGCTACTGTAATAATTGTGTTTTTATGTTTTAATGAGTGTTTGCGCCAAGTAAAGCCTTTGGGATGATTTGGATGATAGTAGAATTGATTCTGTGCAAAAACAAAAACTTTTACGCCCAATATTTGAATTTAGGTTATTTATTAGAACATGATAAATTACTGAAATTTTTACATAGTATTTCTATACAAAGCTTCAAGGTTTTTCCAATTTTTCAGAATTGTTTGAGTTACGTAAGTACGGTTTAGCATAGATCATTACAGACTGTTCTGTTTTAGACAAATTCTGTTTTTGGTGGCATAGTTTGCTTGTTTTAATGATGCCATGGATTTTGTCAGGGGGGGGGGGTATAAGTCATGGATAATTTAAACTACAGTACCTATTATGAAATAATTAAATATGAAACTATTTACAACAGTACCTAAAGTTTTTGATATGTCTATTATACTAACAAATGTCACGAGGTTTCTGTTGAGTTTTGTGTGCTGAAGTTTTCAAATTTTAGGTGAGGCAACGATGGATGAAGGAATAAGGAGCGGAAATAACCTAAGCTTGGGGATTCCCAAGGCACCCCAAGGTAATATTCAAGGAAGACCCAAGCTTCTAAGCTTGGAGATGCCCCGGATGGCATCCCCTCTTTCGTCTACAATCTATCGGCATGTCACTTGGAGCTATATTTTTTATTCATCACATGATATGAGTTTTTCTTGGAGCATCGTGTATTATAGTTTGTTTTCTTTTTAGTTTGCCACAATCATTGTTTGATGCACACCTTTTGAGAGAGACACGTATTTATCATAATTTGTTAGAATACTCTATGTGCTTCACTTATATCTTTTGAGCTAGGCAGTCGCTCTAGTGCTTCACTTATATCTTTTAGAGCACGATGGTGGTTATATTTTATAAGAATAGTTGCACTCTCATGCTTCACTTGAATCTATACTACTATTAAACAAGCCAACATTTTCTTTCTTACGGACACCCCACAAAACGTACACAAGGATATAACACCACCAGATCAATCCATTGGATTAAATCTAACCGTCTACATTATACTAATCCTGACTTAAGTGTGCGCGTAGCAATTACCTTGAGCGGACGATACTCTGTCTGCACGCGAAAAAAAGCCCGGCGCAAAACGCACCCGGCACCACCAAATATTCCTGGTTTGTCGGTCGCGTGGGCATTTAGCCTCTTGAAAACCGGAGCCCTCTTCTCATGCATTTAATTAGTTGCATGAAATACGGAGCGACCTGCATGCAGCTAGCTCTTGTTATATGTTCATTGGCTAACAGTTTTGGGGTGAGGATTTGGTGCCATGGAAAGTGCGCGGTGCATGCAGGCTAATGATTTGGCATTAAACAAGATCATTTTGCTACGGCCTGGAGGGTGCCGATTGTCTGGTTTCATCCGCGTAATTTTAGCGCTGGATAATTAATGGCCACGTAAGGTCGCGATGAATTTGCCCTCCCAACAAACATACACAGCCGAAGGAAATAATAATCTCGCCCGCTAAGCGCTCCAGGAGCTCGGCCCGCGCCTCGACCACGGGATCCTCGATTCCTCTTGCGGCCTCATCGCAGCCGTCGTCGACGCTGGCGGTGCAGGCGTGCAGCTCAAGGAGATCCACGATCCTTGCGTGCGGACTCCTGTACGCCCTCCTCGCCTCGCCCGCACCTCACCTCGCCGTCACACACACCACCTCGCCTGACTCACCTCGCCATTGCATGTGCAGCCAGCCCAACCAGATGTCCTCGCTGCCGGCCCACCTCATCTCGACGGATCAGGTCACCGCCGGCGCGAGGATAGCGGGAGCTGCCGTATGGGAGAGGTGGACGCACACACAGCAGCCGACGGCAAACGAGGTCCCGCGTAAGCCCGCGGCGTGGTCGAGCGAAGCCGTCTGCCACATACTTATTGCAGGTCGGTCATCGGTGCGTCTCCTAGGGTCTTCCTACTTAATTTCAAAATGTTGTTCAATTTCTATGTCAAAAAAAAAAAATACACGAGCATGAAGTGCATGGATTTCCCCCACCATCATCTCTTCCTGAGTACAATTTCTATATTAATGAAAAGACAATCATTTTCTTTCTCTTTTTTTTTCTTGCGGGGCATGTCTATATTGTACGACGATCTTATATAAGGTACTACTATGCATCACTCTAGATAATTTAGGACTTCAAACTTTATTGATTCACTGCAAACATATTTCAGTGGAAGCAAGATCAGTTGTGTCACATGCATGCTTTCGTATTAGTGGAAATTAAAATTTTAAGGAAATCTTGAGGTGAGCTAAGATAACATGATGTTTTGTTCCCTAAACCACTAATAGAAGAAACAGTAAAGTGTATAAGGGATATATAGTACTAAGCACACTTGTACAAATTTTTGCTATATTCAAATCAAAGAGTTTTTATTTATAAATTAATTCACAATTATGTGAGATAATATAACATATTTCCCGATGATTCCGATGTTTCACTATTAATAAGTAACCAATTGCTGATGCTATGTACATTGAATATAAATTCAAAATTCTATGAGATAATATGACATATTTCTGGATGATTCTGATATTTTACCTTTTATAAGATCAAATTGGAGTGATAGATGTGCATTGTTGGAATTTCGTTTCTATGGCATGAACCTGTCAATTTGTCCATGATTTGTTATGCTCGTATTGCAATAATAGTTCTTCATAGCTACAAAATACCTGTAGCTTTTCGGGTACGAACTATTTGTAGTTCGCATCGCTTTTTCTTAATTGTGTTCGGCATGAATATATTATTGTACGTTTTTATGTGGCAATATGATTTACGCCCGTATTCAATTTTAAGATTAGATCTTAAGTGTTTTGAAACACTTGTGTTTGTTTTCAGACGTGCGTTGCACGTGCAAGCTTACTTATGGATCAAAGAGATGTTTTCTGCCTCTTTATTTTTTGTATAAACAAAATCCCTGTTGTTAGGCTGCTGGCCTTTGTTAAACTTGCTTACTTCTGAATCTTGATATCTGAATTCAAGGTGATGGTTCTCCATATTAGCACTGAAAATTTGTGTGTCAGGCTAATTCAATGACATGTTTGATGTGTCTTTTTAGATTCGACTACATGTCACGTGCAGAGCATATAATGCTTATATAATGAGTTTGTATAGAACCGGTTCTTTGGATATGTGACTAAACTTGATGCCGACTTGATCTTGGTGCGATTCTTTTACCCAGCAAAATAAACCTTTGTTGTTCTTGTGTTGTTGCAGGGGAATCATGTACCGGCATAATAAATTATCCCAAGTGATATTTCACTGACATGGCACTTATAAATTGAAGTCAATTTAGGTATATACTATGTTGCAGAGGTAATCTTATATTAGTGTTCCCATGATATTTATTTTTCGTAGCCTTTATTGCAGTCTGCACCCCTGCAAGAATGAAATTAATTTATGTTATTAAATACAGATGCATAGCATCAGGGAAGATATGATTAGGCTTAAGATATAAGGAGAAATAATGGTTATATACAAAAGTTAAATACACAAATATTGTTGCTTCCGTAAAGAATGGAGTTATGAAAAGAGATGAAATACGTATGCTCAATGTCTTACTTGGTTTCACATTTTATTGCATATATATGTCTCGAGAGCCGATGAAGTACGTATGCTCAATGTCTACTTGGTTTCGCATTTTGTTGTACATGGCTCCATAGCTACGTATGTTCAATGTTTAACTTTGGTTTCACATTTTGGTGTATAAGTTGTTGTCCATGTGTGTTGTTACTTGTCAATCCGGGGACGAAATTGACTAACGTAGTATGTAATGTTTTTTAAGTCTCTATGGTTGAGAAGTTTATCTTGTGTGCATGTTCGATACGAGATATGGTGCTCATATGGAAAGAACTATATGTGCAAAGCTATATTAACCACAAATTAAGATCTGAGCTACATTATTCTTGTCTATGATCATATGTGCGTGCACGTGCATACATTAACCTCAAATTAAGATTTGAGTTACATTATTTATTTATGATCAAACGTGCGTGCACGTGCATACTTACTAGTATTTTTGAGAGTCTAATAAATAGGAATGGCAATATGCACGTGTTATAAGACTAGTCCAAAAAGGATAGGTATTCAAGGGGGATTAATAAAAACTTTCACGTAGATCACTAAATATGAAAGTATGGTTTGATTATATTGATGTAGTAATATGAAAGTATATTGGTTCATGATCATTGGTTAGTAGAAATATCAGTATTAACACTTGTTATTAACTTCTCATCTAAGTATTGGTCATGGCATGGTGATGAGGTGTGAGCATTTTTATGTCTGAAATGAAATCCTTGATTGTTGTTATAATCGGATGCGCGCGATGGTTAACTCCTACAACCCAATTCCCTAGGGGCATGCAAGTAGTACTGTTCTTCAAGGGCTAATAGGCTTTCACAATAAGTATATGAGTTCTTTATGACTAATGTGAGTCCATGGATTATATGCACTCTGACCTTTCCGCAATTTGTTAGCCTCTTCGGTACCGTGCATTGCCCTTTCTCACCTTGAGACTTGGTGCAAACTTTGCTGGTGCATCCAAACCCAGTGATATGATATGCTCTATCAAATGTAAGCCTCCTTATATCTTCCTCAAAACAGCCACCATACCTACCTATTATGGCATTTTCATAGCCATTCCGAGATATATTGCCATGCAACTTCCCCCGTTTCATCATATGACTTGTGTGTTCATCATCATATTGATTTGCATGATCATATAGAGCTAGGATGATATTTGTGGCAAAGCCACCGTTCATCATTCTTTTACATGTTACACTAGATCATTGCACATGCTGGTACACTGCCAGAGGCATTCATATAGAGTCAACTTGTATAGTTTTTATCGAGTTGTAAGTCGATAAAAGTGTGATGATCATCATTATTAGAGCATTGTCCCAGTGAGGAATGGATGATGGCTACAATGATTCCCCCACAAGTCGGGATGAGACTCCGGACGAAAAAAAGGGAAAAAAAGGGGAGGCCAAAAGAGCCCACCACAAAAAAAATGAGAGAAAAGAGAGAAGGGGCAATGTTACTATCCTTTTACCACACTTGTGCTTCAAAGTAGCACCATGTTATTCATACAGAGAGTCTCCTGAGTTGTAATTTTCATATACTAGTGGTAATTTTTCATTATAGAACTTGGCTTGTATATTCCGATGATGGGATTCCTCAAATGTGCGAGGTCTTCATGAGCAAGCAAGTTGGATGCACACCCCCTTAGTTTCATTTGAGATTTCATACAATTATAGCTCTAGTGCATTCGTTGCATGGCAATCCCTACTCCTCGCATTGATATCTATTGATGGGCAACTTCATAGCCCGTTGATATGCCTAGTTCATGCGAGACTTTCTTACTTTCTGACTTCCCTTTGATCTCTACCACCACACTCTATTCCACCTATATGCTATATCCATGGCTCACACTCATGTATTGCGTGAACTTGAAAATGTTGAAGCGCATTAGAAGTATGATCTAGTTGTCTTGTTTAACACCGGGGTGCTCATGATTTATACTTATGCAGTGAAGACAGAGTCATGCCATGCTAATATGATACAATGAGTTGGGATAACATTCCTTAAGGATCATATATTTTGAAAAGGTAATGATTATGTTTCTTATGTTCATGGATATTATTATGTTGATATCAATTACTTCATCATTTCTCAATATTTAGAATAGAAAGAGATTACATGATACACATGCTAGGTAGCATTCAACATCAAAAATTTGTTTTTATCATTTACCTACTCGAGGACGAGCATGAATTAAGCTTGGGGGTGCTGATACGTCTCCAACGTATCTATAATTTTTGGTTGTTTCATGCTATTATATTATCAATCTTGGATACTTTATATGTAATTATATGCTATTTATCCTTTTTTGGGACTAACCTATTAACCTAGTGCCCAGTCCTAGTTCATGTTTTTGCGTGTTTTTAACTGACGTGGCTTGAGACGGCGTCGGTATTTCCCCAAAGAGGAAGGGATGATGCAGCATAGCGACGGTAAGTATTTCCCTCAGTTATGAAACCAAGGTATCGAACCAGTAGGAGGATCACGCAACACTATGTAAATAGCACCTGCACACAAAGAACAAATACTTGCAACCCGACATGAAAGAGAGGTTGCCAATATCACCACGGTAAAGAGATAGATTAGGTTGTAATAAATTGGATAGATAGATCTCACAAGAACACAAAATAAAAGAGGCAAATAAAAAGTGGAGCAAGGTATTTTTGGGTTTTGGGAATAATAGATCTGAAAACAAAAGCGGCAAAAAAGATAGATCGGAAAGCAATATGTTGGAAAAGTAGACCCGGGGGGCGTAGGTTTCACTAGTGGCTTCTCTCATGAGTATAGCACATGGTGGGTGAACAAATTACTGTTGGGCAATTCATAGAAGATAAAATAATCATGACGATATCCAAGGCGATGATCATTATATAGGCATCACGTCTAAGATTAGTAGACCGAAACGATTCTGCATCTACTACTATTACTCCACACATCGACCGCTATCCAGCATGCATCAAGTGTATTAAGTTCATGGAAAAATGGAGTAATGCAATAAGAATGGTGACATGATGTAGACAAGATCTATTCATGTAGGAACAGATCCCATCTTGTTATCCTTAATAGCAATGATACATGCGTGCCTCGCTGCCCCTTCTGTCACTGGGAGAGGACACCGCAAGATCGAACCCATCACAAAGCACCTCTTCCCATGGCAAGAAAAATCGATCTAGTTGGCCTAACTAAACCAAAGATCTAAAGAAGAAATACGAGGCTATAAGTAATCATGCATATAAGAGATCAAAGAAGACTCAAATAATATTCATGGATAGAAACTGATCATGAACTCAAAATTCATCAGATCCCAACAAACACACCGCAAAAAGCCATTACATCAAATAGATCTCCAAGAGACCATTGTATTGAGAATCAAAAGAGAGAGAGGAAGCCATCAAGCTACTGCCTATGGACCCGTAGGTCTAGGGTGGACTACTCACGCATCATCGGAGAGGCACCAGTGAGGATGATGAACCCCTCCGTGATGGTGTTAGATTGGATCTCGCTGTTCTGGAACTTGCGGCGGCTGGATGTATTTTTTGTCGACTCCTCTAGGGTTTCTAGAATATTTGGGTATTTATAGAGCTCAGAGGCGGTGGAGAAGGTTCCCGAGGCGGCCACAACCAACTAGGGCGTGCCTGGGGCCCCTGGCGCCGTGGTGTCTTGTGGGCGGCCTGAGCTCCCTCCTGGTTACTTCTTTGGCCCACTGGCCTCCTTCTGGTCCAAAAATATCTCCAAAAAGTTTCGTCGCGATTGGACTCCGTTTGGTACTGATATTCTGCGAAGTAAAAAAAAGCAAAAACAACAACTGACACTTGGAACTAAGTCAATAGGTTAGTCCCAAAAAATGATATAAAGTTGCTATAAAATGATTGTAAAACATCCAAGAATGATAATATAATAGCATGGAACAAGCAAAAATTATAGATACGTTGGAGACGTATCAGCATCCCCAAGCTTAATTCCTACTCGTCCTTGAGTAGGTAATTGATAAAAATAGAATTTTTGTTGTGGAATGCTGCCTAACATGTTCATCACATATTCTTTTCTTTTGTAGCATGGACATTTGGACTTTTAGATGGTTCAAAGCAATAGTCTAGTTTTGACATAAAGACTTTAATACTCAAGCATGCCAACAAGCAACCATGTCTTTCAAAATATCAACACTAAAAAAAGTTATCCCTAGCCCATCATGCTCAATCATTGACCCATTCATGAAACACAATCAAATATTAACTACACCCAATGCACAAGTATGATCATAGTGCCCCCTAGTTGGTGCTTTATAAGAGAAGATGGAGACTCAAATAAAAATAAAAATGCATAAATTAAATAGATACGCCCTTCGCAGAGGGAAGTAGAGATTTGTAGAGGTGCCAGAGCTCAAAGCTTAAATTGAGAGAGAGAAATATTTTGGGTGGCATGCCTTTCCTATCAACGAAAACGACAAAGTAGTTCTCAATACTTTCCATGCTAGATACATCATAGGCGGTTCCCAAACATAAAATAAAGTTTATTCCTTTTTCCACCATTCTTTCACAATCCATGGCTAGCCGTATCCATGGTTGCCTTCCATACCAACACTTTCCAAGGAATTTATTATTTGATAACATAAAGTAAATTTCTTTTTCATTTCGGGACTGGGAATCCCTATTACTGCCGTACTCTCGTGCAATGACAAGTGAATAAACACTCATCTTGAGAATAACACATCTTGCATGGAAAAATATTGGATACCCCCTACCGTTTCATGAGCGGTACGAGCACACAAAAAAGAAATTCATTTTGAAAATTAGAGATGGCACATACAAATTTTCTTAGAACGGCATGGAAAGACCGCATATAGGTAGGTATGGTGGACTCATAAGGCAAAATTGGGTTTAAGTATTTTGGATGCACAAGTAGTATTTGTACTTAGTACAAGTGGAGGCTAGCAAATAGCTTGAGAAACAACCAACCAGGAAATGAAAATTCACATAAACGGGCATTGAGCATAACTAACACCGAATAATGCACCATAAGTAGGATGTAATTTCATTGCATAACTATTGACTTTCGTGCTTGCATAGGGAATCACAAACCTTAACACCAATATTCTTACTAAAGCACAATTACTCACCAACATGACTCACATATCACTATTATCATGTCTCAAAACTATTACAAGGAATCAAGTTTAATTTGTAGAATGATCTTCATGAAAGTTTTTATTATACCCTCTTGAATATCTATCACTTTGGGACTAGTTTCATATATTGCCACTGCTTTTGACAAGCTCAAACAAATTTAAGTGAAGAACATGAGCATAAAAGTTTCATCTCTAAAAATAATATAAGTGAAGCATGAGAGGATTTCTTCAAAATTTAATAACTCTAAAATTAATCTAAGTGAATCATGAGAGTATTTCTTCAAAATTTCAAAGGACACCGTGCTCAAAAAGATATAAGTGAAGCACTAGAGCAATTCCATAGCTCAAAAAATTTAAGTGAAGCATATAGAGCAATTCTAACAAATCATAGCATAATTTTGGCTCTCTCAAATAGGTGTGTCCAGCAAGGATAATTGTGACAAACTAAAAAGCAAAGAAAGCAAAGAATCAAATAGTACAAGACGCTCCAAGCAAAACTCATGATATGTGACGAATAAAAATATAGCTCCAAGTAAAATACCGATGGTCGTTAGAAGAAAGAGGAGATGCCACTCGAGGCATTCCCAAGCTTAGTTGCTTGTTTCTCCTTGGATATTATCTTGGGGGTGCTGTAGCATCCCCAAGCTTAGGCTCTTTTCACTCCTTATTCCTTCATCCATCGTGATCTCACCCAAAACTTGAAAACTTCAATCACACAATACTCAACAAAACCTTCGTGAGATCCGTTAGTATAATAAAGCAAATCACCACTTTAAGTGCTGTTGCAAACCCATTAATATTTTATTATTGTATAATACCTACTGTATTTTAACTTTACCATGGCTGATACCCTTCAATACAAACCATAGATTCATCAAAACAAGCACACGATGCAACGAAAACAGAATCTGTCAAAAACAGAACAATCTATAGTAATCTGTTCTCTAACCATACTTCTGTAACTCTACAAATTCTGAAAAATTAGGAAAATGTAAAGAATTTGTATAGCAACATTGTGTTTAAATTTCAGCTCATTATCATGCTCCAGTAAAAAAGGAAAATTCACGCACCGGAGTCAAAGTTTCTGTTTCAGATTCAGCATTGTTTCTACTCATCTTATGAATCATCCTAAAGGCTTTACTTGGCACAAACACTAAACAAAACATAAAAACACAATCATAACAGAGGCATAATTGTGTCAACACTCAAAAACAGAAATAAAAAGATGAATATAAATTTATTCATTGGGTTGCCTCCCAACAAGTGCTATCGTTTTATGCCCCTAGCTAGGCATAATGATAGATTCAAGTATTGTCATCTTTCGTTTTTGCTCCGTAGGATGATTGTAACAGCCCGAGACCGACGCTCCAGAAGATTCCCCTTTTATTCCATTATCGTCGCATGATTCGCTTGGTTGTCACATTCATCATCGCATCATTCACATCATCTGCATAGCATCGTCACTCGTTTTACGAAACTCGCGTTCGTGCATAGTCACCGGTTCTCTCCGTTCTTGTCGATGACCGTTTCGATACCAACCACACACGCACGCGCCCGCGGCATCTTTAAAATATGGTTTTTAAAAGTGGGTATAAAATATTCTTGGATTGGGTCGAAATTTGGCGTGCGGTCTTGTTTTATTGTAGGTAGGCCGCCTGCCAAATTTCGTCGCAATCGGAGGTCGTTTGATACCCGAACGGTCGACTGTAGCGGCACCGTCATCGGTTTTGTCGGGCGTTTTCGGTGTTTTAAAACCTTGCTGCCGGGCCACATTCTCTATCTTATCTCAGCCGAAACCCCTCTAACACAGCCCACCATAGCCCAGCTAACCCCTCCGCTTTCGGACCGTCCGATCAGGATCGCACGGTCCAAAAACGGTCTCAAATTGTAAACCCTAGCCTACCTGCCTATAAAACACCTCCCCCATGCCATTTTGGGCATCCCCCCTCTTCCACCTCGGGATCCACGCCCTCCACCTCGCAGCCGCCGCTGTCCACCTAAAAAACTATGCCGGCGACCCAGCCGTCGCCACATGGCGCTCAGCCAGCGGCTGAGCCGCCACTGACCGCCGCCTCCCTCCATTCCTAAGCTGTCAAGTGGCACTGCGCCTCTCCCCGCGCTCCTGGCCCGCCCGGACCCGCAACCGGCCCGCCGCTGCGCTGGCCCGCGCCAGCCCACGCGAGGCCGAGCCACCCGCGCCGCGCCTCCCTCCGCGCCTGCTCGTCTACAGCCGTCAGCGCGCCGCCGCCCCGCCGCCGAGACCTCGCCGCCGGTGACATCCCTGCCGGTTCTCCACCTGGCCCGAATCGCCGCCGTTGCTCTCCTCCAGCGCCGGCCGTCGCACGCCCTGCTGCACCGTGCCGCCATGACCTAGCCCCGCCGCCTCGCTGACGTTCCCCGCCATGGCTCGCCCCCCTCGCCGTCACCAGATCCAGGGCCGCCGCCCCCGGATCCGGCGACCCCCGCCCTTGCTCGTGGAGCCGTCGCCGCCGGCCGGCGATGCCCACCGCTCCATGGCCGCCGGCTCTCCCTGCCGCAGTTCGGGACGGCTTCGTACCGGGACCCCGAGGTCCGGCCATCCAAATGCGCCCACGGGATGCCTCCGTCCCGGGTCCCCCTCGTCCAGTCTTCGTGAGGTGCTATTTTTTCCCCTAAGTCCCTATGTGTGTCCGATTTTACTCGTTATGCATTTTTGTGATGATCATATCTAGTGAACCGTGCACCCAATGAGAATGTAGTATATATGGATTTTGATCTACTCAACATGCTCTACATGATGATACCCTTTGTTTGTGCATTAGGTTCCATTTGCATGCCCATATCTCTGTTGCAAAAGTGCATCATGTCATTAGGTGCAAATCTGTTATTTTTTTCGCACTTGTGCGGATGATTGCATCTCAACCGTAGGTCTCTTGCATGAGGTGTCTTCATGAATATTGCCCTATGTGATGTCTACTTTCATGCCATGCCTCTGGTTGCTAGGTAGAACATCATTATCATGTACCTTTCTTGCTCTCAAGTGGCTATCACGTTAAAACTGAAATCTATAAACGTTAAGTTCCATTTTGCGGTGCTCGTATTAAGCAATCCATGCCTGCTTCTAGTTGTGTCTTTGGAGTGTGTTGTAGTATGCCATCTCTACTTGTTGTTGATAGGTTTGCCATGCCATGAACCTTGTGCTTAGCTATAGTTTTCATCATGAGAACAAGCATAATCAATGTTGCTGATTTGAGGTGCTGAAATATTTCTAAGTCTGAAACTGTTATTTTGTTGCCATGTTGCCATGTGATTTGCTATTGATCTAGGAGTCTTTTGTGGTTGCTCCCATGGAGTCTTTTGTTAAGCATGTTGTTGTCTACCAGGTTGTGCCATTTGATGCCATGTATAGGATTTGCTTCATAGTTATATTTATTGTCCAACATGTCAATCTGATAAAAACTGCTGCTCATGTCTACTCTAATTTTCACTAAGTCTGAGAATCTGTTTTCTTCATAATGCCATATTGTGTTGATGCTAGCCATGATTCTATGCATAATTAGACCTTGCCACCATGGAATGAATTGTAGTGCATCATGTCTACTACCATGCTGTTAAGTTTCATGCCAATATATGACCTGTAGCATATAGTTTTATTGCTGCCAATATGCCTTCGTGAAAATCTGCTATGCAAAAACCTGTTATTTTCACCAAGTCCTAATCTGCTATATTTATTGCCATGTTGTGAGCTTCCTACCATGTGATCCATGACTCTTTTGAGTGTGTAATGTGAAGATAAAATGAAGTGTGTGTTATATGCTACTGCCCAATGCTTAGTTTGTGCATTTTAAAATCTTGTAGCTTGTTGTTTTCATGCGTGCAATATGCCATGTTGCTGTTTTGGACAGATTTGCACTACAACTTGTGTTGGTTGTTGTGGTTGACCCGTAGCTCCATTTTGGTCATGCCATATATGAAACTTGCTTAGATTATCATGTAGTATCATAATATCTTGCTGTATTCATGATTTGAAATGCTTGAGGTTGTCATTTTCATGCATTTTGCATTCATGGCATATTCACCTTGTGTTTGTCATATCTTTTAGACCGTAGCTCCGTTTCAAACGTTCTATATATGTAAATCGACTAGAATGACATGTAGAATTGCATGGTATACTTTATTTTTCCTGTTTAATAAATATAAAACATGATTAGTTCAGATCTGGACCAATTTCGAAATTAACATATGGGGTCATTTCAGAAATGCTATATGTTGTTTCCTGTCTCATTTAAACTTGCCTAGATGTGTAGTTTACTTATGCTTCACCTCTTGCCATGTTTAACAACATTTAATATTGTCGTGTACCTAAACAAGAATGAACTAAATATTCGAATGTGGAGTTTCGTCAATATGCAACTCGTTGCATATTGAGCTTCACTTAATGTGTAGAAGTTGGTTGTTGTGCTTGCCATGTCATGCATAACATGCATCATATTTGAAGTGCATCATGTCATGCATATGTTGTGGTGATTATCGTGTGTTGATTGTTGTTTCCGGATTGTTTCTTCTCGATAGAGTTCCGAAAGCGTTCGGAGTGTGAGGATTCGTTCGACTACGTTGGCTCGTCTTCTTCATGGATTCGTTCTTCTTCCAAGCGTGATCTCAGGCAAGATGATCATTTTCCCGGATACCATTACTATCATTGCCATGCTAGATGTCTCGTTCTATCGCTGTCTCGCTACTTACCACTTGTATGTCAAGCCTCCCAAATTGCCATGAAAAGCCTCTAACCCCTCCACATCCCAGCAAAACATTTTTTGGCTATGTTACCACTTGCTCAGCCCTTCTTATAACGTTGCTAGTTGCAGGTGCAATGTTTCCATGTGCCAACATGGATATTTTTGATATATCACAATATTATTGCTATTTAATTTAATGCACATATATACTTGGTAAAGGGTGGAAGGCTTGGCCTTTTGCTCGGTGTTTTGTTCCACTCTTGCCGCCCTAGTTACTTGTGAACCGGTGTTATGTTCCATATCGAGCGCTCCTAACATGCTCGGGGTTGTTATGGGGACCCCCTTGACTTTCATTTTAGGATAAAACTCATCTGGCAAGGCCCAACATTGGTACTACATTTGCCCAACATAATAATACTGAACACTGTGACTAAACCATAGGGCTTTATGAACCCGAGGAGTTAGTTCAACATAATACAGGGGGGCCAGTGCTGCTGGTGCTGGTCCAAAATAGAGGCACTTGCGGGGCCACCCGGGGCAACTCGGGGGATTTCTATCCGGCCACCGCACTTACTGCTCATCCGGTCGTGTCCTAAGAACGAGATACGCGGCTCCTATCGGGTTCATTGACACGTCGGGCGGTCTTGCTGGATTTGTTTTACCTTTCTCGAATGTCTTGTGCACGGGATTTTGACGACACTTCGGGCTATCTCAAAGTTGAGATTTTCCATCGGGATTCCGCAAATACTATGGGTGATTCCGAGTTGAGGAATTCCAACGCGGTGTGTGGTTAGTTTGTGATGGATGAGTTGGAGCACCCCTGTAGGGTTAAATCTTTCGGAAAGCCGTGCCCGCGGTTACGTGGCAACTTGGAAACTTTGTTTAACACCCGGTCATAGCAAACTTGAAGTAAACTCAAATAAAATACACTAACTGTGTGCGTAACCGTGACTGTCTCTTCTCGTGATTTCTGAACCGAGAGAGAACACGGTGGGGTTATGTTTGTTCGTAAGTAGGCGTTCAGGATCTCTTAGAGATCATTACTAGTTCACGACCGTTTATGCGAAAATCATCCCCCTTTGTTCTAGTACTCGTAAGTTAGCCACTCAAATAAATGCTTAGTGCTTGCTGCAGCCTCACCACTTAACCATACCTCACCCATTAAGCTTTAATAGTCTTGTTACCCTTAGAAATGAGATTGCGGAGTCGCCGTGGCTCACAGATTACTACAACAACAGTTGCAGGTACAGGTAATGCGATGATTTGACGTGAGAGCGATGCTGGTTTGATTTGGAGTTCTTCTTCTTCTTCATCGATCTAGGATGGGTTCCAGGCAGCAGCCTGGGATAGCAAGGGTGGATGTCATTTTATTGTTTGTTTTCGTCCGTAGTCGGACCCCGCTCTTCTGTATGATGTTTGGATATGTTGTTGTATTGATGTGATATTGATGTAGCTTGTGGCGAGTGTAAGCCAATTCCATATACTCATCTCTTCTTTACATGTACTTGTAATGATATCCATTCTTGCGAAACGATGAGATGTGCTTCTATCCCTGTCGAGGCCCTCATGCCAAAATAAGGATAGGATCGCATCTTGGGCATTACAATGATCTCATGATTGATTCATATGGTGGCTTAATTCTTGTTCTAGGTAAGTGTTCCATTCCGTTTCTTAGTGGAAACTGAAATTTAATATTGCCTTCTTTCATATCAATCACGGCACCTATAGTGCAAAAAATGGTCTACCAAGTATAATGGGACAAGACGGGTTGCAATCGATATCAAGAACAATAAAATCTATGGGCATATAGTTCCTATTTGCAAGAATAAGAACATCATTAATTCTTCCCAATGGCTTTTTAATAGTAGAATCCGCCAAGTGCAAATTAAGAGAACATTCTTCAATATTGGTAAGACCAGGCACATCACATAGAGATTTCGGAATCATGGAAACACTAGCACCCAAATCACATAAAGCAAAGCACTCATAATTTTTAATCTTTACTTTAATGGTAGGTTCCCAGTCATCATGTAATTTTCTAGGGATTGAAGTCTCTAACTCCAACTTTTCTTCCAAAGATTTCATCATGGCATCAACGATATGTTTAGTAAAAGCTTTATTTTGTTCATAAGCATGGGGTGAATTTAACATGGATTGCAGCAAAGAAATACATTCAATCAAAGAGCAACTATCATAATTAAAGTCTTTGCAATAAAAAATAGTGGGCACATCACTAGTCAAAGTTTTGACCTCTTCAAACCCACTTTCAACAATTTTTTCATCAGGATTTTCACCCTCCAAATTATTGGGACGCCTTCTAGCTAAAGTTGACTCTACTTCAGTCCCTTTATCATCAATTTTAATATTACTAAACAAGGAATCAATAGAATAAACACCAATCACTTTAAGATCTTCATCATTTTTCTGAAAGTAATCACTAGAAAACACTTTTTCTAAAAATTCTCTTTTAGCTCTAAGCATAGCGGTTCTTTTCTTACTTTCATCCATAGAAACATATAAAACTTTAATTGATTAATCAATCTTAGGTGTAAAAGCTTTCAACTTGAGATTTTCTACATCATGAGAAATTCCATCAATGCTTCTAGACATATCATCAATCTTATTCAAGTTATCTTCTATCATAGTATTGAAAACTTTTTGAGCATTGATAAATTCTTTAATATTACTCTCAAAATTAGAGGGGTTCCTATTATTATTGTAAGAAGAATTACCATAGGAATTACCATAATTATTAGAGGAATTTCCAAGAAAAGGCCTAGGATTAAAATTACCTCTATAAGCATTGTTATTAAAAAATTGTTTCGCGAGATAAAATTCACATCTACGGAATCACTATTTTGCTCAATCAAAGTAGACAAAGGCACATCACTAAGATCAATAGGAGCATTTTTACTAGCAACCAACTTCATTAAAGCATCAACTTTTTCACTCAAAGTACTAATTTCTTCAACCGAATTAACCTTTTTGCTAGTAGGTGCTTTTTCAGTATGCCATTGTGAATAATTTGCCATAATACTATCTAGAAATTTAGTAGCTTCACCCAAAGTAATTTCCATAAAAGTACCACCCGCGGCAGAATCTAAAAGATTTCTAGAGACAAAATTCAATCCCGCATATTTTTTTGTATGATCATCCAAAGATTTAAACCATGAGCAGAACAATTTCTTAGCATCAATTTCATTCTTTCCCAAGATTGTGCGACATGTTCATGCTGAAGTTGATTAAAATTCATGATTTGAGTTCTAAGGGAAATAATTTTCACGGGCGAAAAAATACTTAGTAATAAAAGCATCCTTGCACTTATTCCAAGAATCGATATTGCGAGGCAAAGAAGAAAACCAAATTTTTGCACGATCTCGCTAGGAGAAAGGAAATAGTTTCAACTTCACTATATCATTGTCCACATATTTTTTCTTTTGCATATCACACAATTCTACGAATGTGTTTAGATGGGACGCGGCATCCTCATTAGGAGTACCGGAAAATTGATCTTTCATAATAAGATTCAACAACGCGGCATTAATATCACAAGACTCCGCACTAGTGGCGGGAGGAGCAATCGGAGTGCTAATAAAATCAATGTTATTGGTATTGGAAAGATCACCCAATTTTGTATTTTGTTTAGTCATCGTGACTAGCAAACAAGATTGCAAGCAAACAAGAGATCTGACGAGAAAGAGGCAAACGAAAAAGAGGGTGAATAAACGGCAAATTTTGTGAAGTGGGGGAGAGGAAAACGAGAGGCAAATGGCAAATAATGTAAATGCAAGGAGATGAGATTAGTGATTAGGAACCTGATAGATGTTGATGATGTCTCCTCGGTGCCATAGATTGCCATGTTGAAGAGACTGCTTCCTCCCCGGCAACAGCGCCAGAAATTCCTTTGACGTGGCTTGTGACTACGTTCGTATTTCCCCAAAGAGGAAGGGATGATGCAGCACAACGACGGTAAGTATTTCCCTCAGTTATGAAACCAAGGTATCAAACCAGTAGGAGGATCACGCAACACTATGTAAACAACACCTGCACACAAAGGACAAATACTTGCAACCTGACGCGAAAGGGAGGTTGTCAATCTCTCCACGGTAAAAAGATAGATTAGGTTGTAATAGATTGGATAGATAGATCTCGCAAGAACACAAAATAAAAGAGGCAAATAAAAAGTGCAGCATGGTATTTTTGGGTTTTTGGAATAATAGATCTGAAAACAAAAGAGACAAAAAGATAGATCGGAAAGCAATATGTTGGAAATGTAGACCCGGGGCCCGTAGGTTTCACTAGTGGCTTCTCTCATGAGTATAGCACACGGTGGGTGAACAAATTACTGTTGGGAAATTCATAGAAGATCAAATAATCATGATGATATCCAAGGCAATGATCATTATATAGGCATCACATCCAAGATTAGTAGACCGAAATGATTCTACATCTACTACTATTACTCCACACATCGACCGCTATCCAGCATGCATCTAGTGTATTAAGTTCATGGAAAAATGGAGTAATGCAATAAGAATGGTGACATGATGTAGAGAAGATATATTCATGTAGGAATAGACCCCATCTTGTTATCCTTAATAGCAACGATACATGGGTGCCTAACTAAACCAAAGATTCGAAGAAGAAATATGAGGCTATAAGTAATCATGCATATAGGAGATCAAAGAAGACTGAAATAATATTCATGGATAGAAACTGATCATGAACTCAAAATTCATCGGATCCCAACAAACACACCACAAAAAGTCACTACATCAAATAGATCTCCAAGAGACCATTGTATTGAGAATCAAAAGAGAGAGAGGAAGCCATCTAGCTACTGCCTACGGACCCGTACGTCTATGGTGGACTACTCATGCATCATCGGAGATGCACCAATGAGGGTGATAAACCCCTCCGTGATGGTGTTAGATTGGATCTTGCTGTTCTAGAACTTGCGGCGGCTGGATGTATTTTTCGTCCACTCCTCTAGGGTTTCTGGAATATTTGGGTATTTATAGAGCTCAGAGGCAGTGGAGAAGGTTCCCAAGGCGGCCACAACCCACCAGGGCGCGCCCGGGGCCCCTGGCATGCCCTGGTGTCTTGTGGGCGGCCTGGGCTCCCTCCTGGTTACTTCTTTGGGACAGTGGCCTCCTTCTGGTCCAAAAAAATCTCCAAAAAGTTTCGTCGCGATTGGAGTCCGTTTGGTAAAGATATTCTGCGAAGTAAAAAACAAGCAAATACAACAACTTGCACTAAGTAAATAGGTTAGTCCCAAAAAAATGTCATAAAGTTGCTATAAAATGATTGTAAAACATCCAAGAATGATTATATAGCAGCATGGAACAAGCAAAAATTATAGATACATTGGAGACGTATCATTAACTTTTCAGAAGATCAATACCAAACCGAGTCCAAACACGATGAAACTTTATGTTGATTTTTTTGACCAAAAGAGACCCTAGAAGGTTCTGGAGGAGACCAGAATATGTACGGGTGAGCGACCAGCTCACAAGGCGCGTCCCCCGAGCTCGTGACTCCCCCGTACACCATTTTGACCTAATTCCACTTCTTAAAATTCACATATATTCCCAAACCACTAGAGAGACACCCGGAACACTTTTTTCGCCGCCGCAACCCTCTGTTCTTCCGCGATCCCATTTGGAGACCTTTTTCGGTAGTCTGCGGGAGGGGGAATCGATCACGGAGGCCATCTACATCAACCTTGCTGCCTCCATGATGATGTGTGAGTAGTTCACCACAGACCTACGGGTCCATAGATAGTAGCTAGATGGCTTCTTCTCTCTCTTTGATCTTCAATACCATGTTCTCCTCGATCTTCTTGGAGTTCTATCCGATGTAATCTTCTTTTGCAGTGTGTTTGTTCGGATCTGATGAATTGTGGGTTTATGATTAGATTACATTGAAAGTAATTGAGTCTTTTATGAACTTTATTATGCATGATTGTCATAGCTTTGTATTTCTCCCCGATCTATCTGTTTGGTTTGGCCAACTAGATTGATTTATCTTTAGTGGGAGAACTGATTTGTAGTGGGTTCAATCTTGCGGTGCTCTATATCCCAGTGACAGAAGGGGAAAAGATACGTATATGTATTGTTGCCATTAAGGATAAAATGACAGGGTCTGAACATATTGCTTGTCTTACTTTCTCTACATCATGTCATCTTGCTTAATGCATTACCCTGTTTGTCATGAACTTAATACCTAGAGAGGCAAGCATAGAAGCGCTCTCGAACTGGAGTAATAGTAGTAGATGTAGAATCGTTTCGGTCTACTTGTCATGGACGTGATGCCTGTATACATGATTATTGCCATGAATAACATCATAACTATGCGCTTTTCTATCAATTGCCCATCAGTAATTTGTTTACCCATCATATGCTATGTGTTCGAGAGAGAAGCATCTTGTGAAAACTATGGCCCCAAATCTATTTAATAATATTGCTAAAAACAAAAATACCTTGCCGCAATTTATTAATTTCTTTTTACCTTTTATTTTTATATATCTATCAGTATCAGAATTAATCCTTGCAAGTAACGAGTTCAAGGGGATTGACAACCCTGTTGCCCGCACTGGGTGCAAGTGTTTGCTTTTATGTGTGTAGGTGTTTGCGACGAGAGTTTGCTTGGTTCTCCTATTGGTTCGATAACTTTGGTTCTCACCAAGGGAAGTACTATCCGCGACTATATTGCTTTACCCTTCCTCTTCAGGGAAAATCCCAACGTAGTTGACAAGTAGCATGAGTGGACCATGGCTTTCAGCGGCGATTATTTGGGGGATGGATCGGTGACTTTGGTGGAAGGTTTCTCGTTGGCGGTCAGGGCATGTGGGATGGAGGAGGAGGGGGTGGGGGGAGGGGGTATGGGGGAGGTGTGGATTACCTGACTAGATGGATGAGGCCGAGCAGCAGGAAGGAGCGTCGCCGGCGAGGAGGTGATATGTCTCGAACATATCTATAATTTTTTATTTTTCCATGCTATTACATTATCATTCTAGGATACTTTATATGCATTTATATGCTATTTTATATCATTTTTGTGAAGTAACCTATTAAACTAGTGCTCAGTGCCAGTTGTTGTTTTCTGCTTGTTTTTGGCCTTTCAGGAAACCAGTACCAAATGAAGTCCAAATGACCTGAAACTTTTTGATGATTTTTTCTGGACAAAAATAAGTCCTCGAAGCTTTAGAGGTAGTTCGGAGGCCCCACGAGGTGGTGCCAAGGCAAGAGGGTGCGGCCAGGGGGTAGGGCGTACCCCCTTACCTTGGGACCACTTCTGTAATAGCCCGGACCGATGCTTCAGAAGATTACCCTTTTATTCCGTTGTCATCGTGTGATTCGTTTGTTTGTTGCATTAATCATCACATCATTCGCATCATCCGCATTGCATCGACACTCCGTTGTCTTCATTTTTTTAAAAACTCGCATCCATTCATAGTTGTCGGTTCTCTCCGTTTTGTCATGGACCGTTTCGAGACCAACCACGCACGCACTCGCCCGCGGCATCGTTTAAAAAATGTTTTTAAAAGCGCATGAAAAATATTCTCGGATTGGGTCAAAAGTTGGCGTGCGGTCTTATTATATTCTAGGTAGACCGCCTGCCAAATTTCGTCGCAATTGGAGGTCGTTTGATACCCGAACGGTCGACCGTAGTGGCACTGTCATCGGTTTATTATCGGACGTTTTGGTGTTTTAAAACTCGTGTCACGGGCCACCATATTCCCTCTCTTCCCCACCTATCCTCTCTAACACAGCCAACCAGCCCACCTAGCCTACACCCTCCGTTTCGGACCGCCCGATCGAGATCCGACGGTTCAAAAATGGACAAAAACTCTAGCCCTAGCACCCCCCTCCTACATAAGGATGCCCCTTCCAAAAATGGACCTCCACCTCCCTCCTCCTCAAAATCCGCACCCTCCACCTCGCAGCCGCTGCCGACCACCTCAAATTCTGCGCTGGCCAACCTCTCCTCGCCACCTGTCGCTGCCAAACCCACCCAGCGCCGCCGCAACCGCCGTCCGCAACCAACCAGGGGCTGCCACGTGCCCCCTGGCCGCCCCAAGCCGCCACAGCCCGCCTGGGCCCGAGGGGAGCCCGCCCGAGCGAATCGGGGCCCGACCGAGCCGCCCGCGCCCGCGCTCCCTCATCCCGAGCTCCAAATTGGGAGGGAGCTCCCAATCCAAAGCTCCGGCTTGCCCGACCCCGCTGCAGCCCTCCGGCGAGCCGCCGCCGCCGGCGAACTCCCTAGGCCGGACCTCGCCGCCCCTTCTCTTCCTTCCTCCCATTTTGCTCTGTTTCTCATCTCGCTCTCTCTCTTCCCCGCAGGAGATGCGACCATGGCGCCCTGGGAGCTCCCTTGTCGCATGCACCTCGCCGCCATCTGGATCTGGAGCCTCGTCGCCGGATCCGAGCCTCCTCGCCCGGATCTGCCTCTTCCCTGCATCGCCGCCTCCCCTCGCCGGCCTCCCCATGCGCCGACCGCCGCCGTCGACCGTGCCATGGCCTCCTGCCTCGAGCAGACGAGGAGGACAATGAGCTGTCGACTCGCCCGCTGTGGCCCTCGCCCTCCCGTGCCTAGGCCGGCCTGCGCAACCGCCGACCCACTTGCTCGCCCCGTCCCGGCCTGGGCCAAGCCCATGGGTGAGCCGCCCCTATCCTATGCCCTGTGCGTCCCTTTGCTATGATGCACCCAGTTCCTGTGCCAGATTCGGCCCATGCGTTTTTTTCCTTAGACGAATTTAACAGTTTTCCATTGCATTTTATAATTACAGAAAAAAGCCCTATTTAAAAATGCTAATAACTTAATAACCGTGCATCGGATCCAAATATTTTATATATGTAAAACGTGTAGAATTTCATGTAGATTCGCAATATCCCGCTTTCGCAAATGATAAACATGTTTAACATGCCATTTTCTGTTAATTTGCATAATTGTCATGATTTGGATGGCGCATAAATATTTAAGCGTGCATCCGAATTAAGAAAACCATATATGTAAAATGTGTAGATTAATTGTATCGCTTTTTCATGCATGATAAAAATATGTAATGTGAAGTTTGCAATTTATTTGCATAAATAACTTGCTAAAATGGTTTATGTCCTAATCTCGCATAATTGTTGTGTCATTGTTTCTTTAATAAAAACCCACATATTATATATGATTTTGGGGTAGAAAATCCATAGATTTTATCTGTGTAATTAGTTTTGTCATTTGAGCAATTTTGTGTGCAAGTTATTTTGCTATGATGCCCTTTTGTTTATTTTGTGTGAATTAATCCATGCATGATATGAAATAATTTTGAACATGAGATATGCCCTTGGACATGTGTGTTAGGCCCTGGTATTTTTGGTTGCTATAGAAATCCATGCTTAGGTGTTATTTTCTTGTTGCTAACTTGCCATAAAAATATGTTGCTATTTTGAGGGGTCTAAATAATTCTAAGTCTGAAACTGTTATTTTATTGCCATGTTGCCATGTGTTTTGCTATTGATCTAGGAGTCTTTTGTTGTTGCTCCAATGGAGTCTTTTGTTAAGCATGTTAATTTCTATCAGGGTGTGCCATTTGTTGCCATGTATAGGTTTAGAATCATAATTAATTCTGTTGTCCAAAATGTCAATCTGTTAAAAACTGCTGCTCATGTCTAGTCTAATTTTCACCAAGTCCGAGAATCTGTTTCCTTCATAATGCCATGTTGTGATGATGTTTGCCATGAATCTGTGCATAATTTGATGTTGCCACAATGGAATAAATTGTAGTGCATCATGTCCTCTACCATGTTGTTAAGTTTCATGCCAAGATATAACATGTAGCATATAGTTTTGCTGCTGCTAATATGCCTGAGTGATAAAACTGCTATGTTAAAAACTGTTATTTTCACTAAGTCCTAATCTGCTATATTTTATTGCCATCTTGTGAGCTTATTTCCTAGTGATCCATGCTTCTACTCAATTTGCTGTGATGATATGAATTGTTGTGCATCATGTAGGCTACAACCCAATGTCTTGTTTGTGCATTATAGAATCTTGTAGCTTATTGTTTTTCATGTGTGCAAAATGCCATGTCGCTGTTTTGGGCAGATTTTAAATAAAACTTGTGTTGCTTGTTATTGTTGAACCGTAGCTCCGTTTTGAACATGTTGCACATGAAACTTGCTTAGAATTTCATGTAGTTTCATAATATCTTGTTGCATCCACGATTTAACATGTTTGTGGTGGTTCTTTGCATGCATTTTGCATTCATGGCATATTATCTTGTGTTTGTCATATCTTTTAGACCGTAGCTCCGTTTCAAACACAAGATAATATGCCATGAATGCAAAATGCACATATGCCATTGAATGCACATATGCCATTCAAACACTATATATGTTAAATGCCTTGAATGACGTGTAGAATCACATGGTCTACTTTATTTTCTTGTTTAATAAATATAAAATATGTTTAGTTCAGATCTGGGCCAATTTCCAAATTAACATATGGGGTCACTTCGGAAATACTATAGGGCCTCATTTAAAATGCATAGATAGTGTAGTTTCATTATGCTTCACCACTTGCCATGTTAACAACATTTAAATGTGCCGTGTAAATAAACGAGAGTGAACTAAATGTTTCGAACATGGAGTCTCGTCAATATGCAACTCGTTGCATATTGATCTTCACTTAATGTGTAGGAGTTGATTGTTGTGCTTTCCATGTCATGCATAACATGCATCATCCTTGTTGAGCATCATGTCATGAATATGTTGTGATGTTTATCATGTGTTGATTGTTTGTTTTCGGATTCTTCTTCTCGATAGAGTTCCGAAAGCGTTCGGAGTGTGAGGATTCGTTCGACTACGTTGGATCGTCTTCTTCATGGATTCGTTCTTCTTCCAAGTGGGATATCAGGCAAGATGACCATTTCCCTGGATACCAATACTATCATTGCCATGCTAGTTGTCTCGTTTAATCGCTATGTCTCGCTACCTACCACTTGTTTGTCAAGCCTCCCAAATTGCCATGAAAAGCCTCTAACCCTCCATATCCCAGCAAACCATTGTTTGTCTATGTTACCGCTTGCTCAGCCCTTCTTATAGCATTGCTAGTTGCAGGTGCAATTGTTTCCATGTGCCAACATGGATGTTTTTGAGATATCACAATACTATTGCTATTTAATTCAATGCACATATATAATTGGTAAAAGGTGGAAGGCTTAGCCTTTTGCTCGGGTTTTGTTCCACTTTTGCCGCCCTAGTTACTTGTGTACCGGTGTTATGTTCCATATTGAGCGCTCCTAACATGCTCGGGGTTGTTATGGGGATCCCGTTTACTTTTGTTTTGGCATAAAACTCTTCTGGCAAGGCCCAACCTTGGTTCTACATTTGCTTAACTAATATGCCATGAATGCAAAATGCACATATGCCATTCAAACACTATATATGTTAAATGCCTTGAATGATGTGTAGAATCACATGGTCTACTTTATTTTCTTGTTAAAACATGTTTAGTTCAGATCTGGGCCAATTTCCAAATTAACATATGGGGTCACTTCGTAAATACTATAGGGCCTCATTTAAAATGCATAGATAGTGTAGTTTCATTATGCTTCACCACTTGCCATGTTAACAACATTTAAATGTGCCGTGTAAATAAACGAGAGTGAACTAAATGTTTCAAACATGGAGTCTCGTCAATATGCAACTCGTTGCATATTGATCTTCACTTAATGTGTAGGAGTTGATTGTTGTGCTTTCCATGTCATGCATAACATGCATCATCCTTGTTGAGCATCATGTCAGGAATATGTTGTGATGTTTATCATGTGTTGATTGTTTGTTTTCGGATTCTTCTTCTCGATAGAGTTCCGAAAGCGTTCGGAGTGTGAGGATTCGTTCGACTACGTTGGATCGTCTTCTTCATGGATTCGTTCTTCTTCCAAGTGGGATATCAGGCAAGATGACCATTTCCCTGGATACCAATACTATCATTGCCATGCTAGTTGTCTCGTTTAATCGCTATGTCTCGCTACCTACCAATTGTTTGTCAAGCCTCCCAAATTGCCATGAAAAGCCTCTAACCCTCCATATCCCAGCAAACCATTGTTTGTCTATGTTACCGCTTGCTCAGCCCTTCTTATAGCGTTGCTAGTTGCAGGTGCAATTGTTTCCATGTGCCAACATGGATGTTTTTGAGATATCACAATACTATTGCTATTTAATTCAATGCACATATATAATTGGTAAAAGGTGGAAGGCTTGGCCTTTTGCTCGGGTTTTGTTCCACTTTTGCCGCCCTAGTTACTTGTGTACCGGTGTTATGTTCCATATTGAGCGCTCCTAACATGCTCGGGGTTGTTATGGGGACCCCGTTGACTTTTGTTTTGGCATAAAACTCTTCTGGCAAGGCCCAACCTTGGTTCTACATTTTCTTAACTAAATAAAAATGCATAGGGACCCGCCGACACCCGCGGATAATTAATCAACAACCCGGGCCAGTGCTCCTCATGAGTGTTGGTCCAAAATGGCAGTAGACGGGGCCACCAACGGGTGTGCCAGCCGGAAACATAGCCAATCCGGTCGTGTCCTAAGAATGAGATACGCAGCTCCTATCGGGTTCGTCGACACGTCGGGCGGTCTTGCTGGATTTGTTTTACCTTTCTCGAACGTCTTGTGCGCGGGATTTCGAGGACACTTCGGGCTATCTCGAGGTTGAGATTTTCCATCGGGATTCCGCAAATACTACAGGTCATCCCGCGGTTGAGGAATTCCAACGCAGCTTGTGGTTAGTTTGTGATGGATGAGTTGGAGCAGCCCTGTAGGGTTAAATCTTTCATGAGAGCTGTGCCCGCGGTTATGTGGCAACTTGGAAATTGTTTTAACATCCGGTCATAGAGAACTTGAAGTAAACTCTAATAAAATACACCAACCGTGTGCGTAAACGTGACTATCTCTTCTCGTGAGTTCTGAACCGAGAGAGAACACGGTGGGTTTTTTGAACGTAAGTAGGTGTTTAGGATCACTTAGTGATCATTACTAGTTCAGGTCCGTTTATGCGACAATCACCCCCCTTGTTCTTGTACTTGTAAGTTAGCCACTCAAATAAATGCTTAGTGCTTGCTGCAGCCTCACCACTTAACCATACCTCACCCATTAAGCTTTAATAGTCTTGATACCCTTGGAAATGAGATTGCGAAGTCCCCGTGGCTCACAGATTACTACAACAACTGTTGCAGGTATAGGTAATGCGATGCTATGATGTCAGCGCGCTGCTTGTTTGATTTGGACTTCTTCTTCTTCTTCATCGGTCATAGGATGGGTTCCAGGCGGGTAGCCTGGGATAGCAAGGATGGATGTCATTTTATCGTTTGTTTTCGTCCGTAGTCGGACCCTGCTCTTCTGTATCATGTTTGGATATGTTGTTATATTGATGTGATATTGATGTAGCTTGTGGCGAGTGTGAGCCAATTCCATATACTCATCTCTTCTTTACATGCACTTGTAATGATATCCATTCTTGCGAAACGACGAGATGCGCTTCTATCCCTGTCGAGGCCCTCGCGCCAAAAATAAGGATAGGATCGCATCTTGGGCGTTACAACTTCATGGCTCCGTTTGACCTAACTCCGCCTCTATATATTCTCTAAAATTGGGAAAATAACACAGAGCCACCCGAAACCCTTTTTTCACCGCCGCAAGTCTCTGCTCTGCCGTGTGCCCATCTAGAGCCCTGTTCTGGTGCCCTGTCGGAGGGGGGACGATCACGTAGGGCCTCTACATCAACCTTACTGCTCCCATGATGATGTGTGATGATGTGTGAGTAGTTCACCACAGACTTACGGGTCCATAGCTAGTACCTAGATCTCTCTCTCTCTCTCTCTCTCTCTCTCTCTCTCTCTCTCTTTGATCTTTAATACAAAGTTCACCGTGATTCCCGGGGTGATCTATTCGATGTAATCTTCTTTGCGGTGTGTTTGTTAGGACCGATGAATTGTGGGTTTATGATCAGATTATTCATGAATATTAATTGAGTCTTCTTTGAATTCTTTTATGCATGATTGTTATAGCTTCGTATTCCTCTCCGATCTATCGGTTTGATTTAACTAACTGGATTGATTGATCTTTAGTCAGAGTGGTGCGTTGTGATGGGTTAAATTTGCGGTGCTCTATCGTCGGGATAGAAGGGGTCAAGAAACGTATTGTATTACTACCATTAAGGATAAAACGATGAGGTTAATTCATATTAGTTGAGTTTACTTTGTCTACATCATGTCATCTTGCTCAAAGCGTTACTCTATTTCATACTTAAAACTCTAGATGCATGCTGGATAGCGGTCGATGAGTAGAGTAATAGTAGTAGATGCAGGCAGGAGTCGGTCTACTTGTTTACGGACATGATGCCTATATACATGATAATTGCTTTGAATAACATGTCATAACTATGCGCGATTCTATCAATTGCCCAACAGTAATTTGACTACCCACCGTATGCTTTCTTCTAGAGAGAAGCCTCTAGCAAACACTATGGCCCCTGGGTCTACATAAACATAAAAAGAAAAAAATCCTTATTTACCTTGCTGAACTTTTATTACTTTTATTTTATTTTGCATTTACAATATCTATCTATCAGTATTTAATCCTTGCAAGTAACGAGTTCAAGGGGCTTGGCAACCCTCTTGCCCGCGTTGGGTGCAAGTATTTGATTCTGTGTGTGTAGGCACTGATGGGGTCACATACTAGTGGTAGGGTCATGGACCAGATATCCAGGGCCCACCTAGGGCCCCTCATGGCCATTAAAGTCCTAGGACTATGGATGCGTTCGGATGCATACCCCGGATCCACTCGGATCTACCAAGTCACTCGGACATCACCCCGCCACTCGACAGACACCAGCACTCAGACAGAGAGGAGGCATGGACGACGTGGGAGATGCAACGGCCGAGGGACTTAACACCACGCATGAAGTGTAGTCATAGCCAGAGTTACCAGTAACAACCGTAGTTAGGACTGCCGTTTCTAGTAACACCCGTAGTTACTCGCATTAATTGCCTTTGTAATGAAGCACGACAGGTCCTGGCAAACTCTATATAAGCCACCCCCGAGCTCTGTGACAAGGGTTCAGAACCTTCTGTTATCAGACACTCCGAGAGAAAACACAAAGCCCCCGGGCATGCGACGTATTGTCTTTAACTCTCCAAGAGGGGCCCGAACTCGTTAAATCCGAGTGAGACATCTGTGCCATAGCTGGGCTCCGACCTCATTCGTACCCCTAGTATTCATTGTCATTCTCGTTCCCTCGAAGTTGGCTCCCACCGCGGGGCGGAGCATCTAGCGATTTCCAGCGTAGGTGGAGATTTACCAGTCATCATGATGATTCTCGGTGGAGAGATTCTGTTCGGTTCCCTCAGCTTCATCACCGACGACTCGGCGTGGCTGCAGGAAGTTCCGCTGGACACGGATGCGCTTCCCGCCCACGGCGTGGCGCACTTTCGTGCGTCTTCGTTCGGAGTCCTACTCCGGCAGCCGTTGGACCCGTACTTCACGCCGTCGCAAGCGCTCTGGGCGCTCATGGCTCCAGCGCTGGATCAAGCACGTCATGGATCTTTAGACCACGGCCGAGCAGGTGGCTACGATCGACTCCGGCAAGCCCACCCGTACTGCACGATTATTTAGTTATTATATGCATGAAATCTAGGGCCGTTTCTACAATAGGTAATTCACAGGATAATTACTAAATTCGTAGAGACAAAAAAATGTACACGGGCCGAATCTGTACAACATGGCAAAGTGGGGCACTGGGCGAGGGATAGGTGGCTGCTCACCAAGGCCTTGGGCCGGTCGGTGGAGCGGCCCATGGGCAGGCGACGGCTGGGCCTTCGGGTCCGGCTGGGCTAGGGATCTGGGCCGAGGCGACTATGGCCCACGTGAGGCGAGTGGGAGGATCGAGCGGCGGTGCAAGGTGACGGCTGCGAGCGGACGACGCTCCGGTGAGCGTGAGGAAGCCGAGGGGAGGGCAGAACCGTGCGAGGGCCTTCAGATCCGGACATGGGGAGTCCCTCTCCGGTGGCGGGGAGCTTGGCAGCGCCGACGGCGGAGTACACGGGCGGCGGCGGCGCTGGGTCGAAGGCCGACAGTGGCGGAGGTTCGCAGGGGCGGCGTCGGATCTGGGAGTCCAACGAGGCTGCAAGGCACGCCGGCAATGGCCTCCGGCTGGCGGACGTCTACAACAAGGTCGGCATGGGGCGGTGGAGGTGTGGGCAAATCAAGGCATCTCCATGGGCGCACGGGAGGAGCTTCTGCGAGGCGCTGCGGCGGCGGAGCAGCCCGATCCAGGCCCGGGCAGGCCGGATCTGGGCTCACGGGCCCGTGTGGGAGGAGAGAGGTGGAGGCGGTTGGGTGGACAAGTGTTGGCGGTAGAGGGGCTGCGCACGGAAAACGATGTGGGGCTAGGGCTCCAAATTAGGCAGGGTGGTCTCCTTAAATAGGAAAGGGGTCTAGGGTTAGTGGAATTTGCTCGTTTTCGGACCGTTTGATCACGATCGAACGGTCCGGAAGCGGAGGGGTTGCTAGGTGGGTTGTGTTGGGCTGTGATGGGCTGTGTAGAGGGATTGGTGGGGATGAGATGGAATGGATGGCAGCCTGTGACAAGTTTTTATAAACTGAAAAACGTCCGATATTTTTAACCGACTGCGATGCCGCTACGGTCGACCGTTCGGGTATCAAACGACCTGCGATTGCGACGAAATTTGGCACGCGGTCTACCTACAATATAACAAGACTGCACGCCAAGTTCCGACCCAATCTGAGAATATTTTATACGCACTTTTGAAAACAATATTTTAAATATGTCACGGGCGTGTGCGTGTGTGGTTGGTCTCGAAACGGTCGACGACATGAACGGAGAGAACCGACGACTACGAACGGAGACAAGTTTTGAAAAATGATGGCAACGGAGTGCTGATGCAATGCGGATGATGCGAATGATGCTATGATGAATGCGACAACCAAACGATTCACACGAAGACCACATAATAAAAGGGGAATCTTCTGGAGCGTCGGTCTCGGGCTGTTACAACTCTCCTCCACTTACAAGAGATCTCGACCCGAGATCTTAGGATGAGAAGGGGAAGAGGAAGAGGAAAGGAAGAGGTAAAACTTAGTTGATTCTTTGACAAACAAATGAAACCAACAAAACTTCGAGGTTGAAAAGAGATGAAGAATGGCACGAGGAACAACAAGAATTTCAAAAGAAATTGGGCAGCACTTCGGTAGAAAATAGAAGCAGAACTTGATATGATGGAAAGAACTTGAATAGGGGCACAACACTCCGGATAAATGGACAAGCAAGGGAAGAACATGATCTTGACAAAACGAGATGATGGGAGGAATAGAGCAACATCACAAAGCCTCATAGCAAAAGAATAGAAGCTAGATCATTGGAAGGAAAATAACGAAGACGAAAATGACAACTTCTACCATAATCTAATTTGAAAAGCATCTTGCAAGAAGATATTGAACGGAGTTGTTGGAACATCAACAACGAAAAGAACAGGCTAGTTGTGGCCTTATGGAAAACATCTCAAAATTATGAGGTGACAACCAGCCACTAACGGAAAACAATTGATTGCTTGGAAGCAACAAGACATGCAAAACTTCTTACACCAAGAGGATACAAGAATACTTGGATCATTGGGAAGCACCATAATAGCGACAATCCTTAGGAAACGCTTCAAGTGAAATCCAATCCAAGATAATTCCAAGAAAGAACTGATGGGTTTAAATATCTCATTCTTGACAACTTCTCTTCGAGACTCGTCATGAACCAAGAATGTTATAACACCACCTCAAAAGATAAGGGAGAATGAATTGCACTTTGAAAGACAAAGACTTGAGGTACTACCACAAGAATCTTGAAGAATACTTCGAGAAAGAATTACATCCTTAACGAACCACCATGAAGAATCTCCGTAAATGAGAGGATGATAGATAAGTACTGAACAAAGAACAAGATTGAGGCCTTGCTATGATTTAGATGGAGCTTCGTGAAGAGATACTTGAGAAAAGTTGAAACTTCGGAAAAGAAAAGATGAACAACTTAGAACCAAGATTTTGATATCATGAACAACTCCGAAAGAAGGATTGAAATCACCTTGACCAACAAGAATAAGGATTATGTTATGCTTATCCTTCATCAAGTTAAATTGATGGCAATCAACAGATTATGCATACTACTTATTCTTCTTGAGAATGAATTGAGAGAGATTGGGCACAAACTTGAAGAAGTCTTCAACAAAACACCAGTGAGAATTTGGAACGAATGAGAATAATTTGAATGAATGGAGATACATGAGAACGAAGAGATCATGATCCGCCGAATAGAAGACTTGAACGAAGCGCCAGAATAATTGAGATACGAACGAAGAGACAACAATTGAGAAGAATTTGAGAACGAAAGCTGAAAGGTAAGAACGAAGAAATCTTCTGAAATGATGGCCTTCGGAGGATCGAGAAATGAAAACAACTCTGAAATGATCCGGATAGATAGGGAAGGAATAACTCATGATCGAAAACAATTTGACAGGATTGCACGAAGTTGAAACCATGAATCTCTAGGAGAATGGAATAAGATTTAAGAGAAACACTTCTTCGGTCTTCAACGCTAAGATTGACGAGGAGAAACTACATCATGAATTACTAAGACACTCCGGAAATATGAATAAGGAAAGGTTGAGCCAACTATGAAAATAATTTAGAAGCGATCTTCGAGAAGGCAGAAAATATGAATTATGGAATTCATTCTTACGTCACATTTGAAAAGAACTTGAGGACATCTCTGGAAATATTAGAAGAGCCAGGTAAGATCCTGGGGAAAACCTATGGCTTATGGGCCCACTCAAGAGAAAACACCGTTGAAATGATAGGTTAGGAGAGAAATTGCACCGGTACAAATGAAGACTTGATTAGGTTGAGAACCCCAAAATATTTTGAAAGGATTTGAATGAAAACACAAATCTTTTGAGATAACTTGCCACTCCGGATACAATAGAGAGTTGAATAAATATGATAGGATTGAATAAGAATTTTCAACATGGGAATGCATTGAACGAATGAAAAAGGATATGATGAACACCGAAAGATTTAATTGAGTCCACTAGAGAATAAAAAAAGAACGAAGCTAGCATCTGAGCATCTTCACAATGAATCAACGGAAACAATACAAAAGAAAAGAAAGCGGAAGCATCGATGAAAAGAAATGCACTTGGACGATAATCTAATTGTTGAAGAAAAGGGCGGGAGGGTGGGGGAAAACAAAGAAAACTTAGGACGGATGAAACGAGCTCTGGAAATAAATATGAGGATTGATCTTGCAAATATTGAAGAGGATAGAATTATCTTGATGAGAAACACACCGATTAGGAAAGATATGAAATTACCACTTGACATCGAAGCAACTCGAATTACTATACTCCAACAAACGAAAGATGGGTCTTGAGGATGAAGCCGGAAACAAATACATAACCCATTGGCATTTGCTAGAATGATAATCCTAGGTAACTACTTGAATTCCCACCTGAGAACTTGCAAAATCTTTCTGGTTATGCAATCTGGTCCAGCGGATACACGGATAAATTATTGAATAAATCACTCAACTCCTAGCAATAATACTACCCACCGTGTATCACATCCGTCAACACATAACCAGAGAAACCTCGGAAACTCATCTACCTTAGACCCTCGTAATCACAACGACACTAAACATGGCAGTACATGTGATCCCGCTCCCCAGTACTAGGTGCCGCCACACTCTTCGCACCACGAATAGTATTGAAGCAATTTCGAACATCCACGTCCTGAGATACTAAGGAAACTGAACGATAACGATGTGTCAAGAATCCTCTGGAGCTCAACTCCCCGTGTCCAATCCATATGATCGGGAGGCACCAAGAACATAATTCCGGTCACATCGACATCATAGAGGTTCCAAAATACCAGCGTGATCCTAAAAAAATTTGAGTGAGAAGAGGGGAAGAATTAAAATTCCTAAGTCGTAATTCCTCACCAGAGCATAGAAGAGGAGTAAAAAGAATCCTACTCTCCGATATATAACTAGACTCAAAATAGTTTTTCTTTCTAGACTCGACTCGGCCAAGTTCGATCAATCAAGGGGGCTCCTAGGTCGGTACAGGCTCTGATACCAACTTGTAACGCCCAAGATGCGGTCTTATCCTTATTTTGGCTCGAGGGCCTCGACAAGGGTAGAAGTGCATCTCGTGTTTCGCAAGAATGGATATCATTACAAGTACATGTAAAGAAGAGATGAGTATATGGAATTGGCTTACACTCGCCACAAGCTACATCACGATCACATCAATACAATAACATATTCAATCATCATACACAAGAGCAGGGTCCGACTACGAACGAAACCAAACGATAAAATGACATCCATCCTTGCTATCCTAGGCTGCGGGCCTGGAACCCATCCTATGATCGATGAAGAAGAAGAACTCCAAATCAAACAAGCATCGCGCTCACGTCAAATCATCGCATTCCCTGTACCTGCAACTGTTGTTGTAGTAATCTGTGAGCCACAGGGACTCAGCAATCTCATTTCCAAGGGTATCAAGACTAGCAAAGCTTAATGGGTGAGATATGGTTAAGTGGTGAGCCTGCAGCAAGCACTAAGCATTTATTTGAGTGGCTAACATACGAGTACAAGAATAAGGGGGGGGGGTGATCGTCACATAAAAGGACGTGAACTAATAATGATCACTAAGTGATCCCGAACACCTACTTATGATCAAACATAACCCCACCGTGTTCTCTCTCGGTTCAGAAATTCACGAGAAGAGACAGTCACGGTTACGCACACTGTTGGTGTATTTTATTTGAGTTTACTGTAAGTTTTCTATGACCGGATGTTAAACAAATTTCCAAGTTGCCACATAACCGCGGGCACGGCTTCTCAAAAAGATTTAACCCTGCAGGCATGCTCCAACTCATCCATCACAAACTAACCACAAGCTGCGTTGGAATTCCTCAACCGCGGGATAACCCATAGTATTTGCGGAATCTCGATGGAATATCTCAACCTCGAGATAGCCCAAAGTGTCCTCGAAATCCCGCGCACAAGACGTGTGAGAAAGGTAAAACAAATCCAGCAAGGCCGTCCGACGTGCCGACAATCCCGATAGGAGCCGCGTATCTCGTTCTCAGTGCACAATCAGATGAGGGCAGCGTACAGTGGCCTAATAGAAATCACCCGGGTTGCCCCGGGTTGGCCCCGCACACGACTCTGTTTACGACCAGCACCATCAGCATTGGCTCTCCCTGTATTATGTTGAACTAACTCCTTGGGTTCATGACGCCCTATGCTTTAGTAACGGTGTTTAGTATTATTATGTTGGGCAAATATAGTACCAAAGTTGGGCCTTGCCAGAAGAGTTTTATCCCAAAAAAAAAATCAAGGGGGTCCCCATAACAACCCCGAGGATGTTAGGAGCGCTCAATATGGAACATAACACCGGTACACAAGTAACTAGGGCGGCAAAAGTGGAACAAAACACCAAGCAAAAGGCTAATCCTTCCACCTTGTACCAAGTATATATGTGCATTAAATTAAATAGCAATAATATTGTGACATCTCAAAAACATCCATGTTGGTACATGGAAACAATTTGCACCTGCAACTAGCAATGCTATAAGAAGGGCTGAGCAAGCGGTAACATAACCAAACAATGGTTTTGCTGGGATGTGGAGGGTTAGAGGCTTATCATGGCATTTTGGGAGGCTTGCCAAACAAGTGGTAGGTAGCGAGACATAGAGATAGAAACAAGACAACTAGCATGGCAATGATAGTAGTGGTATCCAAGGAAGTGGTCATCTTCCCTGATATCCCGCTTGGAAGAAGACCGAATCCGTGAGGTATACGAACGGGCGTAGTCGAACGAATCCTCACACTCTGAACGCTTTCAGAACTCTATTGAGAAGAAGCAATCCGGAAACCACAATCAACACATGATAAACACAGCAACATATGCATGACATGATGCGCAAACAAATATGATGCATGTCCGGTTTAGTTATGCAAGACATGGTAAGCACAACAATCAATTACTACACATTAAGTGAAGCTCGATATGCAACGAGTTGCATATTGACGAAACTCCATGTTCAATTCTTATGTTCAATGTCGTTTCGCTACTCAACAATATTAAATGTTGTGAAAACGTGGCAAGAGGTGAAGCATAAGTAAACTAGACATCTAGGCATATTAAATGAGGTCGGAAACCACATATAGCATTTCTAAAACGACCCCATGTGCAAGTTATGAATTCGGTCCAGATCTGAACTAAACATATTTTATATTTATTAAACAAGTAAATAAAGTGCACAATTATATTCTACTCGTCATTCTAGCCGATTTAGATATATAGAACATTTGAAACGGAGCTACGGTCTAAAAGATATGACCATCACAAGATGAATATGACAAGAATGCAAAATGCATGAAAACAACACCCATAAACATTTCAAAACATGAATGCAACATGATAATATGAAACTACATGAAATTCTTGGCAAGTTTCATATATGGCATGTTCAAAACGGAGCTACGGTTCAACAATAACAAGCAACACAAGTTTTATTTAAAATCTGCCCAAAACAGCAACATAGCATATTGCATACATGAAAACAACAAGCTACAAGATTCTAAAATGCACAAACTAAGCATGGGCTGTAGCATATAACACACATTTCATTTCATCTTAATATATCATACTCAAAAGAGTCATGGATCACATGGTAGGAAGCTTACAACATGGCATTAGGGACTTAGTGAAAATAATAGTTTTTTAGAAACGGTGTTAACCTGGTGGCATATTGACAACACTGAAACTATATGCTACAGGTCATATAATGGCATGAAATTTTACAGCAAGGTAGAGGACATGATGCACTACAATTCATTTCATTATGCCAAGCTCTAATTATGCACAGAATCGTGGCAACCATCAACACAACATGGCAATATGAAGAAAACAGAATCTCAGACTTAGTGAAAATTAGAGTAGACAAGAGCAACAATTTTTCACAGATTGACATGTTGGACAGCAGAATTAATTATGATGCAAAACCAATACATGCAAACTATTGGCACAACATGATAGAGCATAACATACTTTGCAATACATCCCATTGTGGCAACACCAAAGGAGCTATAGATCAATAGCAAAACACATGGCAAGACACCAACATAATAACACAGTTTTCAGACTTAGAAATATTTTAGCATCCCAAAACAACTTTTTATCACATGTTGGCAACAAGAAAATAACACCTAAACATGGATTTCTATAGCAACCAAAATACCAGGGGCTAGCACACATGTCCAAGGGCATATCTCATGTTTGCAACTATTCCAAATATGCATGGATTAAATCACACAAAATAAACAAAAGGGCATCATAGCAAAATAATATGCACACAAATTTTCTCAAAAGACAAAACTAAATGCACAGATAAATTCTATGAATTTTTCTACCCCAAAATCACATACAATATGTGGGTTTTTACTATAAAACAAATGACACAACATTTATGCGAGATTAGGACGTAAACCATTTAGCAAGTTATGTATGCAAATTAAATGCAACCATCATATTAAACATTTTTTCCCATGCATGAAAATGCGATATAATTAATCTACACATTTTACATATATGGTTCGATTAATCCCGATGCGCGGTTAAATAATTATGCGCAATGCAAAAACATGACATTTATGCAAGTTAACAGAAAATGGCATGTTAAACATTTTTATCATGCATGAAAGTGGGATATTATTAATCTACGCAAAATTCTGGACATTTTTCATATATTAAGTTATTACATGCGATGCACGGTTATTTAGTTATTATATGCATGAAATCTAGGGCCTTTTCTGCAATAGGTAATTCACAAGATAATTACTAAATTCGCAGAGACGGAACAAAATGTACGTCGACCGAATCTGTACACGGGCCTAAACAGAGACATGGGCGCAACATAGCAAAGTGGGGCACTGGGCGAGGGATAGGTGGTTGCTCACGAAGGCCTTGGGCCGGTCGGTGGAACGGCCCACGGGCGGGTGACGGCTGGGCCTTCGGGTCCGGCTAGGCTGGGGATCTGGGCCGAGGCGGCTATGGCCCACGCGAGGCGAGCGCATGGTCTCCCTGCTCGTCCCGAGCGGGAGGATCGAGCGGCGGCGCAAGGCAGCGACGGCTACGAGCGGACGACGCTCCGACGAGTGTGAGGAAGCCGAGGGGAGGGCAGATCTGTGCGGGGGCCTTCATATCCGGACATGGGGAGTCCATCTCCATTGGCGGGGAGCTTGGCAGCGCTGGTGGCAGGGTACACGGGAGGCAGCGGCGCTGGGTCAAAGGCCGGCGGTGGCGGAGGTTCGCAGGGGCGGCGGCGGATATGGGAGTCCAACGAGGCTGCGACGCGCGCCGGCAATGGCCTCCGGCCGGCAGACATCTCCGGCAGGGTCGGCATGGGGCGGTGGAGGTGCGGGCGACTCAGGGCATCTCCATGGGCGCACGGGAGGAGATCCCGCGTGGCGCTGCGGCGGCGGAGCAGCCCGATCCGGGCCCGGGCGGGCCGGATCTGGGCTCATGGGCCCGTGCGGGAGGAGAGAGGTGGAGGCGGCTGGGTGGACAAGTGGCAGCGGTGGAGGGGCTGCGCATGGAAAACGATGTGGGGCTAGGGCTCCAAATTAGGCACGGTGGTCTCCTTAAATAGGAAAGGGGTCTAGGGTTAGTGGAATTTGCCCGTTTTCGGACCGTTTGATCACGATCGAACGGTCCGGAAGCGGAGGGGTTGCTAGGTGGGTTGTGTTGGGCTATGATGGGCTGTGTAGAGGGCTTGATGGGGATGAGATGGAATGGATGGCAGCCCGTGACAAGTTTTTATAAACCGAAAAACGTCCGATATTTTTAATCGACTGCGGTGCCTCTACGGTCGACTGTTCGGGTATCAAACGAGCTCCGATTGCGACAAAATTTGGCAAGCGGTCTACCTACAATATAACAAGACCGCACACCAAGTTCCGACCCAATCTGAGAATATTTTATACGCACTTTTGAAAACAATATTTTAAATATGCCGCGGGCACGTGCGTGTGTGGTTGGTCTCAAAACGGCCGACGACACAAACGGAGAGAACCGACGACTATGAATGGAGACAAGTTTTGAAAAATGACGGCAATGGAGTGCTGATGCAATGCGGATGATGCGAATGATGCTATGATGAATGCGACAACCAAACGATTCACACGAAGACCATGGAATAAAAGGGGAATCTTCTAGAGCGTCGGTCTCAGGCTGTTACACTCATGAACCGAGGTCTTCGGCACATGCCGAAGTGGATGCGGGAGTCCCTGTTGCTGAACAACCTCCTAAGGATTCGGGGGAAGTCTCGGTTACTAATTCCGAGGTTGAAAGCGCGATGAATCATCGGCGACGGAAGGAGTCATTGCATCATCCATTATTTTCTGACCAAGAGTTTAATGCTCTTAATTCAGTGAACTCATACCTGGGAGCTGCTTGAGCAGGACTCGATGAAGCTGCTAGACTAATGTCCTCCAGCCTGCAGGTGAGTGGTTGGTTTTGACGACCGAACACAATTCCTAACCCAGTAGCCCCCGAGCCTTAATTTGGACGGGACGGCCTAATTTTAAGGGTCTAATTTTTTTTATATGTAGGCTTCAAAGCAAAAAAATGAGAAGTTGTCACCAGATCTCGAGTCGAGTCAGGCGGAGTTGCGAGACATTAAGGCCAAACTTGAGCAGGTGAAAAAGTTCACCAAAGAGGCACACGGTGAGTAAAGAGTATTGTTATGTGTGGAAGTTGTTGGGACATCTTTTCTGATGAAAGATTGTTTCATAGAAGCCGAGGATCTCAAAGGTATGCTGAGTCTCAGTTGGAGGCTGGTCGTCGTATATTGACTCAAAGTCTTGAGGACAAGAACAAGCTCAAGGAGGAAACCAGCGACAAGCAGAAGAAATTGAGAGTTTAGAAACTCGATTGATGCAAGCCCATGAAGAGAACCAGAGATTAAAGGGTGGCATGTTCTGTAAGCGAAATTCTAACCTAGAAATCCGTAAAGCACTTTTATCATGCCAAATGTAAGGAGCATGTCATATTTCGTGCTTAGGTCTCCTGACCAGGCGTCCCGAGGAAGAAGCCGGCTCATTCGGAGGGGACCTGCTACTTCTCGAGCATGCGTTGGTTTTCCCTTGAAGAGGAAAGGGTGATGCAGAAAAGTAGATAAATATTTCCCTCAGTTGTTGAGAACCAAGGTATCAATCCATTAGGAGATACAAGCAAGTCCCCAATAGGTGTACCTACACAAATAATCAAACACTTGCACCCAACGCTATAAAGGGGTTGTCAATCCCTTCACAGTTACTTGCAAGGATGAGATCTGATAGAGATAGATAGATATGATTGCTTGAAAGTAAAGTAAAACAAAAAGTAAAAAGATTGCAGCAAGATATTTTTGGTATTTTTGGTTTTAGATCTGAAAGTATAATATGGAAAATGGACCCGGGGGCCATAGGTTTCACTAAAGGCTTCTCTCATGAAGGAAAATAATACGGTGGGTGAACAAATTACTGTCGAGCAATTGATAGAAAAGCGAATAATTATGAAGATATCCAAGGCAATGATTATGCATATAGGCATCACGTCCGTGTCAAGTAGACCGAAACGATTCTGCATCTACTACTATTACTCCACACATCGACCGACTCCTGCCTGCATCTAGAGTATTAAGTTCATGAAGAACAGAGTAACGCATTAGGTAAGATGACATGATGTAGAGGGATAAACTCAAGCAATATGATGAAAACCCCATCTTTTTATCCTTGATGGCAACAATACAATACGTGCCTCCCTACCCCTACTATGTCACTGGGTGAGGACACCGCAAGATTGAACCCAAAACTAAGCACTTCTCCCATTGCAAGAATTACCAATCTAGTTGGCCAAACCAAACCAATAACTCGAAGAGACTTGCAAAGATATGAAATCATGCATATAAGAATTCAGAAAAGACTCAAATAATATTCATAGATAATCTGAACATAAACCCACAATTCATCGGATCTCGACAAACACACCGCAAAAGAGTATTACATCGGATAGATCTCCATGAAGATCATGAAGAACATGGTATTGAAGAGCAAAGAGAGAGAAGAAGCCATCTAGCTTCTAGCTATGGACCCGAAGGTCTGTGGTGAACTACTCATGCATCATCGGAGGGGCAATGGAGTTGATGTAGATGCCCTCCGTGATCGATTCCCCTTCCGGCAGATTACCGGAAAAGGCTCCAAGATTGGATCTCACAGGAACAGAGGCTTCCGGCGGCGGAAAAGTATTTTTGTGGCTCCTTTTGGTATCCAGGGAATATTTGTGAATTTATAGGCCGAAGAATAGGGTTAGGGGAGCTGCCGTGGGGCCACAAGCCAGGGGGCGCCCCCCCTAGGGCGCGCCCCTGTGGCTTGTCGCCACACGGCGGCTCTCCTGACTTCATCTCCAAGTCTTCTGGGTTGCTTCTGGTCCAAGAAAAATTATTCCGAAGATTTTATTCCATTTGGACTCCATTTAATATTCCTTATCTGCAATACTCAAAAACAAGGAAAAAACAGAAACTGGCACTAGGCTCTAGATTAATAGGTTAGTCCCAAAAATAATATAAAATAGCATATTAATGCATATAAAACATCCAAAACAGATAATATAATAGCATGGAACAATAAAAAATTATAGATACATTGGAGACGTATCAAGCATCCCCAAGCTTAATTCCTGCTCGTCCTCGAGTAGGTAAATGATAAAAACAGAATTTTTGATGTGGAATGCTACCTAACATATTTATCCATGTAATATTCTTTATTGTGGCATGAATATTCAGATCCATAAGATTCAAAACAATAGTCTAATATTGACATAAAAACAGTATTACTTCGAGCACACCAACAAGGCAATTGCGTCCTTTCAAAATAACATGGCCTTAGAAAGTTTTCCCTACAAAATCATGTGGTCTGGCTATGCTCCATCTTCCCCACACAAAGTATCTAAATCATGCACAACCCCGATGAACAAGCCAAGCAATTGTTTCACACTTTTAATGTTCTCAAACCTTTTCAACTCTCACGCAATACATGAGCGCGAGCCATGGATATAGCACTATAGGTGGAATAGAATATGGTGGAGGTTGCAAGGAAAAAGGAGAAGATAGTCTCACATCAACTAGGCATATCAACGGGTTATGGAGATGCCCATCAATAGATATCAATGTGAGTGAGTAGGGATTGCCATGCAACAAATGCACTAGAGCTACAAGTGTATGAAAGCTCAAAAAAAGAAAACTAAGTGGTTGTGCAATATTCCACTAGCTATATGAAAGTGAGAAAATAGGAGACTCTCTATCATGAAGATCATGGTGCTACTTTGAAGCACAAGTGTGGAAATGGGTAGTAGCAATTGTCCCTTCTCTCTTTCTCTCATTTTTTTTATTTTGGTGGGCATCTTTGGCCTCTTTTTTTTTATTTGGGCTTCGCTGGCCTCTTTTATTTTTTTGTAGAGTCCAGAGACTCATCCCAACTTGTGAGGGATTCATAGCTTCCATCATCCTTTTCTCTCACGGGATCAATGCTCTAATAATGAAATCATCACACTTTTATTTACTTATAACTCAAAAGAAAAATTACAACTCGAAACCTATAACAAATATGACTCTATATGCAATATGAAAGTGATGGTGTATGTCATGAAAAATGGAACGGTGGAAGTTGCATGGCAATATATCTCGAAATGGCTATGGAAATGCCATAATAGGTAGGTATGGTGGCTGTTTTGAGGAAAATATATGGTGGCTATTTTGAGGAAGGTGGGTTTGATGTACCGGCAAAAGTTGTGTGGTACTAGAGAGGCTAGCAATGGTGGAAGGGTGAGAGTGCGTATAATCCATGGACTCAACATTAGTCATAAAGAACTCACATACTTATTGCAAAAGTCTATTAGTTATCAAACAAAGCATTAGACGCATGCTCCTAGGGGAGAGGTTGGTAGGAGTTAACCATCGCGCGCTCCCGACCCTCACACAAAGGCGTACAATCATTAAACAAATCATGCTCCGACTTCGTTAGATAACGGTTCACCATACGTGCATGCTACGGGAATCACAAACTTCAACACAAGTATTCTTCCAATTCACAACTACTCACTAGCATGACTCTCATATTACCATCTTCATTATCTCAAAACTATATGCAAGGAATCAAACTTCTCATAGTATCCAATGCACTTAATATGAAAGTTTTTATTATATCCCTCTTGGATGCCCATTATATTAGGACTAAATTCACAACCTAAACCAATTACCATGCTATTTTAAGAAACTCTCAAAATAATATAAGTGAGGTATGAGAGTTCAAATAATTTCTATAAAATAAAACACCACCGTGCTCTAGAAAGATATAAGTGAAGTACTAGAGCAACATTGCCTAGCTCAAAAGATATAAGTGAAGCACATAGAGTATTCTAACAAATTCACGATTCAGCGTGTCTCTCTCAAAAGATGTGTGCAGCAAGGATGATTGTGGCAAACTAAAAAGCAAGGACTCATATCATACAAGACGCTCCAAGCAAAACACATATCATGTGGTGAATAAAAATATAGCCTCAAGTAAATTTACCGATGGATTGAAGACGAAAGAGGGGATGCCTTCCGGGGCATCCCCAAGCTTAGGCTTTTTGGTATCCTTGAATATGGCTTGGGGTGCCTTGGGCATCCCCAAGCTTAGGCTCTTGCCACTCCTTATTCCATAGTCCATCAAATCTTTACCCAAAACTTGAAAACTTCACAACACAAAACTCAACAGAAAACTAATGAGATCCGTTAGTATAAGAAAAATTAATCACCACTTTAGGTACTGTTGTGAACTCATTCTTTATTTATATTGGTGTAATATCTACTGTATTCTAACTTCTCCATGGTTCATACTGTTGGGGAACGGAGCATGAATTTCAAAAATTTTCCTACGCTCACGCAAGATCTATCCATGGAGATGCATCGCTACGAGAGGGGAGAGTGTGTCTACGTACCCTCGTAGACCGTTAGTGGAAGCGTCTCACAACGCGGTTGATGTAGTCGAACAATCCTTCGAGCTCCACCGATCGAGTACCGAACGTACGGCACCTCCGAGTTCTACACACGTGCAGCTCGGTGACGTTCCTCGCCTTCTTGATCCAGCAAGACGTCGAGGAAGTAGATGAGTTCCGTCAGCACGACGGCGTGGCGACGGTGACGGTGAAGTGATTCCGGCAGGGCTTCGCCTAAGCTCTCCGAAAATATGACCGAGGTGGAAAACGGAGATCGGGGCACCGCACACGGCTATGGGACAATTGTGTGTCTCCAAGGGGTGCCCCTTCTCCGTATATAAAGGAGGGAGGGAGGAGGCTACTAGGACTCCTTAGTCCTAGTAGGATTCCACCTCCCATACGGAGTAGGAAAGGGGGAAGGGAGAGGGAAAGGAAAGAGGGGGCTGCGCCCCCTCCCCTAGTCCAATTCGGTTTGGGCAAGGTGGGGCGCGCGCCTCCTCACGTGGCCTGCCTCTCCTTTTCCCGTATGGCCCAATAAGGCCCATTACTTCTCCCGGTGAATTCCCGTAACTCCCCGGTACTCCGAAAAATACCCGAATCACTCGGAACCTTTCCGACATCCGAATATAGCCTTCCAATATATGAATCTTTACCTCTCGACCATTTCGAGACTCCTCGTTATGTCCGTGATCTCATCCGGGACTCCGAACAAACTTCGGCCACCAATCACATAACTCATATAATACTAAATCGTCATCGAACCTTAATTGTGCGGACCCTACGGGTTCGGGAATGATGTAGACATGACCGAGACGACTCTCCGGTCAATAACCAACAGCAGAACCTGGATGCTCATATTGGTTCCTACATATTCCACGAAGATCTTTATCGGTGAACCTCATATGTCAACATACGTTGTTCCCTTTGTCTGGCGGTATGTTACTTGCCCGAGATTCGATCGTCGGTATCCAATACCTAGTTCAATCTCATTACCGGCAAGTCTCTTTACTCGTTCCGTAATACATCATCTTGCAACTAACTCTTTAGTCACGGTGCTTGCAAGGCTTCTGTGATGCTGTATTACCGAGAGGGCCCAGAGATACCTCTCCGATAGTCGGAGTGACAAATCCCAATCTCGATCCATGCCAACTCAACAAACACTTTCGGAGATACCTGTAGTGCACCTTTATAATCACCCAGTAACGTTGTGACGTTTGATACACCCAAAGTATTCCTACGGTATCCGGGAGTTGCATGATCTCATGGTCAGAGGAACGTGTATTTGACATAGTGAAAGCAATAGCAATAAACTGAACGATCATTTGCTATGCTAACGGTTGGGTCATGTCCATCACATCATTCTCCTAATGATGTGATCCCGTTATCAAATGACAACTCATGTCCATGGTCAGGAAACATTGACCATCTTTTGATCAACGAGCTAGTCTAGTAGAGGCATACTAGGGACATAGTATTTGTCTATTATCCACACATGTTTTTAGTTTCCGGTCAATACAATTCTAGCATGAATAATAAACTATTATCATGAACGGGGAAATATGATAATAACTAATTTATTATTGCCTCTAGGGCATATTTTCAACACATACCTCCCGATACAACCCATAGATACATCAAAATAAGCAAACAACACATAGAAAACAGAATCTGTCTAAAACAGAACAGTCTGTAGCAATCTATAGACTTCGAACACTTCTGTAACTCCAAAAATTCTGAAAAATTAGGACAATCAGGGAAATTTGTATATCAATCTTGTGTGAAAATTTAAGATCAAAAGTACGTTCCAGTGAATTCAAAAAATTCCTGGACCGAGAGAAAAACTTTCTGTTTTTCAGCAAAATCAAATCACAAACACCGTAGACCATCCCAAAGGTCTTACTTGGCTCAAACACTAATTTAAACAATAAAACACAATTACTACAGAGGTAATAATGTGCAAAACACTCAAAAACAGAAGCAAAAAAAGAAGCATAAAAATAAAATTGGGTTGCCTCCCAACAAGCGCTATTGTTTAACGCCCCTAGCTAGGCATAACGATTTCAATGATGCTGACATAAAAAGTAGTAATTGAAATATGCAAGAGAGCATCATGAATCTCACGAAAAACACGTTTAAGTCTAACCCACTTCCTATGCATAGGGATTTTGTGAGCAAACAATTTATGGGAAGAAGAATCAATTAGCATAGGAAGGCAAAACAAGCATAACTTCAAAACTTTGAACACATAGAGAGGAAACTTGATATTATTGCAATTCCTACGAGCATATGTTCCTCCCTCATAATAAATGTCAGTGGCATCAAGAAGGAATTCAACAATATAACTATCACATAAATATGCGTTGGTTTTCCCTTGAAGAGGAAAGGGTGATGCAGCAAAGTAGATAAGTATTTCCCTCAGTTGTTGAGAACCAAGGTATCAATCCAGTAGGAGATACAAGCAAGTCCCCAATAGGTGTACCTACACAAATAATCAAACACTTGCACCCAACGCTATAAAGGGGTTGTCAATCCCTTTACGGTTACTTGCAAGGATGAGATCTGATAGAGATAGCTAGATATGATTGCTTGAAAGTAAAGTAAAACAAAAAGTAAAAAGATTGCAGCAAGATATTTTTGGTATTTTTGGTTTTAGATCTGAAAGTATAATATGGAAAATAGACCCGGGGGCCATAGGTTTCGCTAGAGGCTTCTCTCATGAAGGCAAATAATATGGTGGGTGAACAAATTACCGTCGAGCAATTGATAGAAAAGCGAATAATTATGAAGTTATCCAAGGCAATGATTATGCATATAGGCATCACGTCCGTGTCAAGTAGACCGAAACGATTCTGCATCTACTACTATTACTCCACACATCGACCGACTCCTGCCTGCATCTAGAGTATTAAGTTCATGAAGAACAGAGTAACGCATTAGGTAAGATGACATGATGTAGAGGGATAAACTCAAGCAATATGATGAAAACCCCATCTTTTTATCCTTGATGGAAACAATACAATACCTGCCTCGCTACCCCTACTATGTCACTGGGTGAGGACACCGCAAGATTGAACCCAAAACTAAGCACTTCTCCCATTGCAAGAATTACCAATCTAGTTGGCCAAACCAAACCAATAACTCGAAGAGACTTGCAAAGATATGAAATCAAGCATATAAGAATTCAGAAAAGACTCAAATAATATTCATAGATAATCTGAACATAAACCCACAATTCATCGGATCTCGACAAACACACCGCAAAAGAGTATGACATCGGATAGATCTCCATGAAGATCATGAAGAACATGGTATTGAAGAGCAAAGAGAGAGAAGAAGCCATCTAGCTACTAGCTATGGACCCGAAGGTCTGTGGTGAACTACTCACGCATCATGGGAGGGGCAATGAAGTTGATGTAGATGCCCTCCGTGATCGATTCCCCTTCCGGCAGATTACCGGAAAAGGCTCCAAGATTGGATCTCACGGGAACAGAGGCTTCCGGCGGCGGAAAAGTATTTTCGTGGCTCCTTTTGGTATCCAGGGAATATTTGTGAATTTATAGGCCAAAGAATAGGGTTAGGGGAGCTGCCGTGGGGCCACAAGCCAGGGGGGCGCCCCCTAGGGCGCGCCCCTGTGGCTTGTCGCCACACGGCGGCTCTCTTGACTTCATCTCCAAGTCTTCTGGGTTGCTTCTGGTCCAAGAAAAAATATTCCGAAGATTTTATTCCGTTTGGACTCCGTTTAATATTCCTTATCTGCAATACTCAAAAACAAGGAAAAAATAGAAACTGGCACTAGGTTCTAGATTAATAGGTTAGTCCCAAAAATAATATAAAATAGCATATTAATGCATATAAAACATCCAAAACAGATAATATAATAGCATTGAACAATCAAAAATTATAGATACGTTGGAGACGTATCAGGACCTGATGAAGGAACTATCCATCGTGCACGAGCGGGCTCGGAAAGCTATGAAGAGCATGACCAAGGCGCTCTGGCCAGCCCAGACGCCTCCGGAAGGGATGGCCGAGCTGGCCGATCAATTTAGAGGAGCTCGAAACCGTTTCGAATTATGGAAGACCTCGGCTTGTCAAGAAGGAGCGCGAGAGGCGTGGGCCATGGTGAAGACCCATTTTACCAAACTCAACCTAGAGCACTTGGCCCGGGTTGGGTCGGTAGGGCCAGATGGTCGAGAGGTACCTCTGCACTTGGTCTATGACCAAGTGATGCCTGCCGCTTGCATTTAGCAAGAGGTGCGCCCTTGATGCCATAATAGATCATCTCGATTGACATCCTAGTGTTTGATTCTATATAGCTATGTACTGTACATCAAACCGATTCCGTCCGTGCTGCAATCATTGTCTTAACCGGCCATCGGCTTTTGCCTCCCTCGCCAATAGCTAGGGAGTGTTCCGTACTATATATCCTGCAATAACAGGAAATCATTTTGGAGAACTAGGCAATCCGACCCTTTGGTGCACACAGACGAAACGCGCATAGGGAGGTATGTTATATTACTGTTTAAAGTAAGAAACATCTTCTGAAGAAAATAGTTCCTCTATGGGTTCCTTTCTTCGGGTTATTACGTAGATCGTAGACGTCATAGCCATGTACCCGTAGTATGCGGATAGTTTGCTATTTTGGGGGAATAATCCCTGTTTGTGGCGAAGAGCACCAACTATATTTTCTTCCTCTATGGCCGACCAATTTGCTACTTAAGAATGCTAGCCTTCGGCTTCACCCGTCCGAGGTACGTATCCGGGTAATCCGGTCGTAACAATAGCGGAGGTGCTCCCTTTACCCCCTAGCCGAACAATCGGGAACGTAGAGGGTAAGCATAAGAGCAAGGCAACCCAGCTTGGCTAAATCTTAAGCCCAATTAGTGCATAAAATGGCACAAAACGATGCTGGAAGGGTGCATACAAGATAAATTGATGCGGAAAATAATATTGCTTTGCTTAGTTTAGAAGCCCCCAGGCATTACCGGGTAAAACATTTGAGAATGTATGCCGATGAAATCATAACATAGTTTGGTTTAACCAAACATAGCCTGATAAAATCTAACCAATCCAGTAAAATTAAATAAGGAAGGGAGGGGGGGAATACAAGGGTTTAGAGAGGGTGACGACACCGGTCTAGCCGTAGAAGCGCCGAAGGCGAGCTGCGTTCCATGGGTTCGGTTCGAGGCGATTGTCTTGCGGGTTGCGAAGGCGATAAGCTCCTCGTGTCAATACTTCATCAATTATGAAAGGGCCCTCCCACTTGGGGTTGAGTTTATGCTTCTGTTGCTCTAGGAGGCATACGACAAGTTTGCCCGCATTATATGCTTTTGCTCGAACCTCCCTGCTTTGGTAGCGCCGAGCCTGCTGTTGATAAATAGTAGATCGAGCCCGAGCTATATCACGCTCTCCTTCCAAGGCGTGTAGGTCATCCTGCTGATCTAGCTCGGCCTCTTTTTCTTTGTACATGCACACCCTAGGTGCATTGTGGATGATGTCGCAGGGGAGGACTGCTTCGGCCCCGTACACCATGAAAAATAGTGTGTATCCCGTTGATCGATTCGGGGTGGTGCGCAAACCCCATAGTACAGAATCAAGTTCCTCCACCCAATGACAGTCGGATTCTTGAAGGGATCGGACCAGTCGAGGCTTGATACCACTCATAATGAGGCCGTTGGACCGTTCGACTTGTCCATTGGTCTGCGGATGATACACCGAGGCATAGTCGAGCTTGATGCCCAAGTTAGCGCACCAATCCTTTACCTCCTGGGCGGTGAAGTTGGATCCATTGTCCCTTATTATACTGTTTGGGACACCATAACGGTGCACCACGCCTGATATGAAGTCGATGACCGGCCCCGACTTAGCTGAGCTTACTGGTTTTGCTTCGATCCATTTAGTGAATTTATCGACCATGACCAGTAGATATTTCTTTTTCTTGGTCCCCCCCTTTAAGTGGTCCGACCATATCTAACCCCCAGACCGTGAAAGGCCATGTAATGGGTATCGTCCAAAGAGCCGTTGGTGGCATGTGGCTTTGATTTGCAAAGAGCTGACAGCCGACGCAATGTTGGAGGAGTATGTGGGCGTCCGATCGAGCGGTGGGCCAGAAGAACCCGACTCGAAAGGCCTTGGTTACCAAGGACCGCGCTGCTGCATGATGTCCGCCCATGCCTGCGTGAATCTCAGCCAAGAGTTGCCTTCCTTCTTCTTCGAATATGCACCGTTGGAGGACCCCCGTAGTGCTTTTTTGTATAGTTCACCCTCATGGACCTTGTAGGCCTTCGATTGTCGGATTATGCATCTCGCCTCTGTTTGGTCGTCGGGGAGTTCTTTCCGTAGAATTTAGGCAAGGAAGGGCTCGGTCCATGGTGCGATTACTGCCATCACTTCGTGAGCCGAAGGTGTTTCTTGAATTGCGGAGCCGCCGATGACTTGCTCATTTGGTTCGACTATAGGGGGATGACTAGTTTGGCTACATTTGCTATAGCGTCCTTGATATCGTCCTGCCATACCACAGATGGCTTGAAGAGTCCTTCTAGGAAGGTGCTCTTAGGGACAGGGTCACGCTTGGCGCCCATGCGGGCGAGGATGTCGGCGGCTTCATTGCTGTCTCTAGAGACATGGTGGAATTCTATCCCCTCGAACCGCGCGGAGATCTTTAGAATGGCATTTCTGTAAGCTGCCATTTTTGGGTTTTTAGTATCAAATTCGCCATTGATTTGTGAGATGGTGAGATTAGAGTCTCCCCGTACTTCGAGCCACTGTATACCAATTGAAGTTGCCATCCGGAGTTTGTGAACAGAGCCTCGTATTCGGCCTCATTGTTTGAGTCGGCATACATGATCTGTAATACATATCGGATGTTGTCTCCGGTGGGGGATGTGAGGATAACTCCAGCCCCCAGTCCGGCAAGTGTCTTGGATCCGTCGAAGTACATCGTCCAATTTGAATATGTGCTGTATTCTCTGTGGAGCTCGGCTTCCGTCCATTCGGCAAGAAAATCGGCCAACACCTGAGATTTAATAGCTCGACGTGGCTTGTAATTAAGTGATCTCGAACGGAAGGAGTTCGATGGCTGATGACCCACAAGTATAGGGGATCTATCGTAGTCCTTTCCATAAGTAAGTGTGTCGAACCCAACGAGGAGCAGAAGGAAATGACAAGCGGTTTTCAGTAAGGTGTTCTCTGCAAGCACTGAAATTATCGATAACAGATAGTTTTGTGATAGGATAATTCGTAACGGATAGCAAGTAACAAATGTAACAAAGGTGCAGCAAGATGGCCCAATCCTTTTTATAGCAAAGGACAAGCCTGGACAAACTCTTATATAAAGCAAAGCGCTCCCGAGGACACATGGGAATTTCTGTCAAGCTAGTTTTCATCATGCTCATATGATTCACGTTCGTTACTTTGATAATTTGATATGTGGGTGGACCGGTGCTTGGGTGCTGCCCTTACTTGGACAAGCCTCCCACTTATGATTAACCTCTCTCGCAAGCATCCGCAACTACGAAAGAAGAATTAAGATAAATCTAACCATAGCATGAAACATGTGGATCCAAATCAGCCCCTTACGAAGCAACGCATAAACTAGGGTTTAAGCTTCTGTCCCTCTAGCAACCCATCATCTACTTATTACTTCCCAATGCCTTCCTCTAGGACCAAATAATGGTGAAGTGTCATGTAGTCGACGTTCACATAACACCACTAGAGGAGAGACAACATACATCTCATCAAAATATCGAACGAATACCAAATTCACATGATTACTTATAACAAGACTTGTCCCATGTCCTCAGGAACAAACGTAATTACTCACAAAGCATATTCATGTTCATAATTAGAGGAGTATTAATTGTCATTAAGGATCTGAACATATGATCTTCCACCAAGTAAACCAACTAGCATTAACTACAAGGAGTAATCAACACTACTAGCAACCCACAGGTACCAATATGAGGTTTGAGACAAAGATCGAATACAAGAGATGAACTAGGGTTGGGAGTGGAGATGGTGCTGGTGAAGATGTTGATGGAGATTGATCCCCTCTCGATGAGAGGATCGTTGGTGATGACGATGGCTTCGATTTCCCCCTCCGGGAGGGAAGTTTCCCTGGCAGAACAGCTCCGTCGGAGCCCTAGATTGGTTCTATCCAAGTTCCGCCTTGAGACGGCGGCGCTTCATCCTGAAAGCTCCCTTATGATTTTTTCCAGGTCAAAACCCTCCATATAGCAGAAGATGGGCACCGGAGGCCTGCCAGGGGGCCCACAAGCCACAGGGGCGCGCCCCCTGGCTTGTGACTCTCTGGTGGGTCCCCTCTGGTATTTCTTTCACCCAATATTTTTTATATATTCCAAAATAATTCTCCGTAGATTTTCAGGACTTTTGGAGTTGTGCAGAATAGGTATCTCAGATTTGCTCCTTTTCCAGTCCAGAATTCCAGCTGCCAGCATTCTCCCTCTTCATGTAAACCTTGTAAAATAAGAGAGAAAAGGCATAAGTATTGTACCATAATGTGTAATAACAGCCCATAATGCAATAAATATCAATATAAAATCATGATGCAGAATGGACGTATCTACTCCCCCAAGCTTAGACCTCGGTTGTCCTCAAGCGAAAGCCGAAATCGATAAATATGTCCACATGTTTAGAGATAGAGGTTTCGATTAAATAAAATACGGACATGAAGGCATCATGGTCATCTTGAGAACAACAACATATATTGGCATATAATTTCTTATGTTGGAGTAACAATTCATTCACAAGGTAAAGTATGAATCAAGAACTCTATTGAGAACCAACAAACTATGATCTCAGTCATTGAAGCAATTCCAATTTATCATAACGTAGGAAAGAGTCAATATAAGAGCTTGTAAGGCAAATCCACATACTCAATCATCTTTTACTCTTTCATAATTGCTAACACTCACGCGGTATCTATGAGGTCAAAGCTTCAATCGGACACAGAGAAAGATAGGGGCTTATAGTATTGCCTCCCAACTATTTACCTGAAGGGTAATGTCAACAGAAATAACTCATGCTCACCCACATCCGAGTGGATATATGTGTCTAGATCATTCCCCAACACATGACGCTTGCCAAGAGATTAAGGCGAAATAAAGGAAGTGGTGAAGATCACCACGACTCTTCCATAAAGGTAAGTACTAGAAAGTAAAGGTAACAGATAGGCCCTTCGCAGAGGGAAGCAGAGGTTGTCATGAGATTTTATAGTTGGATGCGCAATCCCTTAATGCAAAATAACGTTACTTTATATTGCCCCTTGTGATAAAGAACTTTATTATGCAGTCTGTCGCTTTTATTTCTTCCATATCACAAGTTCGTATAAAGTTTATTTTCCTCACACTAATAGATCATCATATATACTCTTTGCTTTGATTCTATACTTCTTTCTATTTCTTTTTCTCATGATCATAGCAAGCAAGCAAAGCCCTCAACTCAAAACAACTTTTTATTATATAACTCTCGGACTTGCTTACATAGGGGGAACATAAAGCAAAATTCAAAACTAGATCACGCTAAAGACTTTATTGTACTAGATCAAGATATAACCAAAAGGATCGAACTGAAAACGAAGAAAGTAAAAGATGTGATGGTGATACGATACCGGGGCACCTCCCCCATGCTTGGCACAAGCCAAGGGGAGTGCCCATACCCATGTGTTTAGTTGTCTTTCTTAGGAGGTGGTGATGTTATATTCTTGGCGATGATGCCCCTCAGAATGCAATTCTCCTCCTCAAGCTTATTATTTCGCTGTCTGAGATCCATTATTTCCTTGCAAAGTTTTCAAGTGACAGTTAGAGCTCCCATAACCCATGGATGTTTCATTGCTGCGGGGGAAGAAGCAACACTCTTTTTCATATTTTCATAAGTAAGAAATTTAGCATTGGGAGGGATAACCGAATTAGGAATTGCTGAGCTCTGAAGTTCTTCCAACATGGCTCCAGGTTGTAGGTGAGAGGTAACTTCTTGGTCTTCCTCCATGGCATCTATCCTTTTTAAGTCGGCCTCCATCTCTTACTCCGTGGTTTGCCCGAAGTGGTTGGCTTCGCTGAATGCTCCGGACCCCGGTGTCAGGTGAGAGGCACGGCTCTCCCTGACCGACTCTTGCGAAGACATCTTGCTCTAAATTTGCTGTAGAAACAACTCAAAACGAAAACAGGAGGTATTGTCGTGTTACGAAGGTCAAAACCTTCGGGAGATTATATAATGAATTTTTACCGACCTGAAGGAGTATACCACAAGAAAACGGAGTCCGGAGGGTACACGGGGTGGCCACAAGCCACAGGGGCGCGCCCAGGGGGGTAGGGCGCGCCCCCCTGGCTTGTCGCCTCCTCGTGCACTCTTCGGATTGGTTTAAATTTTCCTAATTTTTTAAATATTCCAAAACGGATAAAAATTGCCATTGGAAAAGTTTTGGAGTCGGTTTGCTTACCGTAACACATACCTATTCCTTTTCGGAGTCTGAAACGTGATGGTAGGTCTCCCTAATGTACTCCTCCGGAGTCATGGTATTGATAATATTGGTTTCAACGATTATGGGAGTACCTGAGATATAATGTTTGATTCTTTGCCCGTTTACCACCTTCGGATTTGTGCCTTCGGCATTGTTGATCTTGATGGCACCGGAACGATATACTTCCTCGATAATGTAAGGCCCTTCCCATTTAGAGAGAAGTTTTCCTGCAAAAAATCTTAAACGAGAATTGTATAACAGGACATGATCACCCACATTGAATTCACGCTTTTGTATCCTTTTATCATGCCATCTCTTAACTTTTTCTTTAAACAACTTGGCATTCTCATAGGCCTGGGTTCTCCATTCATCAAGTGAGCTAATGTCAAATAACCTCTTCTCACCAGCAAGTTTGAATTCATAGTTGAGCTCTTTAATTGCCCAATAAGCTTTATGTTCTAGCTCTAGAGGTAAGTGACATGCTTTACCATAAACCATCTTATACGGAGACATACCCATAGGGTTTTTATAAGCAGTTCTATAAGCCCATAATGCATCATCAATTTTCTTAGACCAATTCGTTCTGGATCTATTAACAGTCTTTTGCAAGATCAATTTAATTTCTCTATTGCTCAATTCTACTTGGCCACTAGACTGAGGATGATAAGGGGATGCAATTCTATGATTAACATCATACTTAGCAAGCAATTTACGGAAAGCACCATGAATAAAATGTGAACCACCATCAGTCATTAAATATCTAGGGACTCCAAATCTAGGGAAAATAACTTCTTTAAGCATTTTAATAGAAGTGTTATGATCAGCGCTACTAGTTGGAATAGCTTCTACCCACTTAGTAACATAATCAACAGCAACTAGAATATGAGTATACCCGTTAGATTGTGGAAAAGGTCCCATATAATCAAAACCCCAAACATCAAATGGTTCAATAACAAGAGAATAATTCATAGGCATTTCCTGACGTCTACTAATATTACCAATTCTTTGACATTTATCACAAGACAAGACAAACTTACGAGCATCCTTGAAGAGAGTAGGCCAATAAAAACCAGATTGTAGTACCTTATGTGCAGTTCTATCTCCAGCGTGGTGACCTCCGTAGGCCTCGGAATGACACTTGTGAAGGATCTGTTCATGTTCATGCTCAGGCACACAATGTCTAATAACACCATCTACTCCTTCTTTATAAAGGTGTGGATCATCCCAAAAGTAATGTCTTAAATCATAGAAGAACTTTTTCTTTTGTTGGTATGTGAAACTAGGCGGTATAAATTTAGCAACAATGTAATTAGCATAATCAGCATACCATGGAGCATTGCGCGAAGCATTTATGACAGCTAATTGTTTATCAGGAAAGCTAACATCAATAGGTAGTGGGTCATCAAGGACATTCTCTAATCTAGACAAGTTATCTGCTACGGGGTTATCAGCACCCTTTCTATCAATAATATGCAAATCAAATTCTTGTAGCAAGAGAACCCATCTAATAAGTCTAGGTTTAGCATCTTTCTTTTCCATAAGATATTTAATAGCAGCATGATCAGTGTGAATAGTTACTTTGGAATCAACAATATAAGGTCTGAACTGATCACAAGCAAACACAACTGCTAAAAATTCCTTTTCAGTGGTAGCATAGTTTCTTTGCGCACTGTCTAGAGTTTTACTAGCATAATGGATAACATTTAATTTCTTATCAACTCTTTGTCCTAGAACAGCACCAACGGCATGATCACTAGCATCACACATAATTTCAAAGGGTAGGTTCCAATCAGGTGGTTGAACAACAGGTGCGGAAATCAAGGCATTCTTAAGAATTTCAAATGCTTCTACACAATCATCATAAAAAACGAATGGAACATCTTTTTGCAAAAGATTGGTGAGAGGCCTAGAAATCTTAAAGAAGTCTTTAATAAACCTCCTATAGAAACCAGCATGACCAAGGAAACTTTTTATACCTCTGATATCCGTAGGTCATGGCATTTTTTCAATAGCATCAACTTTAGCTTTATCCACCTCAATACCTCTTTCGGGGATTTTGTTCCCCAAGACAATACCTTCATTAACCATAAAGTGGCACTTTTCCCAATTCAAGACAAGATTAGTTTCTTCGCAACTCTGCAAAACTCGATCAAGGTTGCTCAAACAATCATCAAAAGAAGTACCGTAAACGGAAAAACCATCCATGAAAACCTCAACAATCTTTTCACAAAAGTCAGAGAATATAGCCATCATACATCTTTGAAAGGTAGCAGGTGCATTGCATAAACCAAAAGGCATACGTCTATAAGCAAAGGTACCGAAAGGACAAGTAAAAGTTGTCTTTTCTTGATCCTCTTTTGACACAGGTATTTGAGAGAAACCAGAGTAACCATCTAGAAAGCAAAAATGTGTATGTTTGGATAGTCTTTCTAGCATTTGATCAATAAAAGGTAGAGGGTAATGATCTTTCCTTGAAGCTTTATTTAATTTCCTAAAATCAATTACCATTCTATAACCTGTAACAATTCTTTGCGGGATTAATTCATTTTTATCATTAGGAACAACGGTAATACCTCCCTTCTTAGGAACACAATGAACGGGACTAACCCATCTACTATCAGCAATAGGATAAATTATACCTGCCTCCAGAAGCTTTAGTATTTCATTTCTTACCACTTCTTTCATTTTAGGATTTAACCGTCGTTGGTGATCAACAACTGGTTTAGCATCAGGCTCCATATTAATTTTATGCTGACATAGAGCGGGACTAATGCCCTTAAGATCATCAAGAGTATATCCAATAGCAGCACAGTGCTTCCTCAGAGTTTTCAATAATCTCTTTTCTTCATGCTCTGAAAGGTTAGCACTAATAATAACAGGATATATCTCCTTTTCATCAAGATAAGCATATTTCAGAGTATCAGGTAATTGTTTAAGCTCAAACACGGGATCACCCTTGGGTGGAGGAGGATCCCCAAGTATTTCAACAGGCATGTTGTGTTTCAAAATAGGCTGTTGATCAAAGAAAATCTTATCTATTTCATTCCTTTCATTCATATGCATATCATTTTCATGGTCTAGCAAATATTGTTCTAAAGGATCCGTAGGAGGCACAGCAATAGAAGCGAGACCAATAATTTCATCTTTACTAGGCAATTCCTTGTCATGGGGTTGTCTACGAAATTTAGAGAAATTGAACTCATGAGACATATCCCCAAAACTTACAGTAACAGTTTCTTTCTCACAATCTATCCTAGCATTAACAGTATTCAAGAAAGGTCTACCAAATATGATGGGACAAAAATCATCTTGTGGGAAACCAAGAACAAGAAAATCAGTAGGATACTTTATTTTCCCACACAAGACTTCCACATCTCTAACAATCCCAATTGGTGCAATAGTATCTCTATTAGCAAACTTAATGGTAACATCAATTTCTTCTAACTCAGCTGGTGCAATATCATTCATAATTTCTTGGTATAAGGTAAAGGGAATTGCGCTCACACTAGCACCCACATCACATAAGCCATGATAACAATGATCTCCTATTTTAACAGAAACAACAGGCACGCCAACAATAGGTCTATGTTTACCTTTAGTATCAGGTCTAGCAATTCTAGCAGTTTCATCACAGAAATGAATAACATGCCCATCAATATTATCAACCAAAAGATCTTTAACCATAGCAATACTAGGTTCAACTTTAATTTGTTCAGGAGGCGTAGGTGTTCTAGTACAACTCTTACGAACCACAGTTGAAGCTTTAGCATGTTCCTTTATCCTAACAGGGAAGGGTGGTTTCTCAATATAAGCAGCAGGAATAACAGGATCAACATTATAAATAATAGTCTCTTCTTCAACTTTAATAGGTTCAACTACTTTCAATTCAATGGGAGGATGATATTTAAACCACTTCTCCTTAGGGAGATCAACATGAGTAGCAAAAGATTCATAGAAGGAAGCTACTATCTCAGAGTCAAGTCCATATTTAGTGCTAAAATCACGAAAAGCATCGGTGTCTATAAAGGATTTAACACAATCGAACTTAAGGTTTATACCTGACTCCTTACCTTCGTCGAGTTCCCAATCTTCAGAGTTGCATTTAATTCTTTCCAATAAGTCCCATTCGAATTCAATATCTTTCTTCATAAAGGAACCAGCACAAGAAGTATCGAGCATGGATTGATCATTATGAGAAAGCCGAGCATAAAAATTCTGAATAATAATTTCTCTCGGGAGCTCATGATTGGGGCATGAATATAACATTGACTTAAGCCTCCCCCAAGATTGAGCGATTCTTTCTCCTTCACGAGGCCAAAAATTATAAATATAATTCCGATCACGATGAACCAGATGCATAGGATAAAACTTCTGATGAAATTCCAATTTCATCGGTTGTAGTTCCATGATCCAATATCATCACATAGCCTATACCATGTCAATGCCTTCTCCTTAAAAGATAAAGGAAAGACCTTCTTCTTGACATCATCCTCGGGCAAACCTGCAAGCTTAAATAATCCACAAACTTCATCCACATAGATTAGATGCAAATCAGGATGTAGTGTTCCATCTCCTGCATAAGGATTAGCTAGCAGTTTCTCTATCATACCCGAAGGAATTTCATAATAAATATTTTCAGTAGGTGTAGTAGGTTGAGGAGCATCTCTTTGTGCTTCCGGTCGAGGTGAAGATACCCCGAACAAGAATCTCAAAGGATTATTTTCCATAGTAACAAGTGACAGTAAATTTCAGCACAATATATAAATTTTTCCTTACCAAGTTCCACTCACCAAAAGCGCTTCACTCCCCAGCAACGGTTCCAGAAAAGAGTCTTGATGACCCACAAGTATAGGGTATCTATCGTAGTCCTTTAGATAAGTAAGAGTGTTGGACCCAATGAGGAGCAGAAGGAAATGACAAGCGGTTTTCAGTAAGGTGTTCTCTACAAGCACTGAAATTATCGGTAACAGATAGTTTTGTGATAGGATAATTCATAACGGATAGCAAGTAACAAATGTAACAAAGGTGCAGCAAGGTGGCCCAATCCTTTTTATAGCAAAGGACAAGCCTGGACAAACTCTTATATAAAGCAAAGCGCTCCCGAGGACACATGGGAATTTCTGTCAAGCTAGTTTTCATCATGCTCATATGATTCGCGTTCGTTACTTTGATAATTTGATATGTGGGTGGACCGGTGCTTGGGTGCTGCCCTTACTTGGACGAGCCTCCCACTTATGATTAACCTCTCTCGCAAGCATCTGCAACTACGAAAGAAGAATTAAGATAAATCTAACCATAGCATGAAACATGTGGATCCAAATCAGCCCCTTACGAAGCAACGCATAAACTAGGGTTTAAGCTTCTGTCACTCTAGCAACCCAACATCTACTTATTACTTCCCAATGCCTTCCTCTAGGCCCAAATAATGGTGAAGTGTCATGTAGTCGACGTTCACATAACACCACTAGAGGAGATACAACATACATCTCATCAAAATATCGAACGAATACCAAATTCACATGATTACTTATAACAAGACTTATCCCATGTCCTCAGGAACAAACGTAATTACTCACAAAGAATATTCATGTTCATAATTAGAGGAGTATTAATTGTCATTAAGGATCGGAACATATGATCTTCCACCAAGTAAACCAACTAGCATCAACTACAAGGAGTAATCAACACTACTAGCAACCCACATGTACCAATCTGAGGTTTGAGACAAAGATCGAATACAAGAGATGAACTAGGGTTTTGAGAGGAGATGGTGCTGGTGAAGATGTTGTTGGAGATTGATCCCCTCTCGATGAGAGGATCGTTGGTGATGACGATGGCTTCGATTTCCCCCTCCGGGAGGGAAGTTTCCCCGGCAGAACAGCTCCGCCGGAGCCCTAGATTGGTTTTGTCCAAGTTCCGCCTCGAGACGGCGGCGCTTCGTCCCGAAAGCTCCCTTATGATTTTTTCCAGGTCAAAACCCTCCATATAGCAGAAGATGGGCACCGGAGGCCTGCCAGGGGGCCCACAAGCCACAGGGGCGCGCCTAGGGGGGTAGGGCGCGCCCCCTGGCTTGTGACTCCCTTGTGGGTCCCCTCTGGTATTTCTTTCACCCAATATTTTTTATATATTCCAAAATAATTCTCCGTAGATTTTCAGGACTTTTGGAGTTGTGCAGAATAGGTATCTCAGATTTGCTCCTTTTCTAGTCCAGAATTCTAGCTGCTGGCATTCTCCCTCTTCATGTAAACCTTGTAAAATAAGAGAGTAAAGGCATAAGTATTGTACCATAATGTGTAATAACAGCCCATAATGCAATAAATATCAATATAAAAGCATGATGCAGAATGGACGTATCAATGGCCCATTTAGCTATACAGCCGGTGGCGTCCCTGTTGTTGATTATATCGTTCAAGGGTGCTTCAGATGCCACCGTCACCGAACACTCTTGAAAGTAGTGTCGGAGCTTGCGTGATGCCATAAACACCGTATAGGCTATCTTCTGATAATGTGGGTACCTAGACTTGCACGGAGTGAGCATTTTTGATACGTAGTAGACTGGCTTCTATACCCGGAATTTGTGGCCCTCGGCCTCCCGCTCTACCACGAGAACCGCACTGACGACCTGGTTGGTGGCTGAGATGTATAGTAGCATCGGTTCACCAGCACCAGGGGCTGCTAGTATGGGGTTACTGGCCAGCAGTGTCTTGATTTCCTCCAGTGCGGCTGCTACTTCATTGATCCACTCAAAGTTTTTGGTTCGTTTCAGCAGCCTGTAGAGTGGCAGAGCCTTTTCACCAAGGCGGGAGATAAAGCGGCTTAACGCCGCCACACAGCCTACTAGTCTTTGAACGTGCTTTAGCTCCGTGGGGATTGCTAGTTGGGATAGGGCTCAGATCTTGGCCGGATTGGCCTCTATCCCCCTTTGGGAGACAATGAATCCGAGTAGTATACCGGCGGGGACTCCGAAGACACACTTGTCCAGGTTGAGCCGTATATCGTAATCTCGTAGACTAGCGAAGGTTTGACCGAGGTCCTCCACCAACTGGCTGGCGTGTTTAGTCTTGATGACCACGTCGTCTACGTATGCCTTGACTGTTTTGCCAATTTGTTTTTCCAGACATATCTGAATCATGCGCTGGTATGTGGCGCCTGTGTTTTTTTAACCTGAAAGGCATTGTGTTAAAGCAGAATGGCCCGTAGGGGGTGATGAATGCAGTTGCGGCTTGATAGGACTCCTTCATCTTGATCTGATGGTATCCGGAATAGGCGTCGAGGAAGCAAAGTGAGTCGTGTCGGCAGTGGCGTCGATGATCTAGTCAATGTAGGGTAAGGGGAAAGGATTTTTAGGGGATGCTTTCTTAAGGTCTTTGAAATCGACGCAAAGCCACCAGGATTTGTCTTTTTTCGGTACCATGACCAGATTTACCAACCACTTGAGGTGTTTGATTTCTCTGATGAATCCGGCTTCAAGTAGTTTGGCAAGTTCTTCGCCCATAGCTTGATGCTTGGGTTCGGAAAATCGGCGTAAAGCCTGTTTGACCAGCTTGAAGCCTGCGATTATGTTTAGACTGTGTTCCGCCAGTCTTTGTGGGATTCCTGGCATATCTGAGGGGTGCCAGGCGAATATGTCCCAATTTTCGCGGAAAAATGTGCGTAGTGCTTCATCAACCGTGGGTTCTAGCTAAGCTCCGATGGACGCTGTTTTATTAGGGTCCGTTGGATGTACCTAAAATTTATGATTTCATTTGCAGGTTTGAAAGAAGTGGATTTTGGCCTTTTGCCGAGGATTACATCGTCCTTATCTACTGTAGAACGGAGTGTGGTCACTTCCTCTGCAGCGAGGGACTCAGCTAGTGCTTCGAGGGCAAGTTATGCTGTTTTATTTTCAGCTCGAAGGGCTCTATCCGGGTCACTTATAATTGTGATCACACCATTGGGTCCCGACATTTTGAGCTTCATATAACCGTAATGTGATATAGTGATGTCCACTACGCAACCTTCTTCTTGTAGACTTGTGTTGGGCCTCCAAGCGCAGAGTTTCGTAGGACAGTAGCAAATTTCCCTCAAGTGGATGACCTAAGGTTTATCAATCCGTGGGAGGCGTAGGATGAAGATGGTCTCTCTCAAACAACCCTGCAACCAAATAACAAAGAGTCTCTTGTGTCCCCAACACACCCAATACAATGGTAAATTGTATAGGTGCACTAGTTCGGCGAAGAGATGGTGATACAAGTGCAATATGGATGGTAGATATAGGTTTTTGTAATCTGAAAATATAAAAACAGCAAGGTAGCAAGTAACAAAAGTGTGCAAAAACTGTATTGCAATGCTTGGAAACAAGGCCTAGGGTTCATACTTTCACTAGTGCAAGTTTTCTCAACAATACTAACATAGTTGAATCATATGTAAATCCCTCACGTGCGACAAAGAGTTCACTCCAAAGTAACTCATAGCAGAGAACAAACGAAGAAATAATTGTAGGGTACGAAACCACCTCAAAGTTATCTTTTCTGATCAATCTTATGAGCTATCCCTATAAGTGTCACGAACAGCCCTAGAGTTCGTACTAAAATAACACCTTAAGATACACATCAACCAAAACGTACCCTAATGTCACCTAGATACTCCAATGTCACCTCAAGTACCCATGGGCTTGATCATATGATATGCATCACATAATTTCAGATTCATCATGTTCAATCCAACACAAAGAACTTCAAAGAGTGCCCCAAAGTTTCTACCGGAGAGTCAAGACGAAAACATGTGCCAACCCCTATGCATAGATTCCCAAGGTCACGGAACCCGCAAGTTGATCACCAAAACATACATCAAGTAGATCAATAGAACATCCCATTGTCACCACGGATATCCCATCGCAAGACATACATCAATTGTTCTCAAATCCTTAAAGATTCAATGCGATAAGAAAACTTCAAAGGGAAAACTCAATTCATCACAAGAAGATAGAGAGGGGAAAACTCCATATGATTCATCTATATTAATAAAGCTCGTGGTACATCAAGATGGTGTCATCTCAAGAACACGAGAGAGAGAGAGATCAAACACATAGCTACTGGTACATACCCTCAGCCCCAAGGGTGAACTACTCCCTCCTCGTCATGGAGACCGCCGGGATGATGAAGATGGCCTCCGGTGATGGTTTCCCCCTCCGGCAGGGTGCCGGAACGGGCTCCCGATTGGTTTTTCATGGATCTAGAGGCTTGCGGTGGCGGAACTCCCGATCTAGGTTTGTTTCTGGGGGTTTCTATATTTATAGGAATTTTTGGTGACGACAAGCCAGGGGGGCACGCCCTAGGGGGGGGGGCAGGCTTGTGGTGGCCTCGTGGCTCTTCTGGACCAACTCTAATGCTGCATGGGCTTCTTCTGGTCCATAAAAAATCATAGTAGATTTTTATTCCGTTTGGACTCCGTTTGATATTCCTTTTCTGTAAAACTCAAAAACACGGAAAAACAGAAACTGGCACTAGGCTCTAGGTTAATAGGTTAGTCCCAAAAATAGTATAAAATTGTAGTAAAATGATTGTAAAACATCCAAGAATGATAATATAACAACATGGAACAAGCAAAAATTATAGATACGTTGGAGACGTATCTTATAGCCTGAAATCTTGTGAAGGCATTGCGCCCTAAAAGGGCATGATAGCCACTGTGAAAGGGCACAATATGGAAATGAAGTTCTTCGGATCTGTAGTTATCGGGGGTACCGAATACTACATCGAGGGCGACTCGTCTTGTACAACGTGCCTTTTTACCGGGGACGATCCCTCGAAAAGTTGTGCTGCTTTGTTCGATTCGAGATCTATCGAACTGCATCTTGTCTAATGTATCCTCGTAGATGAGGTTTAGACCACTGCCACCGTCCATTAGCACCTTGTGCAACCTGAAGCCATCTACTATGGGGTTGAGGACCAGGGCGGCTGGTGCTCGCTCTATGCGGATTATCGGTTGGTCATCCTCGCTGAAAGTTATCGGTGTATCTGTCCATGAATTTCTCACTGCCACCTGTTGTATTTGATCGAGTTCTTGAAGATCTCTCTTCCTCTGACTTTTGGAGGAAAATGTCTCGTAGATCATTAGGACCTCGGCGCTGTTTTTGGGTGGTGTTGCTGAACGTCTGCCTGAGGGTGAGGCCGTGAGGATGGCCTCTCCGCTCTTCGCGACTTGCCTAACGACTCAGCAAGCTCGAAGGCTATGAGTCGGGCTCGTGTTTAGCAAGGCGGAGTGTATGGGGCATGGCTTATCCAGTAGTCCATCAAGGACAGTTCTTTCTTTTGTACGGTATTTATTCCTTTTCTCGGCAGGCTCATGTTTGGCCGGCCGTTGCGGGGGTACGAGCCTCTTCCGAACTCCTTTAGGTTGTTCGACATGGACTGGCTGCATGCACAATTGTTGTGCTTTCCACGTGCTTTCCATGGCGCAATACTTTCGCACCAGGTCTGACAGCTCGGAGAAGTTTTGAACGCGGTGACGGGCGAGGGCGTTGATAATTCCTTCATCATGGCAATTGCATCGGAAGGTTGCAATCATCTCCTGGCCGCTACGGGCCTTCATCCCGTCTTTGTTGAGGAGGAATGTGGCCCAAAAATGATGGACCGATTCCCCTAGCTGTTGTTTGACCTCCCGTAATCCCATTGTGCCAGGCTCTCATGCGCTTGGAAAACGCTCAATTTTGGTGGTGGGTGGGGAAAAATTTCGTGCCCCGGTAAGGTGCGCGTCCGAAATCTTGACGGCCATGTCTAGTGTCATTGTGGGGTTTGGTGCAGTGAGTTTGGAGTGTGTAGCATTGGCGGGGCCTTGCTGCACGGACTCCAGGTCGTGCGCTAGATCGGCCGCTGGTCTCGAATCGTTACCGGGGGAAGTCCGGATTCTGAACTGTGAGAAGGATCCAGGTGATTGAAGACCTGGATGTAAAATGTTCTTAACTCCGGTGGTTGAAGGGACATACTTCCGGCCGGGCATTCGACTGTGGGGACCAAGTGTGTCACCGGTGGGACATGAATTTCCCTGTCGTCGGGCCTAAGCCCGATCTGGCCGTAGACCAAGGGTTGGCCGTCGGTCATGCCTAGGGCTTGAATCCGACCGAGTAAGTCATTCAGCGACCAGACTTCGGTGGAGTCCGCGTTACATGCGCGCCTGGGGTCGGTTTGCGACGCCATCGCCCTGGGGCCGTTCGAGGACGCCCCCGAGCTAAATGCGGCCGGGGCAGATTCAGACATATCGACCAGGTTAGGCTTCAAGGCTGAACTAGGGACAGAGGCCGCCCCAGTGGCGGGGTCTCCTGCTGCCGAAGTCAAGGCGTCGGGGCTTGTTGGCCCTTTAAGGAGAGCAGAGAGCTTTGTTAAAACAAGATCTCCCTGGGAGTCGGCGATGAACTCTAGGTTCCCGAACTTGACCTCCTGATCGGGGGTAAAACTTCCAACCTGGGCGAGGCGGCTGGCAGGATCGGCATGCAGCACGATGCTTCCGAAAGCAAAGATCTGACCAGGAAGAAAGATGTCCTTGTTGCAGACTTCATCGCTGAGGATTAAGCGAGCCATCGATCTTTCGGCGATTCACAACGGAACTCTCAATGAAAGCACCAATGTCGCTGTCAAAACAGGCGGATCTTGGGTAGGGGGTCCCGAGCTATGGATCTGGGATCGATGGTTAACAGGGGACGAAGGAGACGATGTTTACCCAGGTTCAGGCCCTCTTGAGGAGGTAAAACCCTACGTCCTGCTTGATTATATTGATGAGTATGATGGTTACAGAGTCGATCTACCTCGAGATAAAATGAGCTAAAACCCTAGATGAGTTGACTTGCCCTCTATGAACTAATCCCTGGTTTATATAGACATGAGGGGTACCTATGGTTATATGTAGTCGGTTGTTGCCGAGGGTTCAAACACGCCCATCTGTGACTTGGCAGACACACCACGGCACCTGAGGTTTCCTTCGTGATCACGGAGCATCCTTATAGTTTTGGTCTTCTCACAGTGGCCACCAAGTACCTCATGAGTTCGGCCCACTCAAAATAGGTCGGCATCCCGAGGACCCCTTAGACCCGGACTCCCTCACCATGTCCAACAAGGTTCGATTTCTCCGTTTTGACATGCCGTTTCTCTCTGGCGTACCCGGAGGTGTGAGCTGAGGTACTATACCTTGGATTTTCAGATGATCATCAAACTTCTGGCTTATGTATTCACCTCCACGATCAGATCGTAGAAGCTTTAGCATCTTGCCGAGTTGATTTTTCAACCTCGTTTTGAAACTCTTTGAACTTTTCAAAAGTTTCTGACTTGTGCCTCATCAAATAGATATATCCATATGTACTCAAGTCATCGGTAAAAGTCACGAAGTACTGATAGACACCTCTAGCCATTGTGGTCATTGGACCACACACATAACTGTGTATTAGCTCCAATAGCTCGGACGCCCTTTCGCAACTCTTTGCAAAAGGAGACTTAGTCATCTTGACTAGCAAGCATCGTTTGCATGTCTCGAACGACCCAAAGTCGGACAAAGTTAGGAGTCCATCATTGTGGAGCTTCTTCACGCGTTTCAGACAAATGTGTCCAAGCCGGCAATGCCAGAAGTATGTCGAATTTATCTCATTAGGCTTATGACTCTTGACATTCATGTTATAGACTGGTTTCGTTTCCAGATTCAAAATAAATAGCCTATCTACAATGGGTGCATAGCTGTGGAACATTCCATTCAAATAAAATGAACAACCATTGTTGATGCGGAGCATCCCACCATCATCCCCATGAAGACTACTCCATCAAACCAACCCCCAAGTGGCCCTATGACAAGAACATGCGCACGCGACATTGGAGCTAAGGTGAACTCACTCCTCTTCGAGTATGACTTGAGTGGCAAAGGAACTTGGATGCTACCTCAAAATGAAACCCTGTGCATCCTTAGCTACGAGGAAGACGACCACGAAGAACCAAGGAAGCATCCCCAAGACCAAGGCCCAGAGGAAAAGGAGTTAAGCACCAAGGGCAGCTCTTTGGACAGCCCGGAACTTCCGGCCTGCCCGGAACTTTCGGCCCACCGGCGACCCAGGGCCAAGTCCAGAGGTGCAAACTCTCTGGATAGCCCGGAACCAGCCCGGACCCTCGCCCGGAACCTCCGGGCCCCAGAACTTCCCCCCCGGTGAAACCAGCCCCCGAAGCCTGCGCCAACTCTCTCTTCAGCCCGGACCCTGCCCGGAACCAGCTCGGAACTTCCGGCCTTGACAGAGCGACTGCATTCGGCCCCGAGGCCCATGAACCTCTCCCACTTACCCCTTCGTCCCTAGGACTATATATACTCTTCTTCCATCTCGAATTAGGGTTAGCTGTTGTTTAGAAAAGACCTTTTGTTGAGCATAGCTCCATTACTTACTTCTCCCACGGAGATTGCCCTCCATTGAGAGAAGATCCAAGTGATGCCAAGGCCCCTCTATGGGAAGATCCTAAGGGATTCAAGGCCTCATCCTTTGGAGTGAGGAGACTATCGTTACGTGTATCCTTTTGTTGATTGTGGATCTTGTGACTCATGTGTTTGTGTGTTTCTAGTGAATGTGTAATCGAAGATTGTCCTTGAGTTTGTGATTTCCTCTCGTGTTCTTCTTGTTCCTCGTGGAAACCACCTCCAAATCGTGAAAGATCGATGCACACGGGCATGCCCCGTATCATATTGGTATCAAGAGCCAAGGTTTCTGTAACACCCCCATGTAATGGTCCACAGTGATGACTATGATCAGCAACTAATCATTTTGCTAAACAGGGCTTGATCAAGTTGAAGTTCAAATTCCAGTTCTAATTTCAATTCTAATGCCCTAGGATTTTATGGTGATAAAATACATCCTCAAACAGCATAAGAAAAATGATGCATACTTGTGGAAAAATCCAAAACAAATGTTGTTGAGGAAAACGACATCACCAAACATGTGGTGTGGACCCCACTACCCAAAACAGCACCATATTGCATTTTTAGGTGCTTTTAAATAATTTTGGAAAATGCAAACAGATTCCAATAACCCCCAAACTTTTTGTGGCCATATGGAATATTGCAAGTTGTTATTTGGAACAAGTGGCACATTTTTACTGAGAAGCAATAATGCCAAAAGGAATTAAATTAAGAGCTGTGGATAAAACAGGAAAAGAAAAAGGAAAAGAAAAGAGAAAGTGCACTGTGCACTTAGGCCCAGTGGCTACAGTAGCCGGCCCAGCCCGCCTAGCGTCGTCTCCCACCTCCTGACGCTGCAGCACGCGCTGTCGACGCCAGAGAGAGCGCTCGCGCACGCCCGGGGCCCCCACTCGCTCCCTCGTCCTCGCGCATGCGTGGATGGATAAGAGAGCATCTCCGCAGCCCCCTGGACGCCTCTGCTCCTCCTCTCTCCCTCTCCCCCGCTTGCTCTCCTCCCTCCCGAGCACTGCCATGGCGCGGCCACCGTAGAACCCGCGGCCACACGCCCTCCCGTGCCTCGCTGAGACACCCACGAGAACCGCCACGACCGCCCCATCCGTCTCGACCACAAGCCCGAGCCCCAGAGCCCCTGCAAAGACGGCCACGAGCTCGTTCCTCCTCGGATCGCCGCCGCTCGCCGTCGACGATTCCGGCCACCTTGAGCCTCCCCCGAGCCCGCTTTGCACATCTGCAGGATCCCTGTGAGCCCGCGCATCTTTCCCCTCGCTTAGCCCCGTCGATTGCTAGCTCTGTCGCTCGATTTCGCCGGAGCCCGAACCTGTCTCCGCCTGAGCTCGTCGCCGGCGAGCCTCCGGTGACCTTTTGGTCCAACCGACACTGTCGTTTGACTCAGTGCATCGCGTAGTCCCGTGTAGTGCCCGTAGTTAGACCGTTTGCGCCCCGATTTGCTCGCTACCATCGGCGCCCGAAGCTCACCGCCGCAAACCTCGACGCCGGCGATGCCACAGGCCACCGCAGCTCCCCCTGACGGCCGGAATGGAACGGCGATGATCTCAGCTCTCGAACGCAAGAAGAACCACGCGATTTGGTGCCCTGTGCGCCATTTCCGAGCCCCGCCGTGTTTTCGGTTGCTCGCCGGAGCTCCTCCGGCGGCGAGCACCGGCCGCCGCCGACGTGGCCTGGTCGGGGCCACCCCCAGTAACCCTGCCAGTGGGCCAGGGCGACCCAGTTGACCAGTTGACTTGGTCAACTGGCTGACTGGGCACAGCCCAGTCACTGATAGGTGGGGCCCAGTCCCCCTGTGCCTATGACATGTGGGCCACGTCTGTCAGTAGATTAATTAGTAAATAGGTTAAATTAAAACTAATTAATTTGCCTAATGTGACACTGACCAGTGGGGCCCTCCCCTAATTAAACCCGTTTAGATTAAATTAACACTCGTTTAAAAAGTGAGTCTATGACATGTGGGTCCCACATGTCAGATGGACCAGTCAGCTGAGACTGTTGACTGCTGATGCAATGTTGATGTCAGCATGATGTCATAAAGGATTGTTTGAATTAAATTAATTCTGTTAATTCCAGAAAATGATTAAAACTTTGAAAAATCATAGAAAATAATCTGTAGCTCAGATGAAAAAACTTTATACATGAAAGTTGATCAGAAAAATCCCACGAATCCGAATATGCCATCCATTCATCTGTCACATGCTCCTAGCATGATGAACATGGTACTTTCCCCTCCGGATCGCCTATCCAATAAATCCAAAGACCCGGTAAATATCGTCAGATATTCTCCCGCTCCGTCTAATACGTGTAGTACTGCGTTAGACTACCCCTAGCACTGTGTATTGCCATGTCATGCATTGTGTTGCATCTGTTTGCTTGTATTTATTGTTTCTTCCCCCTCTTCTCTCCGGTAGCCTCCGAGACTGACGCTGCTGCCGAGTGCGACTACGCCCCTGATGACCAGCCTTTTGCAGCAGAGCAACAAGGCAAGCAAAACCCCCTTGATCATCCCGATATCACCTATTCTTTCTCCCTCATGCTTGCATTAGATTTTGCTACTGTATTTAAACAAGCACCTATTCTGATGCATAGCCTGATTTTGAATACTGCTTTCATACCTGCTTTCATATAATGTTGTAGTATAGGTATGGATAGTGTCCCATTGTGACTCCCAGTTTACTATTGTCGTTGCCCCTGCTTTCATCACCGTCGTCATCGAGGACTTGAAGACAGAAGACTCAGTCATCATGACTGACAAGCCGTTACCGACACATCACCTCACACACCCCGAGTGTGAATTCACTTGGGGCACTGACTCATAGCCACTTTGACTTATTACTGAATTATATGAGAAAGACGGGTCAGCCCCAAGGGTACCCGCGAGTATGAAATAGGGTGGGATGCGCCGGTAAGGCATCCAAGGGGCTATTACGAGGAGTGGCCGGACAGTGATGTCCTTGCCACAAGCATCGAGACGGGGCGACGGGATGGTGGGACCGATCGTCACCGCAAACTATAAAGTCACTAACGGGTTTGGATATGTGATCTGAGAAGGCCTCTAGCCACTTTCGCACTAACCACCACGCGGGAATAAAAGTGGGCACTCTACGGCGTACATTCTCCCGAAAGCTCTTCAGATGTCACATTGAGCGACTCGCGCCCGGGTGGTCCGAGCAAACGCATGGCGCTTGTAAGTTAAGGCATGCTAGGACTGATCCCGGCCGATGGCGTAACGTGCAGGATGGCGAGGGCGATGGCCCAAGACCCCGAGCCATTAGGATGTAGACCGGCGTGCTGGCCTCTCTGTTGAGCCTAGGTAGGATTACGTCGTGTCGATCGGCCGAGGCCGGGTATGACCCGAAAATTGTATCCGGCCAAAGTTTATCGAGCGTGTTGGGTAAGTTTGTGCACCCCTGCAGGGAAGTTAAACTAATCGATTAACCGTGTCCACGGTAATGGACGCTCAGAGTTGTATCTGGGTCTATGATAACTAGAACTGGATACTTATGTTGTTACTTGAATTAAATGGCTCCGGGATTGCTTTCTCGTAGGGAGTCGAGGAAGGATCTCTGGGCCTTGCTAACTTACCCCTGTTAATAAAATATGCTGCTCTCAACTCTCTTCTCATGCCGCAAGACGCTGAAGATGCTAGTCTTCGATAGGACTAGGCCTTCTACCCTCTTCTGGCATTTCTGCAGTTTAGTCCAAAGATATAGCCCCATTCCTTTCATACCGATGCATATCTAGCATAGTTCTGATGTAAGTCTTGCGAGTACTATGGATGAGTACTTATCGTTGCTTTGCTCCCCTTTTTCCCTTGATACGATGCCGCGACCAGATGACGGCGCCCAGGAGGCTCAGGATCCAGCTTACCCGGTGGACGACTACAGCTACCCCGACGGAGGCCACTACTACCAGGATGGAGCCTACTACGACGTAGACTTCTCTGACATCCAGGAGTAGTTAGGAGGTTCCCAGGCAGGAGGCCTCGCCTCTTTCGATCCGCTGCTTATGTTTGTGCTAGCCTTCTTATGGCAAAACTTGTGTACCTTTTATGTCTGTACTCAGATGTTGTTGCTTCCGCTGACTTTGTACTCAAGCTATTATATTCGAGCCCTCGAGGCCCCTGGCTGTAATATGAAGCTTGAATTATTTTAAATTTGTGTTTAGTGTTGTGTTGTGATATCTTCCCGTGAGTCCCTAATGTTGGTCGTACGCATTTGCGTGCATGATTAGCGTACGATCAAAATGGGGGCGTCACAAGTTGGTATCAGAGCCGACTGCCTGTAGGTAGCCCCCTTTCCACATCCTTGGCCGAAGTTGAGTCTAGTCTTTGAAAAACTTTTACTAACACTGATGCTGTGGCTTACGGGCCCACATCTCAATCGAGTGGTATTAGGATCTTTTATTCCTCGTCCTTACTCTGGGTTCTGATCTCTCTTCTCTTTCGGGTAAAGATTTTCCTAACTCTAACATTAGGATCTCGTGATCACATCCACCGGAGATTTGTTTCGTCGACAATTGTTTTCCCTTGAAGTATGATGCACACACTGTCATTTGACATCTTGAATCTCCTTGTTACAGATGCGTCCCGGTAGGCAGATCGTTCGTCTGACCTACGCGCACGATACGACTGGGTTCCCGGCCATTCTGGTCGGCCTTTTGAAGAAGCTGGGATATCGCTGGTACCTCAAGTACACTGTTTACGAGGACTACCGCGAGTTCAACCAGGAACAGTATGAGGCTGAGATGGTTATCTGGGATCGACAGGACCTCTCCATCACTGAGCTACACACCTTCCGTGGCATTGGAGTGACTGTTGAGATGGCAGTACAGGATGCTGCTTATGCTGCTATTGTTCGTCTCCGTGCAGTGAACCCCTGTTTGGAGGAGACGGCATACAGATACATCCCGTATGTCCCTGCTGGAGTTGATACTGCGGCCGACGCTGAGGTCTTGACCCCTTTTACACGGCAGCATATCGACCGATCCTACACTGCTGTCTGCGCCCCCTACGTGAGTCGTCGTTACGACCCACAGGTTCTGGTCCAGTACACAGAGGCTCTGGATCGCACTGTCAGGGCTCTTAACGTCGAGCTGTGCGCCACCCGTGCTCGTCTGTATCAGGCTATGGAGCACCTATTGCCAGCAGTCCGTGCGAGGATACATCCGGAGCACATCCTTTACCCGCCTCGGACTGCGTTTCCCCCAGGTCTTGGATGGCCTGAGGTTGGAGGTCATACTCCGGCACGTGGACCTGCGCTCCTGCTTGGTATGCAGGTTCTGCATCGGAGTGTACACGGGATGCAGGACCCTGCCATCGGGTTTCACAATCAGGGTCATCTGCAATTCCGTGGCTACTTTCGTTGTCCCCGACGTTGATGTAGCTTATCGCTATGTCTCGTTGTTGTATCCCTCTACCGCGTGCCTGCGTGCCGCCTAGTTTGTCTAAGTTATTTTCATGCCGGACCTATCGTCTATTTGTAACAGACTTATGGTTTGTAACAGACCTATGTATGGATCATTAAGTCATGTTTGGCTACTATGATGTATTTTATTGCACTTCCTTCGTTGTGCATAATTACTTCGTGAATGAATCCTTGTCTTGCTATTACTCAAATACTGAACTACCACTGTTATTAATTAGTAGGATGGTTAGGCCAGCAGGAAGAGGCCGTGGTGGCAATGCACCACCGCCACCTGATTACATGACTGGAATGATTCAGCAGATGGAAATTAAACGTCAGTTTATGCAAGGACTAGTGGACCAACTCCAGAGGCCCCCTATGTACCAGCAGCCAGCTGCAATGTCGCTGCAGGACTTTGTGCGTCTCAACCCGCCTACCTTCCACAACTCAACTCAGCCGCTAGATGCTGATGACTGGCTCCGCGACATTACTCACATACTGGAGTCTGCTATGGTTCCCCCTGCCAACCATGTCAACTATGCGGCCTACTTTCTGAGAGGACCCGCTGCTCAATGGTGGACCAACCACAAGCATGCTCTGCCAGTAGGCGCCATCGTTACCTGGCCAGAGTTCCAAGCAGCTTTCCATGCTCGCCACATTCCTCAAGGAAACATCGACCGGAAGAAGCAAGACTTCCGCAACCTTACCCAGGGCAGTAAGACCGTGGACGCTTATCAGCGGGAATTTCTGGACTTGTCCCGCTATGCTGAAGAGGACATACCAACTAATGCTCGCAGACAGGAGAAATTCTGTGAAGGACTTCACCCGGATGTTCACCTTGCTCTCCTAGCTCACGACTTCCCTGATTTCACCACCTTGGTGAATAAGGCCATACAGATTGAGACAGGTCTGCAGAGGTACAAGGATCACACTAAGCGCAAGACTGACGTGGGTTCATCTTCGGGCTCACGTCCTCAGAAGCAAAGGATCTGGATCCCCAACAGTTACCGTCCGCCTGCTTATGACCCGAGGCCATCCTATGTGGCGCCTCGTCTGCCCCCTCCACCGCCAAGACAGCCAAGAGCTATGCCGCCAAGAGCACCTCAGCCTCCACCATCCCGTCCTGAGGATGGACTGTGCTTCAAGTGTGGCCGTCCAGGTCACCATGCTAGAGATTGCAGGCAGGGTCAGAAACAACTTGCACTGCCGAACTACCAGCCCCGCAACAGCAATGCAAGAGTTCCCTATACTCGTGCTCAAGCCAACCATACTGATATGGCTGAAACTGAGGGCCAGCCTTCTACTGTGATGGGTACACTTCTTGTTAACTCAATACCCGCATCCGTTTTATTTGATTCTGGATCATCGCATTCATTCATGTCAGAAGAATTTGCATCTAAGCATAACCTTAAGTGCGAGAACATGGACATTCAAATAATGGTATCCACTCCCGCGGGTAATTGTCAGACCTCTAAGATATGTCCCAACGTCACCGTTGAGATCGAAGGACTAGAGTTCCTCGTCTCGCCCATTGTGTTGGCGTCTTCCAATATTGACTTACTCTTGGGAATGGAGTGGATGATAGCACATAGTGCTTCAATCGTTTGTGCCACTAAGACCATGCATCTTCTGCACCCTTCCAGCGAGCTAGTGGTTCATTCCGCTCGTCTCCTTCATAATGCCGAGACCCAGATACATTGTATGAACGCATTGAATGCTTCACCTCTTGAGGGGATTGAAAGCATCCCAGTGGTTCGAGACTTTCAAGATGTATTTCCAGAAGAGCTTCCAGGCATCCCCCCTGCTAGAGCAGTCGAGTTCGTCATCGACTTGAAACCAGGCACCACCCCTATTGCTAAGCGGCCTTATAAAATGCCTCCTCATGAACTCCTTGAACTTAAGGAAGAAATTGACAAATCGCTTCGCAAGGGTTTTATTCGTCCTAGTTCCTCAGCTTGGGGAGCACCTTCTCTCTTTGTCAAGAAGAAAGATGGAACTAATCGGCTAGTTCAAGATTACCGACCTATCAACCAAGCAACAATTTAGAACAAATATCCGCTTCCCCGGATCAATGATCTGTATGATCAGCTTGCTGGATCGTCAGTGTTCTCTAAACTCGACTTGAGGTTGGGTTATCATCAGATCCGTGTTCGTGAAGAAGATATTCCAAAGACAGCATTTGTTACTCGCTATGGTTCATACGAGTACACCGTCATGTCTTTCAGCTAAACAAATGCCCCAGCAACCTTCTCTCGGTTGATGAAATATATCTTCATGGATTATCTCGACAAGTTTGTCGTGGTATATCTGGATGACATTCTATTATATTCTAAGAATAAAGAAGAACATGCCGAACATCTTCGTATTGTGCTCGAAAGGCTTCGAGAACATCAACTGTATGCAAAGTTCTCTAAGTGTGAGTTCTGGCTAAATGAAGTAACTTACCTTGGCCATGTGATCTCCAAGGATGGTATTGCCATCAACCCTGAACGAGTTCAGGCTATTGTACACTGGACTCCCCCGAAGAATGTTAAGCAAGTCAGAAGTTTTCTTGGACTTGCCAGCTATTGCCGTCGCTTTGTTGAGAACTTCTCCAAGATTGCAAAGCCCCTTACCAATCTGCTTCACAAAGGTGTTAAGTTTGAATGGACAGACAAATGTCAAGAAAGCTTCCAGACTCTCAAGGACAAGCTTACATCAGCACCAGTGCTTGCTCCTCCAGATCCTCGCAAGGATTTTGTCATTTATTGTGATGCTTCTCGTCAAGGATTAGGATGTGTCCTAATGCAAGAGCGCAGAGTAATTGCTTATGCCTCAAGACAGTTGCATCCTCATGAAGAGAACTATCCAGTTCATGATCTCGAGTTAGCTGCAGTGGTCTATGCTCTATTGAATTGGCGACATTACCTTCTCGGCAATCGTTGCGACATCTATACTGACCACCAAAGTCTGAAATACTTGTTTAGTCAACCAGACTTAAATCTTCGTCAACGAAGATGGATGGAATCCCTCACCAACTATGATTTCGGTATTTCATATACCCCTGGCAACGCTAATGTAATGGCCGATGCTTTGAGCAGAAAATCTTATTGCAACAACTTCATGGTTGAGAAAGCTAATCCCCGTCTTCGTGAAGAGCTACGCAAGTTGAACCTCCACATTGTACCGAAAGGTTTTCTCAATAACCTTTTTGTGGAACCAGATCTTCACAGAGCTATTGTAATTGCACAAGGGAAGGACATGGAAATAGATGCAATTAAAGCAGAACTTGGAACTGAGAAAGCCAAGGACTTCTCTTTAGGTAAAGATGGAGCTTTATATTTCAGGGGTCATCTTGTGGTCCCCCGAGTTGATCTTATGTATGAGAAGGTCATGAAAGAAGCTCACGACACTCTATTGTCTATTCACCCCGGAAGCATCAAAATGTATCACGACATTCGTCAGCGGTATTGGTGGTCCAACATGAAGCAAGATATTGCTCGGTACATTGAACAATGTCACACTTGTCGTCAAGTTAAAGCAGAACATCAGAAACCTGCAGGATTTCTACAACCATTGCCTATTCCCAAATGGAAATGGGATGAAATTCAGATGGATTTCATTCTAGGTCTCCCCCGCTCACAGAAAGGTCATGATGCGATCTTTGTCGTCATTGACCGACTCTCCAAGGTTGCACACTTTCTGCCAGTTAAGGAGACTATCACTGCTAGTCAGTTAGCGGACTTGTATATTTCCAGAATTGTTTCACTGCATGGCATTCCAAAGAAAATCGGTACAGATCGAGGCAGCGTTTACACCTCGAAGTTCTGGGAGAGTTTCCAACAAGCTTTGGCACTCATATAACCTGGAGCACCGCTTACCACTAGCAGTCCCAGGGTCAAGTTGAGCGAGTTAACCACGTGCTTGAAGATATGCTACGTGCTTGTGTCATATCAGTTGGCAAGAAGTGGGAAGAATCTCTTCCGTATGCTGAGTTCTCCTACAACAACAGTTATCAAGCTAGCTTAAAGATGGCCCCCTTTGAAGTGTTATATGGACGTAGGTGCCGAACCCCTCTGAATTGGTCAGAAACTGGGGAACGTGCACTCATTGGTCCAGACATCATTCAACAAGCAGAAGAACAAGTTCGAATTGTACGAGAGAATCTTAAGACGGCTCAGTCATGTCAGAAGAGCAGTTATGACCGCAAACATTGGGGACTTAATTACCTCCCCGGTGATATGGTTTATCTGCGTGTCACTCCTATGAGAGGCACTAATCGATTTGGTGTCAAAGGCAAGTTAGCTCCTCGCTACATTGGTCCATTTCGCGTTATTGCAAAACGGGGACAAGTGGCTTACAAATTGGAGCTGCCACCGCAATTCTCTCACCTGCATGACGTCTTCCATGTTTCTCAATTACATCAATGCTTCAAGGATCCGCAATGAGCAGTGGATTATGACATGCTTGATCTGCAAGATGATCTCTCCTACAAGGAGCATCCGATCCACATTCTTGATGAAACTGAACGAAAGACTCGTCAGAAGACTATCAAGTTCCTCAAGGTTCAGTGGTCAAATCATTCAGAAGATGAAGTCACTTGGGAACGCGAGGATCATCTTCGCGAAGAATACCCCGAGCTTTTCCCTTCTACTTCTTAATTCTCGGGACGAGAATTCTTGTTAGTAGAGGAGAGTTGTAACACCCCCATGTAATGGTGCACAGTGATGACTATGATCAGCAACTAATCATTTTGCTAAACAGGGCTTGATCAAGTTGAAGTTCAAATTCCAGTTCTAATTTCAATTCTAATGCCCTAGGATTTTATGGTGATAAAATAAATCCTCAAACAGCATAAGAAAAATGTTGCATACTTGTGGAAAAATCCAAAACAAATGTTGTTGAGGAAAACAACATCACCAAACATGTGGTGTGGACCCCACTATCCAAAACAACACCATATTGTATTTTTAAGTGCTTTTAAATAATTTTGGAAAATGCAAACAGATTCCAATAACCCCCAAACTTTTTGTGGCCATATGGAATATTGCAAGTTGTTATTTGGAACAAGTGGCACATTTTTACTGAGAAGCAATAATGCCAAAAGGAATTAAATTAAGAGTTGTGTATAAAACAGGAAAAGAAAAAGGAAAAGAAAAGAGAAAGTGCACTGTGCACTTACGCCCAGTGGCTACAGTAGCCGGCCCAGCCCGCCTAGCGTCGTCTCCCACCTCCTGACGCTGCAGCACGCGCTGTCGACGCCAGAGAGAGCGCGCGCGCGCACGCCCGGGGCCCCCACTCGCTCCCTCGTCCTCGCGCATGCGTGGATGGATAAGAGAGCATCTCCGCAGCCCCCTGGACGCCTCTGCTCCTCCTCTCTCCCTCTCCCCCGCTTGCTCTCCTCCCTCCCGAGAACTGCCATGGCGCGGCCACCATAGAACCCGCGGCCACACGCCCTCCCGTGCCTCGCTGAGACGCCCACGAGAACCGCCACGACCGCCCCGTCCGTCTCGACCACAAGCCCGAGCCCCGGAGCCCCTGCAACGACGGCCACGAGCTCCTTCCTCCTCGGATCGCCGCCGCTCGCCGTCGATGATTCCAGCCACCTCGAGCCTCCCCCGAGCCCGCTTTGCACATCTGCAGGATCCCTGTGAGCCCGCGCATCTTTCCCCTCGCTTAGCCCCGTCGATTGCTAGCTCTGTCACTCGATTTCGCCGGAGCCCGAACCTGTCTCCGCCTGAGCTCGTCGCCGGCGAGCCTCCGGTGACCTTTTGGTCCAACCGACGCCGTCGTTCGACTCAGTGCATCGCGTAGGCCCGTGTAGTGCCCGTAGTTAGAGCGTTTGCGCCCCGTTTTGCTCGCTACCATCGGCGCCCGAAGCTCACCGCCGCAAACCTCGACGCCGGCGATGCCACAGGACACCGCAGCTCCCCCTGACGGCCGAAATGGAACGGCGACGATCTCAGCTCTCGAACGCAAGAAGAACCACGCGATTTGGTGCCCTGTGCGCCATTTCCGAGCCCCGCCGTGTTTTCGGTTGCTCGCCGGAGCTCCTCCGGCGGCGAACACCGGCCGCCGCCGACGTGGCCTGGTCGGGGCCACCCCCAGTGACCCTGCCAGTGGGCCAGGGTGACCCAGTTGACCAGTTGACTTGGTCAGCTGGCTGACTGGGCACAGCCCAGTCACTGATAGGTGGGGCCCAGTCCCCCTGTGCCTATGACATGTGGGCCACGTCTGTCAGTAGATTAATTAGTAAATAGGTTAAATTAAAACTAATTAATTTGCCTAATGTGACACTGACCAGTGGGGCCCTCCGCTAATTAAACCCGTTTAGATTAAATTAACACTGGTTTAAAAAGTGAGTCTATGAGATGTTGGTCCCACATGTCAGATTGACCAGTCAGCTGAGACTGTTGACTGCTGATGCAATGCTGATGTCAGCATGATGTCATAAAGGATTTTTCGAATTAAATTAATTCTGTTAATTCCAGAAAATGATTAAAACTTTGAAAAATCATAGAAAATAATCTGTAGCTCAGATGAAAAAACTTTATACATGAAAGTTGATCAGAAAAATCCCACGAATCCGAATATGCCATCCATTCATTTGTCACATGCTCCTAGCATGATGAACATGGTACTTTCCCCTCCGGATCGCCTGTTCGATAAATCCAAAGACCCGGGAAATATCGTCAGATATTCTCCCGCTCCATCTAATACGTGTAGTACTGCGTTAGACTACCCCTAGCACTGCGTATTGCCATGTCATGCATTGTGTTGCATCTGTTTGCTTCTATTTATTGTTTCTTCCCCCTCTTCTCTCCGGAAGCCTCCGAGACTGACGCTGCTGCCGAGTGTGACTACGCCCCTGACGACCAGCCTTTTGCAGCAGAGCAACAAGGCAAGCAAAACCCCCTTGATCATCCCGATATCACCTATTCTTTCTCCCTCATGCTTGCATTAGATTTTGCTACTGTATTTAAACAAGCACCTATTCTGATGCATAGCCTGATTTTGAATACTGCTTTCATACCTGCTTTCATATAATGTTGTAGTATAGGTATGGATAGTGTCCCATTGTGACTCCCAGTTTACTATTGTCGTTGCCCCTGCTTTCATCACCGTCGTCATTGAGGACTTGGAGACAGAAGACTCAGTCATCATGACTGACAAGCCGTTACCGACACATCACCTCACACACCCCGAGTGTGAATTCACTTGGGGCACTGACTCACAACCACTTTGACTTTTTACTGAATTATATGAGAAAGACGGGTCAGCCCCAAGGGTACCCGCGAGTATGAAATAAGGTGGGATGCGCCGGTAAGGCATCCAAGGGGCTATTACGAGGCGTGGCCGGACAGTGATGTCCTTGCCACAAGCATCGAGACGGGGCGACGGGATGGTGGGACCGATCGTCACCACAAACTATAAAGTCACTAACGGGTTTGGATATGTGATCTGAGAAGGCCTCTGGCCACTTTCGCACTAACCACCACGCGGGAATAAAAGTGGGCACTCTACGGCGTACATTCTCCCGAAAGCTCTTCAGATGTCACATTGAGCGACTCGCGCCCGGGTGGTCCGAGCAAACGCATGGCGCTTGTAAGTTAAGGCATGCTAGGACTGATCCCGGCCGATGGCGTAACATGCAGGATGGCGAGGGCGATGGCCCAAGACCCCGAGCCATTAGGATGTAGACCGGCGTGCTGGCCTCTCTGTTGAGCCTAGGTAGGATTACGTCGTGTCGATCGGCCGAGGCCGGGTATGACCCGAAAATTGTATCCGGCCAAAGTTTATCGAGTGTGTTGGGTAAGTTTGTGCACCCCTGCAGGGAAGTTAAACTAATCTCCCCCTTCTATTGCTAGCCAATTTTGTTTCGTTTTGACCTAATTTCGAAAATCGCCACAAAAATAGCCATACCAAATTTCTTGGATTCGTTTGATTTGAAGAGATTTTGTTGATTTTGATCCGTGGATTTCGTTGTGGACTAGTGGATCTGGCTTTCCATCCATTCAATTTCCCCCAATTTTTCTTTTTCCCCATCAGATTTGTGTTTTTCCTCTCGGTTTTCCGCCCAAGTCCAAGATTTGGAAATTAGGTTCGTCCCAATTTTCCCGACCCCCGGAACCTCCCGAACCTTCCGCCCCCCAGACCCTCTGGCCAACCCGGACCTTCCGGCCGGCCCGGACCTTCCGGCCTTTGCAAAAACTTTCTCCTCGCCAATTTTCATTTCCTTGGGTTTTTTCCATCACAGTTTTCCGCAAAACCCCGCCATTTTTCTTCCGCAACCCTTTGCATTTGAGATTCTGAGTTGCGAGCCTCACCACTTCCTAAGGTGTTTAGGCTAATTAGGAGTGGTTCTTCATCGACATCGCCGCTCATCATCGCCCCGGATAATTGCCGACCAACTCTTCGTTGAAACCTAACCGTAAGCAAGGACGGTAACCGCAACGACACTCTTGTATATACCCTTGCCATTGCATTGTTACCCCGAGCCTATTTGCGTTACTTGCCTATCGAGACTAGCCATTGAGTATTACCGGGCTACGCTACTTGTGCACTTTAGTGATACATACTCCGCATAGCTTAAATTGCATGCATTTATCTTAGTACCATTTCGGTATCATATTGGTATCTTTTGTGTTCAAGTAATCCCCGCATACATAATTGCTATCTTGGTGTGCACGTCCCGCATAGTGACCATACAAAACATCATTGAAAACGAAAAGAGAAGCAAAGCTTTTAAGCAAGAGCAAAAGAGCAAAAGAGCAACATCACCGCAATCTTCGCATAGCATATTTGATCATCTTGGATCACTTGAGCGAGTGACACGTGCCACATACACACATAGCAAGTTGGGCATAGGAAGACGACACGTTTGGTTCCTTTAGGTTGTGCACAAGTGCGTATCTTGCCCATTGAAGCAATTGTGCTACCATCTCTCTAGTGTTGTGCAACGAGAGCATTTTCCGTGGATTCCACATTTTGGCTCATCCTTGGTTGCATGCCCCCAAATTTATACCGTGTGTGTGTTTCCGTGTATACCCATTGCTATTGATCTACATTGTCTCATTTGTGAATTTTACGAATCTCTTTCAACTTTATTGAATCTTATCTTCCGGATTGCTTGAAATTTGTGCCACTATCCTAACCAAGCTACTCCATAAGCCTTATTTGTGTAGGTGTGATAAGGACGATCTTCGTTACCAATTATACTATTTCCATACTTGCACATTGAGTGATCTTGATCCATTTTCAACTTTTGGAACGGTAATTGGTATTGTCTCCTAACTCTTCCACCCATATATACTTGAGTGTTGTTATGGATAGGTCAAGCATCCACAACCCGACGTTTGAGGAACAAGAGGATGATGATACCACCTTCGTCACCAAAATGCAATTCTTCGGAGCGCAAAAAGCAATGCGTCAATCACATGACGCTTTGAGCGACCGCATCGAGCACCTCTCCACCGATGTTCGCGAATCCGAAGTGCGCACAAGGGATTACCTCGACACTAAGCTCTCAAGCCAAATGGAGGAAATTCGCACCTTGATGGTCAAGCGTGCCTCTTCCACATCAACATCGTCAAGGAGGCGCGACTCAAGTCATCACTCTTCGGAGTACTCTTCCGGCGAGAGTCCACCTCGATCACGTCCTCATCATCGAGATGACCGCTCCGGTCCAAGCTCGCACCAAGTCCGCCAACGTGAAGCTTCGGACAATCCCCTCCATGGCAATGGACTACAAGATCGACTTCACGAGCATGCTCGACGACATCAACATGAACAAGAGGCATTAGAACAACAATGACAACAACAACGTCATGAAGAAGAACTCTGCCACCGCGAAGACCAAGCGCTCGAAGCCCAACAAGCACTCTAGGATGCTACTCACGCATTGGAGGAATGCATCCGTCAAGCACATCTTGAGCAAGAAGCACTTCACCAAGAACGACAAGACGAACTTCGTCGACAACGATAGGAAGAAGCCAATCGCCAAGAGGAGCACCACGAAAGGCGCAACCGAGTGCGTCCACCTCGTCGCCGTCTTCAAGATCATCGCGACGAACCTGACCATGAAGATGAGCAAGGAAAAGATCAACGCCAACACGCTCAAGGCAATGCCAATGACGATCGACATCCAAGACAAGGATTTCAACATCACCACCACAATGATGAACAACGCTTCGGCAAGCTCAAGTTCTCTATGCCAAAGTTTTCCGGAAGAAATGATCCCGAAGACTACTTATCATGGGCACTCAAGGTTGATAAGATATTTCGCCTCCACAACTATGATGAAGAGAAGAAGATAGCCATGGCTTCACTCGAGTTCCAAGACTATGTCCTTTTTTGGTGGGAACAAGTGATTGAGCGGAGAAGAGAAAGAGGCGAGCCACCTATCAACACTTGGGCCCAAATGAAGGATCTCATGCGAGCTCGTTTTGTGCCTACACACTACAATTGGGATCTCTTCAAGAAGCTACAACAACTCAAGCAAGGCACCAAGTCGGTAGAAGAGTACTACCAAGAGATGGAAATCGCTATGATCCGAGCCAATGTCAAAGAAGATGACGAGCAAATAATGGCGTGCTTCCTGAATGGCCTCAACTACCAAGTCAAGAAAATTGCCGACTTCCAACCATACTCCAACCTTCTCGAACTTGTGCATCAAGCAATCAAGGTGGAACGGCAAGTGCAAGATGACTACAAGTACTACAAGTTCTCCTCCAAGACCTACGGCTCAAGTACTCAAGCTACTACCACAACGACACCTTCGACTACGAAATCGACAACACCTACCGGCGACAAGTCAAGCTACAAGGACAAGACGACTTCATCAAGCCGACCAACCTCAAGAACCTACAATCCGAGAGCTTCATCCTCTACTCCGACACCGGATGCTACCGCCAAGAAAAGCTCCATCAAGTGTTTGACGTGCCAAGGCCGAGGCCACAAGACCTTTGAGTGTCCAACCAAACGTAATATGGTTCTACTCGATGACGGCACCTATGACTCAATGAGTGACGACGAGATGCAGGCTTTGGATCAAGTGGCCATACACCGCCAAGTGAATGAAGATGAAGATTCGCAAATCTTTTGTGACAACGATTCGAGCCCCGCTCTCGTTGTCTCCAAGGTTTTGACGCTCCAACAACAAGAAGATGAGGACCAACGTTGCCACATCTTCCACACCAAGGCAAACATCCAAGGAAAATCCATCAAGGTCATCATCGACGGAGGGAGTTGCCACAACTTGGTAAGTGAGGACCATTGTTCCAAACTACAATTGGTCAAGAAAAAGCACCCTCCTTCCTACAAGGTCCAATGGTTCAATGACTCTGGCACCCTACAAGTTGACCATACCGTGGAAGTTTAGTTGAAGATAGGCGCTTATGAAGACACTTTGGAGTGTGATGTGGTTCCAATGTCCGTTTGCCACCTCCTACTTGGTAGAGCTTGGCAATTCGACCATGGCGTCACACACAACGGTCGGACAAATCAATATAGCTTCAAAATGAAGGGCAAGCAATATGTACTCCGACCAATGTCTCCAAGTCAAGTCATAGCCGACAAAAAAGCTTCATCCCCTCGTGGAGATAAAAGTGAGAGAGTGATCCACCTCAAAGAGAGTGAGTGCCACAAGCCAAAAATGAGCGACTCCACGATGAGGGACATGAGAGATATAGTTCTTTTAGCCACCAAAAGAGATTTGCGGGATGTGAGTGAGAGCCCATCGACCGTTCTTCACTATGTACTTGTGTGCAAAGATGACGTCGTTCGGACTAACCCTTCACCACATCTTCGTCTTGTGTTATCTAAGTTGTTGCAGGAATTCCAAGATGTTTTTCCCGATGAGCTACCTCCGGGACTACCACAAAAATGAGGGATCCAACACCGCATAGACCTCATCCCCATAGCACCGCTTCCTAACAAGGCTCCCTACCGTGTCAACCTCGACGAAACAAGGGAAATACAAAGGCAAGTCCAAAAACTCCTAGATAAAGGGCATGTACATGAAAGTTTGAGTCCTTGTGCGGTTTCGGTGATACTAGTGCCTAAGCAAGACGGTAGTATGCACATGTGTTCCGATTGCCGTCCTATAAATGCTATAACTATTCGTTATTGTCATCCCATTCCTCGCCTAGATGATATGCTAGATGAACTTGGTGGTGCCACTATATTTTCTAAGATTGACTTAAAAAGTGGTTACTACCAAATTCGCATACAAGAGGGTGACGAGTGGAAAACTTCATTCAAGACTAAATTTGGTCTCTATGAATGGTTGGTCATGCACATGGGCTTATCCGAAGCACCGGGTACTTTCATGCGTGTCATGCATTATGTTTTGCGACCCCTCATAGGATATTGTGTTTTGGTCTATTTTGATGACATTCTTGTCTTTAGCAAGTCTCTTGAGGACCATGCTACACATGTCGTGATGTTTTGCAAATCCTTAGGAAAGAACAACTCTATGCAAACATGGAGAAATGCACATTTGGTGTTGAGAAGGTAGTTTTCCTAGGTTTTGTAGTATCTTCTGAGGGCATTCATGTAGATGAAACTAAGATTGATGTTATTAAAACATGGCCCACACCAACGAATTTGCAACAAGTGCGTAGTTTCCTAGGACTAGTCTGTTTCTATCGCTGTTTTGTCAAAGACTTTAGCACTATTGCATCTCCTCTCCATGCTTTGATCAAGAAGAATGCACCATTCATTTGGGGTCCTTCCCAAGACACCGCATTTCATGAACTTAAAAATTTGCTCACTCATGCACCTTTGCTTGCTTTGCCCAACTTTGATAAAACATTTGAAGTGCATTGTGATGCTAGTGGTAATGGAATAGGTGGTGTGCTTATGCAAGAGAAGCGCCCAATTGCGTACTTTAGCGAGAAACTTTCCGGCGCTCAACTTAACTACCCCATCTATGACAAACAATTGTATGCTTTGGTGAGAGTTTTACATGTATGGGAACATTATTTGCAACCTCATGAGTTTGTTATCCATACCGACCATGAAACACTTAAGTACTTAAAAGGTCAAACTAAGTTGAACAAACAGCATGCTAAATGGAGTGAATTTATTGAATCTTTCCCTTATGTCATCAAATACATTAAGGGTAAGGAAAACGTTGTGGCGGATGCTCCTTCCCGCAAATGCATGTTAGTTACTAAACTTGAATTGAATGTTGTTGGTTTTGAGCATATCAAAGACTTGTATGAGCATGATGCTTATTTTGCTAATCCGTGCGCTATGTGCAAGTGAAAACTTGTTGGGAGAACTACTATATGAAAGATGGATATCTTATGCGTGCTAACAAACTTTGTATACCCGAGTCTTCTCTTCGTTTGTTGCTTTTGCAAGAGGCTCACGATCGAGGACTTATGGGTCACTTTGGACGTGACAAGACGTATGCCACACTATCCAACAAGTGCTTTTGGCCCAAGATGTTTCATGATGTTGCACGTTTCACCAACCGATGCTCCACATGCTGCAAAGCTAAGTCCAAAGCTCAATCCCATGGTCTTTATATGCCTCTTCCTATACCTTTCCAACCTTGGGAAGACATTAGTATGGACTTTGTGCTTGGCTTGCCACGAACTAAAAATGGCCATGACTCCATTTTTGTCTTGTGGATCATTTTTCCAAGATGTCTCATTTCTTTCCATGTCACAAGATAGACGATGCTTCACATATTGCCAAACTCTTTTGTAGGGACATCTTGCGACTACATGGCGTCCCCAAGACCATTGTCTCGGATCACAACGTCAAGGTACTGAGCTACTTTTGTTAGACCCTATGCGCCAAGATCGGAATCAAGATCCTATTGTCTTCGGCATATCACCCTCAAACCGATGGACAAACGGAGGTGACGAACTGGACGCTATCGACTCTCCTTCGCGTGTTGATCAAGAAGAACATCAAGGAATGGGAAGATTGCCTCCCCATCGCCGAGTACGCCTACAATCGTGCAAGTCACTCCACCACCGGCAAGTCTCCGTTCGAAGTGGTCTACGGCTTCAACCCTTTGTCCCCATTGGACAACCTCCCTCTACCACTTCAAGAGCGTGTCAACATGGACGCAAGTGCAAGGGCAAGCTACATCAAGAGGATGCATGAAGATACAAGGCACACGGTTGAACGTCAATTGGAACGCGTCACCAACAAGCGCAACCTCAACAAGCACCCCATGGTGTTCAAGCCCGGTGATCTTGTGTGGCTACACCTTCGCAAGGACTGCTTCCCCAATGAACGCAAGTCCAAGTTACTCCCTCGAGACGACGGACCCTTCAAGGTGTTGGCACACTACGACAACAATGCCTACAAGATCGACATCCCACGCGACAAGTACAACATGAGTGACACCTTCAACGTCACGGATCTATCCCCTTTTCATGGTGATGAAGATCTTGATCCGAGGACGGATCTTCCCCAAGGGGGGGGGGAGATGATGCGGACCATCCCACCATCATCCCCATGAAGACTACTCCATCAAACCAACCCCCAGGTGGCCTTATGACAAGAGCACGCGCACGCGACATTGGAGCTAAGGTGAACTCACTCCTCTTCGAGTATGACTTGGGTGGCAAAGGAACTTGGATGATACCTCAGAATGAAACCCTATGCATCCATAGGTACGAGGAAGACAACCACGAAGAACCAAGGAAGCATCCCCAAGACCAAGTCCCAGAGGAAAAGGAGTCAAGCACAAAGGGCAGCTCTCTGGACAGCCCGGAACTTCCGGCCTGCCCGGAACTTCCGACCCACCGGCGATCCAGGGCCAAGTCCAGAGGTGCAAACTCTCTGGATAGACCGGAATTAGCCCGGACCCTCGCCCAGAACCTCCGGGCCCCGGAACTTCCGGTCGGCCCGGAACTTCTGCCCCCCCGTGAAACAAGCCCGAAGCCTGCGCCAACTCTCTGTTTAGCCCGGACCCTGCCTGGAACCAGCCCGGAACTTCCGACGCCCGAAACTTCCGGCCTTGACAGAGCGACTGGACTCGAACCCGAGGCCCATGAACCTCTCCCACTTACCCCTTCGTCCCTAGGACTATATATACTCTTCTTCCACCTCGAATTAGGATTAGCTGTTGTTTAGCAAAGACCTTTTGTTGAGCATAGCTCCATTACTTACTTCTCCCACGGAGATTTCCCTTCATCGAGAGAAGATCCAAGTGATGCCAAGGCCCCTCTAAGGGAAGATCCTAAGGGATTCAAGGCCTCGTCCTTTGGAGTGAGGAGACTATCGTTACGTGTATCCTTTTGTTGATTGTGGATCTTGTGACTCGTGTGTTTGTGTGTTTCTAGTGGATGTGTAATCAAAGATTGTCCTTGAGTTTGTGATTTCCTCTCGTGTTCCTCGTGGAAACCAGCTCCAATTCCTGAAAGATCGATGCACACGGGCGTGCCCCGTATCAATTGTCCTTTAAACTGAATTCATAACCTTGACTCATCAAGCATGAGGCAGAAATAATGTTCCGACTAAGTGCGCGAATGTAATAACAATTATGCAATTCCAAAATAAATCCAGAAGCAAGCTTGAGCTGCATCGTGTCGACCTCCAACGCAACAACTCTTGCTTTGTTTCCGACCCTGATGTCAATCTCCCCTTGTGCCACATGCCTAGTTCTTATCAGCCCCTGCATCGAGTTGCAAATATGAACAACCGATCCGGTATCAAATACCCAAGAGCTACTAGGTATGTCAGCAAGGTAAATGTCTATAACATATGTAACAAGTGGTCCTTTGCCAAAAGAAGCATTTCCGGCCTTCTTGCCATGCTCAGCAAGCCACTTGCTACAGTTCCTCTTCTAGTGACCAGTTTCCTTGCAATGAAAGCAAATGGTCTTTGAGTCCGGTCCCGACTTCAACGCAGTGGCGGAGACAACCTTCTCCGTGCCCTTTGTCTTACCCTTTTTCTTGGACCAACTCTTCTTGAACTTAGCCGAGTTCTGCACCATCAACACTTGATGTGTGCCTTTCTTAATATCTTGCTCTACCACCTTGAGCATCCCATGCAATTCAGTGAGCTTTTTATCCATGCCGTGCATATGATAGTTCGAGACGAATGTCCCATAGCTAGGTGGAAGAGAACCCAGAATTGCATCTGTGGATAGCTCGTCCCCAAGTGGGAAGCCTAACCGATCCAAAGCTTGCACGTACCCGATCATCTTGATCACATGCGGGCTCAGTGGATCACCCTCTTTCAACTTACAATCCGTCAAGGATAGCCAGACGTTGAACCTTTCGGTCCTAGCCTACACCTGAAACATGCTCTTGAGACTCTCGATCATATCGAAAGCCTCAACGTTTTAGAAATACTGTTGCAAATCGGGCTCCATATAAGCCAGCATGAGGCAGCTGATCTCGTTTGATTCATCAACGAGTTTCTAGTAGGCATTTTTGGTTGTGGCATTAGCATTATCAGCATGTACCTCTGGAAGTGGATCCTCTAGAACATCTTCCTTTTTATCATGCTTGAGAACAATTCTCAAATTTCTATACCAGATGGTAAGGTCTGTTCCATTCAGTTTATCCTTTTCCAGAATTGATTTCAATGCAAAGTTTGGTTGAGCAGGTGGTGCAATTGATCTACAACAGAAAATATGCAATCACTAAGCAATGTGTTTATGTAGAGTAATTCAAGCCTTAAAAAGAACTACTCCCACTGAAGTTGGCATCCCTCCGCAAACTCTCAGTGATTCAGGATCCGACTAGCGCAAGCAACTAGTGAGCTTTAGCATCACTGCTAGCCAACTTGCCTATTCGGTAAGCAACTCCTTGCTAATCATATCTCCATACGACTCCTGTCAGTCGGGTAGGTATCTTATACCCCGGATCCCGACCTTCTTTGCCACAAGGCCCAAAACCATTTTGATAGCCTTGTCAAGTTAACCTAATGCAGTGCATGTCTGTGTCTGACACGAACCATCCAATTCAAGGACACCTAGTAGCACCGCAATTTTATGAGCCCACTACTAGACGTACTTGACATGCGAAGGTGCAACATTGGGAATGGCAACGTGCTTGATATTAACGAGGGATACTTCTACCATTTTAACATGCATAGAAACAAGAAGGAATATCAATCACATATAAACATAAATATGTGAAATAGTATGGCTCCATCATGGACGTCCTTCCAGGATGGCTCCGACTCCGATGACCAGGGCAGAACTCCATCTTGTTCGTCACACCTTGTAATGAATTTTACAGAGAATCACAAGTCGACACGCAGGTCGTTATACAATATAATGAAAACACTTTGGCTCTTGTCGGCTGACAAATCATGATACGCAGGTCATGTTAAATTACACACATGCATCACATACATATGAGCCATACTATTCACATCAAACCTGCAAGACAAAGTTATGCATAGAATCGCATTCTTCCAGTTTGAGTGATCGTGTACGAAATACAAGGCGCTACGCATGCGTTTTCGGAAATTACAGATCGAATATGTACTCCGATCACGCCGAATTTTCTGATTTGACCGATCTTATCGATCATCGCGAATCCGATTCGGATTTACGTTTCACTGTTAACCCCGATTGCGGAAACCGACCGGTAGGGGTAGGTTGTGTCACGACCTCATCAATTCCGATTGACAGAAACCATAGCCTCAACGATCCCCATGTGCAGTTGATCTCATCAACAGTGTACATAGCCAATCTCTGAATAGACGACATATCTCATCTGTCGCCTCCACATATCAAATATGCACCCGATCTGAATCCAAATCCAATAACAGAGGCTCTGATACCACTGTTGGGTTCTACCATAGGTGCATCGCATGCAAATTAAAATTTTCCTACGCGCAGAACTACCAAGGACATGCTACAGAGATGGATCACGGATCATTACCACTAGACGCGCAGTGCCATGCAGCGGAAGTAGAGTTGGGGTAGCACGTCTGCGAGGTCCGTCTCCTCGTCTGATCTCCCTCGAACAGCCGGTCACCGCAACCCACATATAGATTCACCAGAGCAGCGTAAGTGCACCGCCTCTACCAGTATCCGCGCGTGCAGAAGGAACACCGTGCGGCGGACTGCTAGGTCCGATCACATAGTTCGGCGGCGACTGGAGGTGGCTAGTTGCAACACATGCAAATCCCTAATTACGGCGCCGAAGCATTCAACTGAATAAGTGTGCCGCACCTCCACTATATATAGGCATCCGGCGCGGGCTCAACTCTTGGGCCTCGCATGGATCCTAAAGCCCATGTGTTCGTTCCCTTAAGCGCGCGACCCCTTAGGTTCTCGTTCACTTGGTCGCGAGCCAGATCACATCCGGCTCCACTAGTCGGTAGAGGCCTCTAGCAAAGCATGCCGACTCCAGATGTCAGATGAAGCTGGTTAGGTGAACCTGTACTTCGTACTTCTGTTCCCTTTGCCACACGATATATGTTGTCGGGCTCAAGGCGAGTCTGTCATCCTTGTGCTAGCCCGACCTCTTTCTCGTTCCAGTGATGCCGACCACAAATCATATTATCTCATAATCGTTGTCACATGGACATGCTTATCTTGGTCAGATCACATGAGGGGTCTAGAGTATATCTCTCCTGATCGGAGGGGCAAATCCCATCTTGCTCGACCATGTCTCGTAGCATGGTCTGGACAAGCCCGAAACCTACCTTTATAACTACCCAGTTATGGAGTAGCGTTTAGTCAGCCCAAAGCAGGTCTGTCACCATCCCGAGTACATGTGCCAGCTCAGGTCTTAGGACATAGAACGTATGTTGTACTAGAGACTCACAGATGACATATCGCTGCGTCTCATAGCTGGGTCTGTCCAACTCAGACCTTATGTCAACTCGGATCCGACTTTGTCGAATCCGAATAGATATTTCTGAATCCATATTATCCGGCTAGCATCCAATGCTACATGGTCAGTGAGACGGGACCATCCACCATGTCATATGCTAGTCTAACTGGCTGCGCGTCCACACAGCCCTTTCAACTAGGGACCATTTAGGACAATCATTATACAATGCATAGTCTCACAAACAAGTCACGTACTTGTTAATACACATCAGTGATAATATCTAGGCCTTTCTTCGAGCCTGGGCCAACCTAAGTCGTCTAGTGCATAAGTCCAGGTACTAAGGGCCGCGTTCTTTAGTACACCAACAGGAGCCCCCGGGCCTGGGCCAACCTAAGTTCGCGACTGTCGTGGTTTTGTCAACCCGGCAGATGTCCTCGTAACAGGACTTAGGTGTGAGGCCATCACCGCTAGGTGGCGACTAGAAGGGGTTAAACGAGAGAAAGAGTCGGGTTTACCTAGGTTCGGCCCCTCCTATGGAGGTAATAGCCTACGTCCTTCTTTGTGTGTATTTGATGAGTAGTTCTCGATTACAAGGGTGCGGAATCTCTAACCTAGCTATCGAGAGGTTGTAACTTGAGTCTTTCGGCCCCAGGGGCCTGCCTTTATATACAGGTCAAGTCCTGGGGTGTACAAAGAGTTCGGGTCATATCATGACCCGTGACTTATAACATCTCTAACTTGCCTTGCATCCTAAGGAAACTCGGCCGGCGTCTTCAGCTTCGTGGGCCTTGAGCCGCCATCGTCAAGTGTTGGGCCGTCTGACAACTTTAGATTGCCACCTCCTCACTTGCCTCGTCTGGATGACACGGCCCGCCTTGAGCTTGGTCACAAGACTGTTCATATGTTGACCCGGCCCAGTAGGGCGGGTTATACCGTGGAGTATATCCCCGACATTAGGCCCCAGATTGATTTGAATCCATTCATGTCAATAGATCTTTCCTCCCTTTGGCGGCTTATCCTTGGACTGTTTATCTTTTATGAATTTCATAACGCTGGCTTGTTCCACTTCCTCACTTGTCATTTTTCCAGCGTTCATTTATTATGACGTCATCCGTCGTTAATGTGGAAGAACAATAATGATATCATGGCGAATCTGGTCATATCTGCTTATCCCGAAAATCGAGGCGTTTTCATTTCCCAAAATTTGCTGTATTCCCTCGATTGTCGCGCCTGTCAGTTGCCTCTTCGAGCTCCTTCCATTTAAATATTTACCGAAAGGCCCCTAATTCACTTTCCACTTCTTCTCTTCGCATCTTCTTCTTCCTCGAGCCCGAAGACTCCTCGTGCCACTGCCACGGTTTCCTCACCTTGGCGATCTCCCTCGAGGTCGTCGCGACATTCCTTCTTGGTTAGTCAATCCTCCGCGTGCTTCCGCCGCCACCGGCGACCATTCGAGTAAGTCATCTTTCCTCCGACCTAGATCCATTATAGCACCACGGGGTTTTCGAGTTCTTTGGCAACCTTTCCCCGGTTCATCGTCATTGCTAACTCTGTGAGTAGATCCCGCGAACGTAATCACTAGAGTAAACGATAGAGATACCAACTCCGTTTCGCGTATGATATGCTTTTAATTCTTCCCAGCAGCGGATGAACTGTGCCCTCATTGCTTCTCTGCTTCTAGGATTAACAAATATTTTTGCCTTTTTGAACTATTTCTTACATCCAAAATTGTTGCTGCCCTGAGGGAAACTTGTTTGTCCTACACTTAGCAAAACTTTCTTAGAAATCATTGGTCATTAGCACAAGTCGCCCTTACGTCTGCCGGCTTAATAATTGTAACCCGCCATACGTTTAAGCCATTGTATAGATTCTGGCTCTTTACAAGGCTTGCCCTTTCATTGCAAATACTTAGATCATTTTACTTGAACCATTTACTTTAGCCTCCCTCTTTTACTTTATCCAGGCGACTCATTATGTTGGAGTCAAAAGCCTACAACTGGGTGGCAACTCAAGTTTCTGATGTTCACTTAAAAGATTATGAGGAACATGGGTTTCTACCGCCTCAAAATGTGGTTGGCTAGTGATTCGTTCTTGGAGAGGAGATCCCAAGTTCCTAGGAGGGGGAAGTGGTGATATTTTTTGATCACCTATAGTGGGGTTTTTCGCCTCCTGGGTCAAAATACTTCCGGGACGTCTTATACTTTTTCAATCTTCATCCTCAAGACTTGGCCCCCATCTCCATATCGAACCTTTGCCAGTTCCAAGTATTTTGCGAGGTGTATCTTCAGACGGAACCCACTGTCTCCCTCTTCAGGGAGTTTTTCTATTTGAACTCGCAAACAGAGTGTGCGGACGGTCCCGGCTTAGAACTTGGCGGGGTTTCGATCCAGAGGCGGAAGGACGTCCTTTTTCCTGCTGCCACCTTACCGAGCCACCCTAAAGGGTGGAACAAGACTTGGTTTTATTGTAAAAACACCGCTCATGCTGATGAAAATCCCTTGTCAGGTTACAGGCCCAACCGCCCCCATGGATCTCGAGCTTCCGGGTTGGGCTCCTCTAGAGGAACGCTCCCAACACGCCCATGTTTATCCAAAGTTGAGGGCTCTGCTAACCAACGGGTTGACTAGGGTCGACTTAACCCGGTGTTGGGTATCTTGGAGGATTCTTCCATTAAGCCTGCGCAGTGGCTTAATGTCCACTTACTCTGGCGACTTGAACGACGCTCAACGGTACAACAATTTTTCCTTGGAGGCCGGCGAAATAAACCGGATAGTGAAGAAGCTGCTAGGTAAAAACCAGGAGACTTGTAGCAAGGACGGGTTGAAACCTTTCTACGCCCTTAACCCGGCTCCTTCGATACAAAACCTTTAAGATTTTCATCTCGCTTTTTGAACAAACTTTAAACCTTTGCTTTCTTGATCTGAATGTTTAATTTTGCAGGCTACCTCCTCTTTATGGAGTCGGAGACGCGTCAAGACTGCGGCTAACAAGCCCAAAGCCGCCCCGAGCAAGAATGAGAATAAGGCGGCTGCAGAAGGACCGTCTCATATGGACGAAACAGCTGCCACTGATACCCGATCAGAGGTAAAACCAATCTTTTGTTTATATTTCTTTGAATCTATCTAACGCCTTTTCCTCTTAGCGTGATGTTGAGACAAGCCGTGCAGGCGTTGTTGAGGTAATTTCCATCTCTTCCGACTCACAACCTTCGCCTCCATTGAAAACAAGGCGAGTTGTTCAGAAGGTAGGCTTTTCTCACCCGGACGCTCATCTAGATCCTTACTTTAGTTTGAAGAAAACCCTGCACCAGTCTAGGCGTCAGACCCGAAGTGGGAGTGGTGATGTTGTCAAGGGCTTACCTGATAAATCAGCTGCCCGGAAACGACCAACCAAGGTACTTAACATTCCAAACTTCCAAGGAAGTTCTGATTTGATGTGTCAACTTTTGACTCCCATGCCTTGGTTTATCAGGAGTCGCCACCTTCGTCAGATGACTCAACTGCGTCCAAATTGGCGCCCTTTGTTATCAATCATGCATAAATTCCTCATCAATTTGTCTGTTTGAGTAGACTATTGTCTCTTCCCATTCTTCATATTATACTTTTTAACTTGGCAGGGCCAAAGCCAAGAAAAGGAAGACTGACGGGTCTTCTGTTAACACGGAGGCCCCTGAGCCGGAGCTTCCTGTTCCGACGGCTCATGAAATCCATGTTGATCATCCTGAAGACCCTCAGGATATCCAAAACGATTTACCTCCTCCATCTGAACCAACCAATACTGATGCCGTAACCGTTGAAGCTACACCAACGGTTAACCTTGACCCGCCCAATCCTTCAGCTACAAACAAAGATACCCCTGAAGTTATTATTACTTGGACGAGTTATACTGCTCCTGAGATTTCCAGGGTGTTAACGAAGGTGGTTGCTAAGGATGAAGTGGTACTGCAAGAAAAAGATAAGACCAAGTTGGAGCTTCCAAATTATGAGAGCTTTAGTGTTGAAGATCTTCATGCTGCCTGTTTGGATCGTCTGTCTACAAGCCGTGAGATAGAAATTGGCCTTGTTAGCATGATGAAAAATAAATACGAGGTATGCTATCCTTTTGTATGCTCTCATCATATATCCTTTTGTAGCCAACAAGGCCCAGCTTTGTCTTTCTAAGATAAGCTGGGTCTTGCGAATGTTTGACTGACTCAACCTATAGCCGCCAAGGGCCGGCTCATCTCCTTGAGATGAGTGGGGTCTTTTTGTAATAACTTTTAAAAATTTCAACCTGTAGCCCCCAAGGGCCGGCTCATCTCCTTGAGATGAGTCAGGTCTTCTTGTAATAACTTTGAAGAATTTCGACCTGTAGCCCCCAAGGGCCGGCTCATCTCCTTGAGATGAGTCGGGTCTTTTTCACATCTTTTATGACAAAAAGAGCTGAGATACATTAGCCCCCAAGTGCCAAATATATTTCTTGCAATTTGGTTGGGACTTGACATAGAATTTACTTATGATGCAGGAAGCTTTGAAGACAGCCGAATCCAGTGTGACCAGTTTGAAAAAAGATCTGGAAAAAGGGCAAAACTCCTAGGCAGAAGTTGAAGAAAAACTTCGCCTCTCATTGATTGAGCTGGAAAACGCTAAGGCAGGCTTTTTAAAGGAGAAGAAATCCTTTGAAGATGAAAAAGCGGCTCTGTTGAAGCGTGCAGAGGATGCCGAGGTCCAGCTCAAACCCATTATTGAAGAATTGTCCGGGTTGAAACGGCATATTGCCCAGATGGACCAAGCTATTTTTGGTAAGTGTATATAGCTTTTTGTCTTCTTGAAATAATGCGTCCGGCGACTCATGCATTGATTCTATTTTGCAGCCCCCCTGGACTAGCAGTTTTTATGATAACAGTCTGCTCATGCTCAAGGCTGTTTATTCTCTGACGGAGCAACTCTACGCTGGGAGTCATCTTGCAATCAAGGCGACACTAGGGGATAACCAGCCCTTAAAGTATATCAAGAATGTAATGGAAAGTCTTTCCATTATCCCTCAGCACATTCCAGAGCTAAAAAGGTCAGCCGCTTGATCAGGTGTGATATATGCATTGAGCCGGGCTTTAGGTTATGGTATTTTTAGTTTTTACCCTAGTATTTTACAAAAATGGTTTGACATTTTTAGGAGTGATGTATTTTTCCTGTCTTTGTCGTGGTCTTATTTTTGCCCGTTATATTGCGACAATAGATTGAGTTGTTGACGAAGAAGTTGGACCAGAAGGATTTGAAGACCCCGAAGACTTTGTTGATCCAGGAAAGTAACCCTTTGACCATGTCTATGGAACCCATTTTTATGCATTGCATATAGCACTTTACTTTATTGCATCGAATCATGATGAAATGGTGACCACTTTGGTGGGTTGCCTCCATTACTTCCCTCGTTGATACTTGCATTTCCATGAATCTACCTTCCTTATAGAGTTGTGTGGGTGGGAAGTAGATAGGTTGCTAAAGTAGTTGCTACGCAAATGGGACGGGTATTTGCACGGTGATGGAAACAAAGGTATTCTCAAGAATATTTTCAAAGACTTTTCGAAAACCCCATCGGGTGCCAATAATGCTCAAGGGAGATGTGGCGCTAGGTAGCCATTTCATAAAGGAGTGGTGTACTGGAGCAAGTTGTGTGTGTGTTTTCAAAAATGTATTGGATTTAAGATTTGCCGACCATTCCCAACCTTACATGTACGACCACGACACCCCTTATGGGACGGGGCTTTGTTGATTACTTTGGTCAATGTTAATAGAGAGCCCGCATTACTAGTGGCGGGAGTTACATGGTCACTCTTGATACGGGGTCGTGCCGGAAAGGACGACTATGACTGTTTTCACATACACCGGGCACACCGTTGGTCCCTTCATGGATGATACTTGTGATGTACATCATGCGGGTTGTGTGCCGACGAGTGGACTCTTTGTTAGAATCATCAAGGGAAAGACAATGTTCGGGGTGCTTACCTCAGGTATGTAACATACCACGAGTCGTGTCTTGACATGGAAGTTCCCCAAGTCTTGTGGGTAAAGTGTGCAACCTCTGCAGAGTGTAAAACTATTCGAATAACCATGTCCACGGTCAAGGACAGTTGAGTGGTGCTGCTTAAACTACGTCCAGTGGTTTACAAAACTTGGTGTTTGTGTGTGAGTGTGTGGGAAAGAGATACATGAGTTGAGTTGGATGACTCGACGTCATGATTAAACTGGAGTTGCTCCAAACTCTGTTTATATTGATATCTGTAACCTATTCATATGGATACTCATAACTTCATGATGCATGCTTTACAAGTTGATAGGAAATGTCATTGCACTCAAATTAGCTTTCTACAAAATTACCTACTTAGTGCTATATCATGCATTGTTGTACCTTGTTCCAAACATGGGATGCTTGCGAGTACATTCAAAGTACTCATTGGCTTGACACTGGTTATTTAATTGGCCAGGCATGGAAGAGAAGGAATATGGTGAAGAATACCTTGGTGATGAACATGCGAATTAGAACGCTTCCCAGTCAGAATGCATGCAGGGTTAAGGCAGATGGCATGTGTTCACACTACCTTTCAAGATTTCTGCTACGAGTTATGTTTTGTGTTTGGCCTTCATGGTCCTATCTATGTAAGACTTGGCCATAATGGTCACAATTTTACTAAGACAGTATGTATGGTTGTAAGACTCTTGTTATTCGGCTTCTGTGTGTTCAGTGAGCATTGATCTCTGGGATCACTGTACACGTGCATTCGGTGATCACGACTTATGAGTCGGGGTCCCCACAGAGCTGGTATCGGAGCCATCCTGACTGTAGGAAGCCTTAGTTAGCATGGACGTTAGATAGCATGAAACTATTTAAAAAAAACTATACCTAGTACCTGTACTTAGGAATTTCTGCACTTCTTATCTCTTCTAGTCTCATTTCAAACCTTACTAACACCCCTCCCCTTAAACCTTGTAGATGGCCGTCGTACCCGAGGACCTCCTAGCATCTGGCTTTTCCCTACTCCTTGAGGACAGCCTAGAGAAGTGCCAATGTCACCAACCACCCGTTTTCCTCTACCACGAGCACTGGGTCGATGTCACCACGAAGGAGTACCATGTTGACATGGTTGTGAGGGCAAACGACTCCCCGACAAGTTGGTTCTTTGAAGGACCACAGATGGAGACCCTGGTGATCACAGTTGAGATAGCTGCACGGAAGGCACTTATCCAGCTTCGAGACATCATCACAAAGATGGCTGACGAGCCAGCTACACGCCACCTACCTTTCAGGAAGGATGATATTGGTGACAGTTGGACGTTGGTCCCATACAAGGAGGATGGAACACCACTTAGGTTCCAGACCTACTCCAGCCTCTCCACCGACAGTCTGACTCACAACCCGATTAAGGAGTCCGTGAAGCTCCGTAAGGAAAGTCACAACACCCGAGAGCTACTTCATTGCGAAGGAGTATCGTGAGATCTTCACCGACCCACTGGTGAAGCGTCGTCGGGATGGACCTCCTCGTTCTTCGAACCCCTCGACCGGAGATGACACCTGTACGGATGATGACAAGGAGGAAGACCCGAGCAGCGTGAGTACGAGACCGGGCACTCCACCACTTGAGTGAAAGAACCCCTAGGGTAGGACAACTCATGTGTCCCTGATGCGAAGTTTGAGTTCGTGTAATGGTTCATATGAAACCATGTGTGCTTGTTGTTTATTTTTTTTTGTGTCTCGATGCAAGTAGCGCTTTTCCCTTAGGCAACATGTAAGTGACTACATCACCTGCCTTGTCTTAATATCATGTGTTTGGTCTTTCGACCCCTGTTTGATCACACTTGCACTATACTAACCCCCTTAGGCGTGCTTCCTCTATTCATTGCATTTCCCTCTCATCTATCCAAGTGATTTGACTTGGCTGCTCTAAACATGATGGTGACTACAACCCGCAACAGCTTCTTTGCCAACAGGGAGCCGGAGGGTCTGCTCAGCATGGAGATCACCAGGAGCAGCCATAAGGTGACATCCCCCCATCACCACCTCCAGCGGAGGGCTTGACGATAGCTCAGTTTCTCCAAGTTCTCCAGGAGGAATGCCAAGCCAACTCTGCTGCTATCCGGCAGATGGCTCAAGCCCTTGTCAGCAACCATCAACAAGGAAGGAATGGCAATGGCCGCTCCACTCTGTCGGAGTTCATGAGGAATTCACTCCCAACCTTCACCAAGACTGCTGAACCTCTGGATACCAATGACTGGATCCGCACCATCAAGGACCTCCTTGCACTGGTCAATTGAAAAGAGGATCGCGAGAAGGTTCTTTATGCCTCTCACTGCCTCGGAGGAACCGCCAGAGCTTGGTGGGATGGATTCAAGGTCATGCAAGGCGACCATGTGATCACATGGGCTAGTTTCAAGGATGGATTCTACAAATCCCACATTCCTTCTGGGATCATGGCTATCAAGAAGTGAGAATTCTGAGTGCTGAAGCAAGGAAGTGGCTCTGTCAAGGAGTACATGCAAAAGTTCAACCTCCTGTCAAGGTATGCCCCTGAAGATGTCAACACTGAGGCAGCTAAGATGGAATGCTTCATGGAAGGACTCCAGCAAGCCCTGCAGTATCAGCTCATAGTCTGCGACTGTCGGACCTTCTTCGACCTGGTGAACAAGGCTCTCATGCTAGAAGACAAGCATCGTGCCATGGAAGACACTCGCAAGCGCAAGATGATCATCAAGGGTAGTTCCAGCAACCAGAAGCCTCGCCCCGGGCAGCCAGCCCCAGCCAGGCCAACTTATCAGCCTCAGCAAGTTAGGACTCCTGCACCTCGTCCGAGCTACCAGCCTTAGCAGTATGCCAATCCCAGGCCAGCCTACAACAACCCCAACAACAACAATGCCGGCAAGAACAACACCAACTCAGGCCAAGTCACTTGCTTTGGATGTGGTCAGCCTGGGCATATCTCTAGGCAGTGCCCCAACAAGAAGCCAGATGCACCGCATCCCAATACGTCGAACCAAGGTCAAGGCCGTGGAGCTCCACCAAGGAACCAAGCTCCCCGCAACCAGCCCAACAATGGCAAGGGTCGTGTGAATCATGTCACTGCTGAGGAAGCCCAGGAAGACCCAGACGTCATACTGGGTACGTTCCTTGTCAATTCAACCCCAACAACCGTTCTATGTGGAGCTTCACATTCTTTTGTTACCCAAAAATTTGCACTAGAGAGTGGTATGAAGCCTACACCTCTCGGTAGTCATATGTTGGTACAAACCCCGGGTTCAGTTTTGAGAATCAAGATAGGATGTAAAGGTGTTGGGATTGTCATCAATGGAGTAGAATTCCTAGCAGACCTTATCAGATTGAAGTCGCAAGGCTCGGATGTGAACCTAGGCATGGACTGGTTTAACCAAGCACTAGGGCTTGTTAGAGTGTGCCAAGCGGACTGTTACCATGGTCCATAGCCAAGGAGTTGTAGTCTAGTATGTCCCAAACCCTTCTTCCACTAAAGCCCCCCCAGGTCAATTGTTTGTAAGGAATTGAGTTGGATCAAGTGCCAATGGTATGTGAATACCCAAATGTCTTTCCTGATGAGCTGCCTGGAATGCCTCCTGACCGCGACATTGAGTTCATCATTGAGCTAATGCCCGGCGCAGGACCCATCTATAAGAAGCCCTATAGAATGGGATCCGAAGAGTTGACTGAATTGAAGAAGCAACTGGTTGAGCAGCTTAGAAAAGGATTTATCTGCCCTAGTGCCTCTCCTTGGGGATCACCTGTTCTGTTTGTGGAAAAGGGATGCTACTATTCGACTTTGTGTCGATTATCGATCTCTCAATCAGGTCACAATAAAGAACAAGTAACCACTTCCCAAGATTGAAGACCTATTCGATCAACTGAATGGTGCCAAGGTGTTTCCAAAGATTGACCTCAGGTCTGGGTACTGTCAGTTGAAGATCTGACCGCAAGACATTCCGAATACGGCATTTGTAACCTGATATGGACTGTATGAGTACACGGTCATGACTTTTGGATTGACCAATGCCCTAGCTTACTTCATGTATCTCATGAACAAAGTTTTCATGGAGTACTTGGACAAGTTTGTCGTTGTCTTCATTGATGACATACTCATCTACTCCAAGTCCGAAGAAGAGCATGAGCAACACTTGAGAATGGTCCTGGATAAGCTTTGAGAGCACAAACTTTATGCCAAGTTCAGCAAGTGCAAGTTTTGGCTGCACAAAGTTGGATTCTTGGGTCATGTGTTGACTATGAAAGGATTGTCAGTGTATCCTGCCAATATTGAAGCCGTGACTGAATGGCAATCCCCAAGCAATGTGAAGGAAGTCAGAAGCTTCCTCGGACTTGCGAGATACTACCGCAAGTTTGTCGAAGGATTCTCAAGCATTGCCCGGCCCATGACTCATCTCTTGAAGAAGGACAAGAAGTTTGAATGGACGGTGAAGTGCAAAGAAAGCTTCCAAGAGCTCAAGAAAAGATTGACAACAACCCTAGTTTTGTCCACTCCAGATATTCACAAGGAATTTGTGATATATTGTGATGCATCGAGAACCGGGGTTGGTGGTGTTCTGATGCAAGAAGGCAGAGTCGGAGCATATCTATCCCGACAGCTATGTCCTCATGAAGAGAACTATGCTACTCATGTTCTTGAGTTGGTAGCTGTATTTCATGCCTTTAAGACATGGCAACATTACCTTCTAGGGAAACGATGCGAGATATACACAGACCACAAGAGTTTGAAGTATATTTTCACTCAAAGGGAATTGAACATGAGGCAACAAAGATGGTTGGAGTGGATCAAGGACTACGACCTCAGTGTTCAATAAAACCCTAGAAAGACTAATGTGGTAGCAGACGACTTGAGCAAAAAGGCTTGTTCCTTGAATGCTATGATTAAGGAAAGGCTACCCTCCTTGTATGAAGAGCTTGAAAGCTTTGGCTTGGAACTTGTTACACCAGGATTTCTGGCCAAGCTCGAAGCAAAGCCTACCTTGATGGATGATATTGAAGGTATCAAGAGGAAGATCAAGGTAGGAAAGGCCCCAAGATTCTCAATTGATGAACAAGGTGTACTATGGTTTGGGAATCGCATTTGCGTACCCAACAAAGTTGAGCTCAAGAATTTGATCTTGCAAGAAGCCCATGACACTCCATATTCCATCCATCCTGGAGGAACCAAGATGTATCAAGACCTCAAATCCAGATTCTGGTGGCATGGCATGAAGAGAGAAATAGCCACTTTTTTCGCTAAGTGTGACATATGCCAGAGAGTCAAAGCTGAGCATCAGCGAACCGCTGGATTGTTACAACCTCTCAATGTGCCTGAATGGAAGTGGGACAAAGTCAAGATGGACTTCATCACCGGATTGCCCAGGTCAAGCAAGGGACACCATTCCATTTGGGTCATTGCTGATCATTTGACCAAGGTAGCCAACTTCATGTAACACCCAAGATGCGGTCCTATACCTATTAAGGCATGAGGGCCTCGACGGGGATAGAAGCACATCTAGTCATTTCGCAAATACAGAAATCATTGCATACATGTAGGAAGAGATGGGAATATGAGTTGGCTTACACTCGCCACAATCTATACTACAAGTCCACACAATTATTCATACATTCATGCAGAAGACAGGGTCCGGCTACGGACGAAACGATAAAAGAAGAAATGAAAAACTGTCTTGCTTTCCCAGGAACACCACCACGAAGCTCCCTACTCATCAGGATACGTAACGTACATACGCCTACGTTCTTCATCGTACTCCCACTAGAGCTGAGACACATCATCTGGCATGTACTCGTCAACACCTGTACCTGTATTGTTGTAATTTGTGAGCCACAGGGACTCAGCAATCTCATAACCCGGGTACCGAAACTATGTAAGCCAATAGGTGAGGAATGGTTAAGTGGTGAGGCGGCAGCAAGCGCTAAGCATGTATTTGGTGGCTAACTTACGAGAACATGAATTTAAATATGGTGGCCTAGGCATGATGGTCGTGAACTAGCATGATTACTAAGTGATCCTGAACACCTACTTACGTCAAACATAACCCCACAGTGTTCTCTCCCGGTTCATGTTCACGAGGAGAGACAATCACGGTTATGCACATAGTTGGTGTATTTCATTTGAGTTTACTTTAAGTTTACTATAACCGGGTATTAAACAAATTTCCAAGTTGCCACATAACCGCGGGCACGACTTCTCGAAAAGATTTAACCCTGCAGGGGTGCTCCAACTCATCCATCACAAACTAACCACACGCCGCGGGAATAACCTCGACCACGAATCCCGTGATCTTCTAGGCTATTCCGCTGGAAAACCTCAACCTCGAGATAGCCCAAAGTATCCTCGGAATTCCTTGCGCAAGACATTCGAGAAAGGTAAAACAAGTCCAGCAAGACCGCCCAACGTGTCGACGAACCCGATAGGAGCCGCGTATCTCGTTCTCAGGACACGACCAGATAAGCTAGTGTGCAGGGCCTGATAGACATCTCCCGAGTTGCCCCGGGTTGGCCCCGCATAGTGCTCTAGTTCGGACCAAAACTCATGAGGAGCACTGGCCCGGGGGGTTGATTAATTATCCACGGGGTAGCTAAGCCCTATGCATTTTATTTAGGTTGTTAAGCAAATGTAGTACCAAACTTGGGTCTTGCCAGACAAGTTTTAATCTAAAATGAATGGTCAAGGGGGTCCCCATAACAACCCGAGCATGTTAGGAGTGCAAAATATGGAACATAACACCGGTACTCAGAACTAGTGTGGCAAAAGTGGAACAAAACACTGGGCATAAGGCCAAGCCTTCCACCTGCAACTAGCAACGCTATAAGATAAGGGCTCAACAGCGGTAACGTAGCCAATCAATGTTTTGCTAGGAAGTGGAGGGGTTAGAGGCTTTCATGGCAATTTAGGAGGCTGACAGTTTAAGTGGTAGGTAACGAAACATAACGGTAGAAGCGAGACATCTAGCATAGCAGAAATAGTGTCGGGATCCGGGTACGATCATCTTGCCTGTTGGGTCTTCAAAGGGACAAAGAGCTGGGTCCTCGTAGTTGTACTCTCCGGGATCCTCGTACTCAGGCTTGACACTCGCGTCTACCCAAGAGAAACATCACCAAATAAACATACAAACCAAGTGCAATGCGCAAACAAGATGATGCATGACCAAGTTGAAGTATTTAACACGGCAACCCTAAGCTAGTCATGTTTCTCATGCAATTATTAAGTTCTTTAGTATTCTGGACAGAACCTCAATAGTAGTTGTTTGAACATGCATGATCATGGCAAATATGAATGCTCCATGTAAAAACGATGCAAATGCATATGTAGAACGTTGCAAATGGAGTAACGTAGCTCACATACACTCACGGCAAGGTACGAACGTTAACGGAGACAAAAACAAAGATGAGGGAGGCCATGGGCTATTCCTTTGTATTCCAAGGATGCCACTAGATTGTAAATAAAAATCTAGTAAGAATAGAGCAAAAGAACAAGAAAAACAATGGAGTATAGCTCCCACAAGGCACAAAACATTCAAACACACAATCTGTCCACAAACAGCAACATGACATCTTGCCACACACATAACCAGAGCTACAGCAAGTTCCAAAGCACAACCAAGTCATGGACATGAAGTATACATAATGCTTAACAATTCATCTATCTACAGCAACATGAAAGGAAGCACAGATCAATGGTAATGAAGCTCACAAGATGGCATGTTGAAACAGTTTTCAGGGACTTAGTGAAAATTCCGGTTTTACATAATCTGAGTTAACATGATAGTATCTTGACAACAACTTTTATATATGCTACAGGAACTTTCATGGCATGAAAACTAATAGGATGATAGAGGGCAACATGTACTTGCATTAATTACATTATGGCAACATCCAAATATGCATATATACATGGCTACCATCCTCACATTATGACATATTGAAAATAGTAGATTCACAGACTTAGTGAAATTTACAAGAGGCAAACATGGCACTTGTTAACAGAATGGCATGTTGACAGCAAGTTTTATGTATGATGCAATAGTTTAATCCACAAGATCTTGGCACACATCTACAGAGGATGACAAGCACAACAATGCATACCATTGTTCCAACTCTACAAGACCAACATATGCATGGGAATCATCAAGACAACATGGCCACAAAATAACAGATTTCAACACTTAGAAATATTTGGGCATGTGAAAACATAATTTTGGTGACATGTTGACAGCAAGAAAGCCACTCATCTCATGATCTATCATGGCATGCAAAAATACCAGGGGCTAGAGCACACAATAGTGGACATATTTCATGTTGGCAAGTTTATCATATATTGCAAGGATTAAATCATGTGGAAAAGACAAAATGGCATATGATCACAAAGTAATTTTTTTGCAAACATGCTCAAATGATAAAACCAACACCACCATTGGATTTCTCTGGATTATTCTACCCCAAATTCATATATCATAAGCCTAGGTTCCTATGGACAAAACTCCCACAAGCTCCAAATCAAATTCTGCCCACACACATATAACATGTCATATGCCATATTTGGCATATACTAAAACAGTGACATATTTGCAAAAAGGACAAAACTGGCATATTTCCTTAAAAGGAAATAAACAGAGAACACACAAAAAACTAATAAAACAAACAAAAACAAAATGCAATAAATAAAAAGGGGCCACATGGCAGTGAGCCAGGGGCCCTGTGGGGCTGACTGGTGGGCCATGGGCCCACTGTCAGTGGCGGTTAATTAATTGGAAAAAGGGGGAGGAGCCTGGGATCGAACCCGGGTCTCCCCGGTGGTGGCGTGGGGGCTCGACGGATGGGCTAGGAGCGGGCATTCGATCTAAAGGGGGGCTGACTCCTTTTGAATAGGCCAGGGGCGCTGGTTTCTTCTACCTCCAGACAGCGGAGAAGAGCTCGTCGCCGGGGGGCGGGACGGCGATGGCGGTGCCCAAGGGTTGCCGGTGGGGGTGCAGGATCCCGGGGGGGGGGTCCCATTCCTACATCTATGTGGAGCAAAGGAGTGCGGGGGGGGGGGGGGGGCTCGAGCACGAGTTGTAGCCCGTCTCGGGCGCGACGAGGCAAAGCCGACGACAACAAGGCGTGAGCGACCCGCGGGCTGTGGTGCGGTCGTGCGTGCGGGCATGCACGGAGGGATCCGAGGCAGGGTGTAACATCCCGGGACTGACATTCCAGAAGATTCCCCTTTTATGTCCTTTCTCGTCGTGTGATTCGAGTGGTTGTTGCATTCATCATCGCATCATTCACATCATCTTGCATTGCATCGTCACTCATTTTTGAAAACTTGCATCTGTTCATAGCTGCCGGTTCTCTCCGTTCGTGTCGTCGACCGTTTCGAGACCAACCACACTCGCACGCGCTCGCGAGATCGTTTTAAAAAATGTTTTTAAAGGCGCGCAGAAAATATCCTCGGATTGGTTCGAAACTTGGCGTGTGGTCTTAATATAGTGTAGCTACACTGCCAGCCAAATTTCATCGCATTCCGAGTTCGTTCGATACCCGAACGGTCAACCGAACCAGCGCCGCCATCGGTTTATTATCTGACGTTTTTCGGTGTTTACAACCTCTGTCACGGGCCGCAAACACTCCCTCCCATCCCCACTCAACCCACTCTACACAGCCCACTAAGCCCAGCAACCCACCTCTCCGATCGGACCGTCCGATCGCGAACGGATGGTCGAAAACCCCCCTAAACCTAGCCCCTTTCCTATTTAAACCACTCTAGTCCATTTTTGGACCTAACCCTAGCCTCCACCTCAAATTCCCCACAGCCAACCTCCTCCCACGCAGCCAGCCGCCGCCTTCATCGTTTTCCGCGCCTGCCAAAACCACCGCCGCCACTTGTCGTGCTTCCAACAGCCCCGCCGCCACCTGAGCAGCGCTGCCCACCAATGGGAGCGCGCCACATCACCTGTGCCGCCGCTCCTAGCCACTCGCGACTTGCCTCATCGCGTACCCAAGCTTCCCCAGCCATCGCGGCCCGCCGGGGCCCGGGGCAGACCCGCCTGGCCCGTTTCACCACCGCGCCAGGCCCGCGCGAGCCCGCGTGCCCCTGCTCCTGCCCGAGCCTCCTTGCCCGAGCCGTGCCTCCCTGGCCGCCCCTCGCCGGCCACCGGAGCGCCCACCGCTGGCGCCCCCACCTCGCTGGAGGCCGCCGCATCGCCCCAAGCCCCGCCACCGCACCGCGCCGGCCGCAGCTGCCGTCGCCGAGTTCGCGCCGCCGCCCCGATTTACCTCCATGGCCAACCGCCGCCCCGTGGAGCTCCGCCGGTTGCCTCCCCGCCGTCGCCTGCGTCGGATCCTGGGAGGACCGGCCGGAGGGGGTCGCCGGAGCTACGGATCCGCCGTTCCCCGCCACTGACGTGCTCCCACCTCGCCAAAATCGCCCCCCGTCGCTGGAGCCACCGCGGCCAGATCTGGACGGGCTCGTCCCAGATCGGCCCGGTCCGTCGATCCAAACGCCCCGGCCACACCCACACAGCTCCATCGCGCTCCGACCCGTCCACTTTTCCAAAGAGGTGAAAAAACGCTAAGTCTTTTGTGTGTCAAAAAAACATCATGTTGGCATCTTGATTGACTTGTATCTCGATAACCGTGCATCGGATGTTGAAGTGTTATATATGAAAAATCATCTTCTCTTCGTGCTCTACATGTTGGCATCATTTTCATGTGCATTAGGAATCATCTTCATGCTATAAACTCTGTTGCAAAAGTGCATCCCATCGTAGTTGCGAAATCTATTATTTTATTCAATGTTGCGCGGATGGTTGCATCTCACCCGTAGGTCTTTTGCATGTGGTTTCTTCATGAGTATTGCCTTAGGATATGTGTACTTTGATGCCATGCCTCTGGTTGCTAGGTAGAAGTTCATTATCATGTGCATATCTTGCTCTCAAGTGGCTATCACGTTAAAACTGAAATCTGTTAACGACGAGTTTCGTTTTGTGAGCATCATATTAAGCAAACCATGCATCCTATGTTATTTTGCCAATGGTATGATTTGAAGTGTGTCATGTATACTTGCTGTCAGAGTCTTTGCCATGCCTATATATGATTGCTATGCTACTGTTATTTCCATGTCAACATGCCTAGTCAATGATGCAGTTTTGGGAGATAGTTAAATTTACACTAAGTCTGAAACTGTTATTTTGTTTCCATGTTGCCATGTGATTTGCTATTGATCTAGGAGTCTTTTGTGGTTGCACCAGGAGTCTTTTGTTAAGCATGTTGTTTTCTATCAAGTTGTGACAATAGCTTGCATGAATAGGTTTAGCATCATAATTAATTCTGTTGTTCAACATGTCAATCTGTTAAAAAACTGCTGCACATGTCTACTCTAATTTTCACCAAGTCTGAGAATCTGTTTTCTTCATAATGCCATGTTGTGTTGATGCTAGCCATGTTTCTAGGCATAATTAGACCTTGCCACCATGTAATGATTTGTATTGCATCATGTCTACTACCATGCTGTTAATGTTCATGCCATTCTATGACCTGTAGCATATAGTTTTAGTGTTGTCAATATGCCATCAGGTTAACACTGTTTGTGGAAAACTGTTATTTTCACTAAGTCCTAATCTGCTATATTTTATTGCCATGTTGTGAGCTTCCTACCATGTGTTCCATAAATATTTTGAGTATGGTATGTGAAGATGAAATTAAGTGTGTGTTATATGCTACAGCCCCATGCTTAGTTTGTGCATATTAGGATCTTGGTGCTTGTTGTTTTCATGTGTGCAATATGCTATCTTGCTATTTTGGGCAGATTTCAACTAAAACTTGTGTTGGCTGTATTTGTTGAACCGTAGCTCCGTTTTGAACATGTTGCATATGAAACTTGCTTAGAATATCATGTAGTTTTATAATATCTTGCTGCATACATGATTTGGTACGTTTGTGGTTGTCATTTTCATGCATTTCGCATTCATGGCATATAATTTTGTGAAGGTCATATCTTTTAGACCGTAGCTCCGTTTCAGATGTTGTATATATGTAAATCGACTAGAATGACGAGTAGAATCTCATTGTGCATCTTATTTCCCTGTTTAATAGATATAAAACATGATTAGTTCAGATCTGGACCAATTTCGAAATTAACATATGGGGTCGTTTCGGAAATGCTATATGTTGTTTCCGGCCTCATTTAAACTTGCCTAGATGTGTAGTTTACTTATGCTTCACCTCTTACAATGTTTAACAACATTTAATATTGTCGTGTACCTAAACGAGAGTGAACTAAATATTCGAATGTGGAGTTTCGTCAATATGCAACTCGTTGCAAATTGAGCTTCACTTAATGTGTAGAAGTTGATTGTTGTGCTTGCCATGTCATGCATAACATGCATCATATTTGAAGTGCATCATGTCATGCATATGTTGTGGTGTTAATCATGTGTTTATTGTTGTTTTCGGATTGCTTCTTCTCGATAGAGTTCTGAAAGCGTTCGGAGTGTGAGAATTCGTTCGACTACGTTGGTTCGTCTATTTCATGGACTCGATCTTCTTCCAAGCGGGATCTCAGGCAAGTTGATCATTTCCCTGGATACCATTACTATCAGTGCCATGCTAGATGTCTCGTTTCTATCGCTTTTCTCGCCACCTACCACTTGTATGTCAAGCCTCCAAAATTACCATGAAAAGCCTCTAACCCCTCCACATCCTAGCAAACCAGTGTTTGGCAATGTTACCACTTGCTCAGCCCTTCTTATAGCGTTGCTAGTTGTAGGTGCAAATTGGTTTCCATGTGCCAACATGGATATTTTGCTATATCACAATATTATTCCTATTTAATTTAATGCACATATATACTTGGTAAAGGGTGGAAGGCTTGGCCTTTTGCTCGGTGTTTTGTTTCACTCTTGCCTCCCTAGTTACTTGTGTACCGGTGTTATGTTCCATAATTGAGCGCTCCTAACATGCTCGGGGTTGTTATGGGGACCCCCTTGATTTTCGTTTTAGGATAAAACTTGTCTGGCAAGGCCCAACTTTGGTACTACATTTGCCTAATAACTAATAAACCTGCATAGGGAGTAATTAACCCGAGGATCTTTAATCAACAACCCGGGCCAGTGCTCCTCATGAGTATTGGTCCAAAATAGAGCACTATGCAGGGCCACCCCAGGGCAACTCGGGTGATGTCTATCAGGCCCTGTACACTAGCTTATCCGGTCGTGTCCTGAGAATGAGATACGCGGCTCCTATCGGGTTCGTCGACAAGTCGGGCGGTCTTGCTGGATTTGTTTTACCTTTCTCGAACATCTTGTGCGAGGAATTCCGATACTTTGGGCTATCTCGAGGTTGAGGTTTTCCAACGGAATTTACTAGGAAGATCACGAGATTCGTGGTCGAGGTTATTCCCGCAGCGTGTGGTTAGGTAGTGATGGATGAGTTGGAGCACCCCTGCAGGGTTAAATCTTTCGGAAAGCCGTGCCCGCGATTACGTGGCAACTTGGAAACTTTGTTTAACACCCGATCATAGCAAACTTGAAGTAAACTCAAATAAAATACACCAACCGTGTGCGTAACCGTGACTGTCTCTTCTCGTGAGTCCTTATCCGAGAGAGAACACGGTGGGGTTATGATTGACGTAAGTAGGTGTTCAGGATCTCTTAGAGATCATTACTAGATCACGTCCGTTTATGCGACAATCATCCCCCTTTATTCTTGTACTCGTAAGTTAGCCACTCAAATAAATGCTTAGTGCTTGCTGCAGCCTCACCACTTAACCATACCTCACCCATTAAGCTTTAATAGTCTTGATACCCTTGGAAATGAGATTGCTGAGTCCCTGTGGCTCACAGATTACTACAACAACAGTTGCAGGTACAGGTAATGCAATAAATTGACGTGAGAGCGATGCTTGTTTGATTTGGAGTTCTTCTTCTTCTTCATCGATCTAGGCTGGGTTCCAGGCGGCAGCCTGGGATAGCAAGGATGGATGCCATTTTATCGTTTGTTTTAGTCCGTAGTTGGACCCTGCTCTTCTGTATGATGTTTGGATATGTTGTTGTTGATGTGATATTGATGTAGCTTGTGGCGAGTGTAAGCCAATTTCATATACTCATCTCTTCTTTACATGTACTTGTAATGATATCCATTCTTGCGAAACAACGAGATGCGCTTCTATCCCTGTCGAGGCCCTCGTGCCAAAATAAGGATAGGATTGCATCTTGGGCGTTACAAGTTGGTATCAGAGCCTGTAACGACCTAGGAGCCCCCTTGATTGATCAAACTTGGCCGAGTCGAGTCTAGTGAAAAACTATTTTGAGTCTAGTTATATATCGGAGACTAGGTTTCTTTTACTCCTCTTCTATGCTCTGGTGAGGTATTCGACTTAGGAATTTTGATTCTACTCCTCTTCTCGCTCAAAATATTTTTTAGGATCACGCGGGTATTTTGGAAACTATATGATGCCGATGTGAAGGAATTCTGTCTTGGTGCCTCCTGTTATCAAGGAGTAGAGCTCCGAGGGATTTTTGCACATCGTTATCATTCAGTTTCCTTAGTATCTCAGGACAAAGGATTTTCGAAATTGCTTCAATACTAGTAGTGGCGAGAGGAGTCCGGCATCCCCAGTACTGGTGGAGAGAGTTCGGATGTACTGCCATGCTTAGAATCGTTGTGATTACGAGTGTCTGAGGTAGACGAGTTTGTGGAGTTTCTTGGATTATGGTGTGGAAGGTTGCGGGTGCAGTTGTAGCTGATTACCTTGGGTACGTTCCTAGGTCTGCAACCCGAATCGCATAAACAAGAAGGACTTCGGAAATTCTTAGGTGGGAATTCAAGTAGTTACCTAGGATTATCCTTCCAACAAATGAAAAATGGGTTATGTATTTGTTTCCGGCTTAATTCGCAAGCCTCATCCTTTGTTTTGTTGGAGTATGGTAATTCGAGTTGCTTCGATGTCAAGTGGTGATTTCATACCATTCCTAACCGGTGTGTTTCTCATCAAGATAATTCACCCCTCTCCAATAATTGCAAGATCAATCCTCATATTTCTTTCCGGAGTTCTTTCATCCGTCCTATGTTTTCTTTGGTTTTTCCCCACCCTCCCGCTCTTTCTCTTCAATGATTAAATTCTAATCCAAGTGCCTTCTCTATTCATGTGATGCTTCCGCTATCTTCCCTTCCGTGATGTATCCAGTGATTCATTGTGAAGATGCTCAAGTGCTAAGTTCATCTATTTCATTCTTGTTTTATTCCCCGGTGATTCAATTCAAGCTCCCAGTGTTCGTCATATCCTTTTCAATTCGCTAATGCTTTCTCGCGTTGGAATTGTTATCCAAGCCTCTATTGTTTATTCATCTCTCATTATTCTATCCGGAGTGCTGACGATATCTCAGAAGACTTGTGTTTCCGTTCAAACCCTTTCAAAGTATTTTGAGGTTCTCACCTCATCGAGTTTTCATTTGTACTGGTGCAATCTCCCCTTCTAAAATCATTTCAACGGTGGCCTCTTTGAGTGGGCTGATAACCCACATGTTTTTTTCCCCAGGATCTTACCTGGCTCTTCTAATCTTGCTGGAGATGTCCTCAAGTTCTTTTCAATACGATGTAAGAATGAATTTCATCAGTCATATTCCTTCCCGAAGATCGCTTCTAAATCATTTTCATCGTTGGCTCAACCTTTCTTTATTCATTATCTCGGAGTGTCTCAGTAATTCTTGGTGGTGTTTCTCGCCATCATTCTTTGCCTTGAAGACCAAGAAGAGTTTCTCTTAAATCTTTCTCCATTCTTTCGAAGGTTTGTCGTCTCAGCTTCGTGCTATCCTCTCAAATTGTTTTCGATCATGAGTAATTCCATCCATATCTATCCGGAGCTTTTTAGAGTTGTGTCATTTCTCGATCTTCCGAAGGCCATCAGTTCAGAAGATTTCTTCGTTCTCAGCTTTCAGCTCTCGTTCTCAAATTCTTCTCAATTGTTGTCTCTTCGTTTGTATCTCAATTATTCCGGTGCTTCGTTCAAGATTTCTATTAGGTGGATCGTGATCTCTTCGTTCTTATGCATATCCATTCGTTCGAAGTATTCCCATTCGTTTCAATTCTCACCGGTGGTTCGCTCAAGACTTCTTCAAGTTCGTGCTATATCTCTCTTCAATATTTTCAGAAGAATAAGTCGTATGCCAAATACATTGCTTGTCATCAATTTAACTTGATGAAGGATAAGCATAACATAATTCTTATTCTTATTTCTTCAAGAGATTTCAATCCATCTTCCGGAGGTTTGTTAATGATATCAATTCCCGATTCTAAGTTGTTCATCCTTTCTTTTCCGGAGTTCCATGTTTTTCTCAAGTATCTCGTCGCGAAGCTTCATCTAAATCTTTGCAAGGCTTCTATCTTGTTCTTGTGCAACCTTCAATTCTTTGCTATCATCCTTTCATTCCGGAGTTCATCCCGGAGGTTCTTCATGGTGGCTCTTCAAGGATTTAATTCCTTCTCAAAGTGTTCTTCAAGATTCTTGTTGGAGAGGCTCAAGCATCATCCGTCTTGTATTTCGAAGTGCAATTCATTCTCTCTATCTTTTGAGATGGTGTTATAACATTCTTGATTATGAGGAATCTCGAGGAGAATTTGTTAAGAATGAGATATTTAAACCCGTCATATTCTTCATTGGAGCTATCTTGTATTGGATTTCACCTAAAGCATTTCCTAAGGATTGTTGCTATCATGGTGCTAGTCAATGATCCAAGAATTATCTTATCCTCTCGGTGAAAGGAGTTTTTCATCTCTTGTTGCTCCCAAGCAATCTTTGTTTCCGCTAGTGGTCGGTTGTCACCTCATAATTTTGAGATGTTTACCATAAGCCCACAACAAGTTTTCTCTTTTTGTTGTTGATTTCTTCAACAACTCGTTCAATCCTTCTTTGTAAGGGTGCTTTCCAAATTCATTGTGGTAGAAGTTGTCATTTTCTTCTCCGTTCTTTCTTTCCAATGATCTAGCTTCTATTCTTCTGTTCCAGAGGCATTGTGATGTTGCTCTATTCATTCCATCATCTCGGTATCAAGCTCGTGTTATTTCTTTGCTTATCCTTTAACCGGAGTGTTGTGTTATCTTTTCAAGTTCTCTCCATCTTGTGAAGTTTTGCCTCTTGTCTACCGAAGTGCTGCCCAAATTTCTTTTGAATTCCTCCTTGTCCCTCATGTCATTCTTCATATCTTTTCAACCTTCAAGGATCGTTGGTTTCACTCATTTGCCAAAGAAGAGACTAAGTTTTACCTCTTCCTTTCCTCTTCCTCTTCCCCTTCTCATTCTAAGATCTCGGGTCGAGATCTCTTGTAAGGGGAGGAGAGTTGTAACAGCCCGGGACCGACATTCCAGAAGATTCCCCTTTTATGTCCTTTCTCATCGTGTGATTCGAGTGGTTGTTGTATTCATCATCGCATCATTCGCATCATCTTGCATAGCATCGTCACTCGTTTTCGAAAACTTGCATCCGTTCGTAGCTGCCGGTTCTCTCCGTTCGTGTCGTCGACCGTTTCGAGGCCAACCACACTCGCACGCGCCTGCGACATCATTTAAAAAAATGTTTTTAAAGGCGCGCGGAAAATATTCTCGGATTGGTTCGGAACATGGTGTGCGGTCTTAATATAGTGTAGCTAGACTGCCTGCCAAATTTTGTCGCATTCCGAGTTCGTTTGATACCCGAACGGTCAACCGCACCAGCGCCGCCATCGGTTTATTATCTGACGTTTTTCGGTGTTTAAAACCTCTGTCACGGGCCGCAAACACTGCCTCTCATCCCCACTCAACCCACTCTACACAGCCCACTAAGCCCAGCAACCCACCTCTCCGATCAGAGGGTCGAAAACCCCCCTAAACCTAGCCCCTTTCCTATTTAAACCACCCTAGTCCATTTTTGGACCTAACCCTAGCCTCCACCTCAAATTCCCCACAGCCAACCTCCTCCCACGCAGCCAGCCGCTGCCTTTATCGTTTTCCGTGCTGGCCAAACCCACCGCCGCCACTTGTCGTGCCTCCAAAAACCCCGCCGCCACCTGAGCAGCGCTGCCCACCAATGGGAGCGCACCACATCACCTGCGCCGCCGCTCCTAGCCACTCGCGGCTTGCCACATCGCGTCCCCAGGCCTCCCCAACCCCCGCGGTCCGCCGGGGCCCGGGGCAGACCCGCCTGGCCCGTTCCGCCGTTGTGCCAGGCCCGCGCGAGCCCGCGTGCCCCTGCTCCCGCCCTAGCCTCCCTGCCCGAGCCGCACCTCCCTGGCCGCCCCTCGCCGGCCCCCGAAGTGCCCATCGCCGGCGCCCCCACCTCGCTGGAGGCCGCCGCCGCATCGCACCAAGCCCCGCCGCCGCACCGCGCCGGCCGCAGCTGCCGTTGCCGAGCTCGCGCCGCCGCCCCGATATACCTCTATGGCCTGTCGCCGCCCCGTGGAGCTCCGCCGGTTGCCTCCCCGTCGTCGCCTGCGTCGGATCCTGCGAGGCCCGGCCGGAGGGGGTCGCCGGAGCTATGGATCCGCCATTCCCCGCCACTGCCGTGCTCCCACCTCGCCGGAATCGCCCCCCGTCGCCGGAGCCACCGCGGCCAGATCTGGACGGGCTCGTCCCAGATCGGCCCGGTCCGTCGATCCAAAAGCCCCGGCCACACCCGCACAGCTCCATCCCGCTCCGCCCCGTCCACTTTTCCAGAGAGGTAAAAAAACGCTAAGTCTTTTGTTTGTCAAAAAAACATCATGTTGGCATCTTGATTGACTTGTATCTCGATAACCGTGCATCGGATGTTGAAGCGTTATATATGAAAATTCATCTACTCTTCGTTCTCTACATGCTGGCATCATTTTCATGTGCATTAGGAACCATCTTCATGCTATAAACTCTGTTGCAAAAGTGCATCCCATCGTAGTTGTGAAATTTGTTATTTTATTCAATGTTGCGCGGATGGTTGCATCTCACCCGTAGGTCTTTTGCATGTGGTTTCTTCATGAGTATTGACCTAGGATATGTCTACTTTGATGCCATGCCTCTGGTTGCTAGGTAGAAGTTCATTATCATGTGCATATCTTGCTCTCAAGTGGCTATCACGTTAAAACTGAAATCTGTTAACGATGAGTTCCGTTTTGCGAGCATCATATTAAGCAAACCATGCATCCTATGTTATTTTGCCAATGGTATGATTTGAAGTGTGTCATGTATACTTGCTATTAGAGTCTTTTCCATGCCTATATATGATTGCTAAGCTACTGATCTAGGAGTCATTTTTGTTGCCATGTTGCCATGTGATTTGCTATTGATCTAGGAGTCTTTTGTGGTTGCCACCCAGGAGTCTTTTGTTAAGCATGTTGTTGCCTATCATGTTGTGCCAATAGTTTGCATGAATAGGTTTAGCATCATAATTAATTATGTTGTTCAACATGTCAATCTGTTAAAAAACTGCTGCACATGTCTACTCTAATTTTCACTAAGTCTGAGAATCTGTTTTCTTCATAATGCCATGTTGTGTTGATGCTAGCCATGTTTCTAGGCATAATTAGACCTTGCCACGATGTAATGATTTGTAGTGCATCATGTCTACTACCATGCTGTTAATTTTCATGCCATTCTATGACCTATAGAATATAGTTTTAGTGTTGTCAATATGCCATCAGGTTAACACTGTTTGTGGAAAACTGTTATTTTCACTAAGTCCTAATCTGCTATATTTTATTGCCATGTTGTGAGCTTCCTACCATGTGTTCCATAAATATTTTGAGTATGGTATGTGAAGATGAAATTAAGTGTGTGTTATATGCTACAGCCCCATGCTTAGTTTGTGCATATTAGGATCTTGGTGCTTGTTGTTTTCATGTGTGCAATATGCTATCTTGCTATTTTGGGCAGATTTCAACTAAAACTTGTGTTGGCTGTATTTGTTGAACCGTAGCTCCGTTTTGAACATGTTGCATATGAAACTTGCTTAGAATATCATGTAGTTTTATAATATCTTGCTGCATACATGATTTGGTACGTTTGTGGTTGTCATTTTCATGCATTTCGCATTCATGGCATATAATTTTGTGAAGGTCATATCTTTTAGACCGTAGCTCCGTTTCAGATGTTGTATATATGTAAATCGACTAGAATGACGAGTAGAATCTCATTGTGCATCTTATTTCCCTGTTTAATAGATATAAAACGTGATTAGTTCAGATCTGGACCAATTTCGAAATTAACAGATGGGTTGTTTCGGAAATGCTATATGTTGTTTCCGGCCTCATTTAAACTTGCCTAGATGTGTAGTTTAGTTATGCTTCACCTCTTGCCATGTTTAACAACATTTAATTTTGTTGTGTACCTAAACGAGAGTGAACTAAATATTCGAATGTGGAATTTCGTCAATATGCAACTCGTTGCATATTGAGCTTCACTTAATGTGTAGAAGTTGATTGTTGTGCTTGCCATGTCATGCATAACATGCATCATATTTGAAGTGCCTCAAGTCATGCATATGTTGTGGTGTTGATCATGTGTTGATTGTTGTTTTTGGATTGCTTCTTCTCGATAGAGTTCCGAGAGCGTTCGGAGTGTGAGGATTCGTTCGACTACGTTGGTTCGTCTTCTTCATGGACTCGATCTTCTTCCAAGCGGGATCTCAGGCAAGATGATCATTTCCCTGGATACCATTACTATCATTGCCATACTAGATGTCTTGTTTTTATCGCTTGTCTCGCCACCTACCACTTGTAAGTCAAGCCTCCCAAATTGCCATGAAAAGCCTCTAACCCCTCCACATCCCAGCAAACCATTGTTTGGCTATGTTACCGCTTGCTCAGCCCTTCTTATAGCGTTGCTAGTTGCAGGTGCAAATTGGTTTCCATGTGCCAACATGGATATTTTGCTATATCACAATATTATTCCTATTTAATTTAATGCACATATATACTTGGTAAAGGGTGGAAGGCTTGGCCTTTTGCTCGGTGTTTTGTTCCACTCTTGCCGCCCTAGTTACTTGTGTACCAGTGTTATGTTCCATAATTGAGCACTCCTAACATGCTCGGGGTTGTTATGGGGACCCCCTTGATTTTCGTTTTAGGATAAAACTTGTCTGGCAAGGCCCAACTTTGGTACTACATTTGCCTAATAACTAATAAACCTGCATAATGAGTAATTAACCCGAGGATCTTTAATCAACAACCCGGGCCAGTGCTCCTCGTGAGTGTTGGTCCAAAATAGAGCACTGTGCGGGGCCACCCCGGGGCAACTCGGGTGATGTCTATTAGGCCCTGTACACTAGCTTATCCGGTCATGTCCTGAGAATGAGATACGCGGCTCCTATCGGTTTCGTCGATACGTCGGGCGGCCTTGCTGGATTTGTTTTACCTTTCTCGAATGTCTTGTGCGAGGAATTTCTATACTTTGGGCTATCTCGAGGTTGAGGTTTTCCAACGGAATTGCCTAGGAAGATCACGAGATTCGTGGTCGAGGTTATTCCCACGGCGTGTGGTTAGTTTGTGATGGATGAGTTGGAGCACCCCTACAGGGTTAAATCTTTCGGAAAGCCGTGCCCGCGGTTACGTGGCAACTTGGAAACTTTGTTTAACACCCGGTCATAGCAAGCTTGAAGTAAACTCAAATAAAATACACCAACCGTGTGCGTAACCGTGACTGTCTCTTCTCGTGAGTCCTTATCCGAGAGAGAACACGGTGGGGTTATGATTGACGTAACTAGGTGTTCAGGATCTCTTAGAGATCATTACTAGATCACGTCCGTTTATGCGACAATCATCCCCCTTTATTCTTGTACTCGTAAGTTAGCCACTCAAATAAATGCTTAGTGCTTGCTGCAGCCTCACCACTTAACCACACCTCACCCATTAAGCTTTAATAGTCTTGATACCCTTGGAACTGAGATTGCTGAGTCCCTGTGGCTCACAGATTACTACAACAACAGTTGCAGGTACAGGTAATGTGATGAATTGACGTGAGAGCGATGCTTGTTTGATTTGGAGTTCTTCTTCTTCTTCTTCTTCCTCGATCTAGGATGGGTTCCAGGCGGCAGCCTGGGATAGCAAGGATGGATGCCATTTTATCGTTTGTTTTCGTCCGTAGTTGGACCCTGCACTTCTGGATGATGTTTGGATATGTTGTTGTTGATGTGATATTGATGTAGCTTGTGGCGAGTGTAAGCCAATTCCATATACTCATCTCTTCTTTACATGTACTTGTAATGATATCCATTCTTGCGAAACGACGAGATGCGCTTCTATCCTTGTCGAGGCCCTCGTGCCAAAATAAAGATAGGATCGCATATTGGGCATTACACAGGGGCACTCGAGCACCCGCTGCCAACAACCTCTAAGAAGGGAAACAACAACAACAAAACTGAATCTTTGACTGGAGCACTGGGAACGCTAGGTTGGCACGGATGGATCGATGTGCACGCTAAGCTAAGCACGCTGCGGATGACCGGGAGGGAAGAAGGGGATGACCTGCCCTACCTAGGGCACGGAGACACGGTCTGGGGCGCGTCGGGAAGACGGCGACGAGGCGAAGAAACCCGGCGATGCCCCTGTCTGGGAAGAAGAGGAAGAAGCGGCTCAAGGACGCACGGATCTGTGCCTTGGGGCCTCCCGGGATGAAGAGGAAGAAGTGGAAGACGCCTCCCACGGTGCCAGAGCGACGGAGACGAGGCGATGGAGTCACCCCGAGCTCGAGCTGAAGCTCGGCCGGAGCATGGCGAGCATGACGATGACGCGGCGACGGGAGAGACTTACCGGCGGCGAGGAAGGAAGGAGGAGGGAGGAATGGATAGAGGAGAGGCCGGGGTAGGGTTAGGACATGATTTATAAGCTCAAGGAAGGTTCTCCGGCCGTCAAATCGACTCTGAAGTCGACGTGGCACCGGTGGATGTGTTGTCGTATAGCTGAACGACGAACGACGTGTGGAGGGCTCGGCTGGGCTGCGAGAGCTCGCTGGCTGGGCCTGCGGGGAGACCAAGGGCCCAAGTAGGCACTGCTCTCTCTCTCCCTCTCAGACAGAAGAGACCTTTCTTTATTTAAAACTAGAGAACAGAAAAAAACGCAGAGAAAAGAGAGAGATGTTTGGGAGAGAAATAAAAATATATTTCAACTCTCAAAAATTTGCTCTATTTAATAGAAATGGAGTTGGAATTTTTAGAGCAACAAAAATAAAACACCTATAAATTACATGGGACTCTGTTTTGCAAAGTTCAAAAGACAGAATATATCCAAACATGGTTGAGGGTTTGTTCACAATGCTAAACATAATATTTAGGAGAGAAGCAACATTTTTATAGAAATTAATAAGCAAGTGAAATACCACATGTTGTATTTATTTGAAATAAGAGATGTGGTTAAGGTTTAGAGAAATAGTGGAGGGGATTCACAACAAGTTTTGCACACCACACCACAACACACATACTCACAACAACATCACCACATAAGCAAAGCATGATGCAAAACATGAATGATGCTATGATGCCATGATGCAAGAAATGACATGAAGCAAAATATTGATACTCAAACCACATAAGGCAAAACATGGATGGTTCATATATGGAAAATTATTACAAGGGTTGCAATTCGGCTGTTACAGTTCATTCCCGTCAAGACCACCTATGATGGAAGCTATCTAGCCAACCTCTACATCAACCATATCGTGAGCCTTCACGGGGTTCCAAATGATATTGTGTCGGACAAGGTACCCAGTTTACGTCGAGGTTCTAGAAGAAGTTTCAAGAAGCTATGGGAGCCAAGCTATCTTTCAGCACCGCTTTTCACCCGCAAACCAGAGGACAAACGGAACGAGTAAAACAAATACTCGAATATATGCTTCGTGCTTGCATTTTGGCGTATGGAGCCAAGTGGGAAGATTGTTTGCCATTCGCCGAGTTCTCCTACAACAACAGCTATCGGTCCAGTCTTCAGATGGCACAGTTTGAGGTGTTGTATGGACGCAAGTGCCGCACTCCCCACAACTGGTCAGAAACCAGAGAAGGGCTAGTCTTTGGGACAGATATTCTCCGCGAAGCTGAAGAGCAAGTTCAACTTTTCAGAGAGTGTCTAGAGACTACCAAGTCAAGACAGAAGAGCTACGCTGACTCCCACCTGTCGGATTTCGGGCTCCACAGAACCCAAGAGGTTCGAACATAGGGGCGTGTGAAGATCCCCAACTGCTTCAACCTCTGGCTCTCAGCTCAACAGCCTAGCCAAACAAGCTTGCGCGCTCACGGGAAGAAAACCAACACACGAGGATTTACCCAGGTTTGGGCCGCTGCGAAGCGTAAAACCCTACTCCTACTTTTGGTGGATTGCCTCACGAGGAGGTTTTTCGGATGAACTAGTACAGTGGTGAGCTGCCACGCGAGGATGTTCTGGTGGTGTTCGATCCCCACCCCCTATAGAGTAGCCTAGCCTCTATTTATAGTGACCTGGGTCCTCTTGCCTTATCGCAATGGATGGAAGGGATCTCACAACAGCCAAATTCGAAAGGGGACAGGAGGTACATCTTATCCTGACGAAAGGTGGTCTTCGCCTGCAAAGTAGCTCGTGGTGACGCGGTGGTGGGCTCGCTGGTGACATCCGTCCTGCCGTGCCCGCTGGCCTGGTCTCGTTGCACTGGAATGGGAACCTTTGGCAGGATGCCTTGGGAACCCGCGCACGCCCCTGCCTCCTTTGCACCAAAGAGGAAACTGTCTCCTCTGCGCGTGCTGGTGCCCGTCTGGCCCGCCTTGCGTCATCCTTGACCTCCCGAGGCCGAGCATTGCATAGAGATCTCTGCCGCTCAGGAGGGGGCCTGGGGAGGTCTCTTCCTTCCGGTGGCCTTGGCGTTGTCTCCCTTGCGAGGGCAGGACTCTCGCGAGGGCCTTGTCTTGAGTGAAGCTGTGCCGGGCCGTGCGGACCGTCGAAGCGGGCCACGCCCTGGGCCGCAGGCAGGCCAGTCTGGGTACCCCCGTTCCCAGGACGCCGACAGTAGCCCCCGGGCCCGAGGCGCGCTCGAGTTGGCATCACGGCGAAGCCGAAGAAGATGCCCCGAAGCGCTGTGGGCCCTGGTCGCCTGCAGGCCAGGCTTGGCGTGCGGTGCGTGGTTGGATGCGGACGTCCCTGCCCCCGTGTCTCCTCGGCAACTGCCCGAACCGACAAAAGCCTGACGTCCAACGCCTAGCCATTATTGCCTTCCTTCTCTGCGCTCCTGCTCCTTCTCCCAGATCCCCATCCTTTTGCGAGAACCTCTCCAGATCTCATCGCCGCACCGTCCTCCTCCTTGCTTCCTCGGCCTCAAGGACTTCCCGATGGCTCCCGCCGGTAAGTCGAAACCCGTGGCTCAGAGCTTGGCCTCCGCCTCCATCTCACCGGCACTATCGGAGTCCACCATAGCCAAGGAAGGGGACCTCGCCCCCGTGCTTCCGTCGACGGTGGATGGTACCAATGAGTGGGGACGGACCTTGATATGGTGCGTCTCCACGGAGAAGCACCGCCTGGCCAAGTCGGCATACCCTTTCTTCCTCCATAGCATCTTCTCTGGGCTCGTTCCGCCGCTCTCTGAGTTCTTCACTACCATCCTCGAGCACTACGGGGTTCAGGCCCTTCACCTTCATCCTAATTCCATCCTGCTCTTGTCCGTCTTCGCCTTTTACTGCGAGGCCTTCGTGGGCGTGAAGCCTTCGGTGGCCCTCTTCCATCATTTCTTTAGCTTGCGGGTTCATGACGGCGCTCAGCAGTCAGCATGTGTCTCCTTCATCGCGGTCCAGAGCGGGAACATGCTCTTAAAGGCCGGGAAGAAGGTGGAGAACTTTAGGCACCGCTGGGTCTTCTTGGATCTCAAGAGCCTCAACCCCCGCCTGGAGCTTCCGAAGGGGCTGCCGGAGAAGACTCCTACGTGGAGCTCCGCGAAGCTCTCCGACCCCCGGGCCAAGCCCGTCCTGGAGCGGATCTCTCGAGACATCAACGCCAGGAAGTTGACCGGGGGAATGATAGTGAAGGAGTTCCTGACGCAACGCCTGGCGCCCCTCCAGTCTCACTCGAGGCCCATGTGGGACTACCAGGGCGGTGGTGATGACATCAGGCTTCGGTCCGCACGCCTGACCCCCGGGGAGCTGAACAGGGCTATGGCAACCCTGCTCAACGGCGACCCCGGGGACCTTCCTGAGGCCTACGCCCTGCTGTATTGCCGCGACGACAAGGCCAACTTGGTCGCCGCGATGCCCACCTTCCACGAACTGGGGCTATCTCCGGCCAAGTGCCCTGGCGCCCATGTCGAACTGTCCTCCAGCGACACCGCGGATGAGGAAGACTCGGAGGGGACCGCGGATGATGAACTGGAGGAAGTGTCCCCTCCGTCACGGAGCATGCTTCTCCGTGGCTTTGAAGACGACGACGATGCCGGTGAGCCCCCTACTGCAAGTCCTCCGCGACTCACCAGGGTCCTCAGGGGGTCGGGGCCCACGCCTCGGGCCGCACGGACCGCCGGCCGGGCGACCCCGAGGAAGCGTGAGGCTGGGCCTCCTCCGGAGTGCCCAGCTCGTGCCAGCAAGGTGGTTGAGGCGCCCGCCTCGCCCCTGCCCGAGCTGCAGCCTGTGGGCGAGGCGGCTGCGTCTGGGGCTGGTGCGGCTCCCCCAGCTGCGGCACCTGCGGGCGGTGACTCTGCTCCTCCGCGCGGCGGCGCCTCCCTGGAGAAGGGCGAGGGCACTCCCGCCTTCGCCGAGGTGGAGAGGAAGAGGAAGTGGGTTGACGTCGAAGAGTAAGTAGTCCGCTTGGTTTTTGGCCACCCGCCGATGGCTTGCATGCTGATGGTCTCTCCTTTGCTTGGTAACCAGGAGCGCTGCCGTGTTGAAGGCGAAGAAGAACAAGGCGGGCGTCAAGTCGAAGATGTCTTCTGACATGATGTCCATTCCCGGTGTTCTGCCGACGCTTGCCGAGGCGCCGGATGTCATGGGCGAGGAGGCTCGCGGGGCGACTCTCCTTGTCACCGCCACGGAGCCCCCAGCGCCCGTCGGAGAGGCTGCTCCTGCCCATGGGGGTGCATCCGCGCTACTGCCTGGGAGGCCAGCCCCCGAGGCCCAGCCAGCTATGGGACCATCCGCTCCGGCCCTGCCTGTGGTGCCACCGCAGCTTCCGGCCCCTTCTGCTCTCCATGCTCCTGCCCCCTGGAGGCGGCTCCTGCCGTCACGTAGGAGCCACCCCCGGGACGGGCCCTGGCGCCTCTGACTTGTGGCCTTCTGGTCGAGTCAGGCGCCCTAGATGGGGCCTACGCCGCTCTGGATCAGGTCCGGGACGCCCTCGGGAGCTTCGACGACCGCCTCACGAAGGAGCGCTTGGGGCTCCTGTCCGGGTGGCTCCAGGCCGACGCTTCTGTCATGGCGGTCTGGAGCCAGGCCGAGGCCACCGCGGCTGAGGGCAGGAAGGAAGCCGCGTCAGCCAAGGCAGCCCGTGACGCGGCGCTGGCCGACGCAGCGTCCGTCGTGAAGCGCTGCGACAAGGCGGAGGTCCGCCTGAAGGCTCTTCAGCAGGAAAGGACTGCGCTCGCGGAACGGCTTCGCCAGCGGGGGGAATACCTCAACACCTGCGAGGCCAAGCTTGCCGACCGTGACTCCGCGCTGTCCAAGGCGGCGACCGACCAAGCCGCGGAGCGCAAGCATCTGGACATGCTGAAGGAGGAGGTAGCTGCGGAAAAGGCCCGGCTTGACTCCAGGGAGAAGACCCTTGTCGCAGCTGAGGAGAGGAAGGCTGCGGAGCTTGGTGCCCTCCCCTCCGTCGAGCTTAGGCTTTGTCAGGCATTGAACAACATCTGTTGGGGGGGATTAGCGGAGCCCCTGGTCGCTCCTGAGAGCGGCTTCGTGGGGCTCTCTTCAAAGCTCGTCGAGGTGCTTGAGGGTGCCATCGCCAGGGTGGAGAACGTCTTGGAGAGTGAGTGGAGCGACCTCTTCTCCGCCGCCGCGACGCACGTCTTCAGCCACCTCTACCTTCGCGAGCCGAGTTTCGACTTCAGCTCCGTGATCCGCCCGGTTGATCCTGGGGTTCGCACCGCTACGGCGACGACTGTGGAGGGCGCCGTGGAGGCGCTGATGAAGAAGTTTGCTTGCGTCGCCGTTCCCCCACCTCCTCCTACAGCTGCAAGGGTTAGTGAGGACGACGAGGACGGCAGCGATGTCGACGCCGAGCTCCCCGCGGTCGGGACAGGCGGTGGTGCCAGCTCCTCCTAGCTCATCTTCCTGGGTTTTTTCCTGTAACTTTCATCGTGCCTCGTGGAGGCGTTAGACTTGTTTGTATTCCCGGAGACATTTTAATGCTTGTAATGACTGCTAAATTGCGTGGTTTGTTTCCTCGCCTTGTTTCCTTCCTGCTTGCTGTAGCGCTCTGTGTCGGCAGGGCCCGGTCCCGCGCATACCTCGACCGTCGTTGGGGCGTCCGGATCACCAGGACGGTGCCATGGGGCGAGGGGCTACATGACCAGTGAGGCTCCTAAGTCGCGATGCTCAGGAGTCCCCCATGACGTACGAGCAGCCCTCATGAAGGGAACGCGGCGAAGACGGGGTTGACTTGGAGATTTGGAGTGCCTTGAGCTCTGCGTTGGCAGGGCCCGGTCCCGCGCATACCTCAATCGCCCTTGGGGCGTCCGGATCACCAGGACGGTGCCAAGGGGTGAGGGGCTGCGTGACCAGTGAGGCCCCTGAGTCGCGATGCTTAGGGGTCCCCCTTGATGTACGAGCGGCTCCCATACCTTTCCTCGCCAGCTTTCGTCTGAGAGGGACGCGTGAAGACCAGGTATCAAAGACCTGGGAAGGTGGCGTGCACCAGGCCCGGCCTGAGCGTAGCCCCCATGCAGCCCCCTTACGCGGGCATCCCAGAGGAACGCCACGATGTGGGGCCACGAGGAGCCGTCCTGAGGTTGGATGCAGCCACTAGGGCGCCCTCAGTTGTTTATCCACCAGTGCGGAGCATGGGGCTTCCACATTGCGTGGGCATAGCTGCTGAGCGACAGTGTTGTCCGCCAGCGCGGAGCATGGGGCTTCCACTTGGGCGTGGGAATGGGGGGCCCTGGCTCCTGAGCCCCCCGGGCGTGTACAGTGTTGGAAATATGCCCTAGAGGCAATAATAAATGTAGTTATTATTATATTTCCTTGTTCAGGATAATCGTTTATTATCCATGCTATAATTGTATTAATTGGAAACACTAGTACATGTGTGGATACATAGACAACACTGTGTCCCTAGTATGCCTCTAGTAAACTAGCTCGTTGATCAAAGATGGTCAAGGTTTCCTAGCCATAGACACGAGATGTCATTTGATAATGGGATCACATCATTGGGAGAATGATGTGATGGACAAGACCCAAACTGTGAACATAGCATATGATCGTGTCAGTTTATTGCTATTGTTTTCTGCATGTCAAGTATCTGTTCCTATGACCATGAGATCATGCAACTCACTGACACCGGAGGAGTACCTTGTGTGTATCAAACGTCGCAACATAACTGGGTGATTATAAAGATGCTCTACAGGTATCTCCGAAGGTGTCTGTTGAGCTGGCATGGATCGAAACTGGGATTTGTTACTCCGTGTGACGGAGAGGTATCTCAGGGCCCACTCGGTAATACAACATCACAACAAGCCTTGCAAGCAATGTGACTAAAGTGTTAGCCACGAGATCTTGTATTACGGAACGAGTAAAGAGACTTGCCGGTAACGAGATTGAACTAGGTATAGAGATACCAACGATCGAATCTCGGGCAAGTAACATACCGATAAACAAAGGGAACAGCGTACGGGATTAACTGAATCCTTGACATAGAGGTTCAACCGATAAAGATCTTCGTAGAATATGTAGGAACCAATATGGGCATCTAGGTCCCGCTATTGGTTATTGACCGTAGAGGTGTCTTGGTCATGTCTACATAGTTCTCGAACCCGCAGGGTCTACACACTTAACGTTTGGTGACGATATAAGTATAGCTGAGTTATTATGTTGGTGACCTAAAGTTGTTCGGAGTCCCAGATGAGATCCCGGACATGACGAGGAGCTCCGGAATAGTCCTGAGGTAAAGATTGATATATGGGATAATAGTGTTTGGTCTCCGGAATGGTTCCGGAATTCACCGGAAGGTGTTTCAGATGTTTCCCGAAATGTTCGGGTACGAGAACACTTTATTTGGGCCAAGGGGTAAAGCCCATGAGGCTTTAGGAAGGTGCAAAAGGAAGTTTTGCGGAGGCTAGGGGCCAGACGCCAGGGACCTTGGCGTCTGGGGCCAGACGCCGAGGATCCTGGCGTCTGGTCCTGGAGTCCGAGTAGGACTCTTGCCTTGCGGGCCAAACCGACTTTGAGGAGGCTCTTTCTCCAAGTTTCGACCCCAGGGCTCAACATATAAATAGAGAGGTAGGGCTAGCACCCGGAACACATCAAGATTTCCCCAAGCCGTGTGCCGGCAACCACGTCCCTCTAGTTCATCCTCCATCATAGTTTCCGTAGTGCTTGGCGAAGCCCTGCGGAGATTGTTCTTCACCACCACCGTCATCACGCCGTCGTGCTGCCGGAACTCATCTACTACCTCACCATCGCTCGCTAGATCGAGGAGGTGAAGGCGTCATCAAGCTGTACATGTGTGGAACGCGGAGGTGCCGTCTGTTCGGCGTTAGATCGTGATTGGATTCCGGGACGACTTGCGATTTGGATCGCGAAGACGTTCGACAACATCAACCGCGTTTCTTAACGCTTCTGCTTAGTGATCTACAAGGGTACGTAGATCCACTCTCCCTCTCGTAGATGCTCATCACCATGGATAGATCTTGCGTGTGCGTAGGAAATTTTTTGTTTCCCATGCAACGTTCCCCAACAGTGGCATCTGAGCTAGGTCTATGTGTAGATGAGATCACGAGTAGAACACAAAGGAGTTTGTGGGCGTTGATGCTTAGATTGCTTCCTCCCTTAGTCTTTTTTTGATTCAGCGGTATTGTGGGATGAAGCGGCCCGGACCAACATTACTCGTACGCTTACGTGAGACCGGTTCCATCAACTAACATGTAACTTCGTTGCATAAAGATGGCTGGCGGGTGTCTGTTTCTTCCACTTTAGTCGGATCGGATTTGACAAAGGCGGTCCTTGAGAAGGTTGAATAGCAATTTTTGTATCACCGTTGTGGTTTTTGCGTAGGTAAGAATTGTTCTTGCTAGATACCCGTAGCAGCCACGTAAAACTTGCAACAACAATTAGAGGATGTCTAACTTGTTTTTGCAGGGTATGTTGTGATGTGATATGGCCAATTACATGATGAGATATATGTGATGTATGAGATGATCATGTATTGTATAGAATATCACGACTTGCATGTCGATGAGTACGACAACCGGCAGGAGCCATAGGGTTGTATTTAATTATTTTTGCCGTTTTGCTTTACTTTATCGCTATGAGTTAGCAATAGTCATGGAAGCAACAGTCGGTGCGACAACCTCATGGTGACACGTTGATGGAGATCAAGATGATGGAGATCATGGTGTCATGCCGGTGACGATGGAGATCATGCCGGTGCTTTGGAGATGGAGATCAAAAGCACAAGTTCATGGCCATATCATGTCACTTATGATTTGCATGTGATGTTAATCCTTTTATGCATCTTATTTTGCTTAGGACGACGGTAGCATTATAAGGTGATCCCTCACTTAAATTTCAAGATAAAATTGTGTTCTCCCCGAGTGTGCACCATTGCGAAAGTTCGTCGTTTCGAGACACCACGTGATGATCGGGTGTGATAGACTCTACATTCGCATACAACGGGTGCAAGCCAGTGTTGCACGTGCGGAACACTCGGGTTAAACTTGACGAGCCTAGCATGTACAGACATGGCCTCGGAACACAAGAGGCCGAAAGGTCGAACATGAGTCATATAGTAGATATGATCAACATGAAGATGTTCACCATTGAAACCACCTCAACTCACGTGATGATCGGACTTGAGTTGGTGGATTTGGATCATGTGACACTCGAATGACCGGAGGGATGTCAATTTGAGTGGGAGTTTTTAAGTAATATGATTAACTAAACTCATTATCTTGAACAATAGTCTAAGTTGTCTTTGCAATATTTATGTTGTAGATCATGGCTCGCGCAGTAGCACCCCTGAATTTTAATGCGTTCCTAGAGAAAGCTAAGTTGAAAGATGATGGAATTAACTTTGTGGACTGGGCCCGTAATCTAAGGATTATCCTTACGGCTTCCCAAAAGGCTTATGTCCTTGATGCACCGCTTGGTGATCCACCCGCTCCAGTTGAGTCTCCAGACGTTGTGAATGCCTGCCAGGCTCGTTCTGATGATTACTCAATAGTTCAATGTGCAATGTTGTATGGCTTAGAACCGGGACTTCAAAGACGTTTTGAACGTCATGGAGCATATTATATGTTCCAGGAGTTGAAGTTTATCTTTCAGAAGAATGCCCGGATCGAGAGGTATGAGACCTCCGATAAGTTCTATGCTTGCAAGATGGAGGAGAACGGGTCTGTCAGTGATCACATACTCAGAATGTCTGGGTACTCCACCCGTCTGGCTGAATTAGGGATGCCCCTTCCGCCAGAGGCTATCACTGATAGAGTTCTTCAATCATTGCCACCTAGCTACAAGAGCTTCGTGTTGAACTATAACATGCACGGGATGAACAAGCCAGTCGTCGAGCTATTTGCGATGTTGAAAGTCGCTGAGTCTGAGATTTAGAAGGAGCATCAAGTGTTGATGGTCAATAAAACCACTAGTTTCAAGAAGAATGGCAAGGGTAAGAAGGGTAACTCCAAGAAGAGTGGCAAAGCAGTTGCCCCTCCCGTGAAGAAACCCAAGGCTGGACCCAAGCCAGAAACTGAGTGCTTTCATTGCAAGGGAACTGGTCACTGGAAGCAGAATTGCCCCAAGTATTTGGCTGACAAGAAGGCGGCCAACAACAAACAAGGTATATATGATATACATGTTATTGATGTGTACCTTACCAACTCTCGTTGTAGTGCCTGGGTATTTGATACCGGTGCGGTTGCTCACATTTGCAACTCAAAACAGAACTGCGGAATAGACGGAGGCTGGCAAAGGACAAAGTGACGATGCGCGTGGGAAATGGTTCCAAGGTTGATGTGATCGCCGTCGGCACGCTCGTTCTTCGATTACCATCGGGATTAGTGATGAACCTGAATAATTGTTATTTAGTGCCTGCGTTAAGCATGAACATTATATCTGGATCTTGTTCATTGCGAAACGGTTACTCATTTAAATCAGAGAATAATGGTTGTTCTATTTATATGAGTAATATCTTTTATGGTCATGCACCCAATGTGAGGGGTTTATTCTTATTGAATCTCGATAGTGATGATACACATGTTCATAACATTGATGCCAAAAGATGTAGATTTGATAATGATAGTACCACTTTCTTGTGGCACTGCCGTTTAGGTCATATTGGTGTAAAACGCATGAAGAAGCTCCATGCTGATGGACTTTTGGAGTCACTTGATTTTGAATCACTTGACACATGTGAACCGTGCCTCATGGGCAAGATGACTAAAATGTCGTTCTCTGGAACAATGGAATGGGCAAGTAACTTATTGGAAATAATACATGTTGATGTATTCGGTCCAATGAGTGTTGTAGCGTGCGGTGGATATCGTTATTTTCCTACCTTCACTGATGATTTGAGTAGATATGTGTATATTTACTTAATGAAACACAAGTCTGAAACGTTTGAAAGGTTCAAACAAATTCAGAGTGAAGTTTGAGATCATCGTGATAAGAAGATAAAAAGTCTACGATATGATCGTGGAGGAGAATATCTGAGTTATGAGTTTGGCAGTCACTTAAGCCAGTGTGAAATTGTTTCACAATTAACACCGCCTGGAACACCACAGCGTAATGGTGTGTCCGAACGTCATAATCGAACCTTATTGGATATGGTGCGATCTATGATGTCTCTTGCCGATTTGCCACTATCATTTTGGGGTTATGCATTAGAGACAGCTGCATTCACTTTAAATAGGGCACCATCGAAATCCGTTGAGACGACGCCATATGAACTATGGTTTGGCAAGAAGCCAAAGTTGTCGTTTCTTAAACTTTGGGGATGTGATGCTTATGTCAAAAAGCTTCAGCCTGAAAAGTTGGAACCCAAAGCGGAGAAATGCGTCTTCATAGGATACCCAAAAGAGACAGTTGGGTATACCTTCTATCTCAGATCCGAAGGCAAAGTGTTTGTCGCTAAAAACGGAACATTTCTTGACAAAGAGTTTCTCTCGAAAGAATTGAGTGGGAGGAACATAGAACTTGATGAGGTTGTTGAACCTTTACTTCAACCAGAGAGTAGCGCAGCGCAGAGAGATGTTTCTGTAGAGCCTACATCAGTTGAAGAGGAAGTTAATGATGATGATCATGAAGCTTCGTATCAAGTTGCTATCGAACCTCGTAGGTCGACAAGGACGCGTACTGCTCCTGAGTGGTACGGCAACCCTGTCTTAGAGGTCATGTTGTTGGACAACGATGAACCTACGAGCTATGGAGAAGCGATGATGGGCCCGGATTCCGAGAAATGGTTAGAGGCCATGAAATCCGAGATGGGATCCATGTATGAAAACAAATTATGGGCTTTGGAAGTATTACCTGAAGGGCGTAAGGACATTCAGAACAAATGGATCTTTAAGAGGAAGACGGACGCGGACGGTAATGTCACCGTCTATAAAGCTCGACTTGTGGCAAAGGGTTTTTCACAAGTTCAAGGAGTTGACTACGATGAGACCGTCTCACCTGTAGCGATGCTTAAGTCCGTCAGAATCATGTTAGCAATAGCTGCCTTTTTCGATTATGAAATTTGGCAGATGGATGTCAAAACAGCGTTCCTTAACGGTTTTGTTGATCCAGAGAATGCTGACAAAGTTTGCAAACTCCAGCGATCCATTTATGGACTGGTACAAGCATCTCGGAGTTGGAATCTTCGCTTTGTTGAGGTGATCAAAGCGTTCGGGTTTATACAAGTTTACGGAGAAGCTTGTATTTACAAGAAAGTGAGTGGGAGCTCTATAGCGTTTCTAATATTATATGTGGATGACATATTACTGATTGGAAACAATATAGAAATGTTGGAAAGCGTGAAGAATATTTGAACAAGAGTTTTTCAATGAAGGACCTAGGAGAAGCTGCTTTCATATTAGGCATCAAGATCTATAGAGATAGATCGAGACGCTTAATAGGACTTTCACAGAGCACATACCTTGATAAAGTTTTGAAGAAGTTCAAAATGGATCAGTCCAAGAAGGGGTTCTTGCCTGTGTTGCAAGGTGTGAAGTTGAGTAAGACTCAATGCCCAGTGACTGCAGAAGATAGAGAAAAGATGAGGGTCGTCCCCTATGCTTCAGCCATAGGCTCTATCATGTATGCAATGCTGTGCACAAGACCCAATGTCAGCCTTACCATAAGTATGGCCGGAAGGTTTCAAAGTGATCGAGGAATGGAACACTGGACGGCGGTCAAGAATATCCTCAAGTACCTGAAAAGGACTAAGGACATGTTTCTCGTTTATGGAGGTGATCAAGAGCTCGTCGTAAAGGGTTACGTCGATGCAAGCTTTGACACTGATCCAGGTGACTCTAAGTCACAAACCGGATACGTATTTATTCTCAATGGGGGTGCGGTTAGCTGGTGCAGTTCCAAGCAAAGCGTAGTAGCTGATTCTACATGCGAAGCGGAGTATATCGCTGCCTTGGAGGCGGCGAAGGAAGGTGTCTGGATGAAGGAGTTCATGACAGATCTTGGAGTAGTGCCTAGTGCACTAAACCCAATGACTCTGTTCTGTGATAACACTGGTGCCATTGCTCTAGCCAAGGAACCAAGGTTTCACAAGAGGGCCAGACACATAAAGCGACGTTTCAATTCCATCCGCGATTACATCAAGGAGGACGACATAAATATTTGCAAAGTACACACGGATCTGAATGTTGCAGATCCGATGACTAAACCTCTTCCAAGGGCTAAACATGAACAACACTAGAACTGTATGGGTGTTCGATTCATTACAATGTAAATCACATAGTGATGTGAGCTAGATTATTGACTCTAGTGCAAGTGGGAGACTGTTGGAAATATGCCCTAGAGGCAATAATAAATGTAGTTATTATTATATTTCCTTGTTCATGATAATCGTTTATTATCCATGCTATAATTGTATTAATTGGAAACACTAGTACATGTCTGGATACATAGACAACACTGTGTCCCTAGTATGCCTCTAGTAAACTAGCTCGTTGATCTAAGATGGTCAAGGTTTCCTAGCCATAGACATGAGATGTCATTTGATAATGGGATCACATCATTGGGAGAATGATGTGATGGACAAGACCCAAACTGTGAACATAGCATATGATCATGTTAGTTTATTGCTATTGTTTTCTGCATGTCAAGTATCTGTTCCTATGACCATGAGATCATGCAACTCACTGACACCGGAGGAGTACCTTGTGTGTATCAAACGTCGCAACGTAACTGGGTGACTATAAAGATGCTCTACAGGTATCTCCGAAGGTGTCTGTTGAGCTGGCATGGATCAAAACTGGGATTTGTTACTCCGTGTGACGGAGAGGTATCTCAGGGCCCACTCAGTAATACAAAATCACAACAAGCCTTGCAAGCAATGTGACTAAAGTGTTAGTTACGGGATCTTGTATTACGGAACGAGTAAAGAGACTTGCCGGTAACGAGATTGAACTAGGTATAGAGATACCGACGATCGAATCTCGGGCAAGTAACATACCGATAAACAAAGGGAACAACGTACGGGATTAACTGAATCCTTGACATAGAGGTTCAACCAATAAAGATCTTCGTAGAATATGTAGGAACCAATATGGGCATCCAGGTCCCGCTATTGGTTATTGACCGTAGAGGTGTCTCGGTCTTGTCTACATAGTTCTCGAACCCGCAGGGTCTACACACTTAACGTTTGGTGACGATATAAGTATAGCTGAGTTATTATGTTGGTGACCGAAAGTTGTTCGGAGTCCCAGATGAGATCCCGGACATGACGAGGAGCTCCGGAATAGTCCGGAGGTAAATATTGATATATGGGATAATAGTGTTTGGTCTCCGGAATGGTTCTGGAATTCACCGGAAGGGGTTTCGGATGTTTCCCGAAATGTTCGGGTACGAGAACACTTTATTTGGGCCAAGGGGTAAAGCCCACGAGGCTTTAGGAAGGTGCAAAAGGAAGTTTTGCGGAGGCCAGGGGTTAGACGCTAGGGACCCTGGCGTCTGGGGCCAGACGTCGCGGACCCTGGCGTCTGGTCCTGGAGTCCGAGCAGTACTCTTGCCTTGCGGGCCAAACCGACTTTGAGGAAGCTCTTTCTCCAAGTTTCGACCCCAGGTCTCAACATATAAATAGAGAGGCAGGGCTAGCACCCGGAACACATCAAGAATTCCCCAAGCCGTGTGCCGGCAACCACGCCCCTCTAGTTCATCCTCCGTCATAGTTTCCGTAGTGCTTGGCGAAGCCCTGCGGAGATTGTTCTTCACCACCACCGTCATCACGCCGTCGTGCTACCGGAACTCATCTACTACTTCACCATCGCTCGCTGGATCGAGGAGGTGAAGGCGTCATCAAGTTGTACGTGTGTTGAACGCGGAGGTGTCGTCCGTTGGGCGCTAGATCGTGATTGGATCGCGGGACGACTTGCGATTTGGATCGCGAAGACGTTCGACTACATCAACCGCGTTTCTTAACGCTTCCGCTTAGCGATCTACAAGGGTACGTAGATCCACTCTCCCTCTCGTAGATGCTCATCACCATGGATAGATCTTGCGTGTGCGTAGGAAATTTTTTGTTTCCCATGCAACGTTCCCCAACATACAGCCCATTAAGTTCGTACGCATGGCCTGCACGGTAGAACTGGGAGGTGTATCTGGGCACTCGTGAGCCAGCGCAGGTCTCACGAGGCCCTACCTCAAAGGCGGGTTGCGCCTGAGTCTTCCGGTAGAGGGCGCCACTGCAAGTCCTGTATATTTTGGAGGAACCTACGCCGAATGGATTTCCAAGGGCCATCGCATGAGAAGGCCGAACACCAATGACCCCAGGAGGTGACGTGAACGGGGCTGGCCTGCCAGACAGAGCTCAGCCATTGGATTTATCGACGCTGTAGGGACAGACCCGAGCACAGACGCCGTGCCCAGTCTTCTCATGCGACAACTCCGAGGAGAAAACACCCGGCGCGCGGCTCGAATCGTGCGACGCGGTGGAACTCTAGTCCCTCGAATCGTGCGAAATTTTTTATTACGGCGTTTCTATATGCCGTCATTTTGGGATTTTTAGTGTTGAATTCACCATTGATTTGTGATATAGCGAGGTTCGAGTCTCCTCGTACTTCAAGACACTGTATCCCCATTGACACTGCCATACGTAATCCATGCAGTAGTGCTTCGTATTCTGCCGCGTTGTTTGAGTCCGCGTACATGATTTAAGCACGTATCGGATGTTGTCTCTGGTGGGGGATGAGACGATAGATCCAGCCCCCTGTCTGGCCAGGGTTTTAGATCCGTCGAAGTACATTGTCCAGTGGGCGTAAGTGTTGTACTCTCGAGGGAGTTTGGCTTCTGTCCACTCGGCGAGGAAGTCGGCCAACACCTGGGATTTAATAGCTCAGCATGGCTTGTAGGTGATTTTGAACGGAAGAAGTTCGATGGCCCATTTGGCTATACGTCCAGTGGAGTCTCTGTTGTTGATTATGTCATTGAGGGGTACCTCGGATATCACGGTGACCACACACTCTTGAAAATAGTAGCAGAGCTTGCGTGATGCCATAAATACCGTGTATGCTATCTTCTGATGGTGCGGGTATCTGCATTTGCACGGAGTGAGCACCTCGGATACGTAGTAGAGCGGCTTTTGTACTCGGAGATTGTGACCCTCGGCTTCCCATTCTACGACGAGGATCGCGCTAACCACCTAGTTGGTGGCCGAGATGTATAATAACATCAGTTCCCCGACGCCAGGTGCTGCTAGGGTGGGGTTGCTGGCGAACAGCGTTTTGATTTCCTCCAAGGCATTTGCTGCTTCGTCGGTCCATTCAAAGTTCTTGGTCCGTTTGAGCAGCCTATAGAGGGGCAGGGCTTTTTCTCCAAGTCGGGAGATGAAGCAGCTCAAGGCCGCGACGCATCCTGCTAGTCTTTGGACATGCTTTAGCTCTGTTGGGACAACGAGTTGGGATAGGGCTCGAATTTTAGCGGGGTTGGCCTCTATTCCCCTATGTGAGACGATAAATCCGAGTAGTTTACCGGCTGGGACTCCAAAGACACACTTGTCTGAATTAAGTCGTATGTAGTATTCCGGTAGACTGGTGACTGTTTGTCTGAGGTCGTCGACAAATTGATCGGCGTGTTTGGTCTTGATGACCACGTCGTCCACGTAGGCTTCAACTGTTTTTCCAATTTGTTTTGCCAGGCATCTTTGAATGATGCGCTGGTATGTTGCGCCTACGTTCTTTAACCCGAAAGGCATTGTGCTAAAACAGAATGGTCCATAGGGGGTGATGAACGCGGTTGCAGCTTGATCGGATTCCTTCATTTTTATTTGATGGTATCCGGAGTAGGCGTCGAGGAAGCACAGCGAGTCATGTCCGCCCGTTGCATCAATGATTTGGTCTATGCAGGGTAACGGAAAGGGATCTTTAGGCAGGCTTTATTGAGGTCTTTGTAATCGACGCATAGTCGCCAAGATTTGTCCTTCATGGGCACCATGACCAGGTTTGCTAACCACTCGGGATGTTTGATTTCCCTCATAAATCCGGCTTCGAGTAATTTGGCGAGTTCTTCGCCCATAGCTTGACGCTTTGGTTCAGAGAATCGGCGCATGGTCTGTTTGACAGGTTTGAAACCTTCTATTATATTCAGGTTGTGTTCTGCCAGCCCCCGTGGGATCCTCGGCATATCTGAGGGATGCCAGGCGATTATGTCATAGTTTTCGCAAAGGAATGTGTGTAGGGCTTCATCGATTACGGGGTCTAGCTGAGCTCCAATGGAAGCACATCAGCAAATGACAAGCTACTCTCAAAAGATATAAGTGAAGATTAATGAGTAGTCAAACAATTAAGTAGCTATGTGAGGACTCTCTCTCCCTCAATAAATATTTTCAGATCTTAAGTACTTTATTAAACAGCAAGCAAAAGAAAAATAGCACTCCAAGAATAGCACGCATCATGTGAACGAATAAAAATTTAGGCTCAACATAGGCTGACCGATAATTGTTGATGAAGAGAGGTGGGATGCGTAGCATCCCCAAGCTTAGATGCTTCAGACTTCTTGAAATATTTACTTGGGGTGCCTTGGGCATCCCCAAGCTTGAGCTTTTGTATCTCGTTCAATCCTCTCATATCATGGTTTCACCTATTCTCAAAAACATCTTCCACACAAAACTTGAAAAGAACTCGTGAGATAGGTTAGTACACATAATAATAAATCAAATCTTTATGTACTGCCAAGACAAATTGCATAATAATTTTCAAACATTAGGTACTGTATACTATCATTTCCACAATTTATATCTACCAATATATGCTATGGAAACTATAGGATAAGTAGATAACAAAATTATGACAGCAATCTGTCCAAACAGAACAGTCTGTAGCAATTTATGTAAATAGTGTACTTCTGTAACTCAAACAATTATGAAAATTTAGGACATGCTAAATAATTTATATGACAATACTGTGTAAAAAATTTAGAAACTTTCCACGTTCCAGTAAAATATGAAAATTCAAACACTACAGAAAAAGTTTCTATTTTTTACACAGCACATATCAAACATGCAATGCAAGCATCCTAAAGGCAATTCTTGGAACTTTTTATTGAAAAACAAGATTATAAATAACACCTAACAGAAAGTAACAAAATATAATGAGGATCCAAGCAAAGCACATATTGTGCGAGGAATAAAAATATAGCTCCAAGTAAGATATACCGATAGTGTTGAAGACGAAAGAGGGGATGCCTTCCGGGGCATCCCCAAGCTTAGGCGCTTGAGTCTTGCTTGGATATTACCTTGGGGGTGCCTTGGGCATCCCCAAGCTTAGGTTCTTATCACTCCTTATTCTCCTCATATCGGTGTCTCACCCAAAACTTGAAAACTTCAATCACACAAAACTTAACGGAACTTCGTGAGAAGGGTTAGTGTAATAAAGATAAATCATTCACTTAGGTACTGTCAAGACAAGATTCATAATTTCTATCACATGATATCTATTGTATTCTATCATTCCCATAATTTGTATCACTGAATATAAGCTATGGAAACACTAAAACAAGCAAACTATGCATGCAAACAGAATCTGTCAAAAACAGAACAGTCTGTGAAGATCTGTAGTGTAACCATACTTCCCTGTCTCTAAAAATTCTGAAAAATTAGGAAAATCTAGGAAATTTGTATATCAAGACTTTTTAAACATTTCAGATCAAAATCACGTTCCGGCAAATTTACAAAATTCCTGGACTGAGGGCAAAAGTTCCTGTTTTTGCACAGAATCAAGTCATCTATCATCCACACTATCCCAAAGGCTTTACTTGGCACTTTATTCAAATAAAAGACACAAAATATGATTACTACAGTAGCTTAATCATTTTAACACACTAAAACATAAAGTAAAAGTGTTGGGTTGCCTTCCAACAAGCGCTTTTCTTTAATGCCTTTTAGCTAGGCATGATGATTTCAATGATGCTCACATAAAAGATAAGAATTGAAACACAAAGAGAGCATCATGAAGCATATGACTAGCACATTTAAGCCTAACCCACTTCCTATGCATAGGGATTTTGTGAGAACAATTTATGGGAGCAAGAATCAACTAGCATAGGAAGGCAAAACAAGCATAACTTCAAAACTTTGAACACACAGAGAGGAAACTTGATATTATTGCAATTCCTACAAGCATATGTTCCTCCCTCATAATAATTTTCAGTAGCATCATGAAGGAATTTCACAATATAACCAGCACATAAAGCATTCTTTTCATGATCTACAAGCATAGAAATTTTTTCACTCTCCACTCAAGCAATTTTCTTCTCATTCATAATAGTGGGAGTATCATATGAAGCTCGAATACTAAAAATTGTTTCCACATTAAAAGAGTAATGTTCAGTAAAAGGATATTCAAAATTATGACAATAATTATCACTACTCTTTATAACATAAGTATCATCACAATAATCATCATAAGTAGCAACTTTGTTCTCATCATAGCCAATTGAAACCTCTTCCTAAATAGTGGAATCATTAATAAATAAAGTCGTGACCTCTCCAAATCCACTTTTATCATTATAATAAGATTCAACACCCTCCAAAATAGTGGGATAATTATTATCTAAAGTTGACACTCTTCCGAACCCACTCTCATAAATATTGCAATCATCATAAATAGGGGGTATGCTATCATCATAGTAAATTTGCACATCAAAACTTGGGGGAATAAAAATATCATCTTCCTTAAACAAAGCCTCCCCAAGCTTGGGACAAACATTAATTGCAGAAAATAAATTCTCAAACATGTCATTCTCATCAAATATAGCATCCCCAAGCTTGTGGCTTTGAATATCATAAGCATAATCACTCTCATCATTAATAGTATGAATAACACCAATCGTATAACAATTATTATCATCACAATTTTCTAAGTTGGTGTCATTATTTGGGAGAGATACCTCTTTACCTTTACTTTTCCATCTTTTCTTCTTCTTCACCACATTATGTGTGGGTTTATTTAATTCCTCCAAGCTTCTTTTTGAAGAGGTTGGTTGAATAAAAAGCTCCTCCTCGTTACCTGATTCATCATAAGAAAAAATAGGAGTATATTGGGAAACCTCTTCCCCTTCATTAGTATTCTCTTCATCTTCTATTTGTTTTCTTGTCTTCAAGTAATTGGCAATATAAGGAATCTCAATGCAATTCACCACGCAATACATATAGATTTCATTTAGATCAAAATCAAACATTTTCATGAGAGCCCATGCTGGAACATCCTTAGTTTCACGTTTCATTTCTTCATACCCCAAAAATAGACTAAGTTCATTATGATGCTCGAGGTAATGAGGTTATCACAATTTTTGGACACAATTCGATCATGAAATAATTCACATTGCAAATTATAATGACCACGTTCATTGCAAAGTTCACAAGGACGGCGAGAAACATGGAGTGTTTCAGCACAAACATATAGCCTCTCTTGCAACCATTTAGTTCTAAATACTTATGCCTCTTACAAAATCTATCTTCCCTTTTAGGCATGTCTACACAAACTCTATACACTCCACAAAAGTTGACATGCTTATAAGAAATCTTTTTATCATGACTAGTGCAATCATCATTAGTACCATGGATATTCAAAGAATTCATACCAACAACATTGCAATCATGCTCATCATTAAAAGATTTAGTGCCAAACATTTTAATAACTTCTTCTTCTAACACTTGAGCACAATTTTCCTTTCCATCATTCTCACGAAAGACATTAAAAAGATGAAGCATATGAGGCAACCTCAATTCCATTTTTTTGTAGTTTTCTTTTATAAAACCAAACTAGTGATAAAACAAGAAACTAAAAGATTCAATTGCAAGATCTAAAGATATACCTTCAAGCACTCACCTCCCCGGCAACGGCACCAGAAAAGAGCTTGATGTCTACTACACAACCTTCTTCTAGTAAACTCGTGTTGGGCCTCCAAGCGCAGAGTTTTGTAGGACAGTAGCAAATTTCCCTCAAGTCGATGACCTAAGGTTTATCAATCCGTGGGAGGCGTAGGATGAAGATGGTCTCTCTCAAACAACCCTGCAACCAAATAACAAAGAGTCTCTTGTGTCCCCAACACACCCAATACAATGGCAAATTGTATAGGTGCACTAGTTCAGCGAAGAGATGGTGATACAAGTGCAATATGGATGGTAGATATGGGTTTTTGTAATCTGAAAATATAAAAACAGCAAGGTAGCAAGTAACAAAAGTGAGCACAAACGGTATTGCAATGCTTGAAAACAAGGCCTAGGGTTCAGACTTTCACTAGTGCAATTTCTCTCAACAATACTAACATAGTTGAATCATATGTAAATCTCTCACACGCGACAAAGAGTTCACTCCAAAGTCACAAATAGCGGAGAACAAACGAAGAAATTATTGTAGGGTACGAAACCACCTCAAAGTTATTCTTTCCGATCAATCATATGAGCTATTCCTATAAGTGTCACAAACAGCCCTAGAGTTCGTACTAAAATAACACCTTAAGATACATATCAACCAAAACCCTAATGTCACCTAGATACTCCAATGTCACCACAAGTACCCATGGGCTTGATCATACGATATGCATCACATAATTTCAGATTCATCATATTCAATCCAACACAAATAACTTCAAAGAGTGCCCCAAAGTTTCTACCGGAGAGTCAAGACAAGAACGTGTGCCAACCCCTATGCATAGATTCCCAAGGTCACGGAACCCACAAGTTGATCACCAAAACATACATCAAGTAGATCAATAGAACATCCCATTGTCACCACAGATATCCCATCGCAAGACATACATCAAGTGTTCTCAGATCCTTAAAGACTCAATCCGATAAGTAAACTTCAAAAGGGAAAACTCAATTCATCACAACTAGATAGAGAGGGGAAACACTCCATATGATTCATCTATATTAATAAAGCTCGTGGTACATCAAGATTGTGCCATCTCAAGAACACGAGAGAGAGAGATCAAACACATAGCTACTGGTACATACCCTCAGCCCCGAGGGTGAACTACTCCCTCCTCGTCATGGAGAGCGTCGGGATGATGAAGATGGCCTCCGGTGATGGTCTCCCCTTCCGGCAGGGTGCCGGAAAAGGCTCCCGATTGGTTTTTCGTGGCTCTGGAGGCTTGCGGCGGCGGAACTCCCGATCTAGGTTTATTTTCGGAGGTTTCTATATTTATATGAATTTATGGCGGTGGAAACAAGTCAGGATGGGCCACAAGGGAGTCACAAGCCAGGGGGGCGCGCCCTAGGGGGGGGCGCCCCTGTGGCTTGTGGCTACCTCGTGGCTCTTCTGGCCCAACTCCGATGCTCCGTGGGTCTCTTCTGGTCCATAAAAAATCACCGTAAATTTTTATTCCGTTTGGACTCCGTTTGATATTCATTTTCTGTAAAACTCAAAAACAAGGAAAAAACAGAAACTGGCACTGGGCTCTGGGTTAATAGGTTAGCCCCAAAATAATATAAAGTTGTAGTAAAATGATTGTAAAACATCCAAGAATGATAATATAATAGCATGGAACAAGCAAAAATTATAGATACGTTGGAGACGTATCAGGTAGCCGCTGTGAAAAGGCACGATATGGAAAAGAAGTTCCTCGGATCTGTAGTTTTCGGGTGAGCCGAACACTACATCGAATGATACTCGTCCGGTACAACGTGCTTCCCTTCTCGGGACAATCCCTCGGAAAGTGGTGTTGCTGCGTTTGATGCGTGATCTATCGAACTGCATTTTATCCAACGTGTCCTCGTAGATTAGGTTTAGGCCGCTGCCGCCGTCCATTAGTACTTTGTTCAACCTGAAACCGTCTACTATGGGGTTATAAACCAGGGCGGCAGGTGTCCGGTCTATTTTGGATATCGGTTGGTCTGCTTCACCGAAGGTAATTGGAGTATCGGCCCATGAGTTTGCATCCGCCACATGGTGAATATGGTGGAGCTCTCAAAGAGCCCTTTTTCGTTGATTCTTTGAAGAGAATGTTTCGTAGATTTTTAGGACCTTCGCATTATGCTCGGGTAATGCTGCCGACCTAGTGTTCGGAATTGGAGCCCTTAGTATGCTTTCTCCGCTCTTCGCAACTTGTCTGATGACCCAACATTCCCGAAGGCTGTGGGTTGGGTTTTTGTTTAACCGGACCGAGTGTGTTGGGCATGGTCTTTCCAGTAGCCCGTCGAGGGCCATTCTAACCTGTGTCTGGGTTTTATTCCTTTTCTCGGCGGGCTCGGATGTTGCCGGCCGTCGCGGAGGTGCGCGGCTTCTCCGGATTCCTTCATGTTGTTAGGACCGGAATGACTCCGTGCTCAATCACTGTAGTTGCCAAGTGCTCTCCATGGCGCAATATTTGCGCACCATGTCAGATAGCGCAACGAAAGTATGAGTTCGGCGCCGGGCTAGGGCGTTAAGTATTCCCTCATCACAATAGTTGTGTTGGAATGCGTTGATTATGTCCTATTCGCTGCAATCCCTTGTTGCATTCTTCTTAAGAAGGAATCTGGCCCAGAAGTGATGGACTGATTCCCCCAGCCGTTGCTTGACCTCTAGCAGGCCCCTTGAGCCGGACCTTGCAGCGTCTATCGAAGGGCGCCTGAGTTGGGTGGTGGGCGGGCTAGAATTTCGTATTCCTCCCGGATGTAAATCCACGATTTCTGAGGTTGCGCACCGTGTCCTAGTGGGGTTTAATACGGCTGGCTCGGGATCCGAGGCCTCCATAGGACTTGGTAGCGATGGTTCTGAATTATGTGCCGATTGCATATCGGGGCCAGCTCCAGCTTCTGGGCTCCAAGGAGGGCACGAGTGATCGGCGATTGGGGTGTAAACCGTTCTTAGCTCCAGCGGCTGGGGCGGATAGCCCCCAGCCGGGCACTCGACAATGGCCACCAGATGCGTGACGGGCGGCGTACGGATTTCCCGGTCATCGGATCTAAGTCTGACCCGATCATAGATCGTAGCCTTGTCATCGACCATGCTCATGGCTTGGATCTGGCCAAGCAGCCCATGCAAGAGCGGGATCCCGGTGGGGTCGTCGTTGTTCCAATACTCGGAGTCATTCCACGATACTACTCCCCTGGGGTTCCCCAAGGGCACCTCCGAGTTAAGTTCGACCGGGGCAGATCCGGGTTTGCTGGACGGGCCAGGCTTGAGGGCCGGACGGGGGATGGTGCCCCTCCTGGTATTGGGGCTTGTAGGCCCTGCATCAGGGACCTTAGGACCTGTGTACTCTGCAAAAAGAGTCGGGCTGTCGTGGGCGCTAGGTTCCCCTGGGGGTCGGCCGTGAACTCGAGGCTCCCGAACCTGAACTCCTGGCCAGGGGTGAAGCCCTCGACCCGGCCGAGGGGCCCGGTCGGGTTGGTGTGGTGGTCGATGCCATCGAGTGCGATAATCTGTGCAGGGAGTTGGATGCCCCCGCCGCAGACTTCTTCGCTGATGACTAGATGCCCCATCGACCTTTCTAGCGATCTCACAGCGGAACTCTCAATGAAAGCACCAATGTCGGTGTCAAAACCGGCTGATCTCGGGTAGGGAGTCCTGAACTATGGACCTTAGATCGATGGGTAACAAGGGACGAAGGAGACAGTGTTTACCCAGGTTCGGGCCCTCATGAGGAGGTAAAACCCTATGTCCTGCTTGATTGTATTGATGTATATGGAGATTACAGAGTTGATCTACCTCGAGATCGTTTAAGCTAAACCCTAGATGAGTTCACCTGTCCCCTATGAATGAGGACCCTCTGGTTTATATAGACACCGGGGTCCCTAAGGTTACACACAAACGACCTAATACAAGGAATAGATACATAGATTCTAACTTCGTAACTTGGAAGCCACGCCATTCTCCAGAGCTTTCCTTCCTGGACACGGGATCATTCATAGTCCGGCCTTCGACAGAACAGCCCAACAAGTCGGCCCATGAGAGATGAGCCGACGGCCCGAGGACCCCTTAGTCCCGGACTCCCTCACCAGGCTAACTTAAGGTTCGACAGTTACATTAACCACTCGGGATTCTGAGGCGAATCAAAGTTTAACTCACAGTTTTCTGAGGATCACTTGGCTAACGGAGGAACGGCCGCGTCAACGAAGGAGTCAAGGTCGATGCCTTCTCCTATTCGAGTGGCAGCCTCAAGGAATGTCTCCATGAAGTCTTCAAACTTGGCGTGTTTCCTGTTGACGACCTTGAGCGACTTCAACTTCTCTTCATCCACGCCCTTGCAGTGGACTAGGACGAGGGAGAGGGCGATATCGGCTCCACATCGGGCTGACGACTTCTTCCATGATTGCACTCGGCTAGGGACGTCTTTTAGTCGGTCCATGATGGAGTCCAGGTCACTCGGGAGCTGCTCGCCAGGAGTGAGTTCCTTGTCAATCTTCGTGATAGCTGAACGAAGCCGAACGAGATATCCCGTGGCATGCTCAATGCGTTCATCCAGTTGGAGCACGGCTAAGGCTGAGTTGTCCCTGAGGAGCTGGCGGGCCGGATCCACCTCCTGCTCGACCCTCTCTGTCTCCAGCTCATAGTCATTGAAGAAGTCTGACCATGGAAGCTCAACAAAAATTAGAAACACACAACATGCCATGAGCGCTACAGAAATCATTCGGGTAGTAGAATTACCTTTGAGCCTCGCGCTCATATCCATGCGAAAGTCCTCGACGTACTGCTCCAACTCAGTCTTCTTGGTAGAGAGCTTGTTGAACTTGGACTCCCATTTGGCATAGTGCACCTTCAGCTCAGCAATCTCTGCCTGAGACTTCTCCGTTGTGATCTTAATGGTTTGGTTGTCCTCCTCCAGCTTTCCGACTACCTTGAGCTTTTCCTTGGCCTCCTTGGTCTTGGACTTGGCTTCTTTCAACGCCGCAGCCAGCTCAGCGTCCTTGCCCTCAAGAGTTTGCTTCATGGTTTCTAAAGAAATAGAAGTCCCGAGCCTCTTTAGAAGTTGAAGGTTTTCACTAAGAACATTTGATGAAGCAAGTTCAGTCGGATCGGAAGGAAAACAGAGTACAAGAGACAGTCGGATGAAGTTTTCTCACCTCCTAGTGAACGCTTCTCCTGCTCCAGGCGCGCACTCTTGGATTTCTCGGCCTCCAGGCTGATCCGAAGGTCCAGCACCTCCTTCTCCATGGCATTGAATCGAGTCCCGAGCTTGCAAACACTCTTCCAATGAGAAGCAAACGAACATTGACAGTCAGATACAATGGAAAAAATCATTCGATCAGTCGATTGAAACAAAAAATGACTCGAAGACTACCGCCAACTACTTCAATCGATGTTAGTCTCGGGGACTACACCCAGTGGGTGCACTCAGCGTGCCCCCACTGGAAGAGAAAATGGCAAAGGTACATGTACCACCCCAGCTACTTCGGCAAGGTGAATATGTGGTACTTCCACAAGCTCGGTTGTCTGCTCCGACGAGGTGGGTATGCACTACCTCCACAAGCTCAGTTGGGGACTCTGACGAGGTGGGTATGCGCTACTTCCACAAGCTCAATTGGCTACTTTGACAAGGTGGGTATGCGATACTTCCACAAGCTCAGTTGGCTACTCCGACGAGGTGGGTATGCGCTACCTCCACAAGCTTAGTCGCGGACTCGGAGGAGGTGGGTATGCACTACTTCCACAAGCTCAGTCGGCTACTTCGACAATGTGGGTATGCGGTACTTCCACATGCTCAGTCGGCTAGTAGAACGAGGTGGTTATGCACTACTTCCACAAGCTCAGTCGGCTATCCCAATGAAGTGGGCATGTGCTACTTCCACAAGTTAGCTATGTGCTACTTCTACAAGCTCAACAAGGTGTATAACTACACTAAAGACACAACAACATATAAAGAACCTAGGACTACCGCTGACTGCTTCAATCGATGGCTATCTCGGGGACGACACTCAGTGGGTGCACTCAGCATGCTCCCACTGGAACCGGAAAAAACCCAGTGGGTGTGCCTCGTGCAAACCCAGTTGGGAAGAAAAATAAAAACAAAGTACATGCAAGTCAAGACTCTCGACTGAAGTTGGTACTTACGAGGGTACTTACTCGGCCGTTCTTGTTCAAAGCCTCGATGGTGTCATATGCCTCCTTCAGCCGGTAATTCATCAACTCCACTTAGATCATGGCCTCCTTGCCCACGCCCAATTGGTCCTCAGGGATGTGGCGCAGCATGAAGAGGTTGGTCATGGCTGGAACCGGTGAGGAAGCTGGCGTTAAGGCACCGAGTGTAGCTCCAGCCCCTGGAGTTGCGCTCTGACCGCCAGTCTTGGTGAGACCCTTGGCCGAAGAGACCTTGTTTGCTCGGGCAGAAGGAACATCTTGCATCACGACATCTGTGTCAACCGGAGGGTTTGGCGGGTTGACCTTGTCGTCCCCGTCAAGCTCAATCACCTCACACGGCCCCGCGGACATTTGAGGTCAGAGAATTGAAGGAACATGTCACTCGGGATGAAACCAAGCCAAATTCAAAGATTACCTTTGGAAGACGCGGCATCTGTTTCTATTTGGCCCTTCTCTGCAGCTGTCGGGTCGAGCGAGGCGGTCAAAGTGTCTGTAGGGGAACGTTGCATGGAAACAAAAAAAATCCCATGAACACCCAAGATCTATCTATGGAGATCAACATCTACGAGAGGGGGAGTGCATCTACATACCCTTGTAGATCGCTAAGCGGAAGCGTTAAGAAACGCGGTTGGTGTACTCGAACGTCTTCGCGATCCAATCATGATCCGTCCCGCGATCCAATCTTGTTCCGTTCCGATCAGGCGCCGAACGGACGACACCTACGCGTTCAGCACACATACAACTCGATGACGTCTCCACCTCCTTGATACAGCAAGCGAGGGCGGAGAGGTAGATGATATCTCCGGCAGCACGACAGCGCGGTGGCGGTGGTGGTGGAGCTGTCCCGGCAGGGCTTCGCCAAGCACTACGAAGACGAGAACGAGGGAGAAGATCTACGAGAGGGAGAGAGGACTGTGCCGTGGCTTAAGGGTGCGGCTGCCCTCTCTCCTCTCCACTATATATAGGGGGAAGGGAGGAGGGGTGGTGCCCTAGGGTTTCCCCTAGGGTTGGCGGCCAAGGAGGTGTCCACATCCCACAAGGGAGGTTGGGCGCGCCCTAGGGAGGAGTCCCTCCCCTCTAGGACTCCTCCCTCCTACCACCTTTGGGGCGCATGGGCTCTTGGGGTTGGCTACCCAGCCCACCAGGGGCTGGTGCGTCACCTCCCCAGCCCATGTGGCCCCCGGGATGGGTGGGCCCCTCCCGGTGGACCCCCGGAACCCTTTCGGCACTCCCGGTACAATACCGAAAACACCCGAAACCTTTCCGGAACTCGAATACCACTTTCCTATATATCAATCTTTACCTCCGGACCATTCCGGAACTCCTTGTGATATCCGGGATCTCATCCGGGACTCCAAACAACCTTCGGTCACCAACACATACATCTCAACAATACCAAATCGTCACCGAACGTTGAGTGTGCAGACCCTGTGGGTTCGAGAACTATGCAGACATGACCGAGACACCTCTACGGTCAATAACCAATAGCGGGACCTGGATGCCCATATTGGTTCCCACATATTCTACGAAGATCTTTATCGGTCGAACCACGATGTCAAGGATTCAATCAATCACGTTTGCAGTTCCCTTTGTCTATCGGTATGTTACTTGCGCGAGATTCGATCGTCGGTATCTCCATACCTAGTTCAATCTTGTTACCGGCAAGTCTCTTTACTCGTTCCATAATACAAGATCCTGTGACTATGTCCTTAGTCACATTTCTTGCAAGCTTCTTATGATGCTGTATTACCGAGTGGGCCCAGAGATACCTCTCGTTCATACGGAGTGACAAATCCCAGTCTCGATCCACGCCAACCCAACTGACACCCTCGGAGATACCTGTAGAGCACCTTTATAGTCACCCAGTTACGTTGTGACGTTTGATACACACAAGGCATTCCTTCGGTGTCAGGGAGTTGCATGATCTCATTGTCGTAGGAACAGATACTTGACATGGATAAAGCAGTAGAAATAAACTAACACGATCAGATGCTATGCTTACGGTTGGGTCTTGTCCATCACATCATTCTTCCAATGATGTGATCCCGTTATCAAATGAAAACTCATGTCCATGGTCAGGAAACCTTAACCATCTTTGATAAACGAGCTAGTCTAGTAGAGGCTCACGAGGGACACAGTGTTGTCTATGTATCCACACATGTATCTGAGTTTCCAATCAATAGAATTATAGCATGGATAATAAACAGTTATCATGAAGAAGGAAATATGATAATAACTATTTTATTATTGCCTCTAGGGCATATTTCCAACAGTCTCCCACTTGCACTAGAGTCAATAATCTAGTTCACATCGCTATGTGATTTACATTGTAATGAATCTAACACCCATAGAGTTTTGGTGCTGATCATGTTTTGCTCGTGGAAGAGGCTTAGTCAACGGGTTTGCAACATTCAGATCCGTATGTACTTTGCAAATATTTATGTCCTCCTCTTTGATGTAATCGCGGATGGAATTGAAGCGGATCTTTATGTGTCTGGTCCTCTTGTGAAACCCGAGCTCTTTGGCTAGAGCAATGATGCTACTGTTATCACACAAGAGAGTCATCGGATCCAGTGCACTGGGCACAACTCCGAGATCTGTCATGAACTGCTTCATCCAGACTCCTTCCTTTGCCGCTTCTGAAGCAGCGATGTACTCCGCTTCATATGTAGAATCAGCTACCACGCTTTGCTTGGAACTGCACTAGCTTACCGCTCCACCATTTAGAATATATACGTATCTGGTTTGAGAGTTAGAGTCATCTGGATTTGTGTCAAAGCTAGCGTCGACGTAACCCTTTACGACAAGATCTTGATCACCTCCATAAACGAGAAACATTTCCTTAGTCCTTTTCAGGTACTTAACGATATTCTTGACCGTTGTCTAGTGTTCCATCCCTGGATCACTTTGAAACCTTCCAGCCATACTTATGGCAAGGCTGACATCTGGTCTTGTGCACAACATCGCATACATTATAGAGCCTATGGCTGAAGCATAGGGGATGACACTCATCTTTTCTCTATCCTCTGTAGTCGCTGGGCATTGAGTCTTACTCAACTTCACACCTTGTAAGACAGGCAAGAACCCTTTCTTGGACTGATCCATTTTGAACTTCTTCAAAACCTTATCAAGATATGTGCTTTGTGAAAGTCCTATTAAGCGTCTCGACCTATCTCTATAGATCTTGATGCCTAATATGTAAGCAGCTTCTCCGAGGTCTTCCATTGAAAAACTCTCAAATATACAATCACGCTTTCTAAAATTTCTATATTGTTTCCAATCAGCAATATGTCATCCACATATAATATTAGAAATGCCATAGAGCTCCCACTCACTTTCTTGTAAATACAAGCTTCTCCATAAACTTGTATGAACCCCAAACGCTTTGATCACCTCATCAAAGCGAAGATTCCAACTCCGAGATGCCTGCACCAGTCCATAAATGGATCGCTAGAGCTTGCACACTTTGTCAGCATTTTCAGGATCGACAAAACCTTCTGGTTGCATCATATACAACTCTTCCTTAAGGAAACCATTAAGGAACGTTGTTTTGACATCCATCTGCCAGATCTCATAATCGAAAAATGCAGCTATTGCTAACATAATCCTGATGGACTTAAGCACCGCTACGGGAGAGAAAGTGTCATCGTAGTCAACTTCTTGAACTTGTGTAAACCCTTTTTCAACAAGTCGAGCTTTATAGACGGTGACATTACCGTCTGCGTAAGTCTTTTTCTTAAAGATCCATTTATTCTGTATGACCTTACAATCATATGGTAAATCCTTCAAAGTCCATACTTTGTTCTCATACATGGATCCTATCTTGAATTTTATGGCCTCTAGCCATTTGTTGGAATCCGGGCCCACCATCGCTTCTTCATAGCTCGTAGGTTCACTGTTGTCTAACAACATGACCTCCAAGACAGGATTGCCGTACCACTCCGGGGCGGTATGATTCCTTGTCGACCTACGAGGCTCAGTAATAACTTGATCTGAAGTTTCATGATCATCATCATTATCTTCCTCTTCACTTGGTGTGGGCACTGCAAAAACATCTTTCTGCATCGCGGTACTATCCAACTGAAGTGACAATTCAATAACCTCATCAAGTTCTACCTTCCTCCCACTCAATTCTTTTGAGAGAAACTCTTTCTCGAGAAAGGACCCGTTCTTAGCAACAGACACTTTGCCCTCGGATCTAAGATAGAAGGTATACCCAACTATTTCCTTAGGGTAACCTATGAAGACGCATTTGTCCGCTTTGGGTTTGAGCTTATCAGGTTGAAGCCTTTTCGCATAAGCTTCGCATCGCCAAACTTTAAGAAACGATGGCTTAGGTTTCTTGCCAAACCATAATTCATACGGTGTCGTCTCAATGGATTTTGATGGTGCCCTATTTAAGGTGAATGCGGATGTCTCTAATGCATAACCCCAAAATGATAGTGGCAGATCAGTGAGAGACATCACAGATCGCACCATATCCAATAGAGTACGATTACGACGCTCGGACACACCATTACATTGTGGTGTTCCAGGTGGCGTAAGTTGTGAAACAATTCCACAGTGTCTCAAATGCATACTAAACTCATAACTCAGATATTCTCCACCACGATCAGATCGTAGAAACTTTATCTTCTTGTTATGATGATTTTCTATTTCACCTAAAATTCCTTGAACTTTTCAAATGTTTCAGACTTGTGCTCCATCAAGTAATTATACCCATATCTACTTAAATCATCAGTGAAGGTAAGAAAGTAACGATATCCACCACGCGCCTCAACACTCATCGGACCACATACATCAGTATGTATGATTTCCAACAAGTCACTTGCCCGCTCCATTGTACCTGAGAACGGGGTTTTCGTCATCTTGCCCAAGAGACATGGTTTGCATGTATCAAGCGATTCAAAAATCGAGTGATTCCAAAAGTCCATCAACATGGAGCTTCTTCATGCGTTTTACTCCAATATGACCTAAGCGGCAGTGCCACAACAAAGTGGTACTATCATTATTAACTTTGCATCTTTTGGCATCAATATTATGAATGTGTGTATCACTACTATCGAGATTCAACAAGAATAAACCATTCACATTGGGTGCATGACCATAAACTCATATAAATAGATCCTTTTTGATTTAAATGAATAACCGTCTCGCAATAAACAAGATCCAGATATAACGTTCATGCTCAACGCAGGTACCAAATAACAATTATTTAGGTTTACTACTAATCCCGATGGTAATTGAAGAGCGAGCGTGCCGACGGCGATCACATCAACCTTGGAACCATTTCAACGTGCATCGTCACTTCATCCTTCGCGAGCCTCCATTTATTCCGTAGTTCCTGTTTCAAGTTACAAATATGAGCAATCGAACCGGTATCAAATACCTAGGAACTACTACGAGAGCTAGTGAGGTACACATCAATAACATGTATATCAAATATACCTTTGTTGACATTGCCAGCCTTCTTATCAGCCAAGTAGTTGGGGCAATTCCGCTTCCACTGGCCAGTCCCCTAGCAATAGAAGCACTCAGTCTCAGCCTTGGGTCCAGCCTTGGGTTTCCTCACGGGAGCGGCAACTTGCTTGCCACCCTTGTTGAAGTTTCCCTTCTTTCCCTTGCCTTTCTTGAAACTAGTGGTTTTATTCACCATCAACACTTGATGCTCCTTTTTGATTTCTACCTCCGCGACTTGCAGCATCACGAACAGCTCGGAGACAGACTTTTACATCCCTCGCATATTATAGTTCATCACGAAGCCTTTGAAGCTAGGTGGTAGTGACTGGAGAATTCTGTCAGTGACCGTTTCGGGCGGAAGCTGGACTCCCAAATCATTCAAACGGTTGTAGTACCCAGACATTCTGAGTAGGTGTTCACTGACAGAACTATTCTCCTCCATCTTGCAGGTGAAGAACTTATCGGAGGTCTCATACCTCTTGATCCGGGCATTTTCTTGAAATATTAACTTCAACTCCTGGAACATCTCATATGCTCCATGGCGTTCAGAATGCTTTTGAAGTCCCGATTCTAAGCCGTACAACATGGCACACTGAACTATAGAGTAGTCATCAGAACGTACCTGCAAGGCGTTCACAACGTCCACAGACGACATTGGATGGGGTGGCACACCAAGCGGCGCATCAAGGACATAAGCCTTTTGCGAAGCCTTGAGGATAATCCTCAAATTACGAACCCAGTTCGCATAGTTACTTCCATCATCTTTCAACTTAGCTTTCTCTAGAAATGCATTAAAATTCAGGGGAGCTACTGCGCGAGCCATTGATCTACAACATAATTTTGCAAAGACAACTTTAAACTATGTTGATGATAATGAGTTCAATTAATCATATTACTAAAGAACTCCCACTCAAATCAACATCCCTCAGGTTGTCTAAGTGTAACATGATCCAAATTCACAACCCAAGTCCGATCATCACGTGAGATGAGGTGGTTTCAATGGTGAACATCTCCATGTTGATCATATCTACTGTGTTCCGAGGCCATGTTCGACCTTTCGGTTTCCTGTGTTCCGAGGCCATGTATGTAAATGCTAGGCTCGTCAAGTTTAACCCAAGTATTCCACGTGTGTAAATTTGGCTTACACCCATTGTATGTGAACGTAGAGTCTATCACACTCGGTCATCACGAGGTGCTTCGAAACGACGAACCTTTGCAACGGTGCATACTCGGGGAGAACACAATTTTATCTTGAAATTTTAGTGATGGATCATCTTATAATGCTACCATCGTTCTAAGCAAAATAAGATGCATAAATAGGATAAACATCACATGCAAATCATATAAGTGACATGATATGGCCATCATCATCTTGCGCTTTTGATCTCCATCTCCAAAGCACCGGCATGATCTCCATCGTCACCGGCATGACACCAATATCTCCATCATCATGATCTTCATCATCGTGTCATCATGTGGTTGTCCCGCCAACTATTGCTTCTACAATTATTGCTAACTCATAGTGATAAAGTAAAGAAAAAATGGCAAAAATAATTAAAGACAACCCTATGGCTCCTGTCGGTTGTCGTACTCATCGACATGCAAGTCATGATAATCTCATACATCACATATATCTCATCATGTCTTGGCCATATCATATCACAACATACCCTGCAATAACAAGTTACACGTCCTCTAATTGTTGTTGCATGTTTTACGTGGCTGCTATGGGTAACTAGTAAGAACTGTTCTTACCTACGCAAAGCCACAACGGTGATAATCAAGTTGCCTTTTAACCTTATAAAAGGACCGCCTATGTCGAATCCGATTCAACTAAAGTGGGAGAGACGGACACGCACCAGCCACCTTTATGCAACGAAGTTACATGTCAGTCAGTCGAACCGGTCTCTCGTACGTGGACGAGTAAGGTCAGTCCGGGCCGCTACATCCCACAATACCGCCGAATCAAGATAAGACTAAGGAGGTAAGCAATCTGAACATCAACGCCCACAAACTCTTTTGTGTTCTACTCGTGCATGTTATCTACGCATAGACCTAGCTCATGATGCCACTGTTGGGGAACGTTGCATGGGAAACAAAAATTTCCTACGAACACCCAAGGTCTATCTATGGAGATCAACAACTACGAGAGGGGGAGTGCATCTACATACCCTTGTAGATTGCTAAGAGGGAAGCTTTAAGAAATGTGGTTGGTGTAGTCGAACGTCTTCGCGATCCAATCACGATCCTCCCGCGATCCAATCTTGTTCTGTTTTGATCTAGCGCCGAACGGACGACACCTCCGTGTTCAGCACACGTACAATTCGATGACGTCTCCGCTTCCTTGATCCAGCAAGCGAAGGCGGAGAGGTAGATGAGATCTCCGGCAGCACGACGACGTGGTGGTGGTGGTGGAGCTGTTCCGGCAGGGCTTCGCCAAGCACTACCGAGACGAGAACGAGGGAAAACACCTACGAGAGGGACAGAGGGCTGCGCCGTGGCTTAAGGGTGCGGCTGCCCTCTCTCCTCTCCACTATATATAGGGGGAAGGGAGGAGGGGTGGCGCCCTAGGGTTTCCCTTAGGGCTGGCAGCCAAGGAGGTGTCTACCTCCCACAAGGGAGGTGGGGCGCGCCCTAGGGAGGAGTCCCTCCCCTCTAGGACTCCTCCCACCTACCACCTTTGGGAGCATGGGCTCTTGGGGTCGGCTGCCCAGCCCACCAGGGGCTAGTGCGCCACCTCCTCAGCCCATGTGCCTCCCCGGGATGGGTGGGTCCCTCCAGGTGGACTCCCGGAACCCTTTTGGCACTCCCGGTACAATACCGGAAACACCCGAAACCTTTCCGGAACCCGAATACCACTTTCCTATATATCAATATTTACCTCCGAACCATTCTGGAACTCCTCGTAATGCCCGGGATCTCATCCGGGACTCCGAACAACCTTTGGTCACCAACACATACATCTCAACAATACCAAATCGTCATCGAACGTTAAGTGTGCAGACCATACGGGTTCGAGAACTATGCAGACATGACCGAGACACCTCTATGGTCAATTACCAATAGCGGGACCTGGATGCCAATATTGGTTCCCACATATTCTACGAAGATCTTTATCGGGCGAACTACGATGTAAAGGATTCAATCAATCCCGTATGCAGTTCCCTTTGTCAATCGGTATGTTACTTGCCCCAGATTCGATCGTCAGTATCTCCATACCTAGTTCAATCTCGTTAACGGCAAGTCTCTTTACTCATTCCGTAATACAAGATCCCGTGACTAACTCCTTAGTCACATTTCTTGCAAGCTTCTTATGATGATGTATTACCGAGTGGGCCCAGAGATACCTCTCCATCATACGGAGTGACAATCCCAGTCTCGATCCACGCCAACCCAACAGACACCGTCGGAGATACTTGTAGAGCACCTTTATAGTCACCCAGTTATGTTGTGAAGTTTGATACACACAAGGCATTCTTCCGGTGTCAGGGATTTGCATGATCTCATGATCGTAGGAACAAATACTTGACATGGATAAAGCAGTAGCAATAAACTAACATGATCAGATGCTATGCTTACGGTTGGGTCTTGTCCATCACATCATTCTTCTAATGATGTGATCCCGTTATGAAATGACAACTCATGTCCATGGTCAGGAAACCTTAACCATCTTTGATCAACGAGCTAGTCTAGTAGAGGTTCACTAGGGACACAGTGTTGTCTATGTATCCACACATGTATCTGAGTTTCCAATCAATACAATTATAGCATTGATAATAAACGGTTATCATGAACAAGGAAATATGATAATAACTATTTTATTATTGCCTCTAGTGCATATTTCGAATAGTGTCATCACTACAACAAAAAGTCATTCGGAAAGGAGTCATTCCGACATTGATAAAAAACAACACTTGAGAAGAAAAGAACCGCGCGAACGTTTGAGGTCGGAGAATTGAAGGAACATGTCACTCGGGCGTCAAAAGTTTGGAATAATATGTCAATCGAATGAAACCAAGCCAAATTCGAAGATTATCTTTGGAAGACGCGGCATCTATTTCTATTTGGCCCTTCTACGTGGCTGTCCGGTCAAGCGAGGCGGTCAAAGTGTTATCACTACAACAAAAAGTCATTCGGAAAGGAGTCTCATTCCAACATTGATAAAAAACAACACTTGAGAAGAAAAGAACAAGTAACAAAGACGCTTACGTTGACGCTATAGGCACGTCCACCTTGATCCGTGGCAGGGCCGCTTTCCGGGGCTTGCCTGCTGGTATCTTGGGCAGTTTGGCCGACCTCTCGGGCTACCCAGCAAGCTCACCTCGCCCGTGCTTCGAGCTGCGGGTCGGAAGGACCACCGCAGTCAACCTAAGGCCACTCGGCCCCTTGGCGCCGCTAACGCGCGCTCCTGGATCATGGCGCGACTTGGAGCAGTTCTTAGCTGGGTCATTCTCTGACAGGAAGGACTCCACCTCCTCTCCGTCCTTAGGGTCATCATCGTTCTCCTTCGATTCGTCATCCTCATAATCATCGTCGTCGTCCTCGCCTCCCGAGTTCTCCTGGCTCTCGGCATCGGTTTCCACATCCACGGGTGTGCGGTTAATGACTGACACCATGCTTACCATCTCCGTGAAACTCCGCCAAGTGAAAAAAGCAAATGTGTCAAGAAAACAGTCAAGTAAGGACGTCAAAATCACTTGGACCAAGAAAAGTCAAGATTACCTCAATCGGCGGGTTCTCATTATCGAAAGGAGCTATCACCTTGTTACCCCGGGGGTTGTCACGCGTTGAGGTGATGGCCATGAGCTTCGCCTCCAGCGCCTTTGTGTCGTGCTCCTCTGGGTGAGCTCGCATGGGATCACTCGGCCCCTCATATGTTCACATGGGGTGGACCCTTGCCTGTAGGGGCTGGATCCTCCGTTGAAGGAAAACCTCCTGCAGATTCATCATGTTGAGGCCTTTACTCACTATGGTCATAACGGCCATCACCTAGATATCCACGTATGTCTTCTCCTCCTTGTATACGGTTAGAGATATAGGGGATTGCACCCGTTCTGAGTACGGCGGAAGGCCCGACTGACTGTCGGCGACAGAGACATCTTTGCAATAAAACCAAGTGTCCTGCCAACCCTTCACTGAGTCGGGAAATGACATTGACGAAAAACTAACCTCCCCCTAAGTTGTATACCCAAGCCGCTGCATAGCTCGTTCACATGGGTTTTCTCTCATTTTGGAGAGGCCTTCTTCACGGTCATCGCGCGACAAGTGAAAAGGAGTTTAAAGAGTCTCCAATGGGGAGGGCAACTGATACGTCTCCAACGTATCTATAATTTATGAAGTATTCATGCCATGTTTACAATAATTTTATATGATTTTGGTATGATTTTATTAGAACTAAAATGGACTGACGCTGTTTTCAGCAGAGCTACCGTGCTGTTGTTTTTGTGCAGAAATAAAAGTTCTCGGAATGGGCTGAAAATTTACGGAGAATATTTTTGGAAAATATAAAAAATACTGGAGCAAAAAGTTGGGCCAGGAAGTGACCGAGGAGGCCACAAGCCTGGGGGGTGCCCCACCTAGGGCGCGCCCCCCTAGCTTGTGGGCTCCTCAGGCACCGCCGGAGGGGGAAACCATCACCGGAGGCCATCTTCATCATCCCAGCGGTCTCCATGACGAGGAGGGAGTAGTTCACCCTCGGGGCTGAGGGTATGGACCAGTAGCTATGTGTTTGATCTCTCTCTCTCGTGTTCTTGAGATGGCACGATCTTGATGTATCGCGAGCTTTATTAATATAGATGAATCATATGGAGTTTTCCCATCTCTATATTCTTGTGATGAATTGAGTTTTCCCTTTGAAATTTTCTTATCGGATTGAGTCTTAAGGATTTAAGAACACTTGATGTATGTCTTGCGATGGGATATCCGTGGTGACAATGGGATGTTCTATTGATCCACTTGATGTATGTTTTCGTGATCAACTTGCGGGTTCCGTGACCTTGGGAATCTATGCATAGGGGTTGGCACATGTTTTCGTCTTGACTCTCCGGTAGAAACTTTGGGGCACTCTTTGAAGTTCTTTGTGTTGGATTGAACATGATGAATCTGAAATTATGTGATGCATATCGTATAATCAAGCCCATGGGTACTTGTGGTGACATTGGAGTATCTAGGTGACATTAGGGTTATGGTTGATGTGTATCTTAAGGTGTTATTTTAGTACGAACTCTAGGGCTGTTCGTGACACTTATAGGGATAGCTCATAAGATTGATCAGAAAAGATAACTTTGAGGTGGTTTCATACCCTAAAATAATTTCTTCGTTTGTTCTCCACTATTTGTAACTTTGGAGTGAACTCTTTGTCACACGTGAGGGATTTACATATGATTCAACTATGTTAGTATTATTGAGAGAACTTGCACTAGTGAAAGTATGAACCCTAGGCCTTGTTTTCAAGCATTGCAATACCGTTTGTGCTCACTTTTATCATTAGTTACCTTGCTGTTTTTATATTTTCAGATTACAAAAATCTATATCTACCATCCATATTACACTTTTATCATGATACGTCTCCAACGTATCTATAATTTTTTATTGTTCCATGCTATTATATTATCTGATTTGGATGTTTTATATGCATTAATATGCTATTTTATATTATTTTTGGGACTAACCTATTAATCTAGAGCCTAGTGCCAGTTTCTGTTTTTTCCTTGTTTTTGAGTATTGCAGATAAGGAATATTAAACGGAGTCCAAACGGAATAAAATCTTCGGAATAATTTTTCTTGGACCAGAAGACAACTACCAAGCTTGGAGACCAAGGCAGGAGAGCCGCCGTGTGGCCACAAGCCACAGTGGCGCGCCCAGGGGGGTAGGGCGCGCCCCCTGGCTTGTGGGCCCACGGAAACTCTCCCAACCCTAATTTTCAGCCTATAAATTCCAAAATATTCCCTGTATACCAGAGAGAGCCAAGAAAACACTTTTCCGCTGCCAGGAGCCTCGGTTCCCGTGAGATCCAATCTTGGAGCCTTTTCCGGTAATCTGCCGGAGGGTGGTTCGATCACGGAGGGCATCTACATCAACTCCATTGCCCCTCCGATGACGCGTGAGTAGTTCACCACAGACCTTCGGGTCCATAGCTAGTAGCTAGATGGCTTCTTCTCTCTCTTTGCTCTTCAATACCATGTTCTTCATGATCTTCATGGAGATCTATCCGATGTAATACTCTTTTGCGGTGTGTTTGTCGAGATCCGATGAATTGTGGGTTTATGTTCAGATTATCTATGAATATTATTTGAGTCTTTTCTGAATTCTTATATGTATGCTTTCATATCTTTGCAAGTCTCTTCGAGTTATTGGTTTGGTTTGGCCAACTAGATTGGTAATTCTTGCAATGGGAGAAGTGCTTAGTTTTGGGTTCAATCTTGCGGTGTCCTCACCCAGTGACATAGTAGGGGTAGCGAGGCACGTATTGTATTGTTGCCATCGAGGATAAAAAGATGGGGTTTTCATCATATTGCTTGAGTTTATCCCTCTACATCATGTCATCTTACCTAATGTGTTACTCTGTTCTTCATGAACTTAATACTCTAGATGCAGGCAGGAGTCGGTCGATGTGTGGAGTAATAGTAGTCGATGCAGAATCGTTTCGGTCTACTTGACACGGACGTGATGCCTATATGCATAATCATTGCCTTGGATGTCTTCATAATTATTCGCTTTTCTATCAATTGCTCGACAGTAATTTGTTCACCCACCGTAATACTTGCCATCATGAGAGAAGCCTCTAGTGAAACCTATGGCCCCCGGGTCTATTTTCCATCTTATACTTTCAGATCTAAAACCAAAAACACCAAAACTACCTTGCTGCAATATTTTTACTTGTGTTTTACTTTGCTTTCAAGCAATCTATTATATCTATCCCTATCAGATCTCATCCTTGCAAGTAACCGTGAAGGGATTGACAACCCCTTTATAGCGTTGGGTGCAAGTGTTTGATTATTTGTGTAGGTACATCCATTGGTGACTTGCTTGTATCTCCTACTGGATTGATACCTTGGTTCTCAACAACTGAGGGAAATACTTATCTACTTTGCCACACCACCCGTTCCTCCTCACGGAAACCAACGCATGCTCGAGAAGTAGCATATCACCATCTCTTCACCGAACTAGTGCACATATACAATTTACCATTGTATTGGGTGTGTTGGGGACACAAGAGACTCTTTGTTATTTGGTTGCAGTGTTGTTTGAGAGAGACCATCTTCATCCTACGCCTCTCACGGATTGATAAACCTTAGGTCATCCACTTGAGGGAAATTTGCTACTTTCCTACAAAACACTGCGCTTGGAGACCCAACACGAGTCTACAAGAAGAAGGTTGTGTAGTAGACATCAGCAACCTATTAAGTTCTCGCAGAGGGAGATGAAAGCAGGCAGGTAGGAGACGACATTGGGAGGAAGATGGTGGAGTTGGGCTTCGAAATAGTCGAGGAAAGCGCGGAAGAAGGGATGCGGGGGAAGAGAAAAACCTGTCCCAACGTGAGTCACGAGGAGGAATCGCTCGTCCCCCTGCTGCGACGGCTAGAGCTCTCCCGCCTCCGGCAACCGCCAACTCCCGGCGGCCATAAGACCTTGGCTCTCCAGCTCCTGCAGGCGACCTTCCGAGACCCGCAACATGATCCAGTCGCCCTGGATCCAGCCCGACGGAGCGCCATCACTCGACGAAGACCCTCGCGACCCCTTTTTTGCCCGCTTGGCCTTCGCAGTCGAGCCCCTTATCATCCTCTTTGGTCGGATTGCCTCTGAGAGGCAAGTCGCGGGTGTAAGAAGGTGGCGGAACTAGGTGGAGTAGCAGAGGAGGGTGTGACACCCTGGATCCATGCTACAGTGATCGAATCAAACCTCACTTAAATTCCCTAATGATTTTCAACTTCATTTGAAAAGTGATTTTAAAACTTTCACAAACCCGGAATTAAAAATCATGTTGGGGTTGCAAATATTCCCCTGGTATTTATAAAATTGCAACACACATTTTAACATGTATTTAAGTGCTCTATAACATTTTTTCAAGGGCCAAAACAATTATTAAATGCCCTTTTCGAATTTTTGCAGTTTTCAAATGTTTTCAAAAGGTCCCCAACTTTTTTGTGGCAGTGCCATAAATGGCATTGAAAATAATGGGCCTTGTGCCATATTTTTAATAAAGGTATTTTATTGCTAAAATATATAATAACAGAAGCAAATAAAAAAAGAAAAGCTGAAACAAAAAAAATGAAATGAAAAGGCCCCAACACCCCCCTCCCCATGGGCCTCGGCCCACCTAACCACCGGCCGACCCCCTGGCCTATTAACCCCCCTCACCACCACCGACACCCCACTCCCCACTCGCCCCCCCGAGATCTGGATCGGGGCTGAGCCCCGCTCGCCCGCCCGGCGCCCCGACCGCGCCGCTGCGTCGACGCCGCCCCGCCACCTTGCCGGCGATCCTCCTCCCCGCCGTGGCCCACCCACCTCACCGGCGCCTCCCCGACTCCTCCCTCACGCCCGCTGCCCCCCTCCTGCCGTCGTTGTGAGCCGGACTCCCCCTTCCCTCTTCCTTTCCTCCCCGGGCGGAGGCGCCACCTCCCCCGCATCGCCGCGTGCCGCCCCGCGCGTCCTGGCCGCGGCACGCCCGCACGCGTGCGCCCACGCCGCCGCCCCCTCTCGCGCGCTGCCCGCGCCCGTCGCGGCCCCGCTTTGCCGCCCGCCGCTCCCCGCAGCCCCGCTTGCCCCTTCGCCGCGGCCCTGCTCCCCACCCTCGCCGCGGCCATCCGCTGCTGGTCGCGCCACGTAGCCCCGCCGCGGGCCTGCCTCCGGCTCCCGCCGTAGCCGGGCCTCGCCGCTCGCCCCCTGCTCGCACACACCGCCGCGGACCGCGCTCCCCCCCGTAGCTGCCCGCCGCTGCGATGCACCGCTCCCCGTTGCGCCCCCACCACCACCGCCGGTGCCCGTGGTCGCCCTCCCGCCGGCGACCCCCCAATTACCGTGGGCTGCCGTTGTCGCCGGCCATGGCCACGGCCGTGGCCGTGCTGTGTGTGTGTGTTGTGTGTGTGTGTGTGTGTCTGTAGCCAGCGGGCCACTAACAGTGGGGGCCCACTCCCCCCCACTCCCTATGACAGAGGAGGCCCAGTGCCCCCTAAAAACGATTTTTAAAAAAATAAATAAAAATAAATAAATAAATAAATAATTAAAATGAATAATTAGTTAAATTAATTAATTAGTGAATTAATTAATTAGGTAATTAATTAGTTAATTAGATGATTAAGATTAATTAGATTAATTAATTAACCTGTTAATTAATCTGTTAATTAATTAAATTGGATTAATTAATTCTGATAATTAATTAAGGCTAAACATAGAATGACAGGTGGGTCTCACCCCCCTAATTAAACCTGTTTAAGATTAATTAAACTTAATTAACCTGTGTGTATGACATGTGGGACCCAATGGTCAGGTTTGACCAGTCAACAGGACTGTTGACTGCTGATGTCAGCATGACCTCATGCTAATGTCATAATTGAATTATTGAATTAAAATAATCTATTTTAATTTCTGAATATTAATAAAACTTTAAAAATTAATATAAAATAATCCGTAACTCGGATGAAAATAATTTATACATGAAAGTTGTTCAGAAAAATCCCACGAATTCGAATACGCAGTCCGTTAGTCTCTCACGTGCTCCTAGCATACCGAACAAGGAACATTTCCATCGTTTTCATCTGTCCGGTAAAAGCCAGAGGCCCGGGAAATATCGTCAGATAGTCTTCCGACCCGTCTGCGACGTGTAATACTGCGTTAGTGCATGCCTAGCTCTGCATATTGCCATGCCATGCATCGTGATGCATTTGTCTCCTTTATATTTATTGTTTCTCCCCCCTCTTCTTACCGGTAGACCCCGAGACTGACGCTGCTGCCGGGTACGGCTACACCGTTGACGATCAGCCTTTTGCCGCAGAGCAGCAAGGCAAGCAACCCCCCTTGAGCATTCCGATATCGCCCATTCTTCCCTCTTATTCTTGCATTAGTTTTTGCTACTGTATTAGTTAGCTCCTATTCTGATGCATAGCCTGTTTTTGATAAACTGCTACTATACCTGCAACAATATCAACTGTTTAGTATAGGTTGATCAGTGAATCCGCAGTGACCCCCTTAGACCCAGTTGCCCCTGCTTCTTCATCGACGACTCGACGACTCGAAGACTCGAAGACTCGGTCAACCAACCGACGAGCCAGGCCCCGCACATCACCACACCCCCCTTAGTTGTACGACTCTGCAGCGCTACTATCGAGTACCAAGGGTGACACCTCGTGAAGTACTCATGATGCTAGCCTGTAGTGCAGCTAGTCGGTTGTGGTTATCGAGGGTGATTCCTCCTTCTCCGCTCCCGACGATGACTCTGTCGTGCAACCCCTCAAGTGTGGAACCCTCGAGGGTGATTCCTCTAAGTCCACCTTGACAGTTTTCACAGAGCGGGAACCTTTGAGGGTGATTCCTCAGGTTCCGTCTTGATGTTTTATACACACAGTTACTATGACCTGGTTAAAGAAACATGTTGGTGATGCGTCGGCCCTGAGGGGTACCCACGGTTTGATGATGATGAGGCGTGGACGGGCAGGAGAGTCCCTTGCCACACATCCTCGAGACAGGGTGACGGGACCGCACTTCATGGGTCGCGCTTGCCCCGCATTAATAAAATGCTAATGGGTTGGGTATTGGATCTGAGTTGGGTCATTGGCCTTTTTACGCACCAAACCATCGCGTGGGAGAAGTTATGGGTACTCAGCGTCGTTGTATCAGCCGAAGCTCTTCGGATGTCAGCAATGGAGCGGCGCGCGCCGGATTGGACTGGATGGTACAACTCTTGGACTGGAGTGTGCTAGGTCTGCTTCTGGCCGCCCACGCATCGTGCAGGAGCGCAGAGGGCAAGTGAGCCCACGACCCCTGTGTGCTTAGGATTTAGACCGGCGGGCTGGCCTCTTTGTTGAGCCTAGGTGGGGCGACGACGTGCTGTTATCCCGAGGCCGGGCATGACCCAGGAAAGTGTGTCCGGCCGGAGGTGATCAGGCGTGTTGGAAATGCGGTGCACCCCTGCAGGGATGAATTATCTATTCGAATAGCCGTGTCCACGGTAATAGGACGACTTGGAGTTGTACCTTGACCTTATACAACTATAATTGTGACTTTAAATTGAAATGAATGTTGGCTCCGATATTGCTTCCTCGCAGGGAGTCGAGGAAGAATCTCTAGGCGTGGTTACTTAATAAAATTGCTATGATAATATGTCTATATATGAGATACCTGTCCACTCTCTTCTAATGCTGCAAGATGCTGAAGATGCTAGTCTTCGATAGGACTAGGCCGTTCCCCTTATTCTTGCTTTCTGCAGTCAGTCCAGATATAACCCCTCCCCTTGATAATGATGCATACTTAGCATAGTTCTGATGTCAGTCTTGCGAGTACTTTGGATGAGTACTCACCGCTGCTTTGCTTTCTCTTTCCCCCTCGATACGTTTCTGCGTTCAGACGATGGAGCCCAGGAGATGGAGTACGCCGGAGACGACAACTACACCACCGCTGGAGCCTACTACTACTTGGAGAGTGCCGACGCTCAAGAGTAGTTAGGAGGTTCCCACGCAGGAGGCTTCGCCTCTATCGATCCGTTGCTTATGTTTGTGCTAGCCTTCTTAAGGCAAAACTTGTTTAACTTATGTCTGTACTTAGATATAATTTGCTTCCGCTGACTCGTGCTTGTCGAGGTTTTTATTCGAGCCCTCGAGGCCCCTGGCTTGTAATATGAAGCTGTATGACTTTAATTTGTGTCTAGTGTTGTTTTGTGATATCAATCAGTGAGTCCCTAATCTTGGTCGTACGCATTGCGTGTATGTTTAGCGTACGGTCAAAATCGGGGGCGTCACAAGTTGGTATCAGAGCCGACTGCCTGTAGGTAGCCCCCTTTCCAACTCGTTGGCCGAAGTTGAGTCTAGTCATTGAAAAACTTTTACTAACATAGTTGTGTGGCTTACGGGCCCACATCTCAATCGGGTGGTATTAGGATCTTTTATTCCTCGTCTATACTCTGGGTTCTGATCTCTCTTCTCTTTCGGGTTAAAGATTTTATTAACTCTTACTCTAGGTTCTCGTAACTACTTCCTCCGGAGAGCCCCTCATTGCAAATGATGGCTTGATTCATCAGAAGACTCCGAAGTTACTCTCCGATGTTCTCTCGAGGACTTGTGTTCATCGCTCTTGCGATTCCCTTCTACCATCAACCCCCCCTATGTTTACCGGGGATTCGTCCGTCCTCAGTTGTCATTGGTTTCAAAAATCCTTCGAATTGCTATTCGATCTTCCGAAATCCTCAATAGCCTGTGACTCTTGACCTTTCTCATCTGCTTGCATTATGGTTAATTCCATATGTCTAGCAATATTCTTTAAATCCTTTGTGATTGTCATTTGATTTTAGTAATTCCACCTGTCTGTGAATACACGCAGTCATCAGTTGTTTCTCATAAATTATCTTTCCGGCTCAGACATCTTTCCAAACATGAATTGGTTCTCGACAAATCAACCTTGTTTGATTGTCCATCTAACTCCGCTCATCTTACTTGTATTTGATCGGAGCATCTGATTCTGATACACAATTGGGAAGTCTCAATTCCTTTGGTTATTTAAGCATCGAATTAATTGGATGTTCTATAATGTGATGCCTTGCATTCTTTCTTCCACTGATTGAGTTCCGATACTCATATCAGATCCCTTTGTGGGATGCCAAACCATTGTTGGGTTATTATCCGACAGCATCCTTCACATTCAATATCCTTGTGAGTTCTTCCCCTGATACATGATGCCATTGCTAAATTGTGTCTTCTCCCTCTAATAAGTTGTATCCTATGCTTTTGTCAGCCATGCTCTGTTGTCAAGCATGTGTTAATTACCCTTGGAGCTTGCGGTATATGTTCCTAAGATGCCCCGATGGGTTGAACCTATGCCTTCTTTACTCCGTGTGAACCCGAGGGTTTTCACGCCTACTCTTCTGGTGTTTTGCCGGATAATATTTCTAAGCTACAACCTCATCGAAAGTGAGGAGTAAATGGAAGGTGATGCATTGATGAAGTGGGAGTCAACCTTGTACCTTGTGTTCATGCCCATGGAAACGATGATCTTATCATAGGAGCTTCTCGTAACAATAATCTTTTTCTTTGTTTGATTTGACCTTGTATCTGTGATTTGATACTTTACAACCGTGGTTCCGACCATGATTGTTCTTCTTTGATCACATTTTTAGACCATTTTAAGAACTTGTCTTCTACAGATCAATACATCGGTCCAAGCTTTCATTCTGATCTACATCCGAGTATTACCCCTGTTATCTCGAGAAAATCATGGAGCTACATAGCTTCTTATAAGCTCCTCATCAGCTATGTTTTCCTTCACTGATTCCAGTTTCCTCGTGTTCTGAGTTGTTGGACACTCAAGGACACCGATAATTGAAGCGAGCCCGCATTGCGATTCAAGAACTCTTAGTAATCTTCTTTGCTTATGAGTTTGTACTCGATCATGCCATTCCAAGCTGTTAGGCTACATCATGATCGTCATGCTAAAGCTTGACCATGCTATCTATGTCCTTCATCCCTGAAGCACAATTCCAACAGTGCTCTAAGCTTACATCGAGTTTGCCACGTCATGTTAGTTGTCTGGAAGGAAATTTCGACTCTGAGCTAGCACTCCAATCTGTGGTTCCGACTACTTGTCGCTTCACCATTTTCTTGCTTGATGTCGTCGCTGATCGATTACATCCTCATGAGACTTCTCGACAAATGTGTCGTGACCCTCATCAGCATTCTGGGCTCTTCCAGGATATCAATTAAATTCTTATGGCATACCAACTCTATCACCTTGGAGTTAATGAACAATAAGTCCATTCATAGTGTCTTGACTGTTGAATCAACATTCTAACATTGGTCGTGCAACTTAGTCCGGATTTCGGGAGCACCTTTCGAATAAGTTTTAATTGTGGGTGTTTCCCTCGGGCATACCTCGTGGTATCAACTAGTTTGACCAATGCTATCAACTTATTCACGCAATCGTGGAAATCCATCATTGTGGAAATCTCGACAAATTGTTGCTGAGCCCATCAGACACATCCTCATCTTCTTCGTGATTCATGATGAACATTGAACCTAGTGTTGGAAACCTTGAAAGCATTATCTTTGTGCCTAGTTCATGAAGAATATGTTTGATAAAAGAAGTGTTTTTCTATAAGTTCACGTGCATTTTTGCCACCGTGCTTATGGGAAAATTTCGTCTCGCTTCCTCTGGAATCGTTCCAATTCATTCAGGCATGTGCGAAGTATTCTATGGTTTGATAGATTTGCTACCTTCACTCCATATGTATTTCCTAGCATGCCAAGCCACTGATTGATTTGATTGACCTAGTCCAGACTTACACATGGAACTTTGATATCCTCTATGATGGTCCCCAACCAGAACTTGATTACATTCCATTTTAGAAAACTTCCATGTGGGCACGAGTGTCCTGACCTTGTGTTCATATGTCTTGTAGTCGGGCTAATGTTCCAAGGCTTGCTTCTGTTGATCATTCCCCGAGAATCTTGCCGCATCGTCTCATAGACGTGTGTTTTCATCCTTTTTCCTTCTCAGGCTTGCTGAGCCTGAGATATTCCGACACCAACCGGATCTGAATCTCGAACAGATATGATGGTTGGAACATTATCAAGGATTATAACTTTGGTCTTTATTACTCGGTAAGGTGATGTTGTAGCTAGCACACCTGGCCGGATGACCTATTGTTATAATGCTTTGTTCAGCTAGGGTTGCCATTCTCCCATGGGGGAATTGTAAGACTTATTTTATAAGTTGTTCCTACTGGATCCTTTGTGTATCCAAACTCCATGCTTTACTCAAAAACACCATATCATTACTATCCCGAAGCATGGATGTGGTATATCGATCATCAAAAGGAATAATGTAAGCTCAATGCTAATTGTTTCTTGATCAAGTATTCAAACCCCCATTGTATGGACATGTCATGGATTTTCCTCGCCCCTTTTACCTAAATGGTTATCTACTTGCTATTTCTGTCATGTATATCATGCTCTGTTTTTCCTTGGGAAAGATATACTCCTAAAACTTGAGTATAACCACATTTTCCTTTCCATTGGTCTGTTAATGTGATAGACACATTTTCCATTCCATTGGTCTGTTTAGTGTGATAAACACATTTTCCATTCCATTGGTCTGTTTAATGTGATAAACACATTTTCCTTTCCATTGGTCTGTTTAATGTGATGAACACATTTTCCTTTCCATTGGTCTGGTTGATCTAATAATCACATTTTCCTTTCCATTGGTCTGTTTAACCTTTCTTGAGATTATATGATCTAGGCAGTAATAATTATCTGCTTAGGTAAACACCTCGGTGAACAAGTGTGTCAGTAAGATCCTGTTACTATTGTTGATAACATTCCGGTAACCGCCGGTGGACGAGAACTTTGCCTATTGGTCTGCCTCGTTTCGACGAGCAGGAAGATGGTTCTCTTCGTTCCCCGCCCTTGGTACCGATGCTGTTGCCGACATAAAGGACAGGTTATCCTCTGACATGTGTTGCTACCATGACCGTGCAAGATGTCACCGCTCTTCTTACTCTTAGTCAACATGATGGTCCCATAACCCATAGTTCCACAGGATCGAAACCTGACTCTCCTGTACAACTTTGATTCCAAAGTATCTTTTGCACTTGGTTTCGAATGTGATTCCCAAACCACCGTCCAAGGGATGATCTATTCTAGTATCATACGCAATATTTCTTCGTTGCTCTGAACCCCTTTTCACCTTCTGAATTAGGCATCAAATGACTGCCTACTCGTTTGAGACTTTTGTACCATCGCATATTGCTCTTGATGCATTCCCTAAGCTACAACTCGAGAGATAAGTTATGTCTTCTTCCCTGAGTTCACCGTCAGGTGCCCAACTTTGTGGAGATACGATCTTTCAGAGTTTCCCTCTAAATCTAATGCGTAGGACGATGAAGATCCCGAAGAAAGGATGACGACTTCATCATGATGACCTGAAGCAGAAAGATGAATATGTCAACGAAAGGGATCAACTTCTTCGAGAAGAACAACAAAGACGAGAAGATCCGTTAGAACTTCGTAACCAGAACTTTTTACCCTTACCCTACCTCTTAATTCTCGGGACGAGAATTCTTGTTAGACGAGGAGAGTTGTGACACCCTGGATCCATGCTACAGTGATCAATGCAATTAAGCTACAGTGATCGAATCAAACCTCACTTAAATTCCCTAATGATTTTCAAAATTCATTTGAAAAGTGATTTTAAAAGTTTCACAAACCAGGAATTAAAAATCATGTTGGGGCTGCAAATATTTCCCTGGTATTTATAAAATTGCAACACACATTTTAACATGTATTTAAGTGCCTCTAAAACATTTTTTCAGGGGCCAAAACAATTATTAAATGCCCTTTTTGAATTTTTGCAGTTTTCAAATATTTTCAAAAGGTCCCCAACCTTTTTGTGGCAGTGCCATAAATGGCATTGAAAATAATGGACCTTGTGCCATATTTTTACTAAAGGTATTTTATTGCTAAAATATATAATAACAGAAGCAAATAAAAAAAGAAAAGCTGAAACAAAAAAAATGAAATGAAAAGGCCCCAACACCATCCCCTCCCCATGGGCCTCGGCCCACCTAACCACCGGCCCACCCCCTGGCCTATTAACCCCCCCCCCCTCACCACAATTGACACCCCACTCCACACTCCCCCCTAGATCTGGATCGGGGCTGAGCCCCGCTCGCCCGCCCGGCGCCCCGACCGCGCCGCTGCGCCGACGCCGCCCCGCCACCTCGCCGGTGCTCCTCCTCCCCGCCGTGGCCCCCCCACCTCACCAGCGCCTCCCCGACTCCTCCCTCACGCCCGCTGCCCCCCTCCTGCCGTCGTTGTGAGCCAGACTCCCCCCTTCCCTCTTCCTTTCCTCCCTGGGCGGAGCCGCCCCCTCCCCCGTAACGCCGCGCGCCGCCCCGCGCGTCCTGGCCGTGGCACGCCCGCACGCGTGCGCCCACGGCCACCGCCCTCGCTCGCTCGCTGCCCGCGCCCGTCGCGGCCCCGCTGTGCCGCCCGCCGCTCCCCGTGGCCCCGCTTGCCCCTTCGCCGCGGCCCTGCTCCCCACCCTCGCCGCGGCCATCCGCTGCCGGTCGCGCACCGTAGCCCCGCCACGCGCCTGCCTCCGGCTCCCGCCGTAGCCGGGCCGCGCCGCTCGCCCCCTGCTCGCACACACCGCCGCGGCCCCGCGCTCCCCCCCGTAGCTGCCCACCGCTGCGATGCGCCGCTTCCCGTTGCGCCCCCACCAACACCGCCGGCGCCCGCGGTCGCCCTCCCGCCGGCGACCCCCCCCCCCCATTACCGTGGGATGCCGTTGCCGCCGGCCATGGCCACGGCCGTGGCCGTGTTGTAATTGTGTGTTGTGTGTGTGTATCTGTGGCCAGTGGGCCACTGATAGTGGGGGCCCACTCCCCCCACTCCCTATGACAGAGGGGGCCCACTGCCCCCTCAAAACGATTTAAAAATAAATAAATAAAAATAAATAAATAAAAATAAATAAATAAATAATTAATTAAAATGAATAATTAGTTAAATTAATTAATTAATTAATAAGTGACTTAATTAATTAGGTAATTACATGATTAAGATTAATTAGATTAATTAATTAACCTGTTAATTAATCTGTTAATTAATTAAATTGGATTAATTAATTCTGATAACGAATTAAGGCTAAACAGAGAATGACAGGTGGGTCCCACCCCCCTAATTAAACCTGTTTAAGATTAATTAAACTTAATTAACCTGTGTGTATGACATGTGGGACCCACTGGTCAGGTTTGACCAGTCAACGGGACTGTTGACTGCTAATGTCAGCACGACCTCATGCTGATGTCATAATTGAATTATTGAATTAAAATAATCTATTTTAATTTTGGAATATTAATAAAACTTTAAAAATTAATATAAAATAATCCGTAACTCGGATGAAAATAATTTATACATGAAAGTTGTTCAGAAAAATCCCACGAATTCGAATACGCACTCCGTTAGTCTGTCACGTGCTCCTAGCATAGCGAACATGGGACTTTTCCATCATTTTCATCTGTCCGGTAAAAGCCAGAGGCCATGGAAATATCGTCAGATATTCTTCCGACCCGTCTGTGACGTGTAATACTGCGTTAGTGCTTGCCTAGCTCTGCATATTGCCATGCCATGCATCGTGATGCATTTGTCTGCTTTATATTTATTGTTTCTCCCCGTCTTCTTACTTGTAGACCCCGAGACTGACGCTGCTGCCAGGTACGGCTACACCATTGACGATCAGCCTTTTGCCGCAGAGCAGCAAGGCAAGCAACCCCCCTTGAGCATTCCGATATCGCCCATTCTTCCCTCTTATTCTTGCATTAGTTTTTGCTACTGTATTAGTTAGCTCCTATTCTGATGCGTAGCCTATTTTTGATAAACTGCTACTATACCTGCAACAATATCAACTGTTTAGTATAGGTTGATCAGTGAATCCCCAGTGACCCCCTTAGACCCAGTTGCCCCTGCTTCTTCATCGACGACTCGACGACTCGAAGAATCGGTCAACCGACCAACGAGCCAGGCCCCTCACATCACCGCACCCCCCTTAGTTGTACGACTCTGCAGCGCTACTATCGAGTACCGAGGGTGACACCTCGTGAAGTACTCATGATGCTAGCCCTGTAGTGCAGCTAGTCGGTCGTGGTAATCGAGGGTGATTCCTCCTTCACCACTCCCGACGATGACTCTGTCGTGCAACCCCTCAAGTGTGGAACCCTCGAGGGTGATTCCTCTAAGTCCACCTTGACGGTTTTCATCGAGCGGGACCCTTTGAGGGTGATTCCTCAGGTTCCGTCTTGATGTTTTATACACACAGTTACTATGACCTGGTTACAGAAACATGTTGGTGATGGGTCGGCCCTGAGGGGTACCCACGGTTTGATGATGATGAGGCATGGACGGGCAGGAGAGGCCCTGGCCACACATCCTCGAGACGGGGTGACGGGACCGCACTTCATGGGTCGCGCTTGCCCCCTATTAATAAAATGCTAAAGGCTTGGGTATTGGATCTGAGTTGGGTCGTTGGCCTTTTTACGCACCAAACCATAGCGTGGGAGAAGTTATGGGAACTCAGCGTCGTTGTATCAGCCGAAGCTCTTCGGACGTCAGCAATGGAGCGGCGCGCGCCGGATTGGACTGGACGGTACAGCTCTTGGACTGGAGTGTGCTAGGTCTGCTTCCGGCCGCCCATGCATCGTGCAGGAGCTCAGAGGGCAAGTGGGCCCACGACCCCTGTGTGCTTAGGATTTAGACCGGCGGGCTGGCCTCTTTGTTGAGCCTAGGTGGGGCGACGACGTGCTGCTATCCCGAGGCCGGGCATGACCCAGGAAAGTGTGTCCGGCCGGAGGTGACCAGGCGTGTTGGAAATGCTGTGCACCCCTGCAGGGATGAATTATCTATTCGAATAGCCATGTCCACGGTAACAGGACGACTTGGAGTTATACCTTGACCTTATACAACTATAATTGTGACTTTAAATTGAAATGAATGTTGGCTCCGAGATTGCTTCCTCGCAGGGAGTCGAGGAAGAATCTCTGGGAGTGGTTACTTAATAAAATTGCTACGATAATATGACTATATATGAGATACCTGTCCACTCTCTTCTAATGCTCCAAGATGCTGAAGATGCTAGTCTTCAATAGGACTAGGCCGTTCCCCTTATTCTTGCTTTCTGCAGTCAGTCCAGATATAACCCCTCCCCGTGATAATGATGCATACTTAGCATAGTTCTGATGTCAGTCTTGCGAGTACTTTGGACGAGTACTCACCGCTGCTTTGCTTTCTCTTTCCCCCTCGATACGTTTCTGCGTTCAGACGATGGAGCCCAGGCGATGGAGTACGCCAGAGATGACTCCTACACCACCGCTGGAGCCTACTACTACGTGGAGAGTGCCGACGCTGAGGAGTAGTTAGGAGGTTCCCACGCAGGAGGCCTCGCCTCTTTCGATCCGTTGCTTATGTTTGTGCTAGCCTTCTTAAGGCAAAACTTGTTTAACTTATGTCTGTACTCAGATATTATTTGCTTTCGCTGACTCGTGCTTGTCGAGCTTTGTATTCGAGCCCTCGAAGCCCCTGGCTTGTAATATGAAGCTGTATGACTTTAATTTGTGTCTAGTGTTGTGTTGTGATATCAATCAGTGAGTCCCTAATCTTGGTCGTACGCATTGCGTGTATGTTTAGCGTACAGTCGAAATCGGGGGCGTCACAGAGGGGATAAGGGGGAAATGGGATCTGGCTCTCTCTCTTGCTCTCTTCCCGACAAAATTTATATTTCAGACTATCAAATCATTAGCCATCAATCAGCGGACGCGGTGAGATACAAGAGATCCTGCGGACAACATGGTCAGGGCACGTGGCGAATTCCCTTGCGTAGAAATTGAGGCGCCGCGCCCACTTTCCCCACTACCGCAACGCAACCGCTTCCACGCGTGCCGCCCACGTTTCAAACCTGCGGTGGTTTTTCGCTACGAATCGGCACGAGTGGTCTGTATGCCCACTCGCCGAAAACAACGCATTTCAGTCTGCCGAATACTCCTTGCAGATCCCCGTCCACTTGGGCGCATGCGAATGTGACCAAAGGAGTTCCCCCGGGACCCATAGAGGATCAGTCCTCACTCCTATGCGATCACTCAAAATTCCTGATATGCTCGCACATGAGCCGCTAGGCTATCTTCCACGAGAGACAACGGAGTACCATCGGATCACGCGTTGCAGTCAAACTGATCAGATCATTCGGAAATCTTCAATCCTAAATCTGTTGTGGTTTCATCCTGGAACGAAGTGAAGAAAGCCCTGGTCTACATTCTGGGTACTCCCGAGGTGCCAGGGTCTCTCTCTTCTTCGCTCAATCACCTGTTCCCACCAAATAAGGACATAGTCTTGGAACTGAAGTGAAGCCATGTCTATCTTCTTCTCTTCATCATAGTTGTGGAGGCGAAAGATCTTGTCAACTTTGAGTCCCATGATAGGTAATTTTCGGGATCATTGCTTCCGGAAAACTTTGGCATTGTGAACTTGAGCTTGCCGAAGCGTTGTTCATCATTGTTGTGGTGATGCTGAAATCCTTGTCTTGGAGGTGGATTTTCATAGTCATTGTCTAGGGCGTGTTGGCGTTGATCTTGTCCTTGCTCGTCTTCATGCTCGAGTTCATCACAATGAGCTTAAGGTCGGCGACGAGGTGGACAAACTTGGTTTCGCCTTTCTTGGTGCTCCTCTTGGCGATTGGCTTCTTCTTGTCGTTGTCGACGAAGTTCTTCTTGTCGTTCTTGGCGAAGTACTTCTTGCTCAAGATGTGCTTGACGGTTTCGTTCCTCCAACGCACGAGTAGAATCACGGAGTGCACGTTGGGCTTCAAGCGCTTGTTCTTCGCGTTGATGTAGTTCTTCGTCACGACGTTGTAGCTGGCGTCATTGTTCTAATGCTTCTTGTTCTTGATGTTTACGTCGAGCACACTCGCGAAGTCGATCTTGTAGTCCATTGCCATGGAAGGGATTGTCTGAAGCTTGACGTTGGCAGCCTTGGTGTGAACTCGGACTGGAGCGGTCATCTCAATGATGAGAACATGATCAAGGTGGACTCTCGCCGAAAGAGTACTTCGAAGAGTGGCGACTCGAGTGGCGCCGTCCGGAGGATGTAGATGGAGAAGAAGCCCGCGTGACCATCAAGGCGTGGATTTCCTCCATTTGGCTTGAGAGCTTGGTGTTGAGGTAGTCCCTTGTTCGCACTTCAGATTCGCGTACGTCGGTGGCGAGTTGCTCAATGCGGTCGTTCAAGACGTCTTGAGATTGGCGCATTGCTTTTTGCGTGCCGAAGAATTGCATCTTGGTGACGACGGTGGTTTCGTCGTCCTCTTGCTCCTGAAATGCCGGGTTGTGGATGTTTGACCTATCCATAACAACACTCAAGTAGATATAGGTGGAAGAATGAGACGACAATATCAATTACCATTCCACAAGTTTGAAAATGGATCAAAGATCACTCAATATGAAAATGTGGAAGTAGTAGAACTGGTACCGAAGATCGTCCTTCTCACACCTACACAAATAAGGCTTATGGAGTAGCTTGGTTAGGATAGTGGCACAAATTTCAAGCAATCCAAAAGATAAGATTCAATAATGTTGAAAGAGATTCGTAAATTTGCAAATGAGACAATGTAGATCAATAGCAATGAGTATACACGGAAACACACAAACGGAAGAAAATTGGGGTCGTGCAACCAAGGATGGGCCAAAATGTGGAATCCACGGAAAACGCTCGCGTTGCACAACACTAGAGAGACGCTAGCACGATTGCTCCCATGGGCGTGATACGCACTTGTGCACAACCTAAGAGGAACCAAACATGTCGTCTTCCTATGCCCGACTTTCTATGTATGTATGCGGCACGTGTCACTCGCTCCAGTGATCCAATATGATCAAGTATGATATGCGAAGTTTGCGATGCTATTGCTCTTTTGCTCTTTTGCTCTTGCTTAAAAGCTTTGCTTTTCTTTTCTTTTGCAATGATGTTTGGTATGGACACAATGTGGGACGTGCACTCTAAGATAGCAATTTTTTATGCGGGTATTATTTGTAACACAAAAGATGATACTAAGATATATGCACGCAATTTTAGCTATGCGGAAAAGTTATCACTGAACTGCAAAAGTAGCGTAGCCCGGCAATACTCAATGGCTAGCCTCGATAGGCAAGTAACGCAAATAGGCTTGGGTTAACAATGCAATGCCAAGGTAGAGTCAAGAGTGTCGTCGCGGTTACCGTCCTTGCTTACGGTGAAGTTTCAATGAAGAGTTGGTCGGTGACGAACCGGGGCGATGATGAGCGACGATGTCGATGAAGAACCACTCCGAATTAGCCGAAACACCTTAGGAAGTGGTGATGCTCGCAACTCAAAATCTCAAATGGAAAAGTTGCGAAAGAAATAGAAGAAGGTTTGCAGAAAAATGGTGGAAGAAATCGTTGAAAAAGCACGCAACAAGGCGAAGATGCCCTGCTGCCAGGCCCTGTCCGGATGTCCGGGAGTTGGTCCGGATGTCCGAGCTGATGGGAGGCCGGATGTCCGGGTGGCGGTCCGGATGATCCGGGCTAGCGGTCGTCCGGATGATCCGGGTGTCTATACGGATGATCCGGCCGTCTCGATCCGATCTAATCTGCTCAAGATCTCACGATTTTGGGGATGAACACGAAATATTTTTGGCAAAAATTGGGCGATTTGATGGTGGAAAATGATGGGAATAAAGGGGGAAAGCTAGATCCACGTGCCCACAACGAAATACACGGATCCAAATCAACAAAATCTCCTCAAATCCAACAAATCCAAGAAAATTTGGTATGGCTATTTTTGTGGGGATTTTCGAAATTAGGTCAAAACAAAACAAAAATTGGCTAGAAAGTGGAGGGAGGGACTCCAAGGTGTGAATCAACGTGGATCATGATACCAATGTCATACGGGGCACGCCCGTGTGGTCGACCTTTTCACACTTGGAGGGGAAGGAGGGAGAAAATCACAAAAGAGAACACGAACACGAGGAAGATCTCCGATCACACATCCGCTAAATCCACACAAGCACACAAGATACAAAGATCCAATGTCAAACAAGCGATACACTATAACCGTTAGTCGTCTCACTCCGTGGAGATGAGGTCTTGATATCCCGTGGGATCTTCCCTAGATGGGGCCTTGGCATCCTCTTCGGATCTTCTCACATAGAGGTGTCTCTCTCCATGAGGGAAGGAAGTAGATGGAGCTATGCTCAACAATATCCATTGCTAAACATAAGCTAACCCTAATTCGGAGGTGGGGGAGGAGTATATATAGTGCTAGGGACGAAGGGGTAAGTGGGGGGAGATACAATGCCCGAGGCTCATCTGTGCGTGCAGGCAAAGGCCGGATGATCCGGACCGGGGTCCGATGATCCGGCTTCGTGGTCTATTCAGCCGGTTCTGTCACACATTTCCCGGATGATCCGAGCGTCGGTCCGGATGATCCGGCTTCGGGGGCTCCTCGTGCGGTTCTGTTTGGGATTAGCCGGATGATCTGGACCGGAGTCCTGATGATCCAGCCAAGTGCAGGCTGGCCCTTCTCCTTTGTAGCAACCCGATCTAAAAGGATTGGAGTCTCTGTGCTTAAGTGTCATCCCTGGATTGGTATGCCGACACACACAATACTCGAGGATTTACAATAGAGTTCAATCACACACTTTATTACATCGATATCCTCAAAAGAGTATTTATTACAATAATGTGGCCTAAGGCCAAATAAAACAAATATAATGCAGAAGCAAATAAGTGTAATGAGTCCACCAAATCCACGGGCAAGTTGAGTGCAGAACAACGACCTATCACACCTTATTCGTCGTCGCATAAATCTGCAACATGATAAGTTGCAGCCGTGTAGCTCAGTATATGGAATGTACTGGCAAGTCACATCATAAGAGTGTAATGAGCCTACTTGTACATGCAATTTGGCTGGTGGAAAGCTCTAAGTTTAATTTTCCATAAAGCTAGTTTTTTTTCTATCAAAAATTTATTGTTCTACCTCTATAAATATCATAAATACGAGATGGCACCCCCTCTCAATCCATTCCAAATTATGCCAATACCAGTTGATTAATTAAGGGTGATGAGATCTCCCTACATTTCCACAACTAAAAGCTCAAGTTGTCCGTGACCGGGGACACGGCTTATCGATTATATTTTAACTCTGCAGAGGTTGCGCACTTTTCCCCCCAAGACTCGACCACCTCCTTGATCGGAATATCGAGACATAGTCTTTCGAAAGCATTTCCCCTAACGCATGGATAGGCCGACACACCTACATCATCTACATTTGCTAGCCTATCCCGGAAGAGGTCACACCATCTACTCAACTTAGCCAGAGCCCATATTGGCTTGCGGCTGCACACAGAAGCTTATAGACATGAAAACAAGGTTGATCCCTTTGAGCCTGGGTGGACGGACCACTAGCGTGCTCTCCCATGGTTTCCCATGAATGCTCCCACTGTACTTCGCCACCATACAAACCAATTTCCACCCAGGTAGTTCGTTTAAAATCTTGGTCCTAATTACTACTTTTTCACTCATATCTCCATGTGAAAACACTCCCCAATCCACGTCTACTTGGCAAAGCATTATAATTTAACACGGTGGCGACAAAGATGTACAGTTCAGACCTACCTCAAATGAAATACTGGGTGCAAAGCGTAGTCATACAACATAATTTTTCCTAACATGCAATCCTACAACAAAGGACTACGTGCATATATAAAACATAGGGAAAACAAGTTTGATCAAAATGTAACTTGCCTTCATGCTGGGAGTGAAGTTCTAGGGAGCGGTAGTACTCTTCTTCACACTCCGGACAATCTATCGCAAAGGTAAAATAAATTCACATAAACAAGCATTCATACAATTCAAAGAAACATGCAACTCAAAAACATTTGCAAAAACCAAATGAAATCCAACACACCTAACTAGCATGCAATTTCTAAGTATAAAACCAAGGTGTGACACTATGGTTCAAAATCGTGATGTGCACTAGTGTTCCTACAAGGCATAGTAGTAAAATTATAATGAACATAAACTAATTGTGTAGAAAATATTGTGGCAAAGGTTCATGTCATAGGATTTAGTTTGCGTGCCGCGGTGTAAAAAGAATCACTTCAAACGGGTATACCGTTTGGAAGATATGGCCAAATGAAGTTAAAAGTCAAATTTGAACTTGCAAAAGTTTGCAATGATGGGTTCTCTGGTTAGGGCTATTCGAGACGAAAATTTGGCCGCTGGTTTCATCTCGTTTGAATCTATGGTTAAAAAGTTAAGGCCGTTTGAAGTTTTGAAACAATTCTGAAAAAAAACTGCTACAGTAGCGTTTCATGAAAACACTAAATTGTGAACGTTTGTGGCTAGAGCCCGACGTGGATGGCTCTGGTTTACTGGTTGTGTTTGCCGCGACGGCTACGCGGTGAACATTCACGAATTAAGTAAAGCCACCTAGTTCGGCTAAACTAAAAGAAAAACCGACGTTCGGTTTTAAAAAAAACCGCATGGTTTAGATTAAAACATGGTTAACCAAAATACCCCTTCAATCTAAATAAAAAAACTAATCTAATCTACGTATGAAACGAGCGAGGCGAGCGCTTACAAAGAGACGGCGGTGCTGGGCGTCTTGGTCGGGCAGGAACTGGGCGACGGCGGGGCGGCGGCTTCGGCGATCGCTGGCGTCAGCGGAGAGGCGGGAGAGGTGCGGCTTGGCGAGGGCGGCCAAATAGTGGTGACGGCGGTCGGCAGCGACGACCGGATGGAGAGGGGCGAGGGGCGGAGCTCCGGTGAACTCCGGTGGCGCAAGTCGTTGGGGCGGTGGCTCCGGCGAACCTAGGGGCACAAAAATATGTCAGGGAGATGCGGGAGGCTAAGGGGATCCGATTTCATGAACAAAAATGGGCCGTGGAGGCTCACCGCCATCGGAAACATCGACGGAAAGCTGCGGCTCCGGCGAGATGCAAACGGACGGGGCGACGGCTAGGAGCGGCGAGAGGTGGTGCAGGGTTGCTGAATGGGACGAGGGCGTCGAGGGCTTTATATAGGCGCGGTTTGGGGTGTAGAGCTGCGGGGATAAAGCTTATCTCGGGAGACTCGGCCGCGGTTGCGGGAGAGCCTGCTCTGGCTCTATCCCGTGCGTGCCGTGCGGGAGGTTAGAGATGTCCCGGGTGCTGGGCTCCACCTGCAGGCTACGTGAGGGAGAGAGGGAGAGTTAGCGAGAGAGAGAGATGCGAGGGGAGGTGAGCGATCGGGCGTGGGGCACTGGGCGGCCTGGCTGGTTCGGCCTCGCTCGCTCGCGAGCGGCCTGGCTCGGCCACTGCGTGCGCATGTGTGTGTATGTGTGTGTGTGTGTGTGTGTGTGTGTGTGTGTGTGTGTGTGTGTGTGTTTTAACAGAAAATTGTTTGGGCTCTAAACTCCACCCAACAGGAAAACAAAATAGCAAAAAGGATATTATAAATCAATATTGAAAATATAGAGCATAGTGAACATTAATTCCTGCGCATATAATTTTAAAAATATATTTTCTAATGCAATAATTTAAATTTGGCTAACAAAATAATATCAAATGCAACTTTAAAACACCAAATATAATTCAAATACTTTCCCACTCGTTTATATTTTGAGGAAGTCATATTATCCTCTCACTATTATTTTATGTGAGTGGAAAATCTTGAACATCATAAACTTCAAATGCAATAAAAATATGATATGCTATATGATGATCTTATTAACATCCTATTTTAATAAAATTGGGATGTTACAAACCTACCCTCCTTAAGATGAATCTCGTCCTCGAGATTCGGGTTGGCCAGCAAAAAGGTGTGTGTAGTCCCGCTTGAGATCTTCCTATCGTTCCCAAGTGGCTTCCTCCTCGGTGTGGTAACTCCACTGAACCTTGTAGAACTTGATGACCTTGGTACCAGTGATCCTCTCGGCAGTCTCAAGAATCTTGACCGGCTTCTCCTCATAAGTTGGATCGTTCTCCAACTGAATTACTTCTAGAGGCACTGTATCTCTCAAGGGAATATCTGCCATCTCCGCATGACACTTCTTCAATTGGGAAACGTGAAATACATCATGAACTCCTGACAAACCCTCTGGTAGTTCCAACTTGTATGCAACCTCTCCTCTGCGTTCCAGAATTCTGTATAGCCCGACAAATACTGGGGCTAACTTTCCTTTGACGCCAAACCTCTTAATACCTCGAAGTGGAGACACTCGAAGGTATGCTCTATCTCCCACTTCATAAATCACTTCCTTGCATTTAGCATCGGCATAACACTTCTATCTAGACTGAGCTATCTTGATTCTATCACGGATCAACTTGACCTTCTCCTCAGAATCTCTGATCAAATCCGATCCAAACAATTTGCGATCTCCAACTCCATCCCACATCAATGGTGTTCTGCACTTCCTCCCATACAATGCCTCAAAAGGGGTGATGACCCACAAGTATAGGGGATCTATCATAGTCCTTTCGATAAGTAAGAGTGTCGAACCCAACGAGGAGCAGAAGCAAATGACAAGCGGTTTTCAGTAAGGTATTCTCTGCAAGCACTGAAATTATCGGTAACAGATAGTTTTGTGATAGGATAATTCGTAACGGGTAGCATGTAACAAATGTAACAAAGGTGCAGCAAGGTGGCCCAATCCCTTTTATAGCAAGGGACAAGCCTGAACAAACTCTTATATAAAGCAAAGCGCTCCCGAGGACACATGGGAAATTCTGTCAAGCTAGTTTTCATCATGCTCATATGATTCGTGTTCGTTACTTTGATAATTTGATATGTGGGTGGACCGGTGCTTGGGTGCTGCCCTTACTTGGACAAGCCTCCCACTTGTGATTAACCCCTCTCGCAAGCATCCGCAACTACGAAAGAAGAATTAAGATAAATCTAACCATCGCATGAAACATGTGGATCCAAATCAGCCCCTTACGAAGCAACGCATAAACTAGGGTTTAAGCTTCTGTCACTCTAGCAACCCATCATCTACTTATTACTTCGCAATGCCTTCCTCTAGGACCAAACAATAGTGAAGTGTCATGTAGTCGACATTCACATAACACCACTAGAGGAGAGACAACATACATCTCATCAAAATATCGAACGAATACCAAATTCACATGATTACTTATAACAAGACTTATCCCATGTCCTCAGGAACAAACGTAACTACTCACAAAGCATATTAATGTTCATAATCAGAGGAGTATTAATTATCATTAAGGATCTGAACATATGATCTTCCACCAAGTAAACCAACTAGCATCAACTAAAAGGAGTAATCAACACTACTAGCAACCCAGAGGTACCAATCTGAGGTTTTGAGACAAAGATCGAATACAAGAGAAGAACTAGGGTTTGAGAGGAGATGGTGCTGATGAAGATGTTGATGGAGATTGACCCCCTCTCGATGAGAGGATCGTTGGTGATGACGATGGCTTCGATTTCCCCCTCCGGAAGGGAAGTTTCCCCGGCAAAACAGCTCTACCGGAGCCCTAGATTGGTTCTGTCCAAGTTCCGCCTCGAGACGGCGGCGCTTCGTCCCAAAAGCTCCCTTCTGATTTTTTTTCAGGTCAAAACCCTCCATATAGCAAAAGATGGGCACCGGAGACCTGCCAGGGGGCCCACAAGCCACTAGGGCGCGCCTTGGGGGGTAGGGCGCGCCCTCCAGGCTTGTGGCTGCCTGGTGGGTCCCCTCTGGTATTTTCTTCGCCCAGTATTTTTTATATATTCCAAAATAATTCTCCGTAAATTTTCAGGACTTTTGGAGTTGTGCAGAATAGGTATCTCAGATTTGCTTCTTTTCTAGTCCAGAATTCCAGCTGCCGGCATTCTCCCTCTTCATGTAAACCTTTTAAAATAAGAGAGAAAAGGCATAAGTATTGCACCATAATGTGTATTAACAGCCCAAAATGCAATAATTATCGATATAAAAGCATGATGCAAAATGGACGTATCAACTCCCCCAAGCTTAGACCTCGCTTGTCCTCAAGCGAAAGCCGAAATCGATAAATATGCCCACATGTTTAGAGATAGAGGTGTCGATAAAATAAAATACGGACATGAAGGCATCATGATTATCTTTAGAACAGCAACATATATTGACATATAATTTCTTATGCTAGAGTAACAATTCATTCACAACGTAAAGTTTGAATCAGGAACTCCATTGAGAACCAACAAACTATGATTTCAGTCATTGAGGCAATTCCAATTTATCATAACGTAGGAAAGAGTCAATATAAGAGCTTGTAAAGCAAATCCACATACTCAATCATCTTTTAATCTTCCATAATTGCTAACACTCACGCGGTACCTATGAGGTCAAAGTTTCAATCGAACACAGAGAAAGATAGGGGCTTATAGCATTGCCTCCCAACTATTTACCTCAAGGGTAATGTCAACAGAAATAATTCATGCTCACCCACTTCCGAGTGGATATATGTGTCTAGATCATTCCCCAACACATGACGCTTGCCAAAAGATAAAGGCGAAATAAAGGAGGTGATGAAGATCACCACGACTCTTACATAAAGGTAAGTACTAGAAAATAAAAGTAACGGATAGGCCCTTCGCAGAGGGAAGCAGAGGTTGTCATGCGCTTTTATAGTTGGATGCACAATCCCTTAATGCAAAAGAACGTCACTTTATATTGCCCCTTGTGATAGAGAACTTTATTATGCAGTCCATCGCTTTTATTTCTTCCATATCACAAGTTTGTATAAAGTTTATTTTCCTCACACTAATAGATCACACATATTTAGAGAGCAATTTTTATTGCTTGCACCGATGACAACTTACTTGAAGGATCTTACTCAATCCATAGGTAGGTATGGTGGACTCTCATGGCAAAACTGGGTTAAGGGTGTTTGGATGCACAAGTAGTATCTCTACTTGGTGCGGAAGTTTTGGCTGATATGGGGTGGAAGCAAGCGACACATGTTGAAGGATCTAAAACCATATAACTTCTGTTCTGAAATAAGAAAACATAACTCATTTTGTTGTCTTCCTTGTCCAACATCAACTCTTTAGCATAAAATATTTTAATGAGTGCTCACAATCATAAAAGATGTCCAAGATAATATATTTATATGTGAACCCCTCTTTCTTTATTACTTCCTTTTAATTGCCACAATGACCAATAGCTATGTTTGTCAACTCACAACAAATTTCAATCGACATACTTCTTATATGTGAAGTCATCACTCCTCATAAGATCATTATATGTACTCTTTGCTTTTATTCTATACTTCTTTCTATTTCTTTTTTATCAAGATCATAGCAATCAAGCAAAGCCCTCAACTCAAAACTACTCTTTATTATATAACTCTCGGACTTGCTTACATAGGGGGAACATAAAGCAAAACTCAAAACTAGATCACACGAAAACTTTATTCTAATAGTTCAAGATATAACCAAAAGGATCGAACTAAGAAAAACGATAAAAGTAAAAGATGTGATGGTGATACGATAGCGGGGCACCTCCCCCAAGCTTGGCACAAGCCAAGGGGAGTGCCCATACCCATGTGTTTATTTGTCTTGCTTCGGAGGGGGTGATGTTGGAGTTGTTGATGAGTTTGGAAGCTTGTTCAGTTTCCACTTAAGCATTAAATTTTGTTCCCTCAGATCGTCTACTTCCTGCTCGAGCTTCAATATCTTGTGACATAATTCTTGCTTGCTCTCCTGCAGAAAACGAGAAGGGATAAATAGAACCTTGGGTTTTCTCCTTGTGTTTGGAAGGCTCGACTTTTTGAACTCCACGTGCATATCTCCTGGTCGAGGCAGGGGGTCTCCTCTTCATCCGAGCTTTCTTCTTCATACTTGCCTTCTAGTTCCTCCTCCGAGAACAATCCATAAGGATCTAGGTCCCCATAGAGCTTGGGATTGGCAAGATAATGCGATATATAGCTCTCCCCGTCAGAATCTTGGGACGACATCTTGCTCTAAATTTGCTGCAGAAACAGCTCAAAATGAAAACATGAGGTATTGTCGTGATACGAAGGTCAAAACCTTCGGGAGATTATATAATGAATTTTTACCGACCCGAAGGAGTATACCACAAGAAAACGGATTCCGGATGGTACACGAGGTGGCCACAAGCCACTAGGGTGCGCCCAGGGGTAGGGCGCGCCCTCCTGGCATGTCGCCTCCTCGTGCACTTTTCAGGCTACTTTAAATTTTCCTAATTTTTAAAATATTCCAAAACGGATAAAAATTGCTATTGGAAAAGTTTTGGAGTCCGTTTGCTTACCGTACCACATACCTATTCCTTTTCAGAGTTTGAAACGTTCTGGTAGGTCTCCCTAATGTACTCCTCCGGAGTTATGGTATTGATAATATTGGTTTCAACATTTATGGGAGTACCTAAGATATAATGTTTGATTCTTTGCCCGTTTACCACCTTCGGGTTTGTGCCTTCGGCGTTGTTGATCTTGATGGCACCGGAACGATATACTTCCTCGATAATGTAAGGCCCTTCCCATTTAGAGAGAAGTTTTCCTGCAAAAAATCTTAAACGAGAATTGTATAGCAAGACATGATCACCTACATTGAATTGACGCTTTTGTATCCTTCTATCATGCCATCTCTTAACCTTTTCTTTAAACAACTTGGCATTCTCATAGGCCTGGGTTCTCCATTCATCAAGTGAGCTAATGTCAAATAACCTCTTCTCACCAGCAAGTTTGAAATCATAGTTGAGCTCTTTAATTGCCCAATAAGCTTTATGTTCTAGCTCCAGAGGTAAGTGACATGCTTCACCATAAACCATCTTATATGGAGACATACCCGTAGGGTTTTTATAAGCAGTTCTATAAGCCCATAATGCATCATCAACTTTCTTAGACCAATTCTTTCTAGATCTATTAACGGTCTTCTGTAAGATCAATTTAATTTCTCTATTGCTCAATTCTACTTGACCACTAGACTGAGGGTGATAAGGAGATGCAATTCTATGATTAACATCATACTTAGCAAGCAATTTTTGGAAAGCACCATGAATAAAGTGTGAACCACCATCAGTCATTAAATATCTAGGGACTCCAAATCTAGGGAAAATAACTTCTTTAAGCATTTTAATAGAAGTGTTATGATCAGCGCTACTAGTTGGAATAGCTTCTACCCACTTAGTAACATAATCAACAGCAACTAGAATATGAGTATACCCATTAGATTGTGGAAAAGGTCCCATATAATCAAAACCCCAAACATCAAATGGTACAATAACAAGAGAGTAATTCATAGGCATTTCCTGACGTCTACTAATATTACCAATTCTTTGACATTCATCACAAGACAAGACAAACTTACGAGCATCCTTGAAGAGAGTAGGCCAATAAAAAACAGATTGTAATACCTTGTGTGCAGTTCTATCTCCAGCGTGGTGTCCCCCATAGGCCTCGGAGTGACACTTGCATAGGATCTATTCCTGTTCATGCTCAGGTACACAATGTCTAATAATACCATCTACTCCTTCTTTATAAAGGTGTGGAACATCCCAAAAGTAATGTCTTAAATCATAGAAGAACTTTTTCTTTTGTTGGTACGTGAAACTAGGCGGTATAAATTTAGCAACAATGTAATTAGCATAATCAGCATACCATGGAGGATTACGGGAAGCATTTATGACAGCTAATTGTTCATCAGGAAAGCTATCATCAATAGGTAGTGGGTCATCAAGAACATTCTCTAATCTAGACAAGTTATCTGCTACGGGGTTATCAGCACCCTTTCTATCAATAATATGCAAATCAAATTCTTGTAGCAGAAGAACCCATCTAATAAGTCTAGGTTTAGCATCTTTCTTTTCCATCAGGCACTTACCAGCATGATCGGTGTGAATAGTTACTTTGGAATCAACAATATAAGGTCTGAACTTATCACAAGCAAACACAACCGCTAAACATTCCTTTTCAGTAGTAGCATAATTTCTTTGAGCACTGTCTAGAGTTTTACTAGCATAATGAATAACATTCAGTTTCTTATCAACTCTTTGTCCTAGAACAGCACCAACAACATAATCACTAGCATCACACATAATTTCAAAGGGTAGGTTCCAATCAGGTGGTTGAACAACAGGTGCGGAAATCAAGGCATTCTTAAGAATTTCAAATGCTTCTACACAATCTTCATCAAAAACGAATGGAACATCTTTCTGCAAAAGATTGGTGAGAGGCCTAGAAATCTTAGAGAAGTCTTTAATAAACCTCCTATAAAAACCAGCATGACCAAGGAAACTTATGTCCGTGAGACACGGCATTTTTTCAATAGCATCAACTTTAGCTCGATCAACTTCAATACCCTTTTTGGAGATTTTGTGCCCCAAGACAATACCTTCATTAACCATAAAGTGGCACTTTTCCCAATTCAAAACAAGATTAGTTTCTTCGCATCTCTGCAAAACTTGATCAAGGTTGCTCAAGCAATCATCAAAAGAAGTTCCGTAAACGGAAAAATCATCCATGAAAACCTCAAGAATCTTTTCACAAAAGTCAGAGAATATAGCCATCATACATCTTTGAAAGGTAGCAGGTGCATTGCATAAACCGAAAGGCATACGTCTATAAGCAAAGGTACCGAAACGGCAAGTAAAAGTGGTCTTTTCTTGATCCTCTTTTGATACAGGTATTTGAGAGAAACCAGAATAACCATCTAGAAAGCAAAAATGTGTATGTTTGGATAGTCTTTCTAACATTTGATCAATAAAAGGTAGAGGGTAATGATCTTTCCTAGTAGCTTTATTTAATTTCCTAAAATCAATTACCATTCTATATCCTGTAACAATTCTTTGCGGGATCAATTCATTTTTATCATTAGGAACAACGGTAATACCTCCCTTCTTAGGTACACAATGAACGGGGCTAACCCATCTACTATTAGTAATAGGATAAATTATACCTGCCTCCAAAAGCTTTAGTATTTCATTTCTTACCACTTCTTTCATCTTAGGATTCAACCGTCGTTGGTGATCAACAATTGGTTTAGCATCAGGCTCCATATTAATTTTATGCGGACATAGAGTGGGACTAATACCCTTAAGATCATCAAGAGTATATCCAATAGCAGCACGGTGCTTCCTCAGAGTTTTCAATAATCTTTTTTCTTCATGCTCTGAAAGGTTAGCACTAATAATAACAGGATATATCTCCTTTTCATCAAGATAAGCATATTTCAGAGTATCAGGTAATTGTTTAAGCTCAAACACGGGATCACCCTTGGGTGGAGGAGGATCCCCAAGTATTTCAACAGGCAGATTGTGTTTCAAAATAGGCTGCTGATCAAAGAAAATCTTATCTATTTCATTCCTTTCATTCATATGCATATCATGTTCATACTCTAGCAAATATTGTTCTAAAGTATCAGTAGGAGGCACAACAATAGAAGCAAGACCAATAATTTCATGTTTACTAGGCAATTCTTTGTCATGGGGTTGTCTACGAAATTTAGAGAAATTGAACTCATGAGACACATCCCCAAAACTCACAGTAACAGTTTCTTTCTCACAATCAATCCTAGCATTAACAGTATTCAAGAAGGGTCTACCAAATATAATGGGACAAAAATCATCTTGTGGGGAACCAAGAACAAGAAAATCAGTAGGATACTTTATTTTCCCGCACAAGACTTCAACATCTCTAACAATCCCAATCGGTGCAACAGTATCCCTATTAGCAAGCTTAATAGTAACATCAATTTCTTCTAGCTCAGCTGGTGCAATATCATTCATAATCTCTTTGTATAGGGTAAAGGGAATTGCACTCACACTAGCACCCACATCACACAAGCCATGATAACAATGATCTCCTATTTTAACAGAAACAACAGGCATGCTAACAATAGGTCTATGTTTACCTTTAGTATCCGGTCTAGCAATTCTAGCAGCTTCATCACAGAAATGAATAACATGCCCATCAATGTTATCAACCAAGAGATCCTTAACCATAGCAATACTAGGTTCAACTTTAATTTGTTCAGGAGGCGTAGGTGTTCTAGTACAACTCTTATGAACCACGGTTGAAGCTTTAGCATGTTCCTTCATTGTAACAGGGAAGGGTGGTTTCTCAATATAAGCGGTAGGAACAATAGTATCAACATTATAAGTTATGGTCTCTTCTTCAACTTTAATAGGTTCAACTACTTTCACTTCAATGGGAGGATGATATTTAAACCATTTCTCCATAGGGAGATCAACATGAGCAGCAAAAGATTCACAGAAAGAAGCTACTATCTCAGAGTCAAGTCCATATTTAGTGCTAAAATCATGAAAAGCATCGGTGTCTATAAAGGATTTAACACAATCAAACTTAAGGTTTATACCTGACTCCTTACCTTCGTCGAGTTCCCAATCTTCTGAGTTGCGTTTAATTCTTTCCAATAAATCCCATTTGAATTCAATATCCCTCTTCATGAAGGAACCAGCACAAGAAGTATCGAGCATGGATCGATCATTATGAGAAAGCCGAGCATAAAAATTCTGAATAATAATTTCTCTTGAGAGCTCATGATTGGGGCATGAATACAACATTGACTTAAGCCTTCCCCAAGCTTGAGCGATTCTCTCTCCTTCACGAGGCCAAAAATTATAAATATAATTCCGATCACGATGAACCAGATGCATAGGATAAAAGTTCTGATGAAATTCCAATTTCAATCGGTTGTAGTTCCATGATCCAATATCATCGCATAGCCTATACCATGTTAATGCCTTCTCCTTCAAAGATAAAGGAAAGACCTTCTTCTTGACATCATCCTCGGGCAAACCTGCAAGCTTAAATAATCCACAAACTTCATCCACATAGATTAGATGCAAATCAGGATGTAGTGTTCCATCTCCTGCATAAGGATTAGCTAGCAGTTTCTCTATCATACCCGAAGGAATTTCATAATAAATATTCTTAGTAGGTGCAGCAGGTTGAGGAGCAACTCTTTGTGCTTCTGGTCGAGGTGAAGATACCCCGAACAAGCCCCTCAAAGGATTATTTTCCATAGTAACAAGTGACCGTAAATTTCAGCACACTATATAAATTTTTCCTTACCAAGTTCCACTCACCAAAGGCGCTTCACTCCACGGAAACGGCGCCAGAAAAGAGTCTTGATGACCCACAAGTACAGGGGATCTATCATAGTCCTTTCGATAAGTAAGAGTGTCGAACCCAACGAGGAGCAGAAGGAAATGACAAGCGGTTTTCAGTAAGGTATTCTCTGCAAGCACTGAAATTATCGGTAACAGATAGTTTTGTGATTGGATAATTCGTAACGGGTAGCAAGTAACAAATGTAACAAAGGTGCAGCAAGGTGGCCCAATCCTTTTTATAGCAAGGGACAAAACTGAACAAACTCTTATATAAAGCAAAGCGCTCCCGAGGACACATGGGAAATTCTGTCAAGCTAGTTTTCATCATGCTCATATGATTCGCATTCGTTACTTTGATAATTTGATATGTGGGTGGACCGGTGCTTGGGTGCTGCCCTTACTTGGACAAGCCTCACACTTATGATTAACCCCTCTCACAAGCATCCGCAACTACGAAAGAAGAATTAAGATAAATCTAACCATAGCATGAAACATGTGGATCCAAATCAGCCCCTTACGAAGCAACGCATAAACTAGGGTTTAAGCTTCTATCACTCTAGCAACCCATCATCTACTTATTACTTCCCAATGCCTTCCTCTAGGCCCAAACAATGGTGAAGTGTCATGTAGTCAACGTTCACATAACACCACTAGAGGAGAGACAACATACATCTCATCAAAATATCGAACGAATACCAAATTCACATGATTACTTATAACAAGACTTATCCCATGTCCTCAGGAACAAACGAAACTACTCACAAAGCATATTAATGTTCATAATCAGAGGAGTATTAATTATCATTAAGGATCTGAACATATGATCTTCCACCAAGTAAACCAACTAGCATCAACTACAAGGAGTAATCAACACTACTAGCAACCCACAGGTACCAATCTAAGGTTTTGAGACAAAGATCGAATACAAGAGATGAACTAGGGTTTGAGAGGAGATGGTGCTGATGAAGATGTTGATGGAGATTGACCCCCTCTCGGTGAGAGGATCGTTGGTGATGACGATAGCTTCAATTTCCCCCTCCGGAAGGGAAGTTTCCCCGGTAGAACAGCTGTGCCGGAGCCCTAGATTGGTTCTGTCCAAGTTCCGCCTCGAGACGGCGGCGCTTCGTCCCGAAAGCTCCCTTCTAAATTTTTTCATGTCGAAACCCTCCATATAGCAGAAGTTGGGCACCGGAGACTTGCCAGGGGGCCCACAAGCCACTAGGGCGCGCCTTGGGGGGTAGGGCGCGCCCTCCAGGCTTGTGGTTGTCTGGTGTGTCCCCTCTGGTATTTTCTTGGCCGAGTATTTTTTATATATTCCAAAATAATTCTCCGTAAATTTTCAGGACTTTTGGAGTTGTGCATAATAGGTATCTCAGATTTGCTTCTTTTCCAGTCCAGAATTCCAGCTGCCGGCATTCTCCCTCTTCATGTAAACCTTGTAAAATAAGAGAGAAAAGGCATAAGTATTGCACCATAATGTGTATTAACAGCCCAAAATGCAATAAGTATCGATATAAAAGCATGATGCAAAATGGATGTATCAAGGGGCCATCTGCAAACTGGCTTGGTAACTGTTGTTGTATGAGAACTCTGCATAAGGTAAGTTATCATCCCAACTAGACCCGTAGTCTAGAGCACAAGCTCTCAACATGTCCTCCAGAATCTGATTCACTCTCTCTATCTACCCATCTGTCTATGGATGGAAAGCTGTACTAAACTCTAGCTTGGTACCCAAAGTTTCGTGTAGCTGATGCCAAAACTTTGAAGTAAACTGTGTTCCTCTATCTGATACAATGGTCCTCAGAACTGCATGCAGACATACGATCCTGGTCATATATATCTTCGACATCTTAGCACTCATATAGGTAGTCTTCACTGGGATGAAGTGAGCCACCTTGGTCAAGCGATCAACAATAACCCAAATGGAATCATAACCTGAACGGGTCCTGGGTATTCCTGTGATAAAGTCCATGCCAAGTTTATCCCATTTCCAATCTGGTATCGGCAATGGCTGAAGTAAACCTGCTGGTTTCTGATGCTCTGCCTTTACTCTCTGACATACATCACATACTGCTACATACTAAGCAATTTCCCTCTTCATACCGGTCCACCAAAAACTTTCCTTCAAGTCCAAATACATCTTGGTGTTTCCCTGTTGTATCGAGTAAGGCGAATCATGAGCCTCCTGAAGAATCAACTTCCTGATCTCTGGATCATTGGGCACACAAATACGTTGCTCAAACCATATGGTGCCATGCTCATCCTCACGAAATCCTTCTGCCTTTCCTTCGCCAATCCTCTCCTTTATCTCAGCAATACCTTGATCCAACTTCTGGGCTTCTCTGATTCTTCCCAACAAAGTGGACCGAACTTCGAGTGCGGCAACATAACCTCTTTTAACTATTTCCAACTGGAGATCTCTAAGTTCATCACAAAACTCCCGAGGTAATCCTCCTGCGATAAGAGTGTTAACATAACTCTTACGGCTCAAAGCATCTGCCACGACATTGGCTTTTCCTGGATGATAATGCAAACTCATGTCATATTCCTTTATGAGCTCCAACCATCTCCTTTGCCTGAGATTCAACTCCTTCTGCGTGAAGATATACTTCAAACTCTTGTGATATGTGTAAACATCACATTGATTCCCGATAAGGAAATGTCTCCAGGTCTTGAGTGCATGCACCACTGCTGCTAACTCCAAATCATGTGTGGCATAGTTCAACTCATGAGGTCGGAGCTGACATGAAGCATAAGCTACAACCTTTCCTTCTTGCATAAGCACGCCTCCAAGCCCTTGGCGTGAAGCGTCGCAATACACCTGAAAATCCTTGTGTATGTTCGGCAAAATCAGTACTGGGGCTGTAACCAAACGTTTCTTCAACTCCTAGAAAGTGGCCTCACATTCCTCAGTCCAATTATACTTGGTGTCCTTCTACAACAACTCCGTCATAAGCTTTGCAATCTTGGAGAAATTCTCAATGAACCTACGATAATATCCTGCAAGTCCAAGGAAACTGCGGATCTCACTGACTGATGTAGGTGCCTGCCATTCTATGACTGCTTCTACCTTGGAAGGGTCCACGGCAATTCCTTCCCCTGACACAACATGTCCGAGAAATCTGACTTCCTTCAACCAAAACTCACACTTGCTGAATTTGGCATAAAATTTGGTGTTCTCTGAGCTTCTCCAGAACTAAGCGCAGATGTTCTGTGTGCTCCTCCTCATTCTTGGAGAAAACCAATATATCATCATTGAATACCATGAAAAACTTATCCAAGTACTCCTTGAATACGTTGTTCATCATGCTCATAAAATAGGCAAGGGCATTAGTCAAACCAAAAGACATGACTGTATACTCATAAAGCCCATACCTCGTGGTAAAAGCTGTCTTAGGTATATCCTTCTCACGGATCTTCAACTGATGATAACCCAATCGAAGGTCAATCTTGGAGAAAATACTAGCTCCCTCTAGCTGGTCAAACCAATCATTGATCATCGGCAGCGGATACTTGTTCTTGATGGTCACCTCATTCAAAGAACGATAATCCACACACATCCTCAAGGTTTCATCCTTCTTCTCCACTAAGAGTACTGGGGCTCCCCAAGGTGATGAACTCGGGCAAATATACCCCTTCTTCAGCAACTCCTCAATCTGTTTCTTGACTTCTACCAGATCATTAGCGGGCATCCTGTATGGCCTCTTGGAGATAGGTCCGGTGCCTGGCAGTAACTCAATCAGAAACTCAATCTCCCAATCTAGTGACATACCGGGTAACTCCTCTGGAAATACATCGGGATAATACTTTACCACTGGTACTTCTTCCTGGACAACTCCCGTAAGAGAGTTCACATGAGTCCTCTTAGACTTAAGCTTGGATACATACTTGATCCTTTTCTTCTCTGGGGTGGTGAGAAAAATCGATCTACTCGCACAATCAATGTTTCCCTCATACTTGTACATCCAATCCATACCTAGGATCACATCTAGCCCATGTGACTCAAGTACAATCATATCTATGGGAAAAACATGTCCCCCTATGTTCAAAGGTAACTGAAAACACCCCTAACTAGTCATAGACTCTGCTCCCGGGGAACTCACTAGTATAGGTGACTTAAGAGCTACGGTAGGCAACTTATGCTTATCCACAAATCCCCTTGATATGAATGAATGTGATGCACCAGTGTTAAATAGAATGAGTGCTGGAAATGAATTAACCAATAACTTACCAATCACTGCATCCGGCTGCTCATAGACTTCTTCCACATTGACATGGTTCACATGTCCCTTAGTGAAAGGATTGGGATTCTTGCCTCCAGAACTTCCATTGCCATTCCCATTCTGCAGCTTGGGACACTCATTGGAGTAGTGTCCTGTCTTCTTCCACTTGAAGCAGGTGATGTGACTCAGATCCTTCCTCACTGGTGTAGCAGGGGTAGGGTGATGGTGATTGCCGTTTCCTCCATTCCCATTGCCATTATTAAGGCCATTGTGGTTGTGTCCATCGCCTCCATGCTGAGAATGACCACCATGGTTATGATGGTTGTGCCCTCCAAACTTACTGTGTCCTGTACCAGAATATCCAGAGAAAGGGGCGGAGCGAGGCTTCTGCTGAACTCCAGACTGAAACTTGCCTTGACCATATTTCCTCTTGCGATTTTCCATCTGCTGATGCTTGCCTTCCAAAGTGATTGCCTTGTTCACCAACTCCTGACAGTTCTTAAAAGTCGCTACCATCAACTGAACTCCCAGCTCGTCATTCAGTCCCTCCAGAAACTTCTCTTATTTAGCTGCATCGGTCGCCATGTCACCTGGAGCATAACTAGACAACCTGCTAAAGTCATCCACATACTCTGACACTATGCGACCTCCTTGGTGCAAGTTGCGGAACTCCCTCTTCTTGAGAACCATAGCTCCCACTGAAACATGAGCAGTGCGGAACGCCTACTGGAACTGAGCCCAAGTCACATTCTCCATGGGGTACGTGGCGGTGTTGTTCTCCCACCACGAAGCTGCTGGTCCATCCAGTTGGTGAGAGGCAAACCTCACCTTCTCCTGATCAGTGCATCCTTTTGTGGCTAGCTTCCTACCCATGTTGCGAAGCCAGTCATCTGTGATGATCGGCTCCGGGCTGCTCGTGAAGATGGGAGGATTCAGCCTCAGAAAACGGGTAAGGCTGTCAATTGGTGGTGGAGGTGGAGGTGCCGGTGGAGGCGGGTTGTGTTGGTTCTGGTTCATATTCTGCATCAACAGTTGTATCATCTGGTTCTGAGTCTGAAGCAGCTGTTCCAAGGCGGATGGGATATCATTCCCTGAGCCACTCCTGGAAGGGTCGCGCCTTGGTGGCATCTGTTGGGTCAGCATAGATGAAGGATAGATAGAATTAGGCCTAAGAGAGAAACACTACCCATATGCAAATGATAGCAATAAAAATCCAAATCACTCCAATTCAATTCAATCAAAGAGTTCACACGAAACAAATCTAAGGCGAGCCATGTCACAAGATTTGACAAGGTCCCACAAATAAATCAAATCAAATACTAATCGAATATCGAATCCTAATCTCTCATGGTGGTCTAAATCTACTCCTCATCGGAAGAGACCAAGTCTACCATGTTGATATCAGCTCTAGCTGCATCACTCTGTATCTCCTCATCATCATCCTCATAGTCCTTGTCCTGACTGACGTAGGCCCCGTAAGAGTGGTCCTCGTGGAGATTCTCCCCATTATCAAGCTTTTCCTCAGCTTCCTCTAGCTAAAGCTTCAAGTCATCGAACTTATCCTGCAGCGCATTGAGCTCCTCCTCGTGTTCTGCGCGAGCATTCTGAAGCTCTTCTTCCAGCTCGGCCTTGCGGGTCATCAGGTTGTGGGTGGTGATGAGGCTGAGTCCCATCTCTTCCTTCATCCTGGTGATGAGCTCCTCCAAGTCCTCAATGTGTGATGTGATGGTCTCGTCCTCCCTGGTGCGCACCACATCTCCATCCGAGCCGCGGCGTGCGTACATGACGTAGTTACTCCTCCTGAGATCCTCACGGTATTCCTCCCGGATGTGCCCATGTGCAAAGAGGGCAGCGATCCCCTTGCCAATGCCCCATGACTCTACATCCACGTAGAAGTCGATCGGCTCGATGGCATTTCCAAATGTTCGCCCTGGGATGTGGACGTCAATCTTCTAGCGCATCTCCTCAGGTAGAGTGGCCATGAATGTCCCGGTGAAGGTGGGCATTGCAATGCGCAGATGATCCACGATATTCATCAGCTGCCTTCCAAAGGGGATGGTCGCGTCGGGCTGGGCAAACTCAACGATGTGAGTCGACATCTACAGTTTGAAAGAGGGGAGAAATTAGTAATCAAGCAAGGAAAAGTATAAGACCAAAGCAGGTGATATAAAAGAGTTGTAAAATAGGGTTTTTATCCTATGGCTTTCCATTTTCTAGGGTCACGTCCTACAGTCAACGTGTGCTCTGATACCATCTTGTAGCGACCCGATCTCAAAGGATCGGAGTCTCTGTGCTTAAGTGTGGTCCCTCGATCGGTATGCTGACACACACAGTACTCAAGGATTTACAACAGAGTTCAATCACACACTTTCTTACATCGAGATCCTCAAAAGAGTATTTATTACAATAATGTGGCCTAAGGCCAAATAAAACAAATATAATGTGGAAGCAAATAAGTGTAACGAGTCCATCAACTCCACGAGCAAGCTGAGTGCAGAACAACGACCTATCACACCTTATTCGTCGTTAGATAAATCTGCAACATGATAAGTTGCAGCCATGTAGGTCAGTACATGGAATGTACTGGCAACTCCCATCATAAGAGTGTAATAAGCCTACTTGTACATGCAATTTGGCTGGTGGAAAGCTCTAAGTTTAATTTTGCATAAAGCTAGTTTTTTTCTATCGAAAATTTATTGTTCTAACTCTATAAATATCATAAATACGAGATGGCACCCCATCTCAATCCATTCCAAAATTATGCCAATACCCAGTTGATTAATTAAGAGTGATGACATCTCCCTACATTTCCAGTACTAAAAGCTCAAGTTGTCCATGACCGGGGACATGGCTAATTGATTAGATTTTAACTCTGCAGAGGTTGCACACTTTTCCCCACAAGAGTCGACCACCTCCTTGATCGGAAGATCAGAACATAGTCTTTCGAAATCATTTCCCCTAATCCACGGATAGGCCGGTACACCTACGTCATCTACATCTGCTAGCCTATCCCGGAAGAGGTCACACCATCTACTCAACTAAGCCAGAGCCCATATTGGCTTGCGGCTGCACACGGAAGCTTATAGACATGAAAACAAGGTTGATCCCTTTGAGCCTGGGTGGACGGACCACTAGTGTGCACTCCCATGATTTCCCACGAATGCTCTCACTGTACTTCGCCACCATACAAACCAATTTCCACCTAGGTAGTTCATTTAAAATCTTGGTCCTAATTACTACTTTGTCACTCATATCTCCATGTGAAAACACTCCCCAATCCACGTCTACTTGGCGAAGCATTATAATTTAACACGGTGGCAACAAAGATGTATGGTTCAGACCTACCACAAATGAACTACTGGGTTTAAAGCATAGTCATACAACATAATTTCCTAACATGCAATCCTACAACAAAGGACTACGTGCATATATAAAACATAGGTAAAACAGGTATGATCAAAATGTAACTTGCCTTTGTGCTGGGAGTGAAGTTCTAGGGAGCGGTAGTACTCTTCTTCGCACACCGGACAATCTATCGCAAAGATAAAATAAATTCACATAAACAAGCATTCATACAATTCAAATAAACATGCAACTCAAAAACATTTGGAAAAACCAAATGAAATCCAACACACCTAACTAGCATGCAATTTCTAAGTATAAAACCAAGGTGTGAAAATATGGTTCAAAATCGTGATGTGCACTAGTGTTCCTACAAGGAATACTAGTAAAATTATAATGAACAGAAACCAATTGTGTAAAAAATATTGTGGCAAATGTTCATGTCATAGGATTTAGTTTGCCTGCCGCGGTGCAAAAAGAATCACTTGAAAAGGGTATACCGTTTGGAAGATATGGCCTAATGAAGTTTAAATTCAAATCTGAAATAAATTCAAATTTGAACTTGCAAAAGTTTGCGATGATGGGTTCTCTGGTTAGGGCTATTCGAGACGAAAATTTGGCCGCTGGTTTCATCTCGTTTGAATCTACGGTTAAAAAGTTAAGGCCATTTGAAGTTTTGAAACAATTCTGAAAAAAAAACTGCTACAGTAGCATATTCTAAAAACACTAAATTGTGAACGTTCGCGGCTAGAGCGTGACGTGGACAGCTCTGGTTTGCTGGTTGCGTTCGCCGCGTAGGCTACGTGGTGAACGTTCGCGAATTAAGTAAAGCCACCCGGTTCGGCTAAACTAAAAGAAAAACCGACGTTCGGTTTTAAAAGAAACCGCACGGTTTAGATTAAAACGCGGTTAACCAAAATACCCCTTCGATTTAAATAAAAAAACTAATCTAATATACATACGAAGCGAGCGGGGCGAGCGCTTATAGAGAGACGGCGACGCTGGACGTCTTGGTCGGGCAGGAACTGGGCGACGGTGGGGAGGCTGCTCCGGCGATCGCTGGCATCAGCGGAGAGGCGGGAGAGGTGCGGCTCGGCGAGGGCGGCCAAACGGTGGTGATGGCGCTCGGCAGTGATGATGGGATGGAACGGGGCGAGGGGCGGAGCTCTGGTGAACTCCGGCGGCACAGGTCGTCGGGGCGGCGGCTCCGGCGAACCTAGGGGCACAAAAATATGTCACGGAGATGCAGGAGGCTAAGGGGATCCGATTTCATGAATAAAAATGGGCCATGGAGGCTCACCGGCATCGGAAAGCTGTGGCTCCGGAGAGATGCAAACGGACAGGGCGACGTCTACGAGCGGCGAGAGGTGGTGCAGGGTTGCTGAATGGGACGAGGGCATAGAGGGCTTTATATAGGCGCGGTTTGGGGTGCAGAGCTGCGGGGATAAAGCTTATCTGAGGAGACTCGGCCGCGGTTGCGGGAGCACCTACTCTGGCTCTATCCCATGCATGCCATGCGGGAGGTTAGAGACGACCCGGGGGCTGGGCCCCACCTGCAGGCTATGTGAGGGAGAGAGGGAGAGTTAGCGAGAGAGAGAGAGAGAGATGCGAGGGGAGGTGAGCGATCGGGCATGGGGCGCTGGGTCGGCCTCGCTCACTCGCGAGCGGCCTGGCTCGGCCTGCTGGGCCGGCCTGGTTGGGCCAGTGAGTGTGTGTGTGTGTGTTTTAAACAGGAAACTGTTTGGGCTCTAAACTCCACCCAACAGGAACACAAAATAGCAAAAAGTATATTATAAATCAATATTGAAAATATAGAGCATAGTGAACATTAATTCCTGCTCATATACTTTTAAAAATATATTTTCTAATGCAATAATTTAACTTTGGCTAACAAAATAATATTAAATGCAACTTTAAAACACCAAATATAATTCAAATACTTTCCCACTCGTTTATATTTTGAGGAAGTCATATTATCCTCTCTCTATTATTTTATGTGAGTGGAAAATCTTGAACATCATAAACTTCAAATGCAATAAAAATATGATATGCAATATGATGATCTTATTAACATCCTATGTTAATAAAATTGGGATGTTACATCCTTGCTCCTTCTTCCTCTTGGTCTTGGTCTTGGGGTTGCTTCCTTGATCCTTCGTGGTCGTCTTCCTCGTACCTAAGGATGCACAGGGTTTCATTGTGAGGTAGCATCCAAGTCCCTATTCTATTCAAGTCAAACTCAAAGAGGAGTGAGTTCACCTTAGCTCCAACATCGCGTGCGCTTTCTCTTGTCATAGGACCACTTGGGGTTTGGTTTGATGTTGTAGGCTTCATGGGGATGATGGTGGGATGCTCCGCATCACAACCCAACAGACACCTTCAAGATACCTATAGAACACCTTTATAATCACCCAGTTATGAAGTAATGTTTGATAACACACAAGGTATTCCTCTGGTATCTCGGAGTTGCATGATCTCATGGTCTTAGGAACAGATACTTGACATGAAAAAAGCAGGAGCAATAAACTTAAGTGATACGATCAAATGCTATGCTTACGGTTGAGTCTTGTCCATCACATGACAACTCATGTCCATGGTTAGGAAACCTTTACCATCTTTGATCAACGAGCTAGTCTAGTAGAGGCTCATTGATACGGGGCACACCCGTATGTGTCGATCTTTCACGAGTTGGAGGGGGATTCCACGAAGAATATGAAGAACACGGGGAAGAACAAGGAGAAATAACAAGGGAAGCACTCAAGAACAAGTCCAATCACACATCCACTATGCTCACATACACACAAGATCCACAAAGGTACAAGAACAACAAAGGGAAAGAGGATACATGGTAGAGTTCATCCCAAATCCCATAGGGAGATGAGGCCTTGGAATCCCGAAGGATCTTCCCATGCAAGGGGCCTTGACATCCACTAGGGGGTCTTCTCACATAGAGACATTTACTCCATGGGAGAGGTAGTGGAAGGAGCAAGGGCTCAACTATCTATGAGCTAAACCATCGCTAACCCTAGAATGGAGGTGGGTGGAGTATATATAGTCTTGGCCACGAAGGGGTAAGTGGGGGAGAGACACAAGGCCAAAGGCTGTCGGACGTACGACGGCTGGCGAAGGACTGGAGATCCAGAGGGCATAGGACGTCTGGTGCTCGGTCGTCCGGGGGTCTTCGGATTTCCGTCAGTTCGGCTCGGTTAAGGTCGTGTCAGTTTTTCGGAGGGCTTTGGTCGTCCAGGCGCTGGAGGTTGTCGGACGTCTGGAGGGCGTCGGTCGTCCGGCCGCTGTAGAGTGTTGGACGTCCGATGGTTGTCGGTCGTTCGGCCGTTGTAGACATCGCAGCTCCGTCTTCTTCCGTCTCCTCTTCCAAGCTCCCCTCGCGGATGGTGTAGTTGTTCCTTGGCGCTTGCACTCCTCCTCGTCATCTGTGAAATTCCGACAATAACTATGCATGCACACGAGAGGAGTGTCAAGTAGTATACCATCCTCGAAGGGGTCAAGTGAGCACGTGTAAAGGAGATGATTCACCTTTATGTATGTGGAGTAGATGTGGCACGTGTCACGTGCCAAACAGACTCTTTTCATGGTGATGTCCGTAGGATGCTCCGCATCATCCCCTCCCCCTTGGGAAAGATCCATCCTCGGATCAAAATCCAAATCACCATGGGTAAGAGATGGCGTCGCCATGTAAAAGTGGACATTCACCAAGCACTCATCATCATCAAACTCAAAAGGGGCACTCTCCAATGTCGCACCATCAAGTAATTTCTTCAAAAGGAGCAAATACGACAAACACTTGGAAAAACAAATGTGGTTAGCGTTAGTGCCAAACCAAGCATTCAAGTGGTGAATCACCGCATAAGTGTTCTCATCATGCATAACATATGGTGTGACAAGGGATTGTGTCATGGCATGTAAGCATACAAATTGAGCACAAGCAATGTTATCATGGAAACAAGTATGCCTAGGTGAGGTAGGGATGCTGATATGTGTGACAATATAACAAGCATGTACCTCAAGGTCATAGCACGGATGCATATAGCAATCAACGAAAGGTATATGGTAGGCATATGAATCATTCACCACACCAAGTAAAATGTAGTGTCTAAACACATGGAGCAATCCAAAGTGCAAGGCAATCCAAGCATATGGTGCACATGGTGTAGTGAAGATAGTGAGGCCCTCAACACAACAGAAAGAGCAATTGGTCATCATGTGTGAGGTGATCAAGTCAAGCATGTAGCAAGGAATCGGGCATGGAAAAGGTGAAGAAATGACATTGTTGCAACCAAGCATATGATAATAGCAAGTAATCCACAAGTTGGATGCAACACACAAGGTATATATGTCATGAGGCATGGCAATGTGGTAAACGTGCGGCAAAGCAATATCTCTAACATGTGTGCAAGTAAATGGTCCAAGATGACCAATATGTGTCATGATACAAGCAACACAAGTTGGAAGATCCACAATATCCATGCTCAAGAAGGATGTCACCTCAAAAGTGTGTCCTTGTGCATTCTTCACAATTCCGAAACACAAGCAAGCGTTATGTAGAAATGCGTCGGTAGCATGGCTCGCTCTCAAGAGCTCGAATCGTCAACTCACGTGAAGTGGAAGTTGACATGTAGTCGAAGTATCTTACACATACACACAACAAAGGAAAGAATGTATGTGCATGGCAGACAAACACATCATCCATCATGATGGTTCTCTTCTCTTGCACATAACCATTAGGATAAAAAGTGCAGGAACAATATGATGCAACAATGACTATATTCATGGCACTAGGCATATGGTGCAAAGAAGGAAAGAAAGCATGCTTCACATGAAATTTGTCAAAAGCTCCAAGAATATGAGAGAAAGCTATGTGGGCAATCTCATTAGCACAATCAAAAGCAGTGTTGCACTCAATACATGGTAAAGCATCGAGCATGAGAGAGGCAACATATGGAGATGCATGACAATAAGCAATATCACTCATGTGCAAAGCATGGCAATGGTTGTCATCAACCGCATAAAAGGAGCACATCGGTGATGCAACACAAGCAAGCATAGTGATCATGTCGTGCAAACTAGTAGTGCGAAGATGCAACATACTAGAGGAAATCATGGCAAACATGTCATGTGAGAAAATAGTGGGCATAAGTAATGCACATGCATATCGCGAGCATGAACACAAAACATGATAAATGTATCATCATAGGCATGGGGCACAAAGCGACGATGGCAATAGCAAGTAAGATCTCCACCAAGCTTGCAAATACACATACAAATATGAGAATCAAGTGTCATGTGAGATGCAAGGCATGGGTCACAAATGCATGGCAAAGGCATAGAAATGAACATATCATGCAAAGTGAACATGGTAATATGGGCGGAATAAGTGTAATGGGAAATAAGCCATAGCCATGTGAGAGCCATGTAAAAGAGGTGAGCGTAGTCCTTGTGTGAGGGGAATGGTTGGACACACATTCCGATGAATCCCAAGGCGTCGGTGCTCTCAACTCTTTTCGGCAACTCATGGGATTGTGAGGTTGACGAGTAATCATGAGTACCTACACACAACAAAGGCAAATGAAAAATTGTGTGAGCGTGGTATATGTACACATCATCCGTTAGGATGTGCATGTGCTTGTGTTCATTAGCACAAAATATCCAATGCTTAAATAAATGAGATGCATGATATAAGAACATGTCATCCATCATGAAAGAATAGTTATTATGCATAACAAGATGGGGACACAAATTGAGCATGCAAATATACGGCACAACAATAGCAGTTTTATTCATAAGAAGCATATTCTGCACACATTTATGGGGTCATGCAAAGTGTAGGATGGATCAAAATCTCCTAATAGATATGAGGAAACTATGGGGGTCTCCTCATGTGCAATAGCGGAAGCATAATATGGAGAGTATGGACAACATCCAAAATAATGCATATTCGAAGCTAGGTGGTCATGGCATGTCATATGTGAGCAATTGCGCAAATGATGCAAAGGGAGCATGGCAATATCATCACACGAAAAGAAAATGCCAATAACCATTGGCTTGTCATCTGTGCCATATGTGCAAATTGGGTTTATTTTAATGGCACATGCATAGTTACTACGATGAGATTGTAAAGATGCAATATGGGCAATCTCATGCATAGCATATGACAAATCAAGCGGGTTGTCAGACATGATGTGACCAATAGAGTTCTCACAAGGTATCCTATGCAACATCGCATCATAACTAATAGACTCCACATGAGAATCGTCAAACTCATCATAAATGGGCAATTCATCACATGAGGAAGTCGCATAATCATGAAGCATGAAAATAGGGTGATCATCATCATACAAGCAATCAATGTCCACTAGTGGGACAAGAACATCACCTTCACCTAAGTTACCTTTGTCACTCCACTCATGTGGTGTAGGTGAGGTTGCATAGACCAACTTGTGGTCATCTTCATCGTGATGGAACCATGTGGGGGGTGCATCGTATTCCACCATGGCCATCATCTTGTCCAGAGGGGGGACGAAGTCGTCAAGGATCGGCGTGTCATCATATATGGGACCTAGCACAAAAGGAGAAGACACAATAGAGGTAGAGGTTAAGTTGTTAGAAATTGAAATGGCCTCACATGCCCTATCAACTACCTCACTCGCTCTATGTGTGGTGGCTCACTCACTCCCTCTAGGTAGTTGCACTCATACTGACATATGGTGGAGTCACTCATCTCACTCAAGTGGTGGGGGTTGTGGCTCTCCTCACATGGGAATTGGGGCAACTCATCATATATGGGGCTAGTAGTGAAGTCACTCTCACTCTGAATATGGTGGCATAAGTCTCTCAACTCATCTCCAAACGCCGCCGTGGTCAAAGGGAAAATCCCATGCTCAACCAGCACGTCACTGTCGTCGTGGATGAAGTCTGAAGATGGCACATCATTACTCTCGCCTCCAAAGATGGAAACATCATCCATGCTCGCCACCTTGTCGCTCGCCTCCAAAGCATGATCCTTGAGTGGCTCCGTAGTTGAGGTCGTCGTCGCACCGTCTTCAAAAAGATTCGTGGTAGACTCAGCATCGTCAATGCCACAAAGAGGGATGGAGGTGAAGTCAAACTTGGGAGCGTCGTCTTGGAGCTCGTCGGGCTTGGACATCTTGGTGGTACCATCCTCATGCTCGTAGTCATGGAGCTTGATCGTCGCGAAGTGTGCCTGGGGTGGAGAAATCTTGGCCTTCTTGAGTTCTTGAACGGCCTTGAGAGCACCAATGTAGAGATCATCGAGAGACTCGTAGGTGTTGTTCAAGATAGTATTGGCGATGTCGTTGTTCAATCCCGTCGTGAAGTGGAACTTCATCCAAATGGGGTCGTCCACTCCGGCTCGTCGCAAGGCTTTCATCAACTCCATGAAGTACTCGTCGAGAGACTTGGATCCTTGTATGGTGTTCTCCAATTGGTATTGCAGATATTCCGTGTACTTGGAAGGCACAAATTCTCGCCTCATAGCTTTCTTCGTCTTGGACCAACTCATGTCTAAGCTCTTCGAAGGTGTGTGAAGCCACCATGTTGACGCGTAGTCGTGGAAGTTTCTTGTGGCGCACTTCACTTGATCGTCGGAAGGGACTTGATGTAGTTTGAGGTAGGTGTCCATCTTGCGCTCCCACTCAAGGTACTCTTCAGGGTCATGAGTCCCATAGAATAGAATGTCGAAGTCGTAGTAGCTCATGGAAGTCACGGTCTTGAGCTTGGGGAGCTTCTCTTGAGGTGCTTCTCAGCGAAGATGTCGCGCATCCAAAGGTGAAGATGCGTTGAAGTCAGTTGGCGAAGATGCCAAGGTAGGTGGTGAAGTCATCAAGCGGTGGTTGGTGTCGAGCTCGTGACCTTCACTCTTGTTTTTTGTGGACGCCTTGATGTTGGCATCGTTATTTCCTCATGTCGTTGATGTTACCGATGCCGAGATGGTCTTGCCGGATATGGTAGCTCGAAAGCATGTGCACTTGAGTGTCTTCTCGAAGATGAGGAAGACCTCTTGCCGATGTTGATGAGGACCTTTAGCTCCTCCATTTGAGCATCCAACTTGGCGTCGATGGTTTTCTTCATGGTATCGAATTCGTCATTGTTGTTGTCAACCGAAAGAGATGATGTGCTTTGCCTATCCATCACAAGACTCGAGCAAGGGTGAGTAGGAAATGAGATAAACAATACCAATATACCATTCCCAAAGTTGAGGATGTATCCCGTTTCACTCAATGTGGAATGAAAGAATAGGGGAATTGGTACCGGACTTGTTCACTCACACCTACAAAGTAAAGCTTATCGAGTGGCTTGGTTAGGAAAAGTGGCACAAAATTCAAGCAATTGTTAATCCAAGATATAGAAAATGTTGAGGAAGATTCACAAAATTGCAATGCAAAGCAAATAGATCAATAGCTATGGTGGCACTAGGAAAACACACACGGATAGATAAATGGGATCCGTGCAACCAATAAATGAGCACAAAATATGAGAGACCCGGGAAAAGCTCGTGTTGCATGGATACTAGAAGAGACAATAGCTCGATTGCTCAAATGGGCTAGATACGCGCTTGTGCACCAACCTAAAAGAGTAAACATGTTGTCTTCAATACCAAGTATGCTATGTATGTATGATCCAAATGTATGTACTATGCAAAATGGCTAATTGCTATTGCTATTGCTATTGCTTATAAGCTCTTTTGTATCTCCTCTTGCTTAAAAGATTTTTCTCTTTTTTTCTTTTTTTTCTATGCTTGATGCTCGAACCAAGATATGAGACAAGTATGATGGATATGCACGGGAGAGACTTATGGCACAATGTAGGTAGCAAAATGTTTGCACGTGAAAACTAGCTATGCGGCATAAGAGTAACACTATGGTGCACAAGTAATGTGGCCTGACAATTCTCAACTCGCTAGTCTCAATAGGTAAGGTACGCAATAGGCTCGAAGCGATCAATGCAATGACAAGGAAATGGACAAGGATGTCGTCGAGGTTACCGTCCTTGCTTACGGTTGGGATGAAAAAAGGCAATGTGGCCGATGTCGATATCAAGGCCGAGGCGATGACGAGTAGCGGCGTTGTCGATGTAGAGCCGTCCCTAATTAGCAGAAACACCTTAGGAAACGGAAACCGCAACTCAAAATCTCAAACAAAATTGGGTTAGGGTGGCGGAAGTTTATGGTGGGATGCTTATGCGGAAGTTATGGTGGAGGCCTAGGCAAACTTGCCAAATTTTCAAAACTATGATGGAATCAAATGGTTATGAATCTATTTTTGTGGGATGGAGGGTGTCAATAGCTACAAAACGAGCAAAATAACGTCAAAATCAAAGTTCGGATCAATTAGTTATGGCCGAAACAACATTCCAACCGAATTAGTTTCTACAGGTGTCGGGCGTCCGAGAAGTGACGGACATCTGGGGGTCGGACGTCCGGAAGGTCCAGAAATCCGAGATTTTCGGCTCTATTTAGGTGTTCCGGACGTCCGGAAAGTGTCGGACGTCCGACGGTTCGGAAGGGTCCGGACGTCAGGAAAAGGTCGGACGTCCGATGGGTCTGGGTCAGCTCAAGATTTCAGATCCGGAATGCGATTTTGGGCGAAAATATCGATTTTCGGGGTCAAAATTAAGGGGAAAACAAAATTAGGTGGATTTCGTGGTGGGAAAGCTAGATCTACTTGCCAAACACGAATTCCATGGATCAAAATCAACAAATCTCACAAGAAGTAACAAATCACAAATTTTTTGGTGAGGCTATTTTTGGTGATGATTTTCGAATTGGGACAAAAACACACAAAATTAAGCCTAGAAAACGAAGGGGAGGACTCCAAATTTGTGAGAAACATGGCTCTAATACCAAGATGATACGGGGCACACCCGTGTGTGTCGATCTTTCACGAATTAGAGGGGGATTCCATGAAGAACACGAACAACACGGGGAAGAACGAGGAGAAATCACAAGGGAAATACTCAAGAACAAGTCCAATCGCACATCCACTATGCTCACATACACACAAGATCCACAAATGTATAAGAACAACAAAGGGAAAGAGGATACATGGTAGAGTTCATCCCAAATCCCATAGGGAGATGAGGCCTTGGAATCCCAGAGGATCTTCCCGTGCAAGGGGCCTTGACATCTATTAGGAAGTCTTCTCACATAGAGGCATCTACTTCATAAGAGAGGTAGTGGAAGGAGCAAGGGCTCAAATATCTATGAGCTAAACCATCGCTAACCCTAGAACGGAGGTGGGGGTGGAGTATTTACAGTCTTGGCCACGAAGGGTAAGTGGGGGAGAGATACAAGGCCAAAAACCGCGGCTGCGCACAGGTGGCTCCGGACGTCCGGAGGCTGTCGAATGTCCGATGGCTCGCGAAGGACCGGACATCCGGAGGGCGTCGGACGTCCGTGGCTCGGTCGTCCGGAGTTCTTCGGATTTATGTTAATTCGGCTCGGTTGAGGTCGTGTCGGTTTTCCGGAGGGCGTCGGTCGTCCGGGCGCTGGAGGTTGTCAGACGGTCGGAGGGCGTTGGTCGCCTGGCCACTATAGAGTGCCGGACGTCCGATGTTTGTCGGTCGTCTGGCCGCTGTAGACATCGCAGCTCCGTCTTCTTACGTCTCCTCTTCCAAGCTTCCCTCGCGGATGGTGTAGTTGTTCCTTGGCGCTTGCACTCCTTCTCATCATCCGTGAAGCTCCGACAATAACTATGCATGCACACGAGAGGAGAGTCAAGTAGTATACCATCCTCGAAGGGGTCAAGTGAGCACGTGTAAAGGAGATGATTCACCTTTATGTATGTCGAGTAGATGTGGCACGTGTCACTTGCCAAACGGACTCTTTTCATGGTGATGTTTGTAGGATGCTCCGCATCACTCACTAGGGACACTGTGTTATCTATGTATCCACACATGTATCTGAGTTTCCAATCAATATAATTCTAGCATGGATAATAGACGATTATCATGGACTGGGAAATATGATAACAACCAATTTATTATTTCCTCTAGGGCATATTTCCAAAAGTCTCCCACTTGCACTAGAGTTAATAATCTAGTTCACATCACAATGTGATTAACACCCAATCCGTTCTGGGGTTTGATCATGTTTTGCTTGTGAGAGAGGTTTTAGCCAACAGGTCTGCAACATTCAGATCCGTGTGTACTTTGCAAATCTCTATGTCATAATGTAGATGTTGCTACCACGCTCCACTTAGCTATTCCAAATGGCTACTCCACTATACGCATCCGGTTTGCAACTCAGAGTCATCCGGATCGGTGTCAAATCTTGCATCGACGTAACCATTTACGATGAACTCTTTTTCACCTCCATAACCGAGAAACATTTCCTTAGTCCTGTGTAGGTACCTAAGGATAATCTTGACTATTGTCCAGTGATCCACTCCTGGATCACTCTTGTACCCCTTTGCTAGACTCATGGCAAGGCACACATGAGGTATGGTACACATCATGACAGACATAATAGAGCCTATGGCTGAGGCATAGGAGATGACCTTCATCCTTTCTCTTTCTTCTACCGTTGTTGAGATTTGAGTCTTACTCAACTTCACACAGTACAATATTGGCAAGAACTCCTTCTTTGACTAATCCATTTTGAACTCCTTCAAAATCTTGTCAAGGTTTGTGCTCTGTGAAAGTCTTATCAAGCGTCTTGATCTATTTCTATAGATATTGATGCTCAATATGTAAGCAGCTTTACCCAGGTCTTCCTTTGAAAAACTCCTTTCAAACAACCCTTTATGCTTTCTAGAAATTTTACATCATTTCTACTCAACAATATGTCATCCACATATACTTATCAGAAATGCTATAGAGCTCCCACTCACTTTCTTGTAAATACAAGCTTCTCCAAACTTGTATAAACCCAAAACTCTTTGATCACCTCATCAAAGTGTATATTCCAACTCCGAGATGCTTGCACCGGTCCATAGATGGATCGCCGGAGCTCGCATCCATTTAGCATCCTTAGGATCGACAAAACCTTCCGGTTGTATCACATACAACCTTTCCTTAAGGAAACCGTTAAGGAATTGCCGTTTTGACATCCATCTGCCAGATTTCATAATTGAAAAATGCAGTAACTGCTAGCATAATTCCACCAGACTTTAGCATCGCTATGGGTGAGAAAGTCTCATCATAGTCAACTCCTTGAACTTCTTGAAAAAATCCTTTGCGACAAGTCGAGCTTTATAGATGGTGACACTACCATCAACATCTGTCTTCTTCTCAAAGATCCATTTGTACTTAATGGTCTGCCGGTCATCAGGCAAGTCTACCAAAGTACATACTTGGTTTTTATAGATGGATCCTATCTCAGATTTTATGGCCTCTAGCCATCTGTCGGAATCTGGGTCCACCATTGCTTCCTCATAGTTCATAAATTCATCGTTGTCTAACAACATGACCTCCAAGACAGGATTACCGTACCACTAAGGGGTAGTATGTGTCCTTGTCGACCTATGACGCTCGGTAGTAACTTGATCTGAAGTTTCATGATCATCATCATTAGCTTCCTCTTCAACTGGTGTAGGCATCATAGAAACATCTTTCTGTGTTGCGGTATTCTCCAATTGAAGTGAAGGTTCAATAACCTCATCAAGTTCTACCTTCCCCCCACTCAAATCTTTCGAGACAAACTCCTCTAGAAAGGATACATTCTTGGTAACAAAGACCTTGCCTTCGGATCAGAGATAGAATGTATACCCATTTGTTTCCTTAGGGTATCCTATGAAGACGCACTTCTCCGCTTTGGGTTCGAGGTTATCAGGCTGAAGCCTTTTGACATAAGCGTCGCAGCCCCAAACTTTAAGAAACGACAACTTAGGTTTCTTGCCAATTCATAATTCATACAATGTCATCTCGACGGATTTAGATGGTGACCTATTTAAAGTGAATGTCGTTGTCTCTAACGCATAACCCCAAAATGATAGTGGCAAATCAGTAAGAGACATCAGAACGCACCATATCCAATAAAGTACGGCTATGATGTTCGGACACACCACTACACTATGGTGTTCTAGGTGGCGTGGGTTGTGAAACAATTTCCACATTGTCTTAAATTGCATACCAAACTCATAACTCAGACATTCACCTCCACGATCATATCGTAGATAGTTTATCTTCTTGTCACAATGAGCTTCAACTTCACTCTGAAATTGCTTGAACTTTTCAGAATTTCAGACTTGTGTTTCATCAAGTAAATATACATGTATCTACTCAAACCATCTGTGAAGGTAAGATACTAATGATATCCATCGCGTGCATCAACACTCTGCGTACATTGATAGGTATTATTTCCAATAAGTCACTTGCCCGCTCTATCGTATAGGAAAACGGGGTCTTAGTCATCTTGCCCATGAGGCATGGTTTGCATGTCTCAAGCGATTCAAAATCGAGTGAGTCTAAAGATCCATCAGGAGTTTCTTCATGCGCTTTGCACCAATATGACCTAAGAGGCAGTGCCACAGGCATGTGGTACTATCATTATTAACTTCGCATCTTTTGGCATCAATATTATGAACAGGTGTATCACTACGACCGAGATTCAATAAACCATTGACATTGGGTGCATGATCATAAGAGATATTATTCATGTAAATAGAACAACCATTATTCTCTGACTTAAATGAACAATCATCTCGCAATAAACAAGATCCATATAATGTTCAATCTTAACACAAGCACCAAATAACATTTATTTTGGTTTAAAACTAACCTCGAAGGTAGAGGGACCGTGCGATGGTGATCACATCAACCTTGGAGACACTTCCAACACACATCGTCACATTGCCCTTAGCTATCTCCATTTATTCCAAAACTCATGTTTCGAGTTACCAATAGGCAACTAAACCAGTATCAAATACCCAGGGGCTACTACGAGCACTAGTAAGGTACACATCAATAACATGTATATCAAATATACGTCTGTTGACACTACTAAGAAAAAGCATACTAGTAGCGAGGGGTAAAGGCTTAGCAGTAGCGCGGGTCCACACGCTATTGGTAGCACACTACAGCTAACTTAGTAGCAGTAGTGCGGGTACCACCCCCCGCAACTACTAACGAAATAGTAATAGCATGTCTAGTATTATCCCCACGCTACTACTATTCAATTAGAAATTAAAAAAATGCACCAATTCCATTTTTTTCCTTTCAATGCCGCGGTCGAGGCAGGGCTGATGAGGCACTGTCCCTACGTGCGTTCGATGTAGTAGCGGAGCTCGTCTAGAGCTGTGACGGCGGTGGCCAGTGTACACGAGACAAGAGAGGCAGGCAGGGTTCCGAGCAGATTCGGGCGAGGGCGGGTTGATCCAAGTGGTAGCGAGGTCGATCTAGCTGGCAGCTCCATGGAAGCTTCGGGTGACGAATGCTTCTTGCTTGTCTCCTAGGCAGAAGAGAGAGAGAGAGAGAGTGAGAGAGAGAGAGAGAGAGATGAGAAGATCAGTGATATAGCTTTGGGAGGGAGAAGAGAGGAACCAGAGGTAGAGGAGGAAGGGCCCGGGCGACGAGACTTGGGTGGTGGCGAACTGCTCGTCATCGGCGAGGTGAAGTGCGGCAAGGAGTTGTGGGGAGGAGGAACTCGGGTGGCGTGAGGCTGAGCGCGTAGGCGCATGGCTCATCGGGTTGGCCATGGTGGGCTCTGGTGCTTCTGTTTCAGATAGAAAAGAGAGAGTCCCATGAGGGAAGGAGAGATTTAGAGGAGAGAGAGAAGAACAAGAGGGATGGAGAGAAAGCATGAAGTACTTGACTGTGTTTGTGTTTCCTCCCATGCCACGTCACGAATCTAAGTGATTTGGTGCCCAGCCAATGCGAACGAGTCGTACTGCGTTTTGAGTTTTCTGCGCTTAGCAGTAGGGCGGTGCACAGGAGCCGTGCTACTACTACACCCAATAGTTGTAGCATAGCTTTATACCCACGCGCTACTACTGAGTAGGGCCCATCATCTTGCCTCATCTATCAATAGTAGTAGCATGGGGTATAAAGCCAATGCTACTACTAAGTTGATAGTAGTAGTGTTGGGATTATTCCCCACGCTACTACTATGGCATGTCCCGGGGGGCACAATGGAGACCACTTAGTAGCAACGTGGGTTTTACACCCTGCGCTACTACTATCAACTTAGTAGTAGCGTGGGTCTAGACCCCACACTACTACTAATTAGTAGCAGCGCGGCCTATATACCCCTCGCTACTGCTAAGCATCTATCTATAAGGTATTTCCTAGCAGTGTGACGTTGCCAGCCTTCTTATCTGCCAAGTACTTGGGGCAGTTCTGCTTTCAGTGACTGCTCCCCTCACAACAGAAGCACTCAGTCTCGGGTTTGGGTCCAGCCTTGGGCATCTACATTGGAGCGGCAACTGGTTTGCCGTTCTTGAAGTTTCCCTTCTTTACCTTGCCCTTCTTGAAACTAGCGGTCTTGTTAACCATCAACACTTGATGCTCCTTCTTAATGTCTACCTCCGTGGCCTTAAGCATCGCGAATAGCTTAGGGATCATCTTCTCCATCCCTTGCATGTTATAGTTCATCACAAAGCTCTAGTAGCTTGGTGACAGTGATTGGAGAATTCTATCAATCCTTATCTTATCTGGAAGATTAACTACCACTTGATTCAAGCAATTGTAGCACCCAGACATTCTGAGCACATGCTCACTGACTGAGCTATTCTCCTCCATCTTGTAGGCAAAGAACTTGTTAGAGGTCTCATACCTCTCAACACGGGCATGAGCCTGAAATACCAATTTCAGCTGGAACATCTCATATGCTCTATGGCGTTCAAAATGTCTTTGGAGCCCCGATTCTAAGCCGTAAAGCATGGCACACTGAACTATCGAGTAGTCATGAGAACATGTCCGCCAGACGTTCACAACATCCACAGACAACGCTTGAGGGGTTGACACACCGAGCATTGCATCAAGGACACAAGCCTTCTGTGTAGCAGTGAGGACAAACCTCAGATTACGGACCTGGTCCACATAATTGCTTACACTATCTTTCAACTTCGTCTTTCTCCATGAACGTATTAAAATTCAGGGGAGTTACAACGCGAGCTATTGATCTACAACATAATTTTGCAAAGACTTTAGACTATGTTCATGATAATTAGTAAAATTACTAATTAAATCCCACGTACATAAACATCCCTCAGGTTGTCTAAGTGATACATTATCCAAATTCACCAACCCAAGTCCGATCATCGTGTGAGATGAGGTGGTTTCAATGGTGAACATCTCCATGTTGATCATGTCTACTATATGACTCATGTTTGACCTTTTGGTCTTCGTGTTCCGAGGCCATGTCTGTACATGCTAGGCTCATCAAGTTTAACCCAAGTATTCTACATGCACAAAAGTGGCTTACACCCGTTGTATGTAAACGAAGAGTCTATCACACCCGATCATCACGAGCTGCTTCAAAACGATGATCTTTTGCAACGGTGCATACTAACACATTTTTATCTGGAAATTTAGTGAAGGGATCATCTTATAATGCTACCGTCATCCTAAGAAAAATAAGATGCATAAAAGGATAGACATCACATGCAAATCAATAAGTGACATGATATGGCCATCTTGTGCTTTTGATCTCCATCTGTAAAGCACCGGCAAGATCTCCATCATCACCAGCATGACACCATGATCTCCATCATCGTGTCGTCACGTGGTTGTCTCGCAAACTATTGCTAACGCATAGCGATAAAGTAAAGCAATTACACAATGTTTAATGATTGACATGCAGGTCATGAATTAAATTAAAAACAACCCCATGGCTCCTTCCAGTTGCCGTTCTCATTGACATGCAAGTCCTGATAACTATTACAAAACATGATCATCTCATACATTAACATATATCGAATCATGTCTTGGCCATATCACATCACAATATACCCTGCAAAAACAAGTTAGACATCCTCTACTTTGTTGTTGCAAGTTTTATGTGGCTGCTATGGGTAACTAGCAGGAACCGTTCATACCTACGCAAAGCCACAACGGTGATAATCAAGTTGCCTTTTAACCTTCTACAAGGACCGCAAAATCCACCTTATGCAAAACAAGTTGCATGATCAGTCAGCGGAACCGGTCTCTTGTGCGAGGACAAGTAAAGTTGTTCCGGGCTGCTTCATCCCACAATACCGCTGAATCAAAATAAGACATGGGAGGTAAGAAATCTGAACATCAATGCCCACAAACACTTTGTTTTCTACTCGTGCATATCATCTACGCATAGACCAAGCTCATGATGCCACTGTTGGGGAACGAAGCATGGGAAAAAAAGAAATTCCTGTGAACACCCAAGATTTATCTATGGAGATGCATAGAAACGAGAGGGGAAAGTGTGTCTATGTACCCTCGTAGACTGTTAAGCGGAAGCGTATATTACGCGGTTGATGTAGTCATACTCTTCATGATCCAATACGATCCAACGCCTAACGGGCGGCACCTCCACGTTCAGCACACGTCTGGCTCAATGACGTCTCAGCCTCCTTGATCCAGAAAGCGAGGGCGGAGAAGTAGATGGGATCTCGACCAGCACAACGGCATGATGGAGATAGTGGTGGAGCAGTGCCAGCAGGGCTTCGCCAAGCACCTCCGGAACTACGAACGAGGAAGAACAATGGACGACATGATAGGGGCTGCCCAAGGGAGGGGGAAAGAAATAGTGGGGCTGCCTTCCCGACTCCTCCTCTATTTATAGGAGCAAGGGGGAGGGGCCCAACCCCCCTTTGCCCATCCTCCAAGGAGGGGCCGTGGCCCTAGGGAGGAGGAGTGCCCTCCAAGCCAAGTGGAGGGCCCTTCCCTTTAGGGTTTCCCCTCCCCTAGGCGCATGGGCCTTAGGGGGCTCGTGCGCCTGGCCAATTAAGGCCAGAGCACCCCCTATAGCCCATGCACGGCCTAGGGGCTGGAGGGACCCTTCCAGACTCCTCCGGAACCCTCCGGAACCTTCCGGAAGCTTCCCGGTACAATACCGGCAAAACCCGAAACTTTTTCGGTAGCCAAAAGATGACTTACTGTATATAAATCTTTACCTTCGACCATTCCGGAGCTCCTCGTGATGTCTGGGATCTCATCCGGCTCTGAACAACATTCAGTCACCAACGTACATATCCCAATACTACTCTAGCATCATCGAACGTTAAGCTTGCGGACCCCGAGTTCGAGAATCATGTAGACATGACCGAGACACTTCCTTGGTCAATAACCAATAGCGGGACCTGGACGCCCATGTTGGTTCCTACAGATTCCTGAAGATATTTATCGGTCAAACCACAGTGTCATGGATTCAGTCAATCCCATATGCAGTTCCCTTGGTCCACTCATATGTTACTTGCCCGATATTCGATCGTCAGTTTCTCCATACCTAGTTCAACCTCGTTACCGAAAAGTCTCTTTACTTGTTCCTTAATACAAGATCCCGTGACTAACCCATTAGTCACATTGCTTGCAAGCTTCTTGTGATGTTGTATTACCGAGAAGGCTCGGAGATACCTCTCTGTCATACGGAGTGACAAATCCTAGTCTCAATCCATGCCAACCCAACATACACCTTTGGAGATACCTGTAGAGCACCTTTATAATCACCCAGGTACAAAGTAACGTTTGATAGCACACAAGGTATTCCTCCAGTATCCGGGACTTGCATGATCTCATGGTCTTAGGAACAGACACTTGACATGAAGAAAGCAATAGCAATAAACTGACGTGATACGATCAAATGCTAAGCTTACAGTTGGGTCTTGTCCATCACATCAATCTCCTAATGATGTTATCCCATTATAAAATGACAACTCATGTCCATGGCTAGGAAACCTTAACCATCTTTGATCAACGAGCTAGTCTAGTAGAGGCTCACTAGGGACACTGTGTTGTCTATGTATCCACACATGTATCTGAGTTTCCGATCAATACAATTATAGCATGGATAATAGACGATTATCATGAATAGGGAAATATGATAACAACCAATTTATTATTGCCTCTAGGGCATATTTCCAACACTGGTGTGATAGACTCTTCGTTCACATACAACGGGTGTAAGCCAGTTTTGCACATGCAGAATACTTGGGTTAAACTTGACGAGCCTAGCATGTACATACATGGCCTTGGAACACGGAAGACCGAAAGGTCGAACATGAGTCATATATTAGATATGATCACCATGGAGATGTTCACCATTGAAACCACCTCATCTCACATGATGATCGGATTTGGGTTGGCAGATTTCGATCATGAAATAGTTAGACAACATGAGGGATGTTGATTTAAGTGGGAGTTCATTAGTAATTTGATTACTTGAACTTATTATCATGAACATAGTCTAAGTTGTGTTTCCAAATTATGTTGTAGATCAATGGCTCACGCAGTAGTTCCCCTGAATTTTAATGCGTTCCTAGGGAAAGCTAAGTTGAAAGATGATAGAAGCAACTATGCGGACTGGGTCTGTAATCTGAGGATTATCCTCACGGCTGAATAAAAGGCTTATGTCCTTGATGCACCGCTCGGTGCACCACCCCCTCCAGCGTCGTTTGTGGATGTTATGAATGTCTAGCGGATAATTTCTGATGACTACTCAATAGTTCAGTGCGCCATGCTTTACGGCTTAGAAGCAGGGCTGCAAAGACGTTTTGAACATCATGGAGCATATGAGATGTTCCTGAAGCTAAAATTCGTCTTTCAATCCCATGCCTGAATTGAGAGGTATGAGACCTCCAATAAGTTCTTTGCTTGCAAGATGGAGGAGAATAGCTCTATCAGTGAGCATATACTCAGAATTTCTGGGTACTACAATCACTTGAATCAGTTGGGAGTTGAGCTTCCGCCTGAGATGGTTGTTGACAGAGTTCTCCACTCACTACCACCTAGCTACAAGAGCTTTCTGATGAACTATAACATGCAAGGGATGGATAAGGGGATTGCTGAGCTATTCACGATTCTTAAGGCGGTGAAAGTAGAAATCAATAAGGATCATCAGGTGTTGACGGTTAAGAAAACCACTAATTTCAAGGAAGGCAAGGGAAAGAAGGGAAACTTCAAGAAGAATGGCAAGCAAGTTGCCGATCCCGTGAAGCCTAAGGCTGGACCCAAACATGAGACCGAGTGCTTCTATTGCAAGGGAACTGGCCACTGGAAGCGGAACTGCCCCAAGTACTTGGGAGACAAGAAGGATGGCAACATCAACAAAGGTATATTTGATATACATGTTATTGATGTGTACCTTACCAGTACTCGTAGTAGCACCTAGGTATTTGATACCGATTCATCTGCTAATATTTGTAACTCGAAACAGGAGGTGCGGAATAAACGGAGACTGGCTAAGGACAAGGTGACGATGCGCGTCAGAAATGGTTCCAAGGTTGATGTGATCGGCGTTGGCACGCTCGCTCTTCAAATTTCTTCGGGATTAGTTTTAACCTAAACAGTTATTATTTGGTGCCTGCGTTGATCATGAACATTATATCTGGATCTTGTTTCTTGCGAGACGATTATTCATTTAAATCAAAGAATAATGGTTGTTCTAGTTATATGATTAATATCTTTTATGGTCATGCACCCAATGTGAATGGTTTATTCATGTTGAATCTCGATCGTAGTGATACACATGTTCATAATATTGATGCCAAAAGATGAAAAGTTAATGGGCAAGATGACTAAAACCCCATTTTTCGGAAAGATGGAGCGGGCAAGTGACTTGTTGGAAATAATACATACTGATGTATGCGGTCCAATGAGTGTTGAGGCACGCGGTGGATATCGTTATTTTCTTACCTTCACAGATGACTTAAGTAGATATGGGTACATTTACTTGATGAAACACAAGTCTGAAACTTTTGAAAAGTACAAACAATTTTAGAGTGAAGTTGAAAATAGTCGTAACAAGAAGATAAAATTTTCGCGATCTGATCGTGGAGGTGAATATCTGAGTTATGAGTTTGGCACACACTTAAGACAGTGTGGAATCATTTCACAACTCATGCCACCTGGAACACCACAGCGTAAAGGTGTGTCCAAACATCGTAATCGTACTCTATCGGATATGGTGCATTCTATGATGTTTCTTACTGATTTGCCACTATTGTTTTGGGGTTATGCGCTAGAGACAGCTGCATTGACTTTAAATAGGGCGCCATCTAAATCCGTTGAGATGACACTGTATGAATTATGGTTTGGCAAGAAACCTAAGCTGTCGTTTCTTAAAGTTTGGGGCTGCGATGCTTATTTCAAAAGGCTTCAGCCTGATAAGCTCGAACCCAAAGCGGAGAAGTGTGTCTTCATAGGATAGCCTAAGGAAACAATTGGGTGTACCTTCTATCTCATATCTGAAGGCAAGGTCTTTGTTGCCAAGAATGGATCCTTTCTAGAGAAGAAGTTTCTCTCAAAAGATTTGAGTGGGAGGAAGGTAGTACTTGATGAGGTTATTGAACTAGAAGATGTTTGTGTGACACCTAAACCAGTTGAAGATGAAGCTAATGATGGTGATCATGAAACTTTGGATCAAGTTACTACCGAGCTACGTAGGTCAACAAGGACATGTACTGCCCCTGAGTGGTAGGGTAATCCTATCTTGGAGGTCATGTTGTTAGCTACGAGCTATGAGGAATCGATGGTGGGCTCAGATTCCGATAAGTGGCTAGAGGCCATGAACTCTGAGATAGGATCCATGTATGAAAACCAAGTATGGACTTTGGTAGACTTGTCCGATGACCAACAGACCATTAAGTAAAAATGGATCTTTAGGAAGAAGACAGACGTTGATGGTAATGTCGCTATCTATAAAGCTCGACTTGTCACAAAGGGGTTTCATATAAGTTCATGGAGTTGACTACGATGAGACTTTCTCACCCGTAGCGATGCTAAAATCTGTTGGAATTATGTTAGCAGTTACTGCATTTTTCGATTATGAAATCTTGCAGATGGATGTCAAAAACAGAATTTCCTTAACAGTGTCCTTGAGGAAAGGTAGTATCTGATACAACTGGAAGGTTTTGTCAATCCTAGAAACACTGACAAAGTATGCAAGCTCCAACGATCCATTTATGGACTGGTGCAAGCATCTTGGAGTTGGAATCTTCGCTTTGATGAGGTGATCAAAGTTTTTGGGTTTATACAAAGTTTATGAAGAAACTTGTATTTACATGAAAGTGAGTGGGAGCTCTCTAGCACTTCTGATAAGTATATGTGGATGGCATATTGTAGATTGGAAATGATGTAGAATTTCTGGAAAGCATAAAGGGTTGTTTGAAAGGAGTTTTTCAAAGGAAGACTTGGGTAAAGCTGCTTACATATTGAGCATCAAGATCTATAGAGATAGATAAAGACGCTTGATAATACTTTCACGGAGCACGCACCTTGAAAAGATTTTGAAGGAGTTCAAAATGGATCAGTCAAAGGAGTTCTTGCGTGTATCATACAGTGTGAAGTTGAGTAAGACTCAAAGCTCAACCATGGCAGAAGAAAGAATAAGGATGAAGGTCGTCCCCTATGCCTCAGCCATAGGCTCTATTACGTATGCCACGTTGTGTACCATACCTCATGTGTGCCTTGCCAGGAGTCTGGCAAGGGGGTACAAGAATGATCTAGGAGTAGATCACTAGACAACGGTCAAAATTATCCTTAGGTACCTAAAGAGGACTAAGGAAGTGTTTCTCAGTTATGGAGGTGATAAAGAGTTCATCGTAAAGGGTTACGTCGATGCAAGCTCTCACACCGATCCGGATGACTCTGAGTCGCAAATTGGGTACGTATAGTGGATTAGTCATTTGGAATAGCTCCAAGTGAGGCATAGTAGTAGTATCTATAGTATGACATATAGATTTCCAAAGTACACACGGATCTGAATGTTGCAGACCCATTGACTAAAACCTCTCTCACAAGCAAAACATGATCAAACCCCAAAACTCATTGGGTGTTAATCACATGGTGATGTGAACAAGATTATTGACTCTAGTGCAAGTGGGACACTCTTGGAAATATGCTCTAGAGGCAATAATAAAGCTGTTATTATCATATTTCCTTGTTCATGATAATCACTTATTATCCATGCTAGAATTGTATTTACCAGAAACTCAGATACATGTGTGGATACATAGACAACACCATGTCCCTAGTGAGCCTCTACTAGACTAGCTCGTTGATCAAAGATGGTTAAGGTTTCCTAACCATAGACATGAGTTGTCATATGATAATAGGATCACATCATTAGGAGAATAATGTGCTGGACGAGACCCAACCGTAAGCATAGCATTTGGTCGTATCACTTAGTTTATTGCTACTGCTTTCTTCATGTCAAGTATCTGTTCCTAATACCATGAGATCATGCAACTCCCTGACACCGTAGGAATACCTTGTGTGCTATCAAATGTCACCGTAACTAGGTGATCATAAAGGTGCTCTACAGGTATATTCGATTGTGTCTGTTGGGTTGGCATGGATCGAGACTTGGATTTGTCATTCCGTATGACGGAGAGGTATCTATGGGCCCTCTCGATAATATAACATCACAAGAAGCTTGCAAGCAATGTGACTAAGGAGTTAGTCACATGATCTTATATTCCGGAATGAGTAAAGAGACTTGCCGGTAACGAGATTGAACTAGGTATGAGATACCAACGATCGAATCTCGGGCAAGTTGCATACCGATAGACAAAGGGAACTGCATACATGATTGACTGAATCCTTGACATCATGGTTCGTCTGATAATGATCTTCATGCAATATGTGGGAACCAATATGGGCATCCAAGTCCCGCTATTGGTTTTTGACTGGAGAGGTGTGATGTCTACTACACAACTTTATTCTTGTAGACTATGTTGGGCCTCCAAGCGCAGAGTTTTGTAGGACAGTAGCAATTTTCCCTCAAGTGGATGACCTAAGGTTTATCAATCCGTCGGAGGTGTAGGATGAAGATGGTCTCTCTTAAACAACCAATCTCTTGTGTCCCCAACACACCCAATACAATGGAAAATTGTATAGGTGCACTAGTTCGGCAAAGAGATAGTGATAGAAGTGCAATATGGATGGTAGATATAGGTTTTGGTAATCTGAAAATATAAAAACAGCAAGGTAACAATTAGTAAACAACAAGCAAACGGTATATTAATGCTAGGAAACAAGGCCTAGGGTTCATACTTTCACTAGTGCAATCTCTCAACAATGCTAACATAATAGAATCATATGATCATCACTCAACGTGCAACAAAGAATAACTCCAAAGTTCATATCTAGCGGAGAACATGAGATGAAATTGTTGTATGTAGTAGAAACACCTCAAAGTTACCATTTCCGATCAATCTATTGAGCTATTCCTATAGGTGTCACAAACAGCTCTAGAGTCCGTACTAAAATAACACCAATGATATATGTCAATCAAACCTAATGTCACCTAGATATCCAATGTCACCACAAATATCCGCGGGTTAATTATTCGACATGCATCAAACAATTTCAGATTCATCATATTCAATCGAACACAAAGAACTTCAAAGAGTACCCCAAGATTTCTATCGGAGAAAGTAGGACAAGAACGTGTATCAACCCCAATGCATAGATTACCCCATTGTCACCACGGGAATCCGCAAGTTAAGTAACAAGACATACATTAAGTGATCTCAAATCCTATATTCATTCTGACATAAAAAATCTGAAAGGGAAAGATTCAATTCATCACAACAACATAGCAAGGGAAAAACACCATATGATCCAACTATATTAACAAAGCCCGCGATACATCAAGATCGTGCCATCTCAAGAACACGAGAGAGAGAGAGAGAGATTAAACACATAGCTACTAGTACATACCCTCAGCCGCGAGGGTGAACTACTCCCTCCTCGTCATGGCCTCCGCCGGGATGATGAAGATGGCCACCGGTGATGATTTCCCCCCTCTAACAGAGTACCGGAAAGGCTCCAGATGGGTTTTTATTTGATACAAAGAGTTGTGGCGGCGAAGCGGAAGTTCTAGTTTATTTCTGAGGGTTTATGTATATATAGGATTTTTGAGCGTTGGAATCACGTCAACCGGAGTCACGTGGGGCCCACAAGCTATAGGGCGCACCTAGGGGGTGGGCGGGCCCTATTGGCTTGTGGCCCACAGGTGGCACCCCTTCGGTGGTTCTTCGCTCCAGTAATTCTTATTTTCTCCAGACAAAATCATATTTTTTTGGTTGATTCCGAGAATTTTTATTTTCTGCACAAAACAACACCATGGTAATTCTGCTGAAAATAGCGTTAGTCCGGGTTAGTTCTAAATAAATCATATAAAGTGCATCAAAACCATATAAAAGTATTGTAAACATAGGCAAATATGGCATGAATACTTCATAAATTATTGATACGTTGGAGACGTATCAGCATCCCCAAGCTTAATTCCTACTCGTCCTCCAGTAGGTAAATGATAAAAGAAGTAATTTATGAAGTGTTAATGCTAACATAGTAAATAGTTTTGATCATTGATAATTTCAGTCACTTTTCTAGCATCATAACCAACAACTTTTTCTCATAAAAACTCCTCATGATCACGTAGCAAGCTATTCACATGTTAAAGTATAGACCATAAACTTTCTTGAAAACCAACAAATATGTTTTTAGTCATCAAACAGTTACAATTCATCTTACTGTTAGGAAGGGTCTATATAAGAGCTTTGATTTAGCAAATTCCACATACACAACTATCATTTAGTCTTTCATGATTGCTGACACTCAAAGCATATTTTTAGAACAAGTAGTTTCAATCAAACACATAGGAAGTTAGGGGCTTAATGTCCTGCCTCCCAAGTTATTTATCTCAGGGATAATGTCAACAATAATGAACCATGATCACCTATATCCAAATGGATATATGTGCCTGGATCTTTCGCCACCACATGATGCTTGCTAACTAAAGAATTAATAGATTGAAATAGGGCTGAACATGATTGACTCTTGCATAAAGTAAATATAGAAAAGTAAATGCATAAAAGTAAAGATAGGCCCTTCGTAGAGGGAAGCAGAGGTTGTCATGCGCTTTTTATTTTTGGATGTGCAAACTCTTAATGGAAAGGAACATCACTTAATATTGCCCCTTGTGATAGCAACCTTTCTTATGTCATCTGTCTCTTTTATTTGTTCACCATTAGAAGTTCGTGCAAAGCTTATTTTCCCTTCCAATAAAAGATCATACATATTTAGGAGCAATTTTTATTGATTTTTGCATCGATGACAACTTACTTGAAGGATCTTATTCAATCCATAGGTAGATATGGTGGACCCTCATGGCAAGAAACTGGGTTTAAGGGTGTTTGGATGCATAAGTAGTATCTCTACTTAGTACGGATTTTTGGCTAGCAAAAGATCCTAAGCAAGCACCACATGTTAGAGGATCCATGTAAATATAAGTTCTATGTGAATATAAACAAACATAACCATTACGTTGTCTTCCTTGTCCAACATCAAGTACCTGAACAAGTTTGAAAATAATTAATGGGGGCTCACAATCATACAAGACGTCCAAGATAGTATATTTATATGTGAAATCTCTCTTCCTTCAATATTCTTTCATGAATTGTTCAAGTGACCAATGATATGTTTGTTAACTTCCAATAAATTTTACCGCTTATACTTCTTGTATGTGAAGTCAGTACTCCCCATGGGACAAGCGTATGAAGCATATATAATTTCATATTTATGACATTCACTTCATTCAATATTTTCTCTTAGGATATAAGTGAAGCACAAGAGTGAACATCAAACTACTCTCAAAAAGATATAAGGGAAGATCAATAGGTAGTCAAACAATTAAGTAGCTATGTGAGGACTCTCTCTCGATAAAGATTTTCAGATCTGATTATTTTATTTAAAATAGCAAACTAAACAAAAATACACTTATGCTCATATCATGTGAACGAATAAAAACTTAGGCTCAACATAGGCTATATCATAGGTTTTGAAGAAGGGAGGAGGGATGTGTAGCATCCCCAAGCTTAGATGCTTCAGAATTATTGTAATATTCACTTGGGGAGCCTTGGGCATCCCCAAGTTTGAGCTTTTGTGTCTCGTTAATTCCTCCCATATCACATTTTCACCTAAATCTCAAAAACTTCATCCACACAAAACTTGAAAAGAACTCGTGAGATAGGTTAGTGCACATAAGAATAAATCAACTTTTTATGTACTGCCAAGACAAGTTGCATAATAATTTTCAAACATTATCTACTGTATACAATCATTTCCACAATTTATATCTACCAATATAAGTCATGAAAACTATAGGAGAGGTAGATAACCAAACTGTGACAGCAATCTGTCTAAACAGGACAATCTGTTGCAATTAATTTACGAAGTGCACTTCTGTAACCCCAAAAATTCTGAACATTTAGGAAATTATAAAAAATATATATTACAATACTTTGAAAAAATTTCAGAAACTTTCCACTTTCTAGTAAAATATGAAAATTCAAACACTACAGCAAAAGTTTATGTTTTTACACAACACACATCAAACATGCAATTCAGGCATCCTAAAAGGCAATTATTGGAACTTTTTTCTTGGAAAACAAGATTATAAATACCAGAAAGCAAAGTTTAACAAAATAAAATGATACTCCAAGAAAAACACATATTATGTGACGAATAAAAATATAGCTCCAAGTAAGATATACCGATAGTGTTGAAGACGAAAGAGGGGATGCCTTCCAGGGCATCCCCAAGCTTAGACGCTTGAGTCTTCCTTGGATATTACCTTGGGGTTCCTTGGGAATCCCCAAGCTTAGGGTACTATCACTCCTTTATTTTCCTCATATCGGTGTCTTACCCAAAACTTGAAAACTCCAATCACACAAAACTTTTAACGAAGCTTCGTGAGATGGGTTAGTGTAGTAAAGATAGATCATTCACTTACGTACTGTCAAGACAAGGTTCATAATTGTTATAACATAATACCTACTGTATTATATCACTACATAATTTATACCACTAAATATAAGCTATGGAAACACTGAAACAAGCAAACTATGCATGCAAAACAGAATCTGTGAAAAACAGAACAGTCTGTGAAGATTTGAATGAAATCCATATTTACCTATCTTTTAAAATTCTAAAATACTGGGACAAGGCATATAATTTTCATATAAAAACTGTGTAAAAATTTCAGAATGTTTTGACTCTCCAGTTAAATCAGAGAAATTCTGCACTGTACGTAAAAGTTTCTGTTTTTGCACAGAATCAAACTAAGAAGTATCCACACTATCCCAAAGGCTTTACTTGGCACATTATTGAAACAATAGGTACAAAACATGTGTCCCCAACACACCCAATACAATGGCAAATTGTATTGGTGCACTAGTTCGGCGAAGAGATGGTGGTACAAGTGCAATATGGATGGTAGATATAGGTTTTTGTAATCTAAAAAAATATAAACAGCAAGGTAACAAGTAGTAAATAGCGAGCAAACAGTATATTAATGCTTGAAAACAAGGCCTAGGGTTCATACTTTCACTAGTGCAACCTCTCAACAATGCTAACATAATAGAATCATATGATCACCCCTCAATGTGCAAAAACGAATCACTCCAAAGTTCATATCGAGCGGAGAACTTGAGATGAAATTGTTGTAGGTAGTAGAACGACCTCAAAGTTACCCTTTCCGATCAATCTATTGAGCTATTCCTATAGGTGTCACAAACAGCTCTAGAGTTCGTACTAAAATAACACCAATGATATATGTCAATTAACCCTAATGTCACCTAGATATTCCAATGTCACCACAAATATCCGTGGGTTAATTATTCGACATGCATCAAACAATTTCGGATTCATCATATTCAATCCAACACAAAGAACTTCAAAGAGTACCCCAAGATTTCTATCGGAGAAAGTAGGACAAGAATGTTTATCAACCCCTATGCATAGATTACCCCATTGTCACCACAGGAATCTGCAAGTTGAGTACCAAGACATACATCATGATCTCAAATCCAATATTCAATCCGACATATCAAAATCTCAAAGGAAAAGATTCAATTCATCACAACAAGATAGCATGCAAGGGAAGAACACCATATGATCCAACTGTATTAGCAAAGCCCGTGATACATCAAGATCGTGCCATCTCAAGAACACGAGAGAGAGAGAGAGAGAGATTAAACACATAGCTACTGGTACATACCCTGAGCCCCGAGGGTGAACTAATCCCTCCTTGTCATGATCTCCGCCGGGATGATGAAGATGGCCACCGGTGATGATTTCCCCCCTCCTGCAGGGTAACGGAAAGGCTCCAGATGGGTTTTTCTTCGATACAGAGAGTTGCGGCGGCGGAGAAAAAGTTCTAGGTTTATTTTTGAGGGTTTCCATATATATATATAGAATTTTCAGCATTGGAATCACGTCAACCGGAGCCACATGAGACCCACAAGCTAACAGGGCGCGCCCTGTTGGCTTGTGGCCCACAGGTGGCTTGCCTCCGGTGGTTCTTCGCTCCGGTATTTCTTATTTTCTCAAAAAAAATCACAAAAAAGTTTTGGGCGATTCCAAGAACTTCTATTTTCTTCACAAAAACAACACCATGGTAATTCTGTTAAAAACAACATCAGTTCAGGTTAGTTCTAAATAAATCATATAAAGTGCTTCAAAACCATATGAAAGTATTGTAAACATAGGCAAATATGGCATGAATACTTCACAAATTATCGATACTTTAGATACGTATCAAGGTGTCTCTGTCATGTCTGCATGATTCTCAAACCCGTAGGGTCTGCACGCTTAACGCTCGGTGACGATAGAGTAGTATCGGGATATGTATGTTGGTGACCCAATGTTGTTCGCAGTCCCGGATGAGATCCTGGACATGACGAGGAGCTCTGGAATGGTTCGGAGGTAAAGAATTATATATGGCAAAGAGATATTCGGGTTTCGGAAAGGTTCCGGTTTTACCAATAGGGTACCGGGAGTGACGAGGGGTCACCGGGGGTGCACTGGGATAGTCCCACCAGCCCTAGAGGCCTCATGGGATGATAGGGGAGGCGCACCAGGCCCTAGTGGGCGGGGTGCCCCCCATGCGCCTAGGGTTTGGGTCAAACCCTAAGGGGGGCGCCCCCTTGCCTTGGGGGCCAAGGCACGCCCCTAGGTCGCCGCCCCCTCCCTTGGAGGAGGAGATAGGGACGGCGCACCTCCCCCTAGCCCCTATATATATGTGGGGAGAGGGAGGGCAGCCGCACCCCAAGCATTGGCATAGTCCCCCCTCTCTCCCTAGTCTGTTTTCTCCTCCTTTCGTGGTTCCGGTAGCACTCGGCGAAGCCCTGCCGGGATAGCACCATCACCATCGCGGCCACACCGTCCTGATGCCGGAGATCCCATCTACTACTCCACCCTCGCTTGCTGGATCGAGGAGGTGAAGACGTCCTCGAGCCACATGTGTGCTGAACGCAGAGGTGCCGTCTGTTCGGCGCTAGATCGGGACAAATCACGATTGGAACATGAAGACGCACAACTACATCAACCGCACTGTATATGCTTCCGCTTAAAGGTCTACAAGGGTACTTAGACACACTCTCCCTCTCGTAGCTATGCATCTCTAGAAATAGATCTTGGGTGATCGTAGTAATATTTTTGTTTCCCACGCATTGTTCCTCAACAGTTCTTCATATATAGAGTGTCCTGAGTTGTTATTTTCATATGCTAGTGGGAATTTTTCATTATAGAACTTGGCTTGCATATTCCGATGACGGGCTTCCTGTGCAAGCAAGTTGGATGCACACCCACTTAGTTTCCGTTGAGATTTCATGCACTTATAGCTCTAGTGCATCTGTTGCATGGTAGTCCCTACTCCTCGCATTGATATCTATTGATGGGCATCTCCATAGCCCATTGATACGCCTAGTTGATGCGAGACTTTCTTTCCACTTTGACTGCTTTTGATCCCTACCGCCATACTCTATTCCATCCATATGCTATATCTATGGTTCACCCTCATGTATTGAGTGAGGTTGAAAATGCTGAAGCGAGTTAGAAGTACAATCCAATTGCCTGACTTGACACCTTGGTGCTCATGATTTGTACTTATGTGGTGAAGACGGAGTCATGCAATGCTAATATGATAAAATGAGTGGGGAGTAACGTTCTTTAAGGATCGTATATTTTGAAAGTTAATGATTATGTACTTATGTTTATGGATATTATTATTTTGATGTGTATTAGTTCATCATTTCTCAAAGATCATACCTAAAAGAGATTATATGTTGGGTAGCATGTCGTATCAATTTTTTTGTTTTTGTCATTTACCTACTCGAGGACGAGGAGGAATTAAGCTTGGAGAGGCTGATACGTCTCCAACATATCTATAATTTTTGATTGTTTCGTGCTATTATATTATCTTTCTAGGATACTTTATATGCATTTATATGCAATTTTATATCATTTTTTTGAATTAACCTATTAACCTAGAGCCCAGTGCTAGTTGGCGTTTTCTGTTTGTTTTTGGCTTTCAGGAAACCAGTACCAAATGAAGTCCAAATGACCCGAAACATTTTGATGATTTTTTATGGACAAAAATAAGACCTGGAAGCTTTGGAGGGAGTCCGTAAGCCGCACGAGGCGGTGCCAAGGCAAGAGGGCACGGCCAGGGGGGTACGGCGTGCCCCCTGACTTGGGACCACCTCGTGGTTCCGTTTGACCTAACTTCTCATATATATATATATATATATATATATATATATTCCCTAAAATCGGGAAAATAACACAGAGCCACCCGAAACCCTTTTTCCACCGCTGCAAATCTGTTCCGCCATGTGCCCATCTGGAGCCCTTTTCGGGTGTCTTGGCGGAAGGGGGATCGATCACGGAGGCCTCTACATCAACCTAGCTCCTCCCATGATGATGTGTGAGTACTTCACCACAGACCTACGGGTCCATAGCTAGCACCTAGATGGCTTTTTCTCTCTCTCTCTCGCTCCTCTCTCTCTCTCTCTCTCTGATGTCAATACAAAGTTCACCGCAATTCCCACGGTGATCTATTCAATGAAATCTTCTTTGCGGTGAGTTTGTTGGGATCCAATGAATTATGGGTTTTTGATCAGATTATTCATGAATATTAATTGAGTCTTCTCTGAATTCTTTTATACATGATTGTTATAGCTTCGTATTCCTCTCCGATCTATCGATTTTGTTTGGCCAACTAGATTGATGTATCGTCAGTGGGAGTGGTGCAATGTGATGGGTTTAATATTGCGGTGCTCTATCCTCGTGACAGAAGGGGTCAAGACACGTATTGTATTGCTGCCATTAAGGATAAAATGATGGTCTTAATTCATATTAGTTGAGTTTACTTTGTCTACATCATGTCATCTTGCTCAAAGCGTTAATCTGTTTCATACTTAGTACTCTAGATGCATGTTGGATAGCGGTCGATGAGTGGAGTAATAGTAGTAGATGCAGGCAGGAGTCGGTCTACTTGTGTACGGACGTGATGCCTATATACATGATCATTGCCTTGAATAATATGTCATAACTATACGTGGTTCTATCAATTGCCCAATAGTAATTTGTCTACCCACCGTATGCTTTCTTCGAGAGAGAAGCCTCTAGCGAACACTATGGCCCCAGGTCTACT